>JARCFY010000010.1:47239693-47839693 GCA_029233225.1 Lepidodactylus listeri | reverse complement strand
AACAGAATGCACATTGCACTTTTAAATGTAAGGATTCTTAGTATATACATTTGTAGTATTGCATTTTTGATCTTAATGTTTATTGTATTTATTCTTGCTGGTCATTGACCATAATCAATCAATCAATCAATCAATCAGAGTAGACAATACTGACCTTGATAAGATCTTTTGTTCCAATTCAGTTTAAGAGAGCTTAATGTGTACCAGTTTATTTTTTACATTAACAAGAGTGTTAGCTTTTTACAGAATTTATTTATTGTTTTCAAACATTTACAGCATTTATTTATTGTTTTCAAACAAAAAAAATGGAGAATGCTTTACCTGAGGCCCTCCATTGTCTACACAGGACACTGGCTTCTGCTTTAACATCATGCATGCATGGTGGAATCTCTCATACATAGTGGCATGCAGAACACAGTCAGAGACTTATTAGAAGCATCAAATTCCTTTCCCTTACTTGACCCTCACAGCTTAAATCTAAAAAGGTCACACAAAAGATTGTAAGTAATTGTGCTGTCTGAGAGGGGAGATATCCTAGTACCGCTGCCAATTGATTTGACTCATGCTATCAGTTACAGTCCTGCCAATCACCATGATGATGCTTGTCAGGTTTGCCTTGCTGCCAAACACTATGTGTGAAATTGTCTAAAAATCCAGAGGGGTGTCAAAGCTATGTCTGCTTTGTAAGGTAGAGCAAATACCTTTTCATAGAAAGAAGAGAAAGGCTCTCATGTACATACTGTGATTCTTGGAGTCTGTCAGTGTGTTTTCCACTTCTGTTCTTGTATGTATCCACATGCTTGGATGTTACAGTAATTAGGATTACCTCCCTTTTAAAATATCATTGCAGAAGGGGTAAAAAGGTGTTTGCCACTTGAAGAAGAACTTAGCTGAGATAGGAGGGAATAGCTGACTCAAAACACAATGTTTGAACAAACTCTAGGATCAATAAATTCTTCTGTCTCAAAATGCTACAATGATGCTACAAAACACTACTTCAGCTAAATTAATAATTATGAATAGTTCTCATTGGACTGTACTAATTGAAGGAAGACCTATTAATTGTGAACCCCTACAAACAACATTTTTGTTTATTCAAAACATATACTGCCAGTTACAAAGACATTTCACTGGATTTATTTTATATATCTAACAGCCAATGTCTGTTTTAGATGTGGATACTTACTTCTGCCAACAGAGAGCTTACTCTCCCTCAACAGCTTTTTCTACAGACTTCCTGGGTTTGCAGAAAAATCCAAAAAGTAAAAAAACAAAACAAAAATCAACCAACAACAACTTGGGGAGGACTGAATTCCCCCCAATACCTTTTGAAATGGCTTCTGCAGGGACCTACTCCAGGCATCAACGATGAGAGATTAGAACTCTGCAAGGGGCTTCTAACTAGCTCTGCCAGTATAAGGCAGGAGGAAGGGCCCTTTCCAGGCCTATTTAGGCCTTTGAGGGAGGGAGCCTTGGGACCAGGCCTGACAAGGGTTGTCAGAGCCAAGCTGGGGAATTCCTAGAGGTTTTGTGGTGGACTCTAAGGAGGGCCGGGTTTGGGAAAGGGAGAGGTTTCAGCTGGGTATAATGCCAAAGAGTCCACCCTCCAAAGCAGCCATTTTCTCCAGGAAGACAGATCTCTGCTTAGATGTTGGCAACCCTAAGCCTGGCAGCAGTCTAGGGTTGCCAGGTCCCCCCAGCCACCAGTAGAAGATGGGGGGGTGGTAAGGTTGTCAGATCCAGGTTGGGAAACTCCTGGAGATTTGGGGGTAGACCTTGGGGAGAACAGGGACCTCAGTGATGTACAATATCATAGAGCCCACCCTACAAAACATCCATTTTCTCCATGTGAAGTTATCTCTGTAGCCTGGAAATGAGTAATAATTCCAGGGGATCCCTAGGTCCCACCTGGAGGCTGGCATCCCTAGGCAGCACCCTCTGGGTGACTTGATACCACCTGATTAGCATGACTCATGTATGCCCAGCTGCTTGCTACTGTTCAACAGCAGGCACCCTATGAAAGTCAGTGTGGTACGGCAGTTACAGCTTCTGCGAGACCCAGGTTCAGATCCCTATCTTGCAGAAAGAGAGTGATGGGGTGGGGGCAGAAAGAAAAAAAGGGTGATAATAACATAAGAGAAGCCAATGTTGGATCAGGCCAATGGCCCATCCAGTCCAACACTCTGTCACACAGTGGCCAAAAATACCAGGTGCCATCAGGAGGTCCAGCAGTGGGGAGGCAGAAAAACAAAGAAAATGATTAGGGGGCAGAAAGAGAGAGGAAGTAACATGAATGGAGGAGAGACAGAGAGTAAGAAAAGGGGGGACAGAAGGGAGAAAGAGTGTGAGAAGGGTAGGAGGAAAGGGGAGGAAGCAAAGGTGTGAGAAATGGGATAACCATCCCGCAAGTTTCTTGCGGGTCTCCACTTGTTTAAAATATTTCTATAATCTTTTCTGTCTTACATTCCATATTTATCAGTGATATTCAATGACTCAGGAGCCACATATGGGAACTCTACATATTGGTGTGACTCTTTTGAGCACCATCTCCCTGAGTGGCACCTGCCCCATGATTTAGGAAAGTAGATAAGGCAATTTCCTAATGGGGCTTATGCTTGGCACATAGTTCCCACCATGATACAGCAGCCGCTGGAATGACTGGAGGATGAATAAATTGTGATCCTCCTCTCTAGCAGCTCTCATCCACCCTTCTCTGCAGTGTCTGCTCTTTCATCCCAGCAAATGCATGGCTTTTAACATAGGGAAGCATTTATTTTTAACATCCAGCCTAATAAAGATTTCTGGAGAGCTGAAAGCTTGTGTTCTGTTTTGTGTCATGACTCTGAGTTGCAAGCCCTTCTCCTCACTCCAGATCAGGGGTCCGTTGGAGCGGGAGCGCACAGGAGCGCAGCTCCGGGAGTGAGGAGCCCAGGGGGCGGGCACATGACCAAGCCCCACCCCCTCCTTGGCTTCCCCGAGCAGTGCAGAGATGCAGCGCCCCGGGGAAAGCCCTGCTAGGGTCTTTATTGTTTTTAATGTTTTGTTTTAATATTTATAATTTTATCATTGTTCCTTTTATGACTGTGTGCTGCTTTTCCAGACACTTGCTCAAGGTGGCATATAAATTTTCTAAGTATACCATTTTTTATCTGGGCACATGGCACATAAGTACTGGAGAAATTTCACCAACCCTTCAGCAGCTTCCACCCCATCAGTTTAGTGTAGTGGTCAGGAGTTGGACTCTAATCTGGGAGAACCGGGTTTGGTTCCCCACTCCTCCACATGTAGCTGCTGGTATGACCTTGGGCCAGTCACAAGTTCTCTCAGAGCTGTTCTCTCATGAGCAGTTCTCAAAAGACCTCTCTCATCCCCACCTACCTCACAAGGTGTCTTGTTGTGGGGAGGGGAAGGGGAAGGGATGGGTGGTGCACATGTCCTGGGTATCTCCAGTCTACTTGAAACCTGGTGGTTTCAAGGGAGCAGGAAGAGAATGAGGGTGTGTTCTTTACGCTTATTTTTATTGCACAAAGTATTGGATGGGGAAGGGAATGGAGGAAGAGCAGGTCAGTTTCACTCACCTGTGGAGTGGAGCCTGAGGCATGGGTGTTGCCTTCTGACACACTTCCGGTATGTTAGGGGGTGTGGCATATGCAAATGAGTTATGCAAATGAGTTATGGTAATGAGCTCCTGCACCTCTTTTTCTACGAAATGACCCCTGCTCCAGATACATGAGGGCTGGCAAAGATTCAACACTTCGTTAATTAAAAAGTCATAAGAACTCAAGAAGAGCCGGCTGGATCAGAACAGTGGTCCATCTAGTCCAGCATACTGTTTCATACAGCAGACAACCAGTTGGTCTGGAGGGTTGGACAAACAGGACATAGAGACAGAGGCCTTCCCCTGCTGTTACCTCCCAACACTGGTATTCAGAGGTTTGCTTCCTCTGCAGATGGAGACTTCCCCTCAGTCACCATGGTTAGTAGCCACTGATGCATCTCTCCTCCATGAATCTGTCTATCCCTCTTTTAAATATTTCTATGCTTGTGGCCATCACTCTCTGCTGCCAGCCTATAGTTATATCTATCTTATATTCTGTAGTTTTCTCTTGTAGTATTCAATAATATATTACATTATTGTGTGGTGTGTCTTGTTGGTGAGTTGGTACACAGGAGTCATGTAGTTCTTTGGGTTGATTGTAATTGTCAATGCGGCTCCAATGGCTGTGGAGTAAGTACTACTGAGATATACAGACAGTAGCATAAATATTAAATACAATTTACATCAGATTTTCAGTCAGAACAAAAAGAGATCCATTTCCTCAGACCCATGTTAATAGTGCAGCCCTACATGTTTTCCTAAAAATCTCCAGAGATGATACTTTCCTCATTTCTCTAGGCAGCTCATTCTAAAGAATAGGAGTTGCCACCAAAAAAACCAAAAACAAATATGAGCTAAACCCTCCCTCAGTGTGGGATTGTAAGCAGCCCCTGTTGTAATGCATACTGGAGTTTACTTTCAAGTGAGTAAATGGAGAATTACTATCTCAGCATGTGCATCTGCTGTACTAATCACTTCATCTGGACATATTATATCAACATGTATGTGGCCCATTTCATCTTGGGAGCAGGACAATGCTCTTCTCACTCCCTCTGGAATGACAGGAGGTAGGGTCCAAGTTGATGCATGCATTTTGCACATTCAGTCACCTCCTGGATTTTCTAAGAAATAGTTTAGAGACTGGGAGCTGACTTGGGCGGTTACTTCACACAGATTTTTTTTTTCCTTTTGGTGTTGCAATGGAACTGGGCTGTTAGAAGAGATATATTGTACTGCAATATCCCTAGGGCTTTGGGAAATAAGTTTGTAAATACATTTAGGGTTGTTGTTTAAAAAAAAAAAGCACACAGAAAAAACCTTATGCAACAAATATTACAAAATGCCAAGATTATGCCAGTCAAACAAAACCAGTTGGTGCCATAATGTATGGTACAATATATGTTCAAAATAGGTACACAGTACATCGCTTGTGTAAACAGACTTTGATGAAAAGCCAGGTTGTTGGAGATACCTAGACTGAATTTCTCCTAAGGGAGCTATTGTGGAGGCTACAAACTATTTTATTCCAACACCTGTTTCCTGTCATTTTCTGAGAACTTAGGCTTCTTGGGCCAGCCCATGAGAACAGATAAGGCTGGACTGCTCCAGTTGTGTTTAGAAGGGCATACTTAGTAAGGCACTTGAATATTGGTCAAAGCAATTTAGCAGCATTACCAGTGAGGATGGGGTGATGCAGCTGCTTTTATTGTGGACTTAGATCACTCTCCGTTTTAGTTTCTGGCACACTGTTGTGGGTTCACATTGCTTTGCTGTAAGAATGATTTTTTTCTCTCTCTGAAAGCAGCTGCACATCAGGGACAGTTGGCAACAGAGAAAATGGACATCCAGCTGGGGATTCTTAATTATACCTAAGGAAGTCTAATTCCCCTTATTCCCCATTTCCCAGACAATTGTTCATATTCAATCATTCTATTATGTTTTTCCTTTTCATATATTGTCCTTGTATACTGATTATACTGTATACTGATAGTATGAGCAGCACCCAAGTGTCATTTGCCTCACGATTTTACCTGTAGCTGAGGAAGCAAATATTTCTGTTTCAGAACGTTATACCAAAATGTCTATCTGCATTGCTGATCAAAAATTTCTATTGCTTTCTGAAACATCCTTTAATTGTAACATATTCTGTCTCTCTAGTTTAAATTTTCAGAACAACATAAAAATCCTTCTTTTGATTGCCATGTCTCTAGTGAAATAAGTCGGGTAGGATCCTAATATTTTTTTTGGATATTTTGGTATTGTATTCAGTGACCTCTTGAATTTTCATGTGCGGATTCAAGCAGGTCTCTGGAGAGGCAGCATATACTTTTTAAAAATTAATTTCTAAATGAATTAAAACTTTGGTTGGGATGCAACAAGATATTTGGGCTCACCAAAGAATTGGATCCCACCTAACATTTCTGCAAGCAGATGGGGGTAGGTTTATGCCAACTCTATCTACCCACTGCAGACTTCCCACTTTCCCCTCATGCTCTTTCTGGGAGTCTCCCAAACCCCAGGAACAGCATTGTAGAACATATTTGGGGCTGCAGCAGGAGGGACAAGGCAGGAAAGCTAATTTTGGCAGGATCCAAGTTACAGTCTTTTCATTTTTGATTATACCTGTTCTGCGTTGACTTTCAGTTGGTTGCTTTAGAGGGTGGACTCCATGGCATTATACCTCACTGAGCTACCTTCCCTCCCCATATCCTGTCCTCCCCAGGCTCCAGCCCAAATTTTCCAGGAATTTCCCAACGCTGAGGTAGCAACCCTAGTCTCAACTAACTTCTATCTGGAAGCAACCAGGTTCAGATCAAATCAAATCAGATCAAATTTATTAATACAGTTTGTGACCAGCACAGTATCATTTCTGGCAGCCCTCTCAGTGGCGGAATCTGAACCAGAGGAAGACGGGACCATTGCCTCTTACTATAGCTCAGAAGGGCAATCTGAACCCTCATCTAATAATAGGTTTGGGGACTCTATACCTGTATCCCTCAAGGAAGATCTCTGCCTATATAAAGAACAGATGCTGCATATGGACAATCCTTAGAAATAGATGTTACAACCAAAAGTAAAAAACCCCTAAAGATCAGATCCTCAGCTGTCCCTACTCTGACTCACCAGGCATTGTTGCCTTCCTGGTACTAGAAGGCCCAGCTGAGTTGACAGCACCAATATGGTAGAAACTTGCTTCAATCCTAGCAATCTCTTGCAAGGCTGAGAATATTTCTCTCCACCCACCCAACCACGCTTCTCTCTAGTCACTGAGGAGATGCAAGCAAGGCAGAGTCATGGCCAACGTTCAACTCCCTCTGACTGAGAGAGCAAATGGTTTGATGTTTGGGGACAGAAGCTTTATGCTTCTGCTTCCTTAAATTCTACACCGCAAGTTATGAAGCTGTCATGAGTGGCTACCAGCTTTTCCCAGTACCTGGTGTCCCTCCCAGTTGATAAACATTCTTTAGCCAAACTCACTGAATTGGAGGCCATAAAGTTATCTAAATAAGAGATCATAATGAACCATGAACCAAAACACAAATGGTTTGCAAACTAAACCAGTTTGTATTGGTTCATGAGCCATTTAAAGTTTAAAGCCCTGTTTTCTGCTCCCTGCAGCTTTTTGTGGGGAGCAGAAAGCAGAGATTTCCAAAATGCTGAGTGGCAGGGACTGCTGCTCAAGTGTTTGATGTAAATGGCTCTGATCCATTTAAACCCTGCTTTGTACTCCCCTCAGAAAGCAGTGCTTTAAATCAAACAGCTGAGCAGGTGGGAAACTCCCTGCTGCTCAGCTGTTTTTCTTGAAGAGCAGAAAGCAAGAGTTTTCTGATCTCTATGAACCACTATGAACGGCATCAAAAGCTGTGGAAGTTTGTGGTGGCTCCCCAGTTTGCAAGCATCACTTTGCAAACCACAAACCAGCGAAAATTCATGATAAACTTTGTCAGCCAGTTTGTGCCCATCCCTATTCACCAACCCCCTCCTAAGGACCAACACCACCCTGCACAGACATTATGACTGTCTGAGGACATATTGGCAGTCTGCCACGCCTCCGCGGTGCGGCAGACTAAGGCGGGGGGAATTTCCCCCGCAGCGCGGCGTTCGCATGCCACCAGAAGGAAGCTGCCCGCAGCGTTCAGACTGCGGGCGGCTTCCTACGGCAGCGGGTGGACGCCGCGCGGCTCCCCCTGCCCGCGCGCGTTCACACCCACTCCGGCAGGTGGAACGCGCGCCGCAGCAGCCGAACACCACTTTGAAGTGGGGCTCGGCTGCTGCAGGAGGAGCGCAGCGCTGGACGCGATGCGTCCAGGCCGCCTCCTCAGGGCAGATGCAGCCGTCTGAACGGCCACTCTGCCTCCGCTTTTGAAGCAGAGGCAGAGCGGCTGAGACTGCCAATCTGTCCTCAGCCACTGTCTCTGCAACTTGTAGTGGGCAGTCTTTGTTTCTCCAGCAGACTTACTCACTTCTCTGAGCAGCACAAGATCTGTTCCAGTTCTTGGGATCTGGCCATAATCCAAAATGGCTGTTCCTTAGAATTTAAGTCAATGCCTCCCTGTTTCCCTCCCTCAATAGCAGTTGACAGCCCGCACACAATTACAGGAACTATTACAAAAAGATCCACATGGACTCAATAACTCTTGTTAAGTGTTTCAAAGATTAGAATGTTTTTCCTTACCTCAGTTACAGAGTTCCTCACAATAAATACTTGGTTTATAGTTTTAGACCTTAAAGATGCCCATTTTTTTATTTCTGTCCATGCTGCTCACTGAAGGTACTTCTGTTTCCATTACAGTTCAGAGATTTTTCAGTATTCGGCCCTTCCATTTGGCTTGGCAACAGCCATTAGAGTCTTCACAAAGTGCATGGCTGTTGCTGCATATATGAAGGCAAAAGGGTGCTCAATCTTCCCCTACTTAAATGACTGGTTGATCATGTCACCTTCTAAAGAACTGTTAGGACATTTATGTTAGGACAATATTTACAGTTGGTTCTTACCACCTGTCAAAACCTGGGATTTGTGGTTTATTGATACAAGCCCAGGTTATACCCACCCCAAAGGTTATAGTTCTTTGGAGCCATCCCCAACTCAGTGAAGGCCAAGGCCTTCCTACCTATAGACAAAGGTCTTGCCATAAAAGCATTAGTGCACAGCACACACAGAGGAAACCTGGTTCATATTTTGCCAAGCATTTCAAGCTTGTATAGTGATGTGTCATAAGTTCATTTGGGTTGAATTCAGGAGGTAACTGGCAGTATGCCAGTATAGGCTGAGAAAGTTGGAGGTCTGCATAGGCTATATGTAAACTGAAGTTCCTGTAGGTCATAGAAAACAGATTTTACATTTTCAGCAATGAGATTAGGTTTCTTCATGGTCTCTTGTACTTTTCTTTGCAGTAATTGTGTTTATTTATTACTTGAAGTTTCTTTTAGCAACCCAAAAATATTTGCTCTATTATCACTTATACTATTGGGTAAAATTATTCAAATACTACCATTTTTAGGGGGGTTTTTTGGTTCATCGCATCACTGTACTGTTAGGTTCACTATTAAAACTGGCACATTTATGATTAAAACTTTAAAAAAAACTACCCTGGTTTATTCCTAAGTTGTTTCATCAATAAAAGCTGACATTTTTGCACGAAAGATGTTTTGCTATAAGAATTAACTTTTAGTCAATGGTAAATAATTGTATTATGCCAGAATGTTATCACCAAGATTAGAAATCATTTCCTATGGAATCATGTTCTTGCTTCCTCAGCACTGTTCTAATCAAAGGGAATTTGAATGAGGTGGATCTCATTATGAACATAAAGGAGATGAAGCTTGAATAATTTTTATATTTATTTCCCATAGATGGTCATTCCATTTCTTATCCTGTCTATCCAAATCTTATAAAATAAAATGTTCTAATCCATTCTTTGGAGAGAGGCAATGAATTTGTTTGTGTCAAAGCAAAGTAGCTGTATATATGCATAAAAATTTGTTAACACAGTTATTATACAAAGAAGGAGGGCTCCCTTACCTTTGATTTCATTTACATACTTTATTTGCCATATGACAAGATCTTCTCTTTCCTCTTTTATTTATGTGCGAAAAATATGTCTTTTCAGATAAGTCAACCAAACCTTTAATGTATTGTATATTTTAAAACTACATAAAACACAGTCACTGTCCCCCCCCCCCCTTTCCCTACAGGCATTTGTTAAAGGTGATGCTTTATCAAGATTAGACATATTTTACCACTGATAACAGCATAATGGCATTGTATTTCTTAAATATTATGAACAAATATATGTGTTCTATTTTAAAGTCTAATCTGACATTTACACTGAATTATCCAGCATTTAAAAAGAAAGTTTATCACCAGAAAATTTAAAATGTTGGCAGCTTGTCTTTTATAAATATAGACTTGGGGGCCTGCTCCCTGAGAAAGAATGTGACCAATTTATTCTAAGCATGCAAATATTCCAACAGCATATAACTGCCATGTTTCTGTTCAAACAGGGGAGAACTGTACCACTTGCCCATAGGTTCTAAGGTGGTAACTCCCATCACTCACCAGTGAAAGAAAAGGTGGCTAGCTGTAGGAAATGACACTTTAATTTTTTGCTTTTCTTCAGTGATTAACATTGACATGGACTCAATTTGCAGAGGCCACCAGTAATTTATTAAGTTAGTGGTATAAATAAGGCAGAAAATGCAATTCCTTTCCCCCAAATTTTTAGTTATTTCCCCCCAAATTGTTGGTAACATTTATTAATGTAAATACTGTTCTTTTGGACAAACAAGAGCTAGGAAGGCAAAAATATTTACCAGGGACCTTGGCTTGGATTCCACCTAAATGGTCCGTGTGCCCAAGGGGGATGGTTTTTGCCAATTACCCCCTCCTATGACATACCTCTGACTCCCCCCCAAATTAGTCCTGGGTTCCCCCATTACAAAGCAACTTTTCAAGGGTGCATTTTGAGCTGCAGTAAGAAGAGGGAGGCAGGGAAGTTAGGCTCTGAAGATGGCTTATCTTTCTGACTACACAAGTTTTAAGTAGGATCCAAGCCCTAATAATGTAAGGGCAATATATTTACATGAATCCCTTCCTGGACTGGGAATTAGAGGTCAACAGTATGCTTGTGTGATGGACTACATTTAAACTGCTGTTTCCTAATGCAGCAAAATCAGAGAAGGGAGGTGAATATTTAACTCTGCTCTAGAATGTTGAGCTTGAATGACAGGCTGCTCATTTTCTCTGATTGGCCAGCGCCAGTTGAGGAAAATATAAGATCAGCTGTGTGCTGAGTGGAGAGTTGGTTCATTTTGTATATATGCATAACATTTTGAACATTTTGTGTTCAGCAGCAGTTACTGTTCAGTAAAGTAAATGTTCAGCTACAGGAGTGGATGTCTGAAGAGTGACTAAAAAAATCTGTCAGACAGGTTCGTCTTTTGAATAAAGGAAGAAACTCCTGGTCTTAACTGTGTTCAATATAACCTGAGAAAGAATTCCATCTAATATTTCAGGGTCTAAGTGCCAGCTTAAGCTGAAGTATATTTTCACATAGACACCAAAATTTTGGTAGGCTTGAGATTTTGGTAGAGTGACCGGGTAGCAGGCTGAAGCTCCCAATCAGGCCAAAAGGAATAGGATTATATTTTCAGAGAAGAAATATAAGCCCAGTCCAGTTATACAGGGAATTGGCACTGAGGCAGTCCCTAGTCTGTTGTGAAAGGAAACCGTTATGCACTACTCAGGGGAAAGGACAGGTTGTAATTTCAGAAAAGAGGAAATAATTTGGTAGACAAAAAGAGTGACCTTTCCAGAAAACCTGAACTATTATTAGAAAACTATATTGGGATCCAGGGGTTGGCCTTACAGTGGTTTTCCTCATTTCTCCAAGATTGGGGACAGAGGGTGGCGGTTGGGGAGCAGCTCTTCTGAAGACACCCGCTAGTATGTGGAGTGCCACAGGGGGCAGTGTAAGCTGCAAGGCGCTGTTTTAGCGGACGTATGAATGATAATTTCATAAGTGTAAGATCATGGACAATAATGATAAGTGTATGAGAGGACTTGTGTTGCTGAGTGTACAACAACAGATGCCAACTGCAGACAAATGCCATCCTATGCCAGGAGATGACAGTCCAGCAGAAGCCATTGTTCCAGTTCCCAGAAGCCTCTCTGAGTACAGAAGCCAGTTTGTGGCTTTGGTTCATCCCTGCGTGCAAAGAGATGTCCAAACATTGTCAAATCCAAGTCTCCACATATTGTGCTCCTTCCCCGCCCCAACAGACATTGCTTCAGCTAAATAAAGGCTTAATTGCCCACTTCACATGGATTATGGAAGCAGTTAATGGACAATTGACTTGGCCAGGCCAAGAGGTTAATCCCTCTTGGGGTCGAACAATGGCCTCACCTATGAGTCATCTTTCCTCCAGACCAGGTGTCTCTAGATGTGATTAGGTCATCCTTAAACATTGTCCACTCCCATCTTGTACCCTATTGGTTAGAACTTTAGAGGTGGATTAGCACAGAGAAGGTGGCTTGGCAAGCCAGCCCCCAGCGACGCCCTCCCTTAAGAGCAGTCTCCCAAGCTCCAGATCTCAGTTCTCTTGCTTTTTCCTTCCTATCTTTCCTTCCCATCCAACCTCCCTCCTGGACCCTTGTGAGCACGCTAGGGCCCGCCACATGCTTCTGCAGGTTCAGAACACGTGCTCCCATTTTATTCCTTCCCAAATACCCTCTATTCTTCTAGCTGGATGGAAAACCAGACTTCTGGAAGGTAAATATTTCCCTCTACAGGATACCATCAACTCCCTGCTCATGCAGCCATCTCTGTAATTCTATCTTACTTCTTAGACCTGTATGTTTGAATGTATGATTTTTGCAACATCTGAATGATTCACTTTTATTATTATTAAGTAAAATAAAAGCTCTTTACTATTAACACTGATTCAAGTCTCTGTGTCCCTTTTTTGGGAGGTCTGAGAGAGGCCCAGCCTCTGTAGACATAGGTGCTGATCCGTTAATGCCTACTGCTAATTATTAAGAGCTAATAGTCCCCCAATTTTGATAACAGAATAAAGTAGCCAGGCTAACAGCAGTACTCTCCCCAATGTTGTTTAATATCTATATGTGCCCCCTCACCCAGATTGCCCGGAGGTATGCTGACGATACCCAGCTCTATCTGTTGTTCAGCGGCCAGTCAGACTCTAGTCTGGGTGATCTGGACCTGGCGTTGAAAGCCGTGGCTCGTTGGCTTAGGCAGAGCCACTTGAAATTGAATCTGACGAAGACGGAGGTCCTATGCCTGAATTGGAGCGGCCCAAGGTTAGGGATCCCTCTCCCGACTTTCAATGGGGTGCCGTTGGTGCCAGCGCCGGAGGTTAGGAGTTTGAGAGTGCTCCTGGACCCCTCATTAACGATGGAGGCCCAGGTAGCAGCCACTGCAAGGTCAGCCTTCTATCATCTACATCTGATCAGGCAGTTGGTTCCCTTTCTTGAACATAATGACCTGGCTACGGTGATCCATGTGTTGGTCACCTCAAGACTGGATTACTGTAATGCTCTCTACATGGGGCTGCCCTTGTCCCAAATCTGGAAGCTGCAGCTGGTGCAGAATGCAGTGGCAAAACTGATGTTGTGTCTCCCCATGTGGGAATACAACCAGCCCACCCTAAAAGCACTGCACTGGCTGCCTATAGCATACCGGACACAGTTCAAGGTGCTGGTGCTTACCTATAAAGCCCTATATGGCCAGGGACCTATCTACCTGAGGGACCGTATCTCCCCATATGTACCCCAGTGAGTGCTTCAATCGGGGTCCCAGAACTGCCTGGTCCTCCCAGGGCCAACGGAGGCCCAGTTGGTGGTAATGAGGGCCAGGGCCTTCTTGGTGGTGGCCCTGCACTGGTGGAATGAGCTCCCAGATAACATCAGGGCCCTGCGGGACCTCTCACAGTTCTGCAGGGCCTGCAAGATGGAGCTCTTTCACCAGGCTTTCAAGTATGGGCTGCCTTCATCCTTATAGCCCTGATCCTGCCAGTGGAAACTGCCAATGTAGACCATTCTGCACCGATCAGAAGTTTACAGTGCCTGCTTACGCTGCTCGGATGGTGGGGGGGACGAAGCCGCGCCATCTTGTACTGTGATTTTAATTGTGTATTGTATGTTTTTTATAGGATAGCTGTTTTATTGAATTTTATTGTATAATGAACTTGTTGGTAGCTGCCCTGAGCCTGCTGTATGGCGGGGAGAGTGGAATAAAAATCCAATAAATAAATAAATATGCAGAAACATTGTAACTAAAACCAAAGGACTTAATCAGCTGTCTCTCACTGATATGAACCAAGGATTTGTGAAAATAAGCTGCTTGAACACCATCTTGTCTGTCAACTGAAATATATACTGTTTTACCAACGTTTCCCCCAGCCTTTCCAATTCCTGTCTACCCCATACCATCCCTTCCTATTAAATAAAACCTTTATTATAGTTCACTGTTACACAGTCTCCAGTGCCAGTTCAAGGGATCTACAAAAAGGGCTCCTGTTTCCTCCTGACAAGTTCCTGGGCTGGGCAAATGCCAAATCAGATTCTGCCACAGGGTGGGATATTCAGATTTATAAAGCCACAAATATTATCACATTACTGGGGGTCAGCTGAGTACCTGAAGGGAACGAAGACTTTTTGGCAGGAAAAATCTGCCTCAGAATGGGTAGAGTAACAGGGAGCCCATCATAGCTTGCACGTGTGATTTTTGGCAGTGGATTACAATATCCAGGTTGAATGTCTACAGTTACGGTTTGTCAAATCAGAAAGTGCATGTCCACACAGCCCTCATGAAGTGCTTGCTGCTATAAGTTTTTAGTTGGAGAGTTCTAAAGGCAGTGGCCCTTCAACCCCTCCAGGTCATCTATGCTTTCACAGGTCATATTGCCAACATTTTGCTATAAGAGTAGGTATGGGCAGATGCAAGCATGTGGCATGCAAGGCATTCATTGTAAGATTCACTTCTTTGGGGTTCAAACCAGTGATTTATAAGAACCAGACCAAATTTTGAGATGTCTTTCAAATTCATCCAGTATTATGTATTTACAGAATTTGAATACAAATACAAATATTTGTCAGAGGCAAGAAATTCAGCTTATTGAATCCAGTTAATTTGAAAAACACAGGGTGTTGGGTATGGAAAATGATATCTGTCTTTAGGTTTTATTCAAATAACTTAAAAGTCCAGTTCTCTAGATTAGTAGTTCTTTTCCAGAGTTGATAGCATTGGGAGTAGAAACTAATGAGAAGGCTCAACTTCCTTCATGGGGGTACTAGGATCTGCTACTGGGGCAACAGCAATCTTTAGTTGAGATTCTCCTCAAGCTCTGAATGGCACAGTTCCAGGACCATTTCTGCTCACTGGAGGCCAAACTTATCCCATGCAAACAGTAAAGGAGAATATAGGATATTTCTGGGAAATCTGCCAGCATCAGCAATTTGTGTCTTGATTTCCAAGTATTAGATTACTCTTCTGATGATTTAAGCCTTTGCTTGTACTACTGCTGTTGAAGATTATCCTTCATTTGGGCCTAGATTGGCATACTTATATGTACATGCTCTAGATATACTAAAACATTACAATTGAATCACACATGCAAAAAAATGCATTTAGTCATTCTTGGACAGTATCACTTCATAGTGCAAGGAAATGTGCATCTAGCATATCAGGGAGAAAGGTTTAACATGGTGTTCTGGTTGACATATTAGCTTTCTACTTTCAAACAGAACACTAAGACAAATAATTTTTCTCACCTACAATCTAGCAAAGCCTGTACCATGTGTGTGTTTTGCATATTTGAATAAACTCCATATGTAATAAAAGGACTGAGATTAGACTCAGAGAGATCCCAGTTTGGGTGGGGTTACAAGGTAGGTTGATAAGGGATTTTACACTTCTCCTCTCACAAGGCAAGTTCCAGTCAATGCCCACCATTCCAGCTCTAGACAGAATGCCGGTCTTGTTCTCTTCCAAAGCAAACATCAGCATGTAAATGCTTGGGGATGTTGATTTGTGAAACTGAGGATGTTGACTGGTGAAAGGAGTAAATCCAGACATACCCAGTTCCCACTGTGGCCCCAATCTGAATCAAGTATTTGCTTGTCAGCTATTTGACATTTTAAAGAGCTGGGACGATCCAATCATAGATCTCTCCACTCATTAGTTAGGCCCAAAATTTGTCTGCAGTAGGATTTCTTTATTTCACTGAACAAAAACTGTTGTTTTGAAATTGTGGACTTCTCTAGAAAGAGAGAAGGTAGAACAGAGAGATTCAGAGTTCATTATAATTTTTCTTTTCCAAATTATCTATTATGTCTGCCTTCTATGTGGCTACATCACAATAGCCATTCATCGTCATATTTTCATCAGCCAAGATCTCCGTGGAATGCATTTTCAACATTCATTTCCTGCTGAGGAGTCATTTGGCAGACATCATTTGGCTATACCTGATAAGTTATCATTTGGCAGTACCTAAAAGACAACTGTTATATATACTTCCTGGGGAAGTACAGAAACTTGGTGCTGGGTGTTGTCCTCATTTCTATTCAACACCCTTTTCAGTGGCAACACTAAACATTTGGAGTGCCTAACAATTTCTCTCTGAGGGAAATCATGTATAGGCAGCAGTTCCTTTTCAGGAAGTGCCAAATTTGTTATCTCCTGTTAGTTTGATTCTCAAAATCCCAGCAGTAAAGACGTGTAGAAAGAAATGGTCTGTGTATTCTAAGCACTCATGTATATGGAACTTGATGAAGGAAACAAAAAAATGCAGTTTCATAACATGCAAATAATTTTGGGGCTAGGAGTGTGCAATTTTTTTGTTGTTGTATTCTTCAGTTTAGGTCTATTGGACCCCCCAAAACATTGGAATTCCCAAAAAAACTTGGATCTCAATATCAGTATTTGGGGCTCTTTTGGGTGGTCCCTTTAAACCAGACAGCTCAATAGAGCCCTCCAAGCAGCCAATCCTGTGGGGAGAACTCTCCCCAAATCTATGGGTTCAGACCTGTGGGGAGAATGCTCCCACTGCTGGGGCTCTGTTAGACAGCCCGGTTTGGGTAGTCTAGTCTAAACTCTGTTGGGCAAACAGATCCTGCCCAGGAGCTGATCCTGTGGGGAGAGTTCTCTCCACAGGTTCTTCTGGGGCTCTGCTGGGTAGCCTGGTTTTGCCAATAATTCCCAAATATCTTCTGAAAAATCCCAGATACATTTGGGAAGCTAAAATGTACCAGAAGACACTGATAAGGTGTTTTTCATGTATATTTTTAGTTCGGGTAAATCTGAATGCACACCCCTATTTGGGACATTAGCACCACCTACATTGTAGGGTTTTTACTGCATAATGCGGAGTAGAGTTATACCCTTCTAAGTCTGTTGAAGTTACAGTGCTAGTTCCAGGGCTATTTTTGGGCAGGAACGCACAGGAACGGAGTTCCGGCTGGCTCCTGAGTTGGCCACACCCAGCAGGAACTCATTAGCATAATGGGCCGTACCCAAACAGCAGAAACTCATTAGGACTGGCTACACTAGGGGTATGTGGCCTAACATGCAAATTAATTCCTGCTACAAAAAAAGCCCTGGGTTTTGACAACAAACAAGGTAAACAGAATAAGAAGCAAAAGGTGGGTGTGGCTGGATGACCACTCTTCTGGTAACATGGGGGTGTGGCCTAATCTGCTAATAAACTGTGCTGTCAGGGGTGTGATGTAATATGCTAATGAGTTTCTACTGTTGGGTGTGGCCTATTATGCTAACGAGTTCCTGCTGGGCTTTTTCTACAAAAACAGCCCTGGCTAGTTCCATAGTTTCTCATAGACATGGTAGTCATATGCTCAGTTCAAATGAAATTGAACTCTTGGGTTATTTTAGCTATGGTTCATAACTATGGTTATGAACTGGGATTTAGCTCACAGATAATCATTCATATTCTGGTTTGCTTTGACAAATTCTGGTTTAATCACCTTTTCTCTTTCCTCCATCTCCCCTGCAGATACCCAGCTGGTACCCCAGTCTGGATTGTGGAGAAAGCAGTATCAAAAACAAGCCAGGAATAAGCCTGGGTGTCTGCTTTTATAGATCACATGAAAATATATTTAAGAGAAACCAATGTCCAACCATGGTTTTAGATCTTGCATTGACATGTCCTAACAAAGCATAGCTAGTGGAGTGGTTTGCATTAATATGATCATACAAGCCATAATTAGTTCATTTCAGCCATGGTTTCACATGACAACTGTACCAGGCCATTAAGTGAATATGGATAAGGTGGACTTTCAAACAATGTTTTATGTATCATGTTTATATTATTTAAACTGGGTCATACAGGAGATAATGCATTCATATGATTGTTGTCTAACTTGTCTTAGAGACCCATGCTCTTGTGTATTTGAGCAATCCCTATCTGTGCAGCAGTGGTGAGGTGGACCCTACAGGTCACCTGAACAATTGCTAGAGCTGTTATAGTCTTCTTAGTCTTTTTCCAATGTGTATGCCTTTATCTTGCTGATGGACAAAGTGCTCTTAACAATGTAAGATATATGAATGTATTCTTGGATGATATCAAAATCTGTCTAGCTCAGAACTGCTGCCTACAAACACGAGTCCATTTTGCTGTCATAGCTAATATATGAGGATACAATGTTTTTGAGACTCTGTGTGTCTGATCAACAAGCGTACTCTTCTTTTTAACATTTAATTAAAATAAAACCAGTTCTTTCAGTGGTCAAACTTTTATATAAAGCTGATTTCAGCACTGTGAAGCTTTAGCTCTATTATTTTTTTAAAAAAAATGTATGGTGATCTGTGCTATGAAGTTTCAAAAGACACAAAAGAAAAAAATAAATCCCTGCTCAAAATGTAGAAGTTATTTTTGCAGTAACGTATGTCATGATTTTTAAACATTCAGGCCTTTAAACTTTTTTTTTACAGTGTATGTTCTTGCCAATCCCAGCACACAGTTCTACAAAGTAAAATATTTGGCAGTGAATTCATATTAACAGATGGAACAAGAAATTAACACGTTTTTGCTTCGCTAATTCACAGTTCTTTTAATACGCTAATTCTAAATCACCTGTTCTGACTTTGACAGGCTACAGACACCTGTTTGGGGTAATATTCCACCACTAATTACTACATGAGAAATTCAGTTTGCAACAAAGGCTTTCTCTGTGAAATTGCCATAGCTAACAAATCAGTAATACTAACTTTATATCGAAATAGCTCACCATGTACTCTTACATGTGCTTAACCTTTCTTAAAGTGCTTAAAGGAGCAGATTTATATGGTGTGGACAGTGTTCTGGCTATAGAGCTTTTGAAGAGAAGGGCCATGTCTGCAGAGTTTTAAAATAATGAAGACATTTGTATCTTAAATCTTAGATTAGCCAGCTGAGTCAGTACTCTCTCTCTCTCTCTCTCTCTCTCTCTCTTTCTCTCTCTCTGTAAAATATCAAAAATGGCAGTGGTGCCATGCTGAACTTTGAAATTTGGCGTGAAAGATTAACCCCTGCTTCTTTGGTAACTCTGATGGGATAGGCTCTTTTTTTCAAGTGCAGTTAGTGCGGCTTTAGGCTCAAAGTAAACAAAACTGCAAAAGGGACCACATATTTCCTAAATAATGACCACTGTGCAATAAAAATAGCTACATTCATGTTACATACACTTTTTGTCACCTTGATCTTACATACACTGTGAACTGTCACTTTCAAGGGATCTGAACTGCAAATTGTGGTGTTAAAGTACTGTCACAGAAACTGACAGGAAAATAATTGGGAGACTGTTGACTGTGCTTTCTCTCCTTATTCCCCCCCCCCCCAGGGAAATACCCAAATTTTCCCCTCCTCTTTCTGAAAACAGATTATTGTTTTATTTTAGTTATTTAAATGATAATGTCAACATCAAAGTTCAGAATCAGCTTTTCCTTTTTTTGTGGCCCTTCTGCATGGTTGAAATGGACTGCACGTCTTCAGAAAACAGGTGGGGGAATCTTGGCTGCAGTCACACATACTAAATAATCCACTTTCAATTCACTTTCAAACTGGATTTTTACAGTGTGAACTGGCAAAATCCAATTGGAAAGTGGATTGAAAGTGGATTGAAAGTGGATTATTTAGTGTGTGTGACCGCAGCCCTTGTTTTTGAATGCTTTCAGATATATATATATTAAAAGGCCCTGCAATTAGAAAACTAGCTGGCTGAGCTAGAATATTTCTCTCTGATGAGCTGATTTTCACTCCAGGTGTCCCTTCACAGGGGCCTTTCTCTGCAAATAAATTATTTATTTATGCATTTATATATTTATTTTATTTGTATCCCTTTCTCACCAACTATTGTGGGGCTCAGTGTCAGCATATGAAGGAAAATATGCTGACAAGATGACAGCTGTGTCAGTTAGATCATGGTGATCTAGATGACAGATGGAAGGGTCACATGATTGCCTGAATTGCGTCAGCCAGAGGAGGTGCTTGATGAGTCGACAGTTCTCTCTGATTGGCTGAATAACTGTACATATTGGACTCAGTGATTACCTGAGTGTGCCAGTCTTGGTAACCATCGCCTGGCGAAGCATTTTGTAGGACAGCTCGGCTAATGATTGCTTTGCAATAATGGACTGTGTAAATATTTGTGAATAAACCTGTATATACATTTGCAACACACTGAAAGTGCATAGGACATTCTTTATATACCGCACTGTTCTGCACCATCACTCAGAGCTGGTCACAACATGTAATAAACAAATTTATTGTATAACTCTAAAACATACCAGTTTAGAACAATTCTGAACATTTACAGTTTATCAGATGGCACATTATAACACTATGACACTATCCCAGAGGAAGAAAAGGGGGAGAAAGAGGCAGGAGAATCTGTATAGGTGGGAATTACCCTGACCTCATCCATATGATTGGCAATACAGAACTGCACCAAGACCTGCAGGGCCTGGATCTTGCTTGAAAGCACATTCCACCAAGCTGGAGCCGCAGCCAAAAAGGCTCTGGCTCTAGTTGAACCCAGGCAAGCACTCCTTGGTCCAGGGATCATCAGTGTGTTGTTGTTCAAAGAGCATAGTGCTCTTTGGGGGATATGCCAGGAGAGATGGTCCCAAAGATATTTTGGTTCCAGAACATGAAGGGCTTTTAAAGGTTAAAATCAACACCTTGAACTTGATCCAGTATTCAGTCTGGAGCCAGTGCAGCTGGTGGATCACCAGTTGCATATGGGCTTTAACAGAGGTTCCTGTAAGGATCCACACCACAACGTTCTGTACCAGTTGGTAATTGGCCTGATCCATAGGTTCCAGTGATGGTTTCTCTAAGAGCAGTCACCAGTCATACTATTGCCTCCTTTAAACTACCTGGGAAGACTTCTGAACCCAGGGACAGATTTATAATGTTGAGGGAGCGTATTCCATCTCTGCTGGCTTTAACCATCCATGATGGACATGGGTCCAGGAAGCAAGTGGTCAGTTTCACAGCACCCAGGATCCTATTGACATTGTCCCTGGAGAGCAGGCTGAATTTTTCCAATATTGGACTTAAAAATGGCCAAGGGGTCGCCAGGCAGGTCCTGTTGGAGTGACAAGATTTTATGTGCAAGGAACCTTGCCAATGGTTGGGAGGGTGGGATATAAATTTAACTATAAATAAATAATAAATAAAAGCCTCACAGCTAATTTCCAAATTATTAACCTTTTGGGTTTCCTCAAAAAGGGATGTTAGAGAGCTAATTCCCCTAAATAATTGTTCTGGGCAAGAGCTAGAGGTTATGATGGAGGCAGTATAAAATTCTTTCTTTGCTGCCTTCACCACCACCTCATAGGATCTCATAAACATCCTGTAGGAGGCTCTTATAGCTTTGTTGTGAGTCAGTCGCCAAACTTGCTCTAGCCATCTAAGCACCTCCAGATCTCCAAGGTATATGAAGAAGCTAGTTTGGTACAGGGTGAAGAGGGAGTCAAGGAGCAATCTTGTTGATGGCTTCAGAAAGATGGCTATGCCAGTCTTCTACTAGCACATCCAACAAGTCATCAGGGGGCATTGGCTCCTGCAGAGCATTCTGGAATTCTATTGGATCCATCAGTCTCCACAGGTGAGCATAAATCCATTTGCCACCTAAACAGGGAGAGGCTGGGGTACTCAGACATGCCTTCAGAATGAAGTGGTCTGACCACGGCACTGCATCAACTGCAATCAGATTCACATCTATCCCCGTGCCAAAGATCAAATCCAGTGTCTGGCCCACTTGCTGCGTGGGATCTGAGACAATTTGAGAGAGTCCCAGTGCTTCCATGGAAGACACTAGGTCCATTGCCTGAGTGGAGGCAGCCTCATTGGCATGGATAGTGAAATCTCCCAGAATCATAAGTCTAGGGAACTCCAAGGCCCAGCCCGACAGCGCCTCCAGCAGGATAGCAGGGTATCTGCTGCTATGCCAGGCAATTGGTATACCAGCCAGATAGCCAAACTCTCTTCAGCATCCCATGCTAGGCCAACATAATCAATTCCAGTGATCTTTGAAGCTGGGAGTGGTCTGAAGATGAGTCATAAATGAGTATTGCCACCCCCATCATCCTTTTGTTTGAGACTGGTGGAGGATTGAAAAATCGGGGGGGGGGTTGCACTTTTAAGGGGCTGTCTCACCCTCCCTCATCCAGGTTTTGGTCATGCATGCTAGGTCCACCTTATGCACTGCAAAATAATTGATGAACCTAGCATTGCACAGCATCAGTGTCAGAGAAAGGTTTTCGTTCCTAGCCCCACTATCAACACATCTTGGGATGGGACAAAAGTTGGACAGAGATGAACATATCCAAATCTCCACCTCCTTTATTTTTTATTTATTTATTTATTTATTTATTCTTTCGATTTATACCCCGCCCTCCCCGCGAACGGGCTCAGGTCGGCTTACATGGGCTCATCGGCCAATAATAATACATTAAAATCACTAAAACAATTAAAACAGTTTAAATACTTAAAATACATTCCTAGCCTAACAACTTACAAATAGCTTCCAGTAACATATTATCAGATTATCAGGCGGTGGCTCAGTGATAAAACTCCCTGTCACCCCTGCCACCCGCCAGGGTTGATCCGGGCCAGACTACATCAAGTTAGTATAGCTGATGGATGGAATCATTGGATGGCGGCTCCTTCCTTTGCAAAACCTAGTCCCACCATCATACTTTCCATGTCCCACAATCACTGGGATCCTGGATTCCATGATGGTCACTCCATATCTGCCACATCCAGCTCCACTCCTTTATAATTGCACAACCCACTTTAACAGCTTTCAATATACAATTTAGCATTCAGTGGTCCTAATTAATATACAACCTTCTAATCTATTACATTTATTCCCTCCCTTCCCACCCCCCACTAATCACAATTCCAACCCTATTAATACAATTTCATTTAGAACAGTATAAATTAATTAATAATTTTAATCTAGCCCAGTTAACAGGGATAAGATTATTCCAACTAACAGCTAGTTCAGTTAAGAGGGTAGAAATAAATCTAATCAACATCAACAAACACTCACAACCTGGACTGCTGTAAAACATACCCTCATACCCATATAAGATCCACCTTAACATGTAGAAGTATCCTCACTGGGCTCTGAAGTAGCTGAGAATCCATTTCCAAGTACATTCCGTCTCAAATTTATAAAGCATCTGAGCTTCTGATTCAGTGTCTGCATAATCCCTTAATAGATTTTCTGTTCTTTCAGACCACCTCAGTTCATAACCTGGACCCAACAGTTTGATTAATGTCAGTCTCAGTCTGCAACTGATCTCACAGGGCATCTGAGGGTCTCCAGGTCACACTGAATCACCAAAGGCAGGTGCAAGAGAAGAAGAAGAAGAGAAGAAGAGATTGGATTTATATCCCGCCCTTCACTCACTTGGAGTCTCAGAGCGTCTTACAAACTCCTTTCCCTTCCCCTCCCCACAACAGACACCCTGTGAGGTAGGTGGGGCTGAGAGAACACTTTCCCAAGCTGTCCTTGAGGGAACAGCTGGTACAGAGCTATGGCTTGCCCAGGGTCATCCAGCAGGTGCAAGTGGAGGAGTGGGGAATCAAACCCGGTTCTCCCAGATTAGAGTCTGCGCACTTAACCACTACACCAAACTGGCTCACAGTTTGGGCAAGTGATGCTCTGTATTCTTGGAGCTGGATGGGGGGGGGGGCAACAGTGGGAGGGCTTCTGGTGTCCTGCCCCCACTGCTGGACCTTCTGAGGGCACCTGGTGTTTTTGGCCACTGTGTGACAGAGTGTTGGACTGGATGGGCCACTGGCCTGATCCACCATTGGCTTCTCTTGTGTTCTTAAGAACTCTGGTGATTCCCAGTGGCTCTGGGCACCAAAAGCACAGAACTCCAGTGAATTCTCTTGAGGCTCCACGATTTCCAACAAGCCCTGGGGGACCTGAAAGATTCCAGTGAGCCAAGCAGCACCCTGGACTATCTAGAACCAACCAAGGGAGCTGTAGAGGCATCAGTTGCATACAGGATTGCAATGGCAACAGCAGTGGATGTTTGCCTTTGGAATCTGGATTTTCCTATCCAAACTGGGATACTGTTCCATTATGATCACGAATCTGCTTTTCTTCCTGATATGGACCCATAGTGGCTTAAAACATTCTCCCTTTCTCCATTATATCCTCACAACAACCGTCTGAGGTAGGTTAAGCTGAGACTGTGTGGCTGACCCAAGGTGGCAGTGTGGGAACTTGCTCCTGACTCTCCCAGATCCTAATCTGACAATGCAACTCTGACACCATGCCCTCAAGAACATAGCTTCTTCCAGCTCCAGAATACAATCACATAATTTGTGTGT
Source organism: Lepidodactylus listeri (assembly GCA_029233225.1). NCBI lineage: Eukaryota > Metazoa > Chordata > Lepidosauria > Squamata > Gekkonidae > Lepidodactylus > Lepidodactylus listeri. The sequence goes on along the minus strand of JARCFY010000010.1, from coordinate 47,815,224 downwards.
CATTAAGAAACAAGAATGCTGCTTTTGATAATGATCTTGGTATATTTCTCTTACTTCTAGTCCACATGGTGTTCTGTATTACTGTAGCAACATCTTTCACAGAAGGGCCTCTTGCATTGGAGGACGTTTCCTTGGGTTGGAAGAGAGTGCCAGTGTTAGCAAAGCTATGCAATACATTCCATAGAGTCCCCAAAATAGCTCAGAGTATGGAGTGTGTGAATGTATCTTAGGGTCATGAATCTAAGTCAGGCTTGACCGGAACACCTTTGACAAAAAACTGTGTTTTGATGCTTAGAAATTGCGGTCTCCTTTGTTCCTCTATTTTGATGTTGCTCTACTGTTCTGTTTCACATCACTTGTCCTTGTCTGTTACAGTATTTTGGCCTGCCCACCACACAGCCCACAGGGTGACTGCTGGTGGATGGGCAGCCACCTTTTCCTTCCCTGGAAGGAGAGAGAGGCAAATGATGGGGTGCACATATGTGCCCCCAACAGGTGGGGGTGTAGCTGAGGCAATATAAGGCAGCTCTGGCCTCACCTCCCTGCCTTTTTGTCCATGTGCTCAGCCCAGCCTCCCACCCTGTATGCAGTGCAGGCTTCAGCTGGTTGCCCCTGGGGGGGTATGGATTTTTCAGCTCTCACTTATTGGCTCTTGGAAGGGCTACCCTGTACTTAGCAATGGAATTGGGGTGACTGGATTGGTGTGGCTATCTTAAATAAAACTGGTCACTTGGCAGGACCAGTGGTTCAGTGAGCACCTCATGGCACCTCATGGCACCCCCAGTTTTGGAGGAAGAGGGATCTGTCATGAAACACCTTCAGGTTGTGCAGCCCAGGGTGGGGAATTTGGACTGCGTTAGGGGCTGCTCTGGATAGGTCCTCTCCTTCAGTTGTGCAGCTTAAGGGGCTGGAGCACCAGTGAGCAGGGTTGGCTCAGCCCTGGGGCGAGTGGCTCACCCATGCAGCAAGGAGGTATCTGGGATGACCCTTGGTCTTGACACATTCTGCACTGAAGTTTCTCCTTGCAGCTTACTTAGTAAACAGTTAATAAAGTGGCCCTTAGTAACTCCCATCTGTGTCTGTCTCTTTCTTCCAACTTTGGGGGGGGGGGCAATCTGTAATTCTGGATGCTTCAGAAAGATTCATTCTCTTGGAACGTTTACTTGAATTAGTATTCCAAATTAGTTGAATAATTTGTACATTAACTATGAGTTAGATAATGCTGTGTGATCACAAAGAAGAGTGGAATTACAACTTCCTCCATGTGAACATGATCATTAGTTAATTTTTTCTAAATGTCTGTAGTCCTTCAATAATTTACCATGAAACAATAGGCTTATTTACTTGGTTGTTTGTATGATTTATGCTGCACTTCATGTTTAGAAAGCTCAGAGTGGCTTACACGGAAAGAGTCTAAGTCTTCTTCTCTGGCACTGATTGAATCCATACTTTCTTAGGGTAGGAGGTCTCCTAAACCCAAAATGATGTCAGACCAGTGTTTTGGTATGACTGACAGTAAAATCAGATGGGCTACTGTTTGAAGGAATTTGCAGTTTGGAGAACTGTTTTTTTTCTTTTACTTCCTAGAGCCTTTCTGAATCTTTGCATAGAGGACAGGTATGTTGTGTTGACTTAGTACTAATTTTACTAATTGAAATTGTGTCAGGTAGGAATGCCACAATAACCTGGCATGTTCAGTTTCTGACACAGTTCTTGTCATTTCAGTGGTGTGTATAATTATCCTGACTCTGTCATCTGTCTGATTGAGTCTAATTTACTTTCTGACAGGGGGGAAAAACATGATTTGCAGTTAAGGACACAAGCCTGTTTTCAGCCTAACACAGATGTTAACAATGGGGATTGCTGTACCTGAATGCACAGCCCAAGAAAAGCATCTCTCTGCATGTGAATGTTGTCTGGATGCACATTTCTTGAAAGTATTGGATAGCATCTAAGGTGCATTTGATTTATTAGGGCAGTCAATGAAAGCTGGGGTATCCAAGACACTCCATAGAGTTTCCATGGTTATCAGCCATCATGAGTCGGAAAAGCAGACAGCTCCATGGAAATAAGGAGACAGGTTATACATACTCCTAAAGATCACATTATGTAATTGTTGCCAACAATTAATCTCCTATTATAGTTTATTTTATTTCCTGCGATGACAAGGATTATTATTATTATGAGCACTGAGACATTTCCTCTCTTCTCAAATTTACTCAACTCCCAGTTGTTTATGGGTGCTTGTGGTAATCTAGAGGCTGAGTTCAGACTGGCAGTTTGGCCCGATATAGGCACGTTTTGCAAGCAGATTAAGAGGGCCAGTTCACACAGCCACAGCTGTCTGGTGTTGCTGTGCCATATGCACCCCGTCCTGAAGCATTTTCATTCCACTTTTAAAAGGTACCTGGTGAAACCGGTGTCAAGCCGTCTGGGTGTGTGTTGATCCTGCTTCCTGGAAGTGTGGACACAAATAAGGTGCAATCAAGCGGCACAGGTAATGTGAACCCGCTGATCTGGCGCTTCATTCTGCCAGTCTGTCCTCCGCCAGAGACCATCCCACCAATCTCTCCATAAAAAACCTTTTCTCTCTGGGTGTGAAATATAACCTGGGTCTGGCAGGGTCATAAAATCCAGCAGTATGGTCAGTGATACACACAGCCGGTGTATGGAGATTACCCAAAGCCCTACACCAGATAACTGATAGGTACAACTGTCTCCATCCCTTAAAGTGAAGGCCTCTGAGCAGAAAACTTAGCCAAAAGGAACGTAAAGTATCAGGAAGAATAAGCTCATAATATAATTTGGTCTTAAAGTTTTAAAAAGTTATAATTGCCAAGTGCAAGTGGCTAGTGGGGATTTTCCAAATCTGCACACACTCTCTGAGATGGCTCAGCAAAGTGTTAAGCAGGAGGCCTCCATTCCTACAGGTATTTACCACCCCAGTGGATACTTGACAGTAGGACAATGCAGACACCAACATATTACTGATATGAATTAAGTGGTTTATTGGAAAGCACTGCTACACAATATACTACAAAAGCAAATTACAAACTATGAATTGAATCAGATGCATGATACAGGAATACATATCGAAGAGGCCTGAATACAAAACTATCAGAAAAATGCATACTATTACAGCAAATAATATGGAATACCTAAGCATTAGTAGATAAAACTTATGAACAATATAGTTCTAAACAGTCTATAGTAGAGGACACACTAGGTAGTGGAATGGGAACCAAAAACCACTAGTCATTGTGAATACAAAAGGTTGAAAACATAATATATTTTAGCCAATCTAAATGTCTTTCCCCCCCGGTTTAATTTTTTTCATTTTTTTTTTAAAAAAGAGGAATACAAAAGGGAAAAAGGGTAAGGGAAAGTGTAAATTCATCAAATGATATCAAATATCATAAATAGTTGTATACACAAGTAGAATCAACTATCAATAAAAATACAAATATTGAAGGAGCAAATGAAACATCATTATTACAATATTCAGGAATAACTTCTCTCTTTGAAATATAGACACAAAATATTTCTGAATATTCAGAGATAGTCTAATAAAAATAAATGAGATTACATCTTGAACAATTAAACAAATTTTCACACTAAGTTTAAACCATCCTTAAAACCTGGATATGATCTTAATCATTTATCACATTATCTTATTTTTACTAAATATCCTAAATATTTAATGGTGTATTAAATAAAGAGATTTAAACTGTAATCAATATCATCATCACCTTTTACGTAATATTCAGATAAATACAAGAAATTTCAAGAAATTTAACTACTCCCATAATATGAATAATAGGGTTGCCATTTCTGGTACTGGACCCAGAATGCATAATAATATAGAAAAATCACCATCTTGAACCTTTTTATTTACACGGAAATTTTTATCAATATTATATATGCATTTTAATGCTTGTATTTTATGACATTATGTCCTGTCCATTGCCCAGTGCCCGGTGTAAGCCGAGCTGGGGCGATTAATTGTTGTTGTTGATGATGATGGTGATAATAATATTTTTGCCATTGCCATGTACTCGGCTAATTTTTTTCCCAAATCTCTATTGTGGGACATTCTTCTGTCTTCCATTTTATTGCAAATGTTACTCTGGCAGCTGTCAACATGTATCTCATAGACTCATAAAATCACAGAGTTGGAAGGGGCCATACAGGTCATCTAGTCCAACTCCCTGCTCAATGCAAGATCAGTCTAGAGTATCCCTGATAAGTGTTTGTACTGATGCTGCTTAAAGACTGCCAGGAGTGTGTGTGTGTGTGTGGGGGGTGTCACTGCAGGTGACATCATCAACATGATGACATCACATGGAAATGCCAGAGCGTCAACATGTGATATCCCCAGTGTGATGACATCACTTCCATATGATGTCATTGCACTGATCATGTTGACACATGATGGGCCTCTTTGGGGGTGCAGCTTCCCCCATTGGAGCCCTGAGATCAGCAAATCCCCTGGCCGTACCTAAGAGATGCTTTTACAGTGTTTACAACTACTTGCGGTCAGATATTCTTCATGGGATGCACAACTATTACTCAATCTAAGCAAAAGTCACAATTTATGAAGGCAAACTATACAGAGTCACAGTCTGAAATCCATTTTGTTCAAAGATGGAAGCTCTCAAACTGGGCCAATTCAGGGCCAAAAATGTACATAAGAACATAAGAGAAGACAATGTTGGATCAGGCCAGTGGCCCATCTAGTCCAACACTCTGTCACACAGTGGCCAAAAACACCAGGTATCCTCAGGAGGTCCAGCAGTGGGGCCAGGACACTAGAAGCCCTCCCACTGTTAACCCCCCCCAAAAAAACACCAAGAATACAGAGCATCACTTGCCCTAGACTGAGAGTTCCTATCTATACTTTGTGGCTAATAGCCCCTGATGGACCTCTGCTCCATATATTTATCCAATTCCCTCTTGAAGCCGCCCATGCTTGTAGCCGCCACCACCTCCTGTGGCAGTGAATTCCACGTGTTAATCACTCTTTGGGTGAAGAAGTACTTCTTTTTATCTGTTCCAACCTGACTGCTCAGCAATTTCATGGAGTGCCCATGAGTTCCTGTATTGTGAGAAAGGGAGAAAAGTACTTCTTTCTCTACCTGCTCTATCCCAGGCATAATCTTATAAACCTCAATAATGTTCCAGATTAACACAAAACTACACTCAAGGTAAAGCAAAGATTTATCTTTGCCTTCAGTCAGGCCTGTAGCCTGAAATTTTTTTGGGGGTGGGGATGGGGAATGAGTACTGTGGTGCTGAGCACATCATTATTTATTTACTTTATTATGAATGAGGTATGATATAGTGCAAAGACTCTACAAGGGATTATTCTACAGACAAGGTTAAACAATAATTTTTACAATAGACTGAGTGATAGTTGTGCATTCCAGGAAGAATATCTGACTGCAAGTAGTTGTAAACACTGTGAAACAATAATCCATTTTGTTTAAAACCAAATATCATTTTCCTTTATTTACACCTGATGAACAGACCCTTGTAAATGCATGAAGATCCCCAGGCCCAGTTACATGGCTGCCACATTGGTTACTGCAGGGTGAACAGGGCCCAGTTGTACAGTGGCCACTGCCAGGCTGGTCTGGGCAGTACCCAGTTGCTTGGTGTCAACTGCCTTGCTGACCCAACTACACAGCAGGTGCCAGGCCATGCCCAGTTGTTTGGGCATGGCCAGGCAGCTGTTATATAGTGGTTGCCATGGACCTGTCTCCAATAAGTCCTCTTCTATCTAGAGGCAAGACAAAGATGGGGACGGGACTTTTTCCATGGCTGTTTTGATCTCTAAATTACAGAAAACAAGGCTTGGAAAGAGCAGCAATATTGTTGTAGTTGCCTAGCTACCTCCAAAATGGTCACTGATAGTTCAGTGGGCATTCTTGTCTTAATGCTATAGGTATTGTTTCTATTATTTTGATGAACTTTAGTCCCCCAATGTATTTTTAAGACAGCACATATATATATATATATATATATTTGCAAACCTGCAACTTCCTTCAGGTTTGTAGAGAAACCTTCCCTATCCGTCCCTAGCTTCATTCTGTGGATCTATTAATCAGATTCCCTATGGGATGGTTTGGAATTACATATATGATTTCCTTTTTGATAAGTATTGGAGTCGGGAGTCCATGGAATAGTGAAACAGCTAGATCTTTATTGCTGGTCCGGATGAAGCATACAACCCAGGGCTCGAAGCCCTCCTTTTATGCTGGTCAGGGACAATCCCCTGACCTCACCCAAGTGGCCTGATAGGCTATTAGAAGTCTATTTACATTTCATAGGTTCCCTGGGAGAAACCTAGGTACAGGATTGGTGGCCGGTTTGAATCCACCTGGCCTTTGTTCTACCTGGCTGAAGCTCAGGCAGTTTCTTGGCCATGTGCTCTGGCCATGCTCTGGCCATGTGCTCTGGCCATGCGGTCGCAATTATGGGAGCACATGGCGACTGCATGGTCAATACATAACACTTTTAGATTTCATATTTTTTATTGGCTTGTTAGATTCAAAGTCTGCGGACAGACTGGCAGCTTGCCACGATATATGCCACCTCTAACTGACCCAGTTTAAAATGTCGTGGGACATATCAGCCACACAGCTAGGGCTGCCAAGTCCCCCGGTAGAGCGGGGGAAACACCGATTTTTAAAGCTTTCCCCCGCTTTTCCAAAATTGGCCACCAGGGGGACAAAATGGCTGCCGGCAGGGGAACTTCGGAGCCTGCCCTGCTGGCCTCTTGAACTTCTTAAAAGGGAAATTTCCCCTTTAAGAGCTGAGCCAGCAAGAGAGCCCCGCCCAGAGATTAAGGCGGGACTAAGCTCTTTCTACTGCGTGCAAGGTTGCTGCTGGAGTAAACTGCTCCGGTAAGCTGCTGGCATCTGCTAGCTCTTTTCCTTCTCTGTCTCTCCCCCTCCCCCTCTTTCTTTTTTCTGTCTGTCTGTCCACTATGGTTTTGTCAAAGGAATAAACTGTCACTTCCAAAGAGGTAAACATCACAAGGAGAGGTTGCCTGTAGAAGGTCTGGGAGTGGGATTGTTTAAAATGTCTTGTCGTGGCTGCTTGGGTCCCCCCAATCCTCATTTCCCTTCTGCAAATAAAAGTTGGGATTCCTCATTTTTATGCCAATTTTCTGTTTCTTTCAACCGTGTCCCCCCCCCCCCCCAGTAAAAATCTGCATTTTTAAAAGCATTTGTACATCAAGTAACCGGTATTTTAAGTTAGGGATGGATCCAACTAGCTTTTCTGCTGGCTAAAAGGGGAGGACAAAGGTCCTCTTTAGCCACCAAAAAGCCTATGCTGGGGGGGGGGGGAAGTTATGGGACTTACATGGACAACAGCTGGGTGAAACAAGGGCCAGAAATAAAGCCTGGGAATTGGGCAAGAGTAAGTGAAAAAGCTGTCTGTCTGTCTGTCTCTCTCTCTCTCTCTCTGTCCCCATCCAGCAGAGGTCTGTCAGTGGCTATTATTAGCCACAAGGTCTAAATGGAGCCCTTTGTCTGGGGCAGTGATGCTCTGAATTCTTGGTGCTTGGGGGGCAACAGTGGGAGGGCTTCTGGAGTTCTGGCCCCGCTGCTGGACCTCCTGAGGGCACCTGGTATTTTTGGCCACTGTGTGACACAGAGTGTTGTACTGGATGGGCTGTTGGCCTGATCCACTGTGGCTTCTCTCCTGTTCTTATGATATGAAAATCATATTTAGCACTTGTGTAGCACTTAGGGCTTCATATTCTGCCGAGATGAGGAAGGATTCAGTAGGGCCATTGCTCAGTGATAGAGCATCTGCTTGACATGCAGGAGGTATCAGCCTCTTCAGCTAAAAAAGGATCAGGTAATAGGTGACATTAAAGATCTCAGCCTGAGACCCTGGAGAGCCACTACCAGTCTGAGTAGTCAATACTGACCTTGATGGGCCAATGGCCTGATTCAGTATTAGGAAACTTCATGAGTTCATGTGTCAGCATGTGGAAGCAACATCACAGGATGTGACATCACAAAATGATGTCACTTCCTTTCTCCTGGCTCCACCCCCAAAGTCTCCTGGCTCCACCCCCAAAGTCCCCAGATATTTCCCAAGTTGGACTTGGCAGCCCTACACACAGCACACCCTACTGTGGGTTACCCATGGAGATCCCATGGGAAAGTATCCACATTATTGTAGCACATCAGCCATGGAGCACACTGCAAAAATGGCCAAAATTCATGCACCTAGCGGCAGAACGGATCTGCAGGTTCAGACTGCTGAATCCGTTCTGTGCACGCTCCCCCATGTTCAGACAGCTGGCCATGCATGATGAATGCGCAAGGAAACAAAAATTCCACTTCGGAGGTGTTGCCTTTTTAACCCAGCAACCCAGTTGGGGTGAGTATACCTGACAGAGGAATGCCTGACAGCTGTGGCTGTGTGAACGGGCCCATTTAATCCATTTGTGAAAGGTGCCTATATCGGGCCAAACTGCCAGTCTGAATGCAGCCTGATGCTGCATTATTTGTAAGCTGGTGAGGTTGTCAGTCTTCTAGTCACTGAATGAATAGATTGGGCAGAAAAGTTCTTTAAAAATGCATTTGCAAAATGCATACATTGGTGTTTTGGGTCACAATGCTGTGAAAGTAGTTTTTACCTTGTTAATTTGTATTATTGTCATATATTTTAGAGCATCAACAGGTCCATCTTACTATTAGGATACTTTCTGATCATTAAGTTTAGAAGCTATTTTTAATATGGGTATTTTCTTTAATAAATGTGTCTTCCAGACAAAATATTACCAACAAATTATTGTAACACCATTCAATACTACAAAAATAATTTTATTCTGCTGATTCCATACTGGAATTCTGTGGACTTTGCTATCAAGAAATGAAAAGTTTTCATTTTCCCTTTTCCAGAAATGAATACCAAAAGCATGGTGAAGGTGTTCAAACTCAGTTGACAAAATGCATTATTACTCTGATTGACTAGTCCATTATGTGTTCATGAGAGTTTGATATAGAGCTTTAAGTGTTTAATTACAAGGTCTCCTGCTGTGGTAGGAGAGACCTGCCACTGGCAACCCTTGTTGCTGCTGCCACTTACAGCAGTGGTGGGAGGGGGAAAATGTGATTGTTTTGCTCTAGGAATTGCTGGAGACTTTCCTTGGGTATTGTAATGTCACTTCCAGTTTTTCCCAGAAGTGATGTCACTGTGCACACAACAATGGCATTTTTGGCACCCCCAATGTCCCAAGCTCCCAAGCAGTTGGCAGGCATGGCCTGGCAACCCTAGTTGGACTCTGCAGTATCACAAAGCACTGCTAGGGTACATTTCCATTAAATCATGCAACTGGATATTGGTGTGTGTCCGTGATATGATAACCTGTATTTGGTTGAATACTTTTCAACAGACTGCTGACAGAATTAACTTCACTGATGTTGCTGATATGATATGGCCCTTACATTTATGTAGTTATTGGAAGACAATGTAAACATTCAAACATGGAATGCATACTGCTTAAGACTGGATATTTACAATAACTCAGAACATAGTAGTGTTATTCTACATTGCAGGTTTAGAGCATTTACAGGTTATTATTCCCTGAATGGTCAAGTAATACTGTTGCTTGTGTTCCCTCCCCCCCCCCCCAAGCCAAGCCATATAGTGAAGTACACTATTCAATTAATACTCACAAAATTATTTAAATGAAAGAAGAATTCAAGCTCTTCAGAGAAAGGCAAGTTATAAGTGGTTTAAAACAATAATAAAACAAATAATAAAACTTTCAATATTAGCTGATTAAACTGTAAAATGTTAATTTTTTTATGAATAAGCAAACACCTGGAAGAGTCCAGAGAACTGTCTACAAACTTTAGCAGGGCAGATTGAATCTTGTATCACAGGATCCACATTGACTCCAAGTTCCAGATGGTAGATTCTGCTTATTGGCTAAGTCTGCTCTAGCTGTCTGGTCATCAGTTGGCAGAAACAACAGCATGCCAATTATATCACCTCAGAAACATATTAATCATGTCTACTTTGAAATGTACCTTAACTCATAATTTCTGTAACAGGGCAATATCTTTGTCAATAATATTATACATCCACACATTTCTTCCAAGCCACAATTAGAAGGGAAGTATTTTAATGGCCTGCTTATTATGTGGATGGAAACAGTATGAGACAGTTGGTGTAGAAAATTAATGAACTAGAGTTTCATGGCTGGGTTTCACCAACCTACCTTATGCTACCAGTAAAATGAGTTTGGGCACCTCATCATCCACCCTCAGGAGCTTTTTATGCATTTTACCAAGTGCACAACTGATCACATTTTAGATAAACAGTTTCAGAGGGTATCCATGTTGGTCTACATTTGAACAGCTAGATTTGAGTTCAGGAGCACCCTGGAAAGTCCTGTTGGTCTCTAAGGTGCCATGGGACTCGACTTGGGCTTTTTTAGTTAAAGGTTCTTTTCCTGCATTTATAATGTGGATTCTTATTATGTATCTTTACATAGAAAGGGACTGATCATTGATCTAATCTTTTCTATAATTCAAAATATGCATCTGTAAATAATATTATTTGTCTATATATGGGACAGAAAGTAGTGGAAATAATGGAAGTTGCTGATTCAAAGACCTGCTTATTCAGAACTCTCTTTCAATATCCAAATTTGCTAGGTGTCTCTCTGTGATTTTGTATGAGCATAATGATTCATAAATACACAATCAGCAGTGCAAGTGCTGAATTATGTTATGATCCTTCAAAATTCACATCAAGTGATAGTGTTAAACTTATTGACTGCTGCTAGAATGATATGAGCTTGATACTGGAAAGCTTGGTATATTCCTGTTAAAAGTGATTGGTTAAGTAAGTGTGGGATGTGATAAAAATGGTGAAACTAGCAGCACTTCAGCATCCTAGAGAGAAGCTGAGAAATACGTTGGCAGTCCATGTTATGTTCCATCGAAAGTGTACTGGCTGTCTGAATTACTGCGAGTACTGACTAGTGCAGTCCTAAATAGTTACAGTTTATAAACAGCTTATGCAGTCTAAAGCTAATAGATGGGCATAACTCTGCTTAGGACTGCATTATACCTACAAATATGTTGAAATTCTGTGTTTCTTTGTATTGTATTTTATAATCCTGATTTTTTAAAAATGAATTTGAAGGAAAACAAACAAACCAAAAAAACAGGGCAATCTAGAGTGCAATCATATACTCTCACTAGAAGCTAAAATGACTAATCTGAGGCTATCGTATTTTGTTCACATTATGAGAAAACAAGACTTACTAGAAAACACAATAACGCTAGGAAAAGTTGAAGGCAGCAGAAAAAGAGGAAGACCTAACATGAGATGGGTTGACTCAATCAAGGAAGCCATGGCCAGACTTGAGCAAGGCTGTTAACAATAGCATGTTTGGGGGGGGGGGGGTCATTAATTCATAGGGTCGCCATAAGTTGGAAGTGACTTGATGTCACTTAACACACACACAAACACAATCATATGCAGAGTTATTCCAGTTTCAGCCCATTGAAAACAATGCAGCTAGACTAGAGTAGCTTGGTATAGGATTTCGTTCTGTGTATTTTAGCTATTGATAGAAATGTAAGTAATCAGATCCTACGCATAAATGTCTAGCTTCTAGCTGAATAGTGACCTTGAGTAATAGATCATTACGTAATTTTATAATGGAAGTAATATTTTGCTGTAGTTTCACTATATTTTTAAACCTGAAAATCATTTTGAGTGTTAACAAATGGAGTAGCTCAAATAAAATATAAGAAGGAGTGAAGAATAACAAACAAGAGAATGCATTCTATGTGCACTAAATGATCAGACATGGAGCAGTGAGGGAGATAGGGAGCACCCACCTAGCCAGCCAGAATCAACCCTGGCAATCAATGAGGTGGCAGATATCACAGCCACTGAGCTCCAAGTGGTCAGCGAGCCAAGAGCCACTGCCTCAGTGAAACAGCCCACAGAGATGAACATGGGGAGGAAGAAAAGAAATGAGAAGAACCTGGCTCCCTTCTGCTACAGAGCCTGAAGAGGCTGTCATGGGTGGGGGCTGCCTTTCCCTTCTCAAAAGGAGGAGGAGGCTTGAGTGATGCTGGACATTGCTGCATCCCAGCAGAGGGGCAGGGCCAGCAAGGTTCTTAAGGCAGCTCAGCCCCCACCTCATCCTCTTTTGTTGTGAAACAGAGCCGCAGGAGTTCTGTCAGCCGGGGTGCAGAGGAGGGTCATGGCCATGTGGGAATTGGTGCCAGCCTCTGTGGTGTGGCTGTGGTGGCAGCAGCAAGCCCCTGGTGGGCCTTGGAAAGAATGAGGACAGTGCGAGGCCACAGCTTCCTTGGTGGCTGTGGTAGCGCCAGCACCTGCAGGAGCCTGGCAGCCATCCTTTCAGCGGGCAGTCATAATCAGGACCATGACCTGCACGGCAGCCACAGTGGCAGACTCCAGGAGGCCCAACAGCCTGCCTGTTCAGGCCCAGGGGGTATTGGGGTGCAGGCCTGCTCCATTACCACAGCAGCGGCTCCTGGGAGGCCAGATGACTGCCTGTTTGAGCCTGAGGGGTTGTGGATGTGGACCTGCTTGTTGGTTGTGGCAGCAGTGTGGGCCAATGCAAAGTCAGAGGACCACCTGTTGAGTCCAGGTTTGGTTGGTGCAGGCCTGCAGCCTGCTTAGCTGTGGCAGTGGAGCAGGTAAGAGCCAGGCAGCTGCCTGAGCATATGTGAGGCGGGCATGGCTGGACAAGGCCATGGCCAAGTAGGGGGCTGGGGCCTTGCCAGAGGGCAGCTGTGAGGGTTCAGTGGATCCTGTCCAGAATTGGGTACTAGCTGGTGAATGGCTCCAGTAGAGGAGAAGCAGAGACCTGGGACCCTTGCTGCCACTAGTTCTTCTGCCCAGTCACATGCACAGGATGCATCACACATATCCCTGCCGGTGCAGCAGGGTGGCTGGGCTTGGAGGGCTCATCAATTAGTGCCCCAGGCAGGACAGGGGAGGTGTCATTGCCACCCCCAGCCACAAATGGGCCCTTGGGGAGGTTGGGGGTGCTCCAGCCCATGAGGGATGCTGTATAATATGATTCTCATGAAAGCTTTGCCTTTTGATGATCAGGCCATGCCTTTAGGAGATCACCTTTCTTCAGTGACAAAGGATAAGATATGCTGAGGGGGGGGGTTGTAGACATGCTCACCCTTCTATTGAGGGAGCTGGTAAAGAGGGATAAAGATGATCTGGAGGAGAGGGACAAGGAGAAGCTGAAAAGGCATTGAGTTGACAGGATGTGGGCTAACTGGTTCCTGGGGTTCTTAATATATGCGCTGTGGTGACATGGTCCCTGGCAGACCCTATCTTTATTTCAGTACTTGGACATAGTATATTGGGGTTATTCTTTGTGGGTCCAGCATAGCTCCAATATGATGAGGAGTTTTGTATGTGAGCTGCCATGAACCCCTCCCTGAGCTGGGACCAGATTAATCCACAGTTGTGGATACAGGTCATATCTCCGGCAAGGCTCAATGGCAGGGCGCAATCTGACAGTGGGCATATAGTGCACCAGATCCCCAGCAGAGTAGGCACCCATGCCCAGGTGGAGTTGGTTGTTCAAAACTACCTGCTTTGCTGGGAGTTCAGCCCTCGGGCATGTGGTCACTAGCCCTGCAAGTTCCAGCATGAGTGCCCCCTATGTGCATCCACAGCTTGCCACAAGGGTGAAGTTGCTGGCAGGGTTCAAGGAGCAATGGGGTGGTAAGTGATCCGGCACTGGGGTTGCCAACCCACCTTCTGAGAAAGGGGCCTAGAAAGACTTAGGGCAGTGTACAACATTTAGTAAACATACAATAATTAAAAGGCATGTTGTTGTTTTTGTTCAGTCACACAGTCGAGTTTGACTCTTTGCGACCCCATGGACCACATCATACCAGGCCCTCCTGTCTTCTGTCATGCTCTGGAGTTTGCTTAATTTCATGTTTGTTGCATAAATAAAAAGGTATAAATAACAGTTAATTACAATAAAATCAATGAGATAATTGATAGAGCTGAAGGAACTGGAGCGCTGGCTGCATTTTTATCCCAAGCAGGGTGATCGCATGTATTTGTTGGACAGTTTTATTTATGGTTTTCACATCCCATTGCAGGGCCCGAGGATGACAATCTGCACTCAGTCAGGGGTTGGAGCATGTAGTTAGGGCCAAGTTTGAGAAGGAGTTTAGGGAAGGGAGAGTGCTGGATCCTTTCCCTTCATCACTGATGCCTAATCTGTGGGTATTTCCACTGAGGTTGGTCCCCAAGAATGCCCTGGGGGAGTATTGCCTCATACATCACTTATCCTACCCGAGGGGTGAGTCAGTGAAAGATATGATCCCGAAGTACTTGTGCTCAGTCCGCTACATGCCATTTGATCAGGCTGTGCACGTAGTACAGCAATGCAGGTTACGGGTGGAGTTGGCAAACTGCGATATTAAAATCACTTTCCGTTTCTTGTCAGTGCACCCCTCTGACTTTGAGCTGTTAGGTTTTGCATTTGATGGGCAGTTTTACATGGATAGGGCCTCTGCCCATGGGGTGCTTCATTTTGTGCGCAGCTTTTGAGTGTTCAAGTTCCTTTTTGGAACGGGCTCTTTGTTACCAGGTGGGGATGGTCAACATAGTCCGGTATTTGGATGATTTCTTGTTTGTGGGTCCACAGGGCACTGGGCAGTGTGCCAGGTTGTTAGACAGTTTTGTTTGTTTAGTTGAGGTAGTCTCCTAGGTTACCTGGGGAGAAGGTGAAGGATTTGTGGGCTAGGATAGCATCTTTCAAGAGAGGAGGAAGGCTACATTGAGAGAGCTGCAGCAGTTTGTGGGCCATCAGAACTTTGCATGTAAGGTGGTGGCACCAGGCAGAACATTCCTTAGGAGATTGTGTGGTGCCATGTCCAGGCTTCGGCTCCCACACCATAGGGGGCAGGTCACCTGTGGTATGAGGACAGACCTGGAGGTCTGGGGGGAGTTTCTGGTCTCATTCAACAGTGTTTCCTTTTGGAGAGAGGACATGAGAACTGAGGCGGAACTACATGTTACATCCAATGAGGCTGGATCCCTGAGTTTTGGGGTGTACTTTCATGGATGGTGGTGTGCAAAGAATTGGCCAGCTGACTGGGCTGAAGCAGGCATAACTAAGGACCTGACATTCCTTGAGTTTTCCCCCATTGTGGTTGCAGTGTGGCTGTGGTCTGGAGAGCTGGCTAATCATACTGTGCACTTGTAAATCTTAACATGGAGGATCTTTTTTTCTTCCTCTGTAAATCAATGCATGTGGCCAAACTGATTTATGTCAGAGATAAGAGCTATACCCATTTTGATGCTCATTTCCTCTGCTTGCCTTGGTCCTTCCATCTAAGGATAAAACCCATTCTTATTTAGACCCCTCAGTTGTCCCAAAGTTATGTAGGACCTTTATGCATTCAAGATTCAGTTGCCCCCTTTCAACAGTACTGCTGGGTCCTCTGCTAAGGATCCCTTTTTCACATTGCTTATGTCACTGCCCCCTCCAGTCAGTGGACTCTCTTGTACATATTCTCCTGCAGTGTCCTTATGCACTCCATTTAGGCTAAAATGGATTATGCCATGCCATGATAAATGGACTATGCATCCTCTAGCGATGTTAGAGCAAAAGGTTCAATTCCTCTTAGAGGATTCTGATTCCCTTCGTACTTATTTTGCTGCTCTATGTCTAGAGGCTGCAGAGAAGTGTTGAAAGGAGGTGTCTTCAGACTTGGGTTTTATTTAAGTTTCAGTTTTATTGTTCAAGAACTTGGTCTAAGAACAGGGGATGAAAGTAAGTAAGCTGCAGAGAAGAGAAATCACTCATGGCTAAACTGCAGGAAGAGAGATTGTATCCTGGGTTGTCAGAGTCTCCACTCATAACATTGCCTTTCAGCTTCATTCTACCAAAAACATTTTTGCTGGCTGTAAATCTAGCAGCTCTGTTGAGTCTTTTCTCACTGCATAATTTTCTCTCCACCAAAAATTTCTCAATTTCATAAGCTTTCCGCAATAGAGATCTTTATTGTCATTGCCTGTTAAATCCAATGTAATGATCAATTTTAAAAAGTTACAGTGCAACCAAATGACAGTCACCCTGTAAGATAGAACAAAAAAACTTTGCCAGGTAAAGCCACTTCATTCCCTGCACAATTGATCTATGATGTTTCTTCCATGGGGAGGGAGATCTTCATGACTAAGGAAAGGTGCCATCCAGACTGAGAGCAAAGGTGATGGATGGAAGACTTTGTGTAGGGACTTCATGGAGGCCACTGACAAATAGCAGATTGCCACATTTAATTAAGAAATACCAAAGGCAGAGAGGGAGTAGGAAGCCAGAATGATAATGATAGGCTATCAAGAGGAATAGCTCCCTAGTAGCCTGGAGTAGAATGTGCTTACTAGGCATTAGTAGAGTACCCACACGTACATTCATGTGGTGAGGAAATTCCTAATGTCTGCCGTTATCCTGATCATCAATATGTAGCTGTTGTTTTGGCATCCTGGGAGAGCTGGAAAGGCTAAGAGCCATGGCCAGGAGTGAGGACAGAGAGTGGAAGGCTGCCCTTCTGAAATATATATTGGTATCTCAGGCAATTTTGGAAAAAGGAAGTGAAACTTTAACCCTACAGAGCACTGCTGGCTTGAATGATGCATTGCAACTCATTGTGTAAGTAGGAGCACGAGGGTGCAGTGTAGAATATTCAGCAGGGGTCCCCAACCCCTTTGAGCCTGTGGGCGCCTTTGGAATTTCGAGACAGCTGTTTTGAAATTCTGAGACAGGTTGCAGCTGCTGCTGAAGCAACTTTTAAAAAATGTGCTCAAGTGATCAGATCTCCAACAGCCAATCAGAAACTTTGCTGGGCACAAGCCAAGAATTTATTTTGCCACATGAGTCAGAAGTTGACGAGCAGCCTTTGCAACTGCAGGCTCTCCATCTGATGCGGATTTTGGTCCCCTTCTCTCATGCAGCCTAAGAGATGTAGTCTGTCCACAAAAGCATTAGCTGACTCATCTGGGACCATTACTACCATATCTGTAGAGGTCCCTGAAAGTTCACAGCTGCCCTACCTACCCTAGAACCTTCTGAAACCAAGTTTTTTTTTCTCACCCAACACCTTCTTTTTAAAATCTAGCCTCATTCTTAGCTTTTTGTGTCTGTAATTTTCTTGCAGTTAAGTAGAGTTCTTGTAACTTAATTCATTTGTGTGTTTATTGTATGAGTGGAAACAAGTGGGGATGTAAGGACTCTGGAGAGAATTTTCGCTGAGTTTTTGGACTCAGCTGGTTAGATCCAGACTACATTTTCCAGTGGCAGAATGAAACTTTCCTTCCTTACTCTTCCTATTGCAGTTTACTGATCACCATGAAATGCTGCTCCTGTGGGACAGAGGACTCTGAGGAATGACATGAGGAAGGGGAATCAGCAAAAATTGCCAGTTTAGTCTGAACACACCCAGTGTGTGAACACTGAAGGAATGTGGCAGGAGGTGATCTTATACAGAGACAGCCTGTTGGATTATAAAAGTAAAAAGTGGGGGTGGGGGTGGTCAGGGTCACGGAGTATCTGCTGCAAGGGCTTTGTATGGCATGGAACAGAGGTCGATCTCTTCTTCTGGAGCTTTGCATTGGACCTATGCACTCTAGTTGTGCTGAGGGGATTGTTTTGGTGAGGAGAAATGTTAATGTAGTGGTGCATGGCTCAGCCGCTGCTTGCCACAGCAAGAGGGGCCAAAGATTCCCACGTGCATTTCTCCTGCTTTCATATTTCTGCCAGCCTATGATAAGTAAACTGGTGACACAACAAGGCTTTATCCTGCTTTGAGCGACGTGAAACAGATTGGCAGGGTAGAGAGCAATGCTGGTGAAACCAGGAACTGGTGACACAAGTCAGGATTTGAGGGATAGCCTGCACTGCAAGCTGATTCCTGGTTTCAGAAACCACCATTAAAATAAAACACAATTGTGAGGTGCATATGAACCAGCTCTGTGTGATTTACATAGTTAGGCATTTAGGATAATTGCATTACAGTTTTTTGGATTTGTGAAAAATAATATCACCATGAAATAAAGCGAAAGATACAAGGAGAATATTCACTAGGGAGCAAAATAATACAGGGGAAAATTGAAATCAATTTAGTTTGTGTTTATAGGTATTTGTGTGTGTGTGTGTTTGTGTGTAATCACTGAGATGTTCTTATAACAAGCTGTGTTCCTTGTTTTTTTCCCACTTAGTATGTCTGCCAATGTATTGTATATACATGAGTTGTTAAACCATTTAAGGGTGCCGCCAAAGTAGCAGGGCATTAGGTTTTCATCCATCCATCTGAAAACAATTAGGAAAAAAATGCCACTTATCTTAAATAGTATTTGTCAGATTTTCTTCATCCAACTAGGTAAATACAGATTTGCTGACATTTTGATGTACTATCATCAATCCATGGCAAACCTAAGTGACTGGGCTTTGGCCCGTGAATAGCTTTTGTTTCTGTGTGACATTAAAATGTTTTTTAAACATATGATAATAATGAATATTCAAAATTAATCTTTCTTCAGCGTGTGCACAGTAGGTCATATGTCATAAGATCATGAGAATATTTATGGTGCAATCAAGAGGTTTCTAACTGCCTAGGAAAAGAATTTTGCACATAGTATGTTTTATGTAAGCACTTGAGAGGAAATTTCCCATTTCATCCACGCCATATTCTTTATCAAAATAGATGGATAGTTCCAAAGTGGCATATTTCTACTTTTCAGAAATATCTTCAAGACCTGTCTTTAAAGGATGGTTCCTCAGAACAACTCCAGTTATCAAAACCAGTCAGCAAAACTATATATGACTATACATTAGGAGAAGAAAAGGCAATTGCTTAGTTTAAAATATTTCCCTGGATTTTCCTTTGGTTTGGTTTGACAGCATCCCTATATCTATAGTCCAGGCTAGCCCGATTTTGTCAGATCTTGGAAGCTAAGCAGGGTCAGCCTTCGCTAGTATTTGGATGGAGGAATAACAGAGGCAAGGAATACAAGGAATGCGCAGAGGCAGGCAATGGCAAACCACCTCTGAAGAAGAAGACAAGAGATTGGATTTATACCCTGCCCTTCACTACCCGAAGGAGTCTCAGAGCGGCTTACAAACTCCTTTCCCTTTCCCTTCCCCTCCCCACAACAGACACCCTGTGAGGTAGGTGGGGCTGAGAGAGCTCTGACAGAAACTGCTCTTTTTCAAGAACAGCTGTGCCAGAACTATGGCTTGCCCAAGGTCATCTAGCAGGTGTGAGTGGAGGAGTGGGGAATCAAACCCAGTTCTCCCAGATTAGACTACACTACACCAAAATGTCTCTTGCCTTTAAAAGCAAGTCTAGCACACCACTTTGTTGCGCTCGTCCTCCAACCCCGGGCCTGCGCCCCCTGTAGCCGTGGCCCCTCGTCGGGCGGGGAAGGCTCCGAGGAGAGAAGCGTTGGAAATGAGGAGGAACTAGGCCTCAGATGTGGCAGTGGCGGGGGGTTAAATGTCACCCACACCATCACCTTGCCTCCAGGAGCCAAGTCTATAAGCCGTGCTTCCTTCTCTCTGTCAACCACGGGACTTAGGCTTTCCTGGCACTTCCTCCCCGGCCTGTTCATTTTCTCCTGCTTTTATTCCATCTGCCTTCTCCCAGAGTCCCCTCGCCCGTCTCCACCCCCCCGGCTGCTCCCCTGGCCCCGCCCCCTGTTATAGCTGCTGACGCCGAACCACACCCCTATCGGAAGCTCCCCTTCCCCTTCCGATGTGAGCCTCGGGAGACACCCCGTCCCTGCCGCTGCTGCTGCTGTCGGCCCCTCTTACCCGGGGACGCCTCTCCGGTGCGTCTCCAGGCCTGACGTCATGCCTCCTGCGCCGTCGCGCTCCGTGTCAGCAGCCAAGCGCTCTTGCAAGCCACCGCCGGGGCCGCCTTGTCGCGGACTTTGATGACCCGCCCTGGCCCGGGCGGGAGCGGGGCGCGTCGCGGTGGGTGCTCCTTCCTCCTTCTGCCCCGGGAGAGCTCCAGACACGATGGGGACTGCGGCATTGGAAGCGGGGGACCTATCGGCCCTTCCCGGCTCTGGCGGCTGCGCTGGTGGGGTAGGTGCGAGTCCCGGGGGTGGCCACGAGTCCCGACCCTGCGGGACGGGACACACTTAGTGGTGCATAATGCTATAAGAGCTAGAACAAATGGCTGCCAGACAATCTTAGGATCTCCTGGCTATACTATACACACTGCCATAAATAATTATTAATTATTACTATATAGCTATGTCCTTTATTCTCTGGTTTGTAGGTGGCTTAGTTTTACTCCCTGAAGAGGGCATTAAACCTGTATAACAAAATTGTAAACAAAAAGGACCTTAACCAATTAATATGACAGTCCCAAATATATTCTTAACATCTTCCATGATACAAAAGTCCTTGTATAGATTGTATAGATTAATATACAAAACCAGGATGATTGAAAACAAATATATATCAATATTAAATGTATGTCAGTATACTATTACAAGTTTTCTGGGGCTCAAGACTCATTCTGAATCCTTAGAATCTTTCTTCAGACTTACAAGTTTGTTGCCAAATGACCATCTCATTAATTCATGGAAGAAGCCAATTGTTTGCATAACAATCATAACACTAATATAAGAAATCAGCTACATCTTCTAAGAGAAGAAATTTAATGTTTGTAATAGTGTTAAATTTCATAATTAAGGGGTCAGCTCTGTCCACATGGCTGTCGATTGGCCAGTTGTTCTCCACACTGTCTGTCCCACACAGGGCTCAGCTGGATAGGTATCAACCATCTCCCTGCACAGTTCTAACAGTGTCCACTACCTTTACTTCTGCTCACAGTGGGGTCTTCAAGTGCTGTTTGTTGGTGGGGATTGAATACTGCCCTTGACTCATTAATAGACTCTGTGTTGGACAGATCTTTGCCCCCAAGCATAATGGCTGGTCCACTGCACTCAGTGCTCACCAAGACAGTTACACTTTGGCTGGATCTGCAGCTGCTGTATAAAACAGTCTCAGTCTGTTGTGACGCCATTGTACATTGTTCCCCTTTCCCTCCCATTCTGGCTCGGAATAAAAGTTTGCTATCTGCATCAGACCTCACCATGGTGACAGCAGGGCACATGGGGGAGGGAGAGTGCATGTGAGAGGGGGAAGGAGTGGCCTTCTGGGGCACCAGCAGGGCATTGTGCTGTAGGGAGGAAATGGCACCCATGACCCCCCCATGCAGAAAGTAAAGGGGGTGACCTGGTGGAGGGGGGGCTGGAAAGTGAACGAGCTGGGTAAAAAACACAAAACATCCAGCAGTTGCCAGGCAGGGTGTTCTGGGGATTGCCCCAGGAAACAACATGGTTTGGGGTGGGTGTGCTTCTAACCCACCAGCAAAGAAACATGATCATAAAAAAACTGGGGGGGGGGGGATTTGGCTCCAGTTGTCTGCTTATCACTCATAGCGGCTCAGGGGTGGGGAGGAGCAATTGCTGTGGCTGAAAACCAGATTCACATAACCTTGTGAGACACTGTAGTGACCTCGGAGTCATGACTACAGGGCAATAAAATGATGCAGACAGCCAATGACAATATGGGAGTGGCTGTGGCAAGCAATGCAGACAGAGATTTGGGAGATGACTTGGGACTGCCAGAACAGTGGCAGGAAAGACCAATGCAGATTGGACCTTTGTTTTCCTGGCTAGCCAGTTGTCCCAAAAAGGCCAACTGGCTTCCCAGGAAATGCCAAAAGGACAACTTCTTGTGACCACAGTACTAAACACAATGAATTTGTTTGTTTTTGATGCCCTTCTGATCCCTGCTCCATGTTGTTGACCTGTTTGCCAAGCCTCTTTGGGACTCTCATCCTGCCTTTAAATCTAGGGCTTTCCTGAAAAGAAGAATTCAGAACATCTCTGCAAATGATAAGCTATTTAGAATCATTCTGAGGTTTCCAGGAATGCTCTTGCTGTGCCTGTCTTATTGACTCTAGCTGCCTGTAAGAGTTTGGACAGAAAACCAGTAGAGTTATCAAATAGATTCTTCAGCTCAAAGCCAAAAATGAGAAAGAAGTCTCATATTTAACCACCATTTTTTTCAGACTTTAGAAACTGAGAACAAACAGCTAAGTCAAAGGCAAATTGAAATGCTCTCTTTATGTTTCTAGGACAGGGGTGGGTGGCCCCCAAATGGTAACACACTGACCATTGCCCTCAGCACAGATTCTCTCTTGCTCCACACCAGAAACAGGAGTGTAGTTGAACTGGGAAGAGCCAGAGCTCACTCCAGGACTTTTTCTTGACCTGGATTGGTGATGTCCTCAACTGGAGCCAGTGGCTGATGCTTTGTAGCACAGGCATACAGTGTCACTGGTTAGTGTACTCAGATTATGAAGCAGGTATGGGAGGTTGCTGGCTACATTACATGTGTGGTACCACCACTCCTTTGAGAAGCAGAAACAATTACTGCCACCACCACCCCAGGGGCAGCCAGCAGAGACTAGTACTCCTGGCCAGCAGCAGACTCTAGTCATCCTCATATCCAGGAGTTGACTGTAGCAGCCATTACCCTCAAGCCATTCTAGCCCACGTATTGGCAGGCCATCTGATACAATTTGTCTAGGCTGCTGACAAAAAAATAGCCTCCCCCTGAAGGAAGGAGTATGTGTGCCTAGGGACCAAGGGGGCAGAGTGCAGCCTTCCCTTCTCTTTCCTGATGCTTTCTCCTAGATGAACATCATATGCCTGGAAGGGAGGCTAGCGGGAGAACAGAGGGGGAGAGAGCAGGCTGAGATGGCGTCAGAAAGAAGTTTGAAGTTAGAACTTAGACTGTGGTAGTTCTGAGTGTAAAAATGTGTGGGTAAGCTCTTTCCCTGATCTCTCTGTGTCCCAATAGGAGCCTGATTTAAAAGTATCTTTTAGGATCAGACATTACAGAGGTATTATTTTCATCCATTGCAATCAGATTCTAAGTATGTATATTGAAAATAAATCCACTGTTGTTTCATACTGATATTTCTGAACAACCCTTACTTCTGTGCAATGAGAAAATTAGCTCTCAGTATAAAATATGCAGGATGCATGACCAAGCACAATCCTCATTTCTCCCCCTTGTTTGTGCCCTGACAAATCAGTATCTTCATAGGTAAGTGTTGTGGAGTTTTTTGGTGCTTGGCCACAATGGTTGTCTTCTAGGACTTTTAAACCTTATGTTACTGGCAAAATATAACTGCTTTCTGTAGGATTGTACAGATTACAGTTTAAACAGAAATAGTATATTGATTTTTTCCTCTAATTACTCCCTTTCTTTTTGTTTGCTATGAAGCATCATTCATTTTTGGTCCTGATTTAGACTGCCTGGGGCAAGGTTTCCTGAAGTCCTACTTTGGAACTAGTGTTTTCCTATTTATTGTTGTTTCCCAATTGTATAAAACAAAATGAACAAACAAACAGCAACAGCAAACCGGTTGGAAGCTGATCATGACTTTTAAAATCAATTTAATTCTTCTCTTTCAGTGGTATTCTGTATACCTTAGCCAAGGGGGGGGGAACACCTGGACCGATTTCCCACAGCCACTGCTCCACTCCTGCTCCCCCCTTGACCCCAATCGTAAGTGTCAATTTCCCACTATTTGCCTCACGGCCGCATTTTGCCCCAGAGTTTCACCCAATTTCCACCGCATCTACGCGATCCTCAAAAAACCAGGATTGAGTAGATGCGGCAGAAATTGGGTGAAGTTCCGGGGGAAAATGCGGCTGCATGGCAAATAGTGGGAAATTGACACTTACGGTTGGGGCAAAGGGAGAAGCGGGGCAGAGCAGCAGCTGTGGGAAAGTGGTCCTGATCTTTTTAACCCTCATACAGAACTGTTATCTGTATGGAAGATGGGACGAATAGAGACTTAACTTCCAGCTGGAAGTAGTGGTGGTGATGATGATGACAACGATGATGACGACGACGACGATGACGATAATAATAATAATAATAATAATAATAATAATAATAATAATAATATACTCTTGAAGTGCCCTGCCCTGAGAGAAATGACTGCTGGGAGAATCCTCTGCGGTTGCACAACAAAATTATGCTTTGTTCCTCCCATTCATTATTTTATTTATTTAATATATGTTTAAAGATTATACCTCACAAAAGCAACATAGAACAAACACCAATATATCTAATTATCAGCATGGCTAAATCTGTAGAGATAGGAGCCAGGAACAGACAAGATAGATCTTTCTACAAGTCTGAAAAAGCCCCAGGTTTGCAGAGCAATCTGAAATATAGAAAAATATACTAGGAGCATGGGTTAAAACCCCACAAAATAATAGCAGTGCCAGTAGCTTTAAGAAAATGAATGCCCCCTTAGTGGATTTTGTGCGGGTTTCTATGCAACCACAACAGTATTGCCAGCCTTCCATTCTTGGAAGGTAAAAGGTGGGAGGGGAGGGGAGCCCTTTCAAGGGCTGTTCTAAACCTTTGTGGGAGGACTCAGTAGGGCCAGGCCTGGCAGCAACCGTTGAGTGCCTTGATGAAAGCCAGTGTAGTGTAGTGGTTAGTTTCAGAGTAGGATCTGGGAGACTCAGTTTCAAATCTTCACTTTGCCATAGAGTGGGTAACTTTGGGCCAGTTACTTATTCTCAGCCTTACATACCTAACAGGGTGTTATGAAAATAAAATTCAGGAGAGTACAATGAGGTAAGACTGCTTTGGAGCCCAAACATCCAAGTTGACCTCAAGAGTATGTTACAGCAGCCCAGTTTTGAAATGACCTGGTCACTAAGCCAAGAAGAAAGTTCCTTTCAAAATATAATTTGTGAAAAATGCATCCCCAGCAACTACTCTAAAAGCAAGGCTGGGCTCAAGAACTCAGTTTAACTCTTCATCTGATGAGCCAATACTAGTTTCAGCCCATCCAGGATTAGATCCATTTGATCACAACACTGAGGTACTAATTCAGGACAGATTCAAGTGGGTAACCATATTGGTCTAAAGCAGCAGAACAAAGTTCAAGTCCAGTGGCCCCTTTAAGACCAACAAAGATGATCCCAACATTCCCCTCACTGCTACCGAAAGTTTGGGTCCCCCCCCCCCCTTATTGCTGATTATCCTATTGCCTCCACCCTTGAGAGGAGACAGATGGAGCATCAGGGCAGGGTCTCAGTCAATTACTCCCAGCATTCCACAGTTAAGAAGGGTGCACCTGCCCATCAGTCTCCAATTCTAATATATTTATTTTCTCTGCTCTGTTTTCCCCTGGAATAAAACCCAAACAAATGGTAACCATATAAACAAAGCTTGTTATTCCTGTTTGGTCATCAAATCTGTTAAACATCTTCATTATGTTTTATGCTAATTTGCTGCTCACCCTCTACCTATATGTATGGACTGGTAACTTCTATTTCGATGTATCTGAAGAAGTGTGTGTGCATACAAAAGCTTATACCTTGAATGAAATTTGTGGTGGTCTTAAAGGTGCCACTGGACTCGAACTTAGTTCAGGGCAGTAACAGCTACTTTTGAAGGCTTAGTTAATGAAATACAGAGATGTACGTCATTAGCATTTTAATGGTGACCAATCCCAAAACTACAAATGCTCTAATTTAACAGCTCAATAAATCTAAATGCAGGGAAGAAAATGATACCTTGGGGAATTCTGAATTTCCTATCCCACATGGATCACCCAGCACACCTGGTGGGAACTCTTTGCTTTCCATTGAGGGGGAGAAAGAGACCAAAATCTCCCTGATACTCCCACATTCTTTTTCTGCTAATAATTAGGGTAGCATGATCCACTGTATCAAAGACTACCAACAGAAGAAACAATACCAAGGAATGCCCCTGTAACCTAAGCTTATATACTAGAGTGACACTCCTATATTAGCAGGCCTCAAATCAGATAAAAATGGGTCAAGAGCAGAGATATCATTAAGATATTCCTGGAATTTTGCCAGCATCTGTTTACCTAAAAAGAAGGTTTGATGCTGGTTTATAACTGACCAATTGACCAATTCCACTTTGGCTACAGAAAGCTTTTCTGTCAATGCCCTTGCTATTGAAATCTTGAGATCCACAGAGTAAAGATCTGTTGATTATTTTGGCTACAGGAATCTTCAGTTTTTCCCAGTAGGATTTAATCATCTAGGAAGGGCAAACATCTAATTTGCAGGTTAATGGTACTCTGTGGAGCCAATGCCTGATTGGCTAAGAAATAGGCATGTCACTTGCCCATTAGCAGATACAGCTTTGTGGTCTTTTCAGATGGTGCTTCCATGCCCAACCACTACATCAGCCCTGCCTCCAACATCCCAGGCATCAGGTATTGCCATTTTTTAAAATTGCTATATGTAAGTTTCACACATTCAGCTGAAATCCTACTTTTAAAAGCATGGTGGTTAAAGGACTAGGATCTGGGAAACCCAGGTTTGAATTGCCAGTCTGCCATGGAAGCTTGCGGGGTGAGCATGGGCCAGTAACATATTCTCAACATAAACCTATCTCATAGAGTTGTTGTGAGAATAAAACAAACCAGAAGAGAATTATATAAGCCGCTTTGGGTCCCTGGTGGGGGGGAAAGTGGGATATAAATAAATTAAACAGATTATGTTGGATATGGAATCTGGTGGCCAAATCAGATGATATAACAAAGTAGCATTTGAGGGGAGGGACCAGTGGGCTGAGTGGGTGGAGGATATAAGGCATGTTTCCCATTTTGTTTTGCTGCACTGTTTAAACTCCCCCCCCCCCAATTTATAAAAGTATCTCATGCTTACTTCGTCAACCAACTAAATGCTACTCGGCATATCTAAGAGGCAGGGTGAGCAAGTTGTGGTTCAGATGCACTTGCAAAAGTGTTTGAAGCTAATAGTTTTATAAACTTTTTACTTTAATGATACTGCTCTTACAGCCAATTCAGCTCTGAACAGTGTCACACTAAGACTAAAATAAGAAAAGAAGGAAATTTATTGAATGTATAATGTAAAATGTGGTGATTTTTAATTTTAATTGACTGAGAACAGAACTTGGCAACTGCCAATGTAATATTAAAATCCACCCCTGCTAAAAGAATTCTTGGATGATCTGGTTCACACCTAGAGTCCTGGATACAGGGTTTTATCCAACTATCTCTTGCATCATTAAGCAAGTCATGGTTAAATAGACAATGTTGAAGGGTGTCTATTTGGCCAGAGTCGCACTGCCACAGTCGCTCAGAGTAAGGAATCTTATTTAAGTGTCCTGATAGCTCCTCTGATGGAATATCATTCAATCTAGCCCGGATAAATAATCATCTATCATTTTATAAACTATTGAATAATAAGACCTTGGGGCTGGAAAGCCCTGTTCAACTGTGTATTTACTTTTCTGTTGCATCAGTACAATTGCTTCAAATTGTCCTATGAGTGTGTAAAGTGCCGTCAAGTCACAGTGATTGTTGTTGTTGTTGTTGTTGTTTTAAGGTTACAATGATTTTATGGTGACCCCATAGCAAAAGATTAAGCATAGGTGGTTTGCCATTGCCTTCCTCTGCAAAGACTTCTGTGGTGGTCTCCTATCCAAGTACTGACCCTGCTTAGCTTCTGAGAGCTGATGAGATCAGGCTATACTGTACCGTGCCACATCTTAACTGGCCTACAGGAGAATGTGAATAATCCTGGCTGATTTATGGGGGACTGCTGTGGCAGATGGGACCCCTGTGGTAGGAAAAGGGATGAAGAGCTGACTGTGGCTTGCCAAAAGAGAAAGTCTGTTGAGATCTTGGGCATCCTGGTTCTCATAAGGTCCTACAGGAAAGGGCTACAATAATCTGATAGAATGCTGTGAAAGACTCAAGATTCCATGTCTTGTGTGAAAAATCTAGAGGCTTATATTTTACTTGGACCTGCTATTTCATCATGCCACCATGTAGTATTTCATAAGTGTTTACTGTGCAAATAGGTTCTTTTAAAACACACATATACACATATATAGTTGTGTGTGTGTGTGTGTGTTTGGTTAAGTGCAGGTCACTGTGAAGACTAGAATACAACATTTAGGAATGCATTACCACTGCAGGTGCGATATTAGCCCTGGTATCATACCTGACTTTTTTAATAAAGGCAACCACAATCTTCTACTGCCAGACTGGGGGAGCTGAATATTTCATATAATAGTCAGGAAGTTAACTTGTTTTTCTAGGAACTGACTTCATATTTGAACTGTAATCCTATTGTTAATTGCTGTAAAACTTAGTTCTGCACATCATAAATCTGGCTAGTGCTTAAGTAAACAAAAGATTTGCAAAAGCTTATATCACCTTTTATGCTTTCTCTATATATTTTTGTCCCCCCACCCTACTTTTTGTTTAAAATTATGTTCTTTGTTCATACAGACCACTGTGTAGGAGCTGTCTGCTGAAAGCTCTAAAAATAACAACACAGATATTACCATCAACTAATTGGCTACTTCACTTTCAATGAAGTCTTGTGTTCCAATGCAAAGATTTCAGCATCCAAATGCTAGAGGTGTTCTTTGAATATGTCATCAGGCCAGTTTGCATGGAATGAAAAGAAATAGAATTTTATAAAGATAAAACACATTAAATTAAGGCAACAACAAACATATGTTTGGGATCAGCATATATCTTACATCAAGAATGTAAGAATTGCCTTGCTAGATCAATTGGTACATCTAGTCTAGCACTTTGTTTCCAAGAGTGATTACCAGGTACACTTGAAAGTTCATGAGTAGGGCATATATGTTACGGCCTTCTCATTTGTTTTGTTTCTCTTACCTGGTTTTATCTCTTATTATGGCTCATAGCCCTTTCTAGACATATCCTCCTTTTCTTTGTATGATTATTTCTAAGGAAGTGGTCAACATGATATCACCATTATTTATGTAATAAAATACTGGAGGGGTTTGCAATTTTTTTGTATTTTGAGTGTGTGTAAGTGTGTGCACACCTGGAAGTCATGGTGACCTCTGGTGAATGACCCCTACTGGGGGACTGGAGGATATTCAGAGAGATGGCTGAATAAAGCCTGCCCCCACTTTCTGCCTCTGGTATTTCAGGGAGGTTTCCCACTCAAGTACTTGCCTGAGTCGACCCTGCTTAGTTTCTGAGATCTGACAAGATCAAGCTTGCCTGGACTATCCAGGTCAGGGTTAATAAAATATGTCGTTGAACACTGAAATAGATGGATTTTCCTGTAATCATCCCATTACAGATTCCGAGTGCTGAGTTTTTGTACATGTGTCAACCTTCCTGTTATTAAGGAGTTAAGCTGTTGTTTATATATGCTAATGGTAGCAAGCTTCGCTTATGACCAATGGGATGCTGAGAGGATCTTCTCGCCACAGAAAGAGCAGGTCTATTCATAATGAGGTGATCATCAGCCTGACCATTTGCTGATCAATATTTCGTTGGTTGTACCTGCTATCTGGCATGTGCCAGAAGGAGGAGTGGAGGGGATCTTCCTTCCTTTGTTTTGAATATTTTTGCTGAAACCTACTGGACTAGCAAGCAGAGAGGATCCTTTCCTAGAGCTCTTTATTTTGCTTTGGCTGAAGAGAGGAACTGCATCACCAGTGGAACAGCACAACAATGAAGCTCAGCAGTTCATAAGTTGAAATGATGAAAACACCTCCCTCATTCAAATCCCCAGACTAAATGAACAAAACTACTTAATGTGGAAAGCAAGAGTTCTGGGTGCACTGCAAGTGCAGAATGTTTTGCATGCAATTAAAGAAAATCCTCTGGAGAATGAAAGGGAAAATCAGAAGCGCCAAAGGACAGACACAAAAGTGCAGCTCCTAATACTTGCTTATATAAGTGATCAAGAGAGCCCTTTGGTGGCTAGTTGTGAAACTGCTAATGATTTGTGGAATAGTCTGGAAACTAGATATGCACACAGAACAGAGAAGCATACCCTATTCTTAAGATGAAAACTGTATAATTCTAAAATGAGCGAATGAAGAGATGTATTTGTGCATTTGGATTCAATTATGGCTCAAGTATCAAAGCTCCAGGCTGCAGGCGTAGAGCTATCACCGGGAGAAATAAATGCTACAATTCTGAATAGTTTCCAAGGTCCTTGGCTGATCAAATCCCTATCTTAGAATCACAAAATAAATCAGACATAGAATATATGCTTAATTATCTGAGAGAGAAAGGTCTAAAGAGGTCCACTGAAGATGCAACAAATGAAATATCTGAGATTAAAGTATGGAAGTGAAAAGGCTGTCATTTGCTATAACTGCCAGAAGAGGGGGTATATTGCAAAATTCTGTACAGTGAAGAAAAGCATTGAATCGTGAGGGGAAAGGTGTGCTCCACCAAACAATGGAACTCAAAACAAGAGGAGGGATGATAGCACAGGTGTCAACAATGGGGGGGGCTTGAGGGCTTGGACCACCCCCCACATTTCCCAGGGGGATTGAGCCCCCCTGGCAAAATGGAGTGCCCGCTGCCATGCCTCCCCACCATGCCTCCCCACCTTCCAGGGCCCTTCCTAGGCCCACCCGCTGCCGCAAGAGCCTCTCTCTCTCCCCACCTGGCTCCCCTGCACCCACTCCTCCCTCTCTCTCTCCCTCCCTCCCTCCTGGGGCCATCTGGGTGACTGCCCAGCATGATGGTGTCACCCGGAAGTGATGCCATCATGCTGGGCACATTGCCAGGGCAATGCTCTAGCAATCACCCCGAAACTCTATGGCACCATAGAGTTTCAGGGTGATTGCCAGAGCATCACCCTGGCAATGTGCCCAGCTTGATGATGTCACTTCTGGGTGACACCATCACACTGAGCAGTCACCCGGATGGCCCCCGGAGGGAGGGAGGGAGAGGAAGGGAGGGAGGGAGGGAGAGGGAAGGAGGGAGGAGTGGCCAGGTGGGGGAAGAGCTAGTGGCAGCAGCGGGGACATAATCCCAGCACGTGTGTGCACTTTGCGTGTGCACAAGAGCCCCCATGCCCCCCAGGAATTTGAAAACTCAACACCCCTGGATAATAGTAAATGGAAACCTCCTCAACAATTTGCATGTGTTGTCTCTGATAAAGAATCACATATGAGAAATCTTTGGCTGCTTGATTCTGGATCTTTTTCTCATGTTTGTAATGATAAGAGCTAATTTGTGGAACTGAATTTATTTTATTTATTTATTTATTCACATTTTTACCCCACCCTCCCTGCAAGTGGGCTCAGAGTATAATAAAGAGAGAGGGCAACATTTGTGGTAGGCAGATGGTAGCCTATTAATTGTGCAAGGATCTGGCATTGTTAAATTGAAAGTGTTAAGTTAGCCGCGGAAGAAGTTGTTGAAATGATTCTAAAGGACTGTGTTTATGCTCCATGACCTGACCAGGATTTATTGTCTGTTAGGAGATCTGTGAAAGGAGGAAACAAAGTTGTGATTAAAGGAGAAATGTGCAACATTCTTCATGCTGAGTCTAACATTGAACTACCAGAATAAATGATTAATGGATTTTACTTCTTAAAGCATATTTCTGAACCAGTATACTACATAAGGCAAGATGAAAGCAACCATTCAGATTGCATTTTTGGGAGGCATAAGAGACTTGGACACAGGAATCTCCAGTCTGGGGAAAAGCTGTTGCAGGAGTGTGGTGTTAAAGTGACTGAGTGTGATCGGATGCAAGATCAATTAAGCAAACAGATGCAAACTTAACAATTTTATGGATTTTAAGGTTGTATTATATTTTAATTGTGTTGTACGTTTGACCATGCTGTAACCCACCCTGAGCCTACTTGTGTGGGAGTGTATGCTAAAAATTGAACAAACAAATAAAAAAGTCTGTTTAAAGGCAAAACAAACTGCACCCAGCCATAGGGGACAACAGGGGGCACAAAATGAGGAACTCTTGCAGAAGATCTACACAGGTCTAGTTGGTCCCTTCTGTCCATCACTTGGAGAGAACAAATACATTTTGACTTTCATGGATGCTAGAACTTGTTTTGTTTATGTCTATTTGATAAGCTCAAAGGACCAGGTGCTGTAGAAATATAAGGACTATGTTGCTGTCATAAAGAATAAATTCAATAAGGCTCCAGAGGTCCTGTTTACAGACAAAGGGACAAAGTACTGTGGCAATGAATTCCAAAGATTTCCAGAAGAGGATAATACAAATGTCCTATTCATCTCAACAGAACAGTGCATTCTGAGTGCCTTAATAGTAGCATTCAAGAAATGGCACATTGCCTACTTTTACAAGCTGGCTTGCTTCACCACTGCTGGGTGGAAGCAGTGAGCACAGCTGTATATCTGCACAACAGAGTGCCTTTTAAGGTTACAGGAAAAACACCATTTGAGTTGTGGTTTGGCAAGAGACCAGGCTGATGAGCAAGGTAGCAATGCTTATATTTCAGGTAAAATCTTAAGGTAACAAGGCTAACGTCTAACTTAACTTTTATTAAAAGTCAGAAAGCAGCTCTCTGCTGGGAAGCTAAAAATATGTCATAGCATGCAGCCTGAGCTAAGAGACATCACTAAGAGATACCAGCATCTGGTGAGGGGAAAGAGAATGTAAGAACTTGGTGAAGGCCAAGTGAATGGGTCACAGATAAAGTGAACATCTAGCAGACATTTGAAGAACTAGAACTGGACAGCCCCAGACCATAGGACAAGAAAATAGAAAACACTTAAAAGGAGAAACTATATATTTTAAATGTATGTGTGTTGGGCAGTGATATTCTAGGAAAACAAAACCTATGGCATACCAGACATCTGTGCATGTTTGAAGATCTGCTCTCAGCAAAAGTTATAAAAGCAGAATATAGAGACAACAGCTTCAGACTTCTTGGGAATCTTTATGCTACCTGAGGATCTCCTTTTGTTGCAATAACAGTTCTGCCTGCTTTTTGGAACCTCAATTGGCTGTGTTCATTATTGGGCTTTAGCATACCAGGGAGCGAACCCATTTGGGCAACAAGGTCTAAAGTATTTAAAGGCATTTGGCTCTAATGCTTATGCCCATATACCCAGAGAAAAGAGGGGAAAGTTGGATCCCAGAGCTGAAATGGGAATCCTTGTTGGGTATGTATGAAGTGGCAAAGGATACAGAATTGTGAATCCAAAAACATTCTGTGTTAAGGAATGCAGTGTGGTACATATTGATAACAGCCATGTACTCCAACCTTCTAAACATATAGAAACCACAGTGCAAGCCAGCCAGGAGGCTGAGAAAGTCTCTTTTACTGATATGGCCAGATGGCTACCTTCAGGATAACCAATCAGAAGGCAGGTTCACAAGAGACCCCACAATCAGAGGGAGAGGCAGAAGAGGCTGGGCCAGAGGAGACAAAGACTGCTGTGAGACAGTCACAAAGAAGCAACAAGGGAGTACCACCACAGAAGTGCACCATCTATACAAATACACAACCTACAGATGAACCCTCAAGCTGGAAAGAGATGGTTGAGCTGCCTGCACATGAGATAATCAGATGGATAGATGCAGTGAAAGAGGAGTTTGAATCCCTGCAAAGGAATCAAACATGAACACTTACTGAATTACCCCCTGGAAGAAAAACTGTCAGATGCAAATGGGTGTTCAAAGTGAAATGTAACACTGATGGAAGCATGGAAAAGTACAAAGCATGTTTGGTGGTGAAAGAATTTATACAGAACCAGTCAGGGACTGATTTTTTCTGAAACCTTCACAACTGTTGTCAAATACACCTCCATCAGGACCAGTGTTTCCTCTAAGCTGAGTTAGTGTGAGCTAGCTCACAGTTTTTTAGCCTCCAGCTCACACATTTTTGCTTTAGCTCAGGAAGGATGGTGTCAGAATCTGACATTTCCCGGGCAGGAGGTGGTTTCCCTCCCCCAGTCCATGTCACTCGCTTCCCTGGAGAACTCATTACTGCTGCTAGAACTGTTATCTGTTTTGATGATGCATTTGGCCTTGAAGTGTTATTCTAACGGCTACTCTGACTTCAGGTGCTTCGCTTCTGGCGGCCTGGGAATCGCTGGGGAAGTTTCGGTGGGGTGTGGGAAGGAATGTGGGATGAGCAATCGCACATTTGGGTGTGCTTTCCATGGGAAGCTCAATGGGCATGTAATGTAGCGCCTTTTTTACCTAACCTGACTGGTGCCCCACCTCCCTCTATGCTTTTGAATAATGTATAACTCACCTGTAGCCCTATGCTCTGTATCACTAACACAAAGAGTGCTGACTACTATGGACCATTAAGAATATAAAGGACTTTTTTTCCCAGAAGGCCTGGCTTATTGGCTCTATAAGGGTTCTCACAGATGGCTCCAGAGCAAACTAATTTATGTAGTAGCCAAATCGCTCACTCACAACTTTAATGTCAGTAGCTCACAAAGTAAAATTTTTGCTCACAAGACTCCACAACAGAGGGAGCATTGATGAGGACTGTATTGTAGCATCAAGAAGAATGCATGTTGAACACTTGGATATTAAAACAACATTTCTCAATGGAGATTTGTCTGAAGAAATCTACATGGAACAACCAGAGGGATTCCAAGAGAAAGGAAAGGAGAATCTTGTATGCAAACTTAAAAGGGGATCTATAGACTTAAACAAACTGCCAGAGCATGAAATGAAAAATTAACAAAAACAAAATTTTCATCAAGGAAAAGTGAAGCCTTGCCTGTTTACCAGACTGAAAGAGGGACAATATCCATATGAGCTATTGATGATCTGATACCACGCTGCCAGAGCAAAAAGGACACGCAAGAAATTGCTGAGAACTTGAACATAGAGGTAGAAGTGAAACAACTAGGAGACATGTCACTACCTTGGAATACAAATTGAGAGGACTGAGAATGGAAGTTTCCTCTTAGATCAAAGATACAAATTCATGGAACTTGCTGAGTCTCTGGGCCTAAAAGATACCAAAGGAATAATTACTCCAGTTGAACCAGCTTACCTCAAGCTTGAACATGGAGTGTTGCTAGAGAGCAATCAGTAGTACAGAGAAGGAATTGGCAAACTTCTTTACCTAAGCCCAGTGTCAAGACCTGACATTTCTGCAGCTGTTAGAACCTTCTGCAGAAAGACAAGTTCATCAAATCATTATGATTGGGATGATATAAAGAGACTGGCTAAATAGCTCAAAGGAAACTTTGACCTGAAGCTAAAGATTTCCACTTGTGACAAACCAAGGCTGGTTGGATACATGGATGCTGACTGGGATGAAGATAAAACTGATTATAAGTCAACCAGCACTTACCTGTTCTTCTATGGAAACAGCTTGATCAGCTGAACTAGCCAAAAGCAAACATTAGTGGCAAGTTCTACAACTGAAGCTGAATACATATCTGCTTCAAGTTCCTGCAGGGAACTTGAATGGATTGTCTATTTACTGAAAGACTCAGGCAAATGAGCCTGAACCGATAACCTTGTATGAAGACAATCAGGCATGCATAGTATGTCCAAGCACCAAGTGAAAGCATCAAAGCAAAAAGCAAGCATATTGCTGTCAAATATCATTCTTTGTGAGAGATGCAGCAACAAGGACTGATTGAGTTCAAGTATTGTCCTTCAGCAGAGGTGGTTGCTGACATACTTACCAAGCCTCTTGCCTGAGGGAAATTTGAGTACCTGTACAAGAAATGGAACCTTCATGACTTCAATATATGACACTTGAGAAGGGGTGCTGGGTTTTTCTGCAAGTGTCGACCTTTCGGTCATGAAGGAGTTGCGCTGTTGCTTATATATGTTAACTCCTATTTTAACCAATACGGAGGCACCATAAAACCAGTGTTTTCCCCAAGATTTTGCAGGCTCTAAAACGCAGCAGTAGTCTGTTTCATCTGTTAGTCTTCTTGCAGTTCACTTTCATTTTGTGATCTTGAGTTCCAGTACCATGTGACAGGAAGAACGAATTATATCCAAGGGCCCAGATCTTATAATAAACCTGCTCATGGGACTGGATTCTCTGCCCTCCCAGACTGGCCCTGTCAAGCTGCAGAATACTTCTGGTTAACCTTGCCTCTTACATTTTCCTTACCAGAGATTCCTATACTCCCATTCATCCTATAGATCCTGCTCAGAGGTGAGCCCTGTCCCTCACCTTGAGGGGAACAATATCAGTAGCCATTGTTTCTCTAGTTGTATCTTGCCCTGATTGGGCTGGACTGGTGGAACTGGAGTGAACCAAGTGCTACAATAATAGTGACAGAACATCCACAATGCTTGTTTCTGACTCCCCGTTACAGGACAGCCAGGAGGCAGCACCATAGTCCCACTTGTACCTGATAACTCCCCTTTGATAGTAACCTCAGTAATAATTGATCTGGCAGCAGGTGCACTCTCTTTCTCATCTGACTAATGTTAAAAGAATGTTTTCTTTGACAGTAGAAGGGGTGAATTATCTAGGGTCCTCTAGAGATTCCTCCCACCCATTCCAGATCTCACTGTATGCAGCCCTAGTAGCCAAGGAGAGGCTATTTCATTAAGGGCAGAGGAACACTTTGCAGCTGATGCTAGTTGAGGACCACATAATGAAACAAGAAATACAAATACCATAACTGGGGTAGATCCAGGCATAATCACAAGAGATTGTCCAGGTCTTGTACTTGCAGCTGCTCTTTTGACAGCTGCTGCAGCTGGATTCCTTCTCTTTAAGCTCCCCAGAATAAAGGGGAACAAAGATAGGTCATGTGTTCAAAGCTGAAAGGATGATAGATCTTCTGATATTGAAAAATTCACCCAATGATAAAACACTGGGTTGTCCACCAACACCAACAGGATTATAGAGAAGGGAGAAAAAGCCAGGCCAGGTAAATATGCTAAAAAGCCCTTCAATATCACTGTTTCCAACCAGATGTCAGGTATTCATAGCCTTCATTCATAAAGAAATGAATCACTATATCTCAAGGCATATAAGGCTGATTTTCCCAAGCATCCGTAGAATCTCTAATTTGTCTTACCTTGAATAAAACTTTGTTGGTCTTAAAGGTTCCAGTGGACTCAAACTTTGTTCTGGTGCTTCAGATCAACACGGCTTCCCACCTGAATTTGTCTTTCCTTAAGTTTTTGACAGTGTTTGAAAAGTTGATTGGATTAATTCTCTGTAAGAAAAATCAGCCTACTGTTTAGGAAACAAGTTCGTCACTCTTTCAGGCAATCTGATGAAGTACTTCAAAATTCCTGTGATACTGCAGTAGTGGCTCTGTCATCAAATGTTGTCATACCTGCTAACAATAACAGTGACTCTAAAGTCTCCTGTAATACAGAAGCAAGAGACTTTGCAAAGTTATTGATCCATCTTTGTGCCAAAGATATGAATTTGGTCTTTGCTGGAGAAGTCTGTAGTCTGCAGAAGAGCTGGAAGTAGATGAAAGGTGGTCTGAGAAAAATCTGTCAGCTGCCCTACTGCCTGACTTCTCCTTGGTTGCTGTCCAATTGTGACAGCCATTACAGAATGGAATGAGTGGCTGCAGAACTAAATTCATCTAGCCAGCATACCTCCTAGAAGTAGTATTTGCTAAAATCAAGGGCCAGAATAAAGCAGGAAGGAAGGAAGGAAGGAAGGAAGGAAGGAAGGAAGGAAGGAAGGAAGGAAGGAAATCCAAACCTCAGTAGCCTTTTAATCCTTTCAGGCAGATTTCCAAGTCCCACAAGTGTAGAAGTTGTAAGACTAAGTGGTCCAGTTCCAGGATCTTCAGGACAGGTCTATGATTGAGATCAAATTTCTACTATTCCATGAAGATCACTAGGTGACTTTGGGGCAATCACTCTTTCTTACGCAATCTAATCATCCTTACAAGTTGTTGTGAGGATTAAATGAAGGAGGAGGGAACTGTGCCTTCAGCCATGGGGGAAGGTAAGCATAAAAATAAAACAGACTGATATATATATATATCCTTCCTCAGATTTTATCTCCTTTTTTAAGTGAGCAAAGAAATAACGCTAATGCCAGCTTACTCTGCTCCCTGAAATCCATAAGAGGGCATCTCCTGTACTTTGCTATGATTTGGTGATAGACAACCATAAATACAAGAAATAGTTTCTTAGGAAAATGTTCTGCAGTTGGCAAGACTGCCTCCAGATTATTGCATTGCATTGCCCCCTAACAGAAACACTTCAGAGGAGCAATTGGTCATACAAATAATCCAATGCTTACATCAGTTAAGTTTAGCTTATTGTAATAAGCCAGGGGTGGGCAATTGTTTTGGCTCGGGGGCCACTTTGTGGGAGCGGAGGTTAGTGGAGGGCCACACCTTTTAAAATGATTGCATTCATTACTTAACTTTGCATTTCAGAAAAGGTATAAATTGTATCATAAAAATCAATAAATATAAATTAAATAAAATAGTGGTAGTTTTATTCAATTTATTTATTGTGCTAATTTCATATCATCTATAGCTGCAAGCACATTTAATTTTAGAATCAGTTTAATGAGACAAATGTACCCTATCACACTTTTCTACAATTTTTTTGAAATCAGGAGTGAGATTGCTTGTTGAGATTCTCATCACAGCCTGCAAGTTAATGTCTGTCAAAGAGCATCTATAATAATAACAATGCTTCTCTGTGCTCCGGGCTTCTCTGCGCTCCAGCCCCAACGGAGGCCTGATTGAAACCATATGGCCGACTGTCTTGGCAGGCTGCAAAAAACTCTGTGGCAGGCCGCATGTGGCCCGTGGGCCGCAATTTGCCCACCCCTGTATAAGCCATTGGCCATTACAAAATTACAAAATACAAACTGTGAACAAACTATAGGTTAATATCAGAATATACAAAAGTATACCTACACCTAAAAGTAGTGTAGGTGTAGGGTAAAAAATGCAATAAAAAAATTAAAAAAAAGAAAAGAAAAAAAGAAATCAAGAACAAAATTTGGCTAATTTGATACAGTAG
Organism: Lepidodactylus listeri; assembly: GCA_029233225.1. Lineage (NCBI taxonomy): Eukaryota > Metazoa > Chordata > Lepidosauria > Squamata > Gekkonidae > Lepidodactylus > Lepidodactylus listeri. Next base: position 47,776,350 of record JARCFY010000010.1, on the reverse strand, counting down.
CCTGAATAGTGCCCCTTCCTGATGCCACCTTTGAACATATGTTCTTTGCAGCAAGAGCAAATAATGAAACTTTATAAGAGACATATGCATCAATGTCAGATAACAAAAATGAAATTTTATCCTCAACTGGGTAAGCACTAAGACCAGATAAAATACCTGCTAAAAATTTAGCCCTTGGACTAGAATACAGTGGGCAAAAGGGGGTATAGTGAGGTAAATCCTCAAGTTTATGGGTGCCACAAATACACAGATGATGGACCAATGGGGTTTGATTGAATTGGCCCTCCAAGATTGCTTTTTGGCCTTTTGGCCTTTTGGTCCTTTGGCCTTTTGGTCCTTTGGAACCTTTCCTATAAGAACAGTGGTGCTTTGGGCTTAATTCAACTTTTTCTTGGTTTTTTTTAAAAAAAATTATGTGAGGGAAGTTTTGGATTTAAATAGTTTAAACAAACTCTTCAGAAAGATGCAGTCTAGGCTGGGTATATTGAATAAGGATTTCCTGACTTTCCACTGTCTTTCTAATGATTCATGTGCTGGTCTGAGTCAGCCACGGTAAGTATCTTCATTTCTACCATAACATTTCTACCATTTCCAGTATAAGTCTTACCATTTGGAGTCACTTGGGTGGCCAAGAGTATTCACTAAGGTATTAGTTCTCCTCAGTGGCACACTTGAATCTTTAAGGTATTTGGCTAAATTTAGATGGCATTCTCATTCAACCCCTTTCCTGTTACCTTGGTCAGAAGGCCACATTTTATAGGCCACATTTTTCTTTCCTCAAAGACCATGAATTCATTGGTAACAAAAAGTGCTCTTACGCTGACACAGTGCTTGGAGCATTTGGGAGCAATACTGGACATGATGTAGCACAAGAACACTCTCTTTGACAAATAGCAAAGAAAGATCTGGCTTGATCTGTATATAGGAGTGGCTGAGGGGATCTTGTGATATTGGCAAAGCTTTTAATCAAGATGGTTTCTTGCCAAGACACAGCTGAATGGTTATGATTTCACTCCAGATCTCTTCAGAGGATGCTTCTCCTGTTCCAGTTTGAAATCGCCAGTCGGGCCCTTCTTTCTCTGGAAGTATCCCAAAAATTCCTTCATACTCTGGCATGGTAGTTGACTCCATGGCACCTATCCCAGGAAATGAGTGTTTTAGCCCAAGCAGTACCTTAATCACAATAGATGACAGCCTCTTTGGCTGGGGAGCACACCAGGGGATCAGGGGATGTGGTCTTTATCAGAGTCTTGGAAGAGAATCAACTGGCTGGAGCTTTACACTATGAAGCAGGATTGCTTGACTTCTAGGATCAGTTTCAAGGCTGTCATGTTCTTGTTTGCATGGACAATGTACCTGCCAAAGCATACATCAATTTGCAGGTGAGGCATTGATTACTGACTCTTCATCAGGAGGTCAGGACCAGCTGACCCAGGTGGGGCACCATCTGTCTTCCATCAACATGAAATGTCTTGTGAGACACACTGATATAGTGCTGGATTGGTTCAGCAAGACTTTGGTTTCTGAATCAAAATGGATTCTGTACCTGCGGCCTTTGAACAACCAGTTGTTTTTAAAAGCTAGTGTTGTGTAGTGATTAGAGTGTCAGACTATGATCTGAGAAAACCAGGTTCAGATTCCTACCGTGTCATGGAAACTGGATGGGTGAACTCCGACCACTCACACACTCTCAACCTAACCTGCTTCACAGGGTTGTTGTGAGGATAGAATGGAAAATGTGAAAATGTTGTAAGACTCTTTGGGTCTCCAATGGGGAGAAAAGTGGAGTATAAATGAAGTAAATAATATCAAGGTATTTTATCCTGCCTTTCCATTGCCTAACTTTCAAGGTAGCTTGCAAAACAAAACATTAAAATATAATTGCAGTGAAATCATATTACATGTTAAATTGTAGTGTAATAAAAAACTACAAACTATAACAATTTAAATTTAGAATAGTTGATGATGCACCAGCTCCAGATAATCCCTAGATGGATAATTCATAGCAAGGCATCCTTTCCAGTTTATTGTTGTTGTTTTGATTTATCCTTGTATCAGTGCCATGTGGATACCGTGACTGAGTGGGTCTCATGTATGTTTTTCGTCACTTGCACTCATCTTGCTGGCTTTTGGGGGAATCTGGATGTGGGGATCATTCTAATAGCACAATGTTGGCCCTAACTCTTGTGGTACATTGAAGATGTTGTAATGTCCATATAGCATTATCAGAAGTTTTCCAAGCACCTGCAGCAGGGTCCAGCAGTGGTGTCCCAAGGGGATGATCCGCCTCAGGCATAGCTTGAGGAAGACCTTTGAAGGGGCCCCTCAAAACCAGTGTCACCCTACTGCATCCAGCTAAGGTCAAATCTACATCTGACTTTCCCGCTGGAATCATTCTAGTTTCAAAAAAATCCGTCTATACCTGTTTCTAGTTTCAAACCATACTTGTTCTAGTTTAAAAATTACTGTTTAATTGCCCTCCCGTGGTCAAGCTAGCATTATACTACTTTAAACAGATCCTGTTGCTTTGTACTCTTCAGACCCAGGGAGTGAAATTTGAAACTAACGTGAAATGAGCTTTGGGGGAAAAAAGCAGTCAAACTACTTCAGAGGGGAGGTGAAAATTGGGCCTAAACGTCTTTTTCTTTTTAAAATGCAGTTCTGGCTGCAGCCACTAGAAGTGCAGGGAAGTCTCAGCATAGGAAAAAGCATGCTAGGATTGGCTACACTTCCCTTCCTTCAACAACTAATCCAGGATGCTGAGAGCAATTACAGTAATTTCTAGCCTGTAGGTACTTTGTCCAGTAACCTAGCCTTCTCTCTCCCTTTCCTTGCACCCAGCTCAGCCAGGTCTGGCAAAACAGTAGTTAGAGCATTGCAGCAAGCTGAATTTTCCACATATTTCTCATTCATTTCTGTCTCCCTTCACCTAATTTTTCTGTGTTCCCCTCCCTTTATTTTCGCTTCTTGGTCTCAAGAAGAGCTTTTCATCCCTATGCTGCTTGGTGAGAAAATGTACTTAAGAGTAGTATAGTAGCAAACTTTCATTAATACTATGAACAGAAGGGGGAGGGAGTTAATATTTCCCCATGATCTAACAGTAGTAAAAGGGTACTTCCCCCCTCCTCCACCCTTTATATGCATGATAATGGAACATTAATCTGTTTTTGTGGTTATACATGTAAAACAGAAGTTACAACTCCAGTTAAATAAAATAAAATTTTCACTATCTCCCTTTCTTTTTTGGCCATTATTATTTGTTTTATTTTATTATTATTACTGAAAATAATTTTGTTGTATAGAGGAGGGGCCCTGACCTGGATAGCCCCAGCCTAGCCTGACCTCGTCAGATCTCAGAAGCTAAGCAGGGCTGACATAGAGACAGGCAATGACAAACCACCTCTGAATGTCTCTTGCCTTGAAAACCCTATGGGGTCACCATAAGTCAGCTATGTCTTGACAACAACAACAAAAAAGAAGGGAGGTGTTAAAAATCATCCTCCCAAATAGGCTAGGCATGCCAAGTGCTACACCTCCAGCCAGAATTGTTCTAGAAGTCACTATAAAAGTTGAGTGGCATTACCAAAGGCAAATATGCTATGCTGATGGAAAGGTAGCTCTTCTGTAGAACAGGTTCTCTCAACAAAGCATGTGGTAGCTCCTGGTAGGCTTGTGTGGTACAGGAATGGAAGTTGGCTTTCACAATATTTATTGTTGTTGTTGTTGTTAGAAATTGGATTTATACTCTACCCTTTACTACCCAAAGGAGAGTGGTTTATAACCTCTTTTCCCTTCCCTCCCCCACAACACTCTATGAGGTAGGTGGGGCTGAGAGAGCTCTTTCGAGAACTGCTCATGAGAGAACAGCTCTGAAAGAACTTGTGACTGACCCAAGGTCATAGCAGCAGCTACATGTGAAGGAGTGGGGAATCAAACCCAGTTCTCCCAGATTAGAGTCCGCCAGGGGTCATTTGGGACTGGAGCGAGGTGGAGTGCTGCTCCACCAGCTCAGGAGTGGGCACTAGGGCAGCCACGGGCCGAATCAGATTCTCTGATCTGATTCGGCCCAGCGCCGAATGGCTGCCGAAATTCGGTGGCAGCTTGAAAAGCAGCTGGAGGGGAGGAGGTTTGAGGGAGAGGCTCCAAACTTGCAGGGTAGCTTCTAGAACCTCTCCCCCAAATACCCACCAAGTTTCAAGAAGATTGGACCAGAGGATCCAATTCTATGGGTCTCCAAACAGGTTGCCCCTATTCCCTCCATTGTTCTCTATGGTGGGAAAAAGTAACTTTTTTCCTGCCATAGAGAACAATGGAGGGGATGGGGCAACCTGTTTGGGGCCCCGTAGAATTGGGCCCCGTGGTCCAATCTTCTTGAAACTTGGTGGTTATTTTAGGGAGATGTTCCAGAAGGTACCCTGCAAGTTTGGAGCCTCTCCCTCAAACCCCCTCCCCTCCAGCCCCTCATATACCCTATTGAGTTTTTGCCATTGATTTCAATGACCAATGGGATATAATGCGGCTGAAACTGACATTCGGCCGGTCATGGTAATGAGTTATGCTAATAGGTATGCTAATGAGCTCCTGCACCTCTTTTTCTATGAAATGACCCCTGGAGTCCGCGCTTCTAACCACTACACCAATCTGGCTCTTAAACATTTGTATGCTGCCTTTACAACCAATTTAGGATCTCCAAGGCAGTGAACAATCAAAACAGTACTGAAAATACGTATGAAGTATATAAAATAAATAAAACAATTGAATAAAACATAAACACAGAGACACACAAGCAGAGAGAAAAACCAGTGGAAAGTTAGTGATGGAAAGCCAAATAAAAAAGTATCTGCCCCCTGGCAGATGACAATGATAGAGCAAGAATCATCCTGGGGAAGGAGTTCCAGTTTTGGTGCCACAATTTGCTATCTATCTAGTCTCAAATGGCAGGGGCACCCAAAGAAGGGCCTGGGAAGGAAGCCAGAGTAGTTGGGTAGGTTCATATGGGAGCAGGTGTTTCTCAAGGATACGAGAATATCAACTTTTTTTTTTCTTGCTGGAAGGTTTCAGCAATCAGCTGAGCATGAATATGCTAAAGCAGCAAGCAATTCTTTGATCAGTATTTTGGGTTGACAAGAGGAGGAGTCTGTTTCCAGTCACCTACATGTCCATAGGTTCTTAGGGGTGTGTGATCTTTTCAGTCTTCACGTAATTTAAATTTCTTGCTGCTAGGATCCTCTTTTGAGCCCATAGTGAGGTTTTAACCTATAAAAATAATATTATCACAGCTATATCATTTTGGCTAGGAGGGTTTCTGAATTGGATGTAGAATGATTGGACTGCAGAGTTGGAAGGAGCCATACAGGCCACCTAGTCCAGCTGCTGCTTAAAGACTGTCAGTGAGGGGTAGTTTACCATCTCCCTGAGTAGCTGATTCCACTGTTGAACAACTCGTACTGTAAAAATGTTTTCCCTAATATTCAGCCAGCGGGCGTGTAGACTTTCGAATCCCCCCTGGGGGAGGGGGCTGGGGCTGGGCCAGCAGCATTGCTATGATAGGTCCTTAAAAGAACCAAGGCCCAGTGACATCATAGGGAGAAGCCAGTGACATCACAGGCCATTGTCACTACCTATGGAAGTGGAGCCATGTGGGATTTAGGGAGGGGCTCCCCAGAAATTTAGGGGGGCTTGGGAATGCTCCTAGCAATGCTCCTGGGCTGGGCTAAACCCAGGAAAAGGTGGGAGTTGGCCAGTGGTTATAGTGGTATCTCAGCAGTCTCCTGCTGTGTCTCGTTTTTGAAATTCACTTTTAGAATAGTCACTTCAGGATCTGCAAATATACATACCATGTGCATAGGACAAACTAATGGTCACAACTCTGACAGTAAGAAAGACAACACAGAAAAGTCTGTAGAGGAACATTTTAAATTCATTTAGAGGAGTCTTCTTTCTGCGTTATTCATGATGGCGGCTTTGTACTGAAATTTACCAAATTGTGCCATCACAGATGCCTTCATTTGGTAAATGCACGGCTGGAGTCTCTGAGCCAGGGCAGAATACAAAACAGTTGCTGTGAATTCAATTTCTGAGCAATGTACAGAGTTCAGAGTAGTAGCAATCTTCTCAGTGCTCTGGGACTGGAATGACAGCCCCCAGAGTGGAATGATAATTCCTGAGATTAGCAGAAGTGTTCTGGGACTGGAATGACAACCCCTGAAATTTGCAGAAGAGTTTTTGGATTATCATTCCACTCTGAGGGCTGCCATTCCATTCCCAGAACACCTGTGCTACTCCCAGGGACTATCATTCCATTCTGTGACCTGTCATTCCAGCCCCAGAGCACAGATTATATTGCTAGAGATCATCATTCCATGCTGGGGGGCTGTCATTCCAGTATCAGAATGCTGTTATTCCATTCTGTGACCTGTCATTCCAGTCTCAGAGCACAGATTCTCTTCCTAGGGACCATCATTCCACTCTGGGGGGTGTCATTCTAGTCTTAGAGCAAAGATTCTGCTCCTAGGGACTGCTGTCATTCCAGTCCCAGTCCAGTCCTATCTGGGCCCAAAGACCTTAATGGAAAAACCATTCCACATTTTTGGTAACTTTTTTTGTGCTGCAGTGTATTTCAGTGAAGCCCACGCAAGTTGGTTGCTCCTTTGAAACTGTACCACACCATTTTAAGTAGCAGCATAATGAACTTGTACAGCATGAACATGTACAGAGTGCACATTCCTTGCCAATGTTCTCTCTGGGCTGCACACATGGCAAAAGGAAATTTTAAAAGGCCTCTGATCTGCATGTTTCCCCCAGTCATATTCATACAGATGGGTTTACCATTTAAAAATGAAATGGAAATTGAAAGAAGAGTTTAGGAGTGGCTGAAGCATCTCCCCCCTTACTACCATGAAAAAAAAACCAGCTGTTCTCAATCAAGGATATATAAACCCAAGTAAAATAAAATAGAGACATACTTTTTCACCAAATGTAAATTGGAGCCAAGCAAGTATGTTGGGCCCAACAGAGGCTTTGCAGTCTGACTGTTGCTACACTTGTTGGCCAGCAAGGCACTCTTCTGTGCTCTTATGGATTTTTATCCATAAGTTTGAACTCTGTGTCGCCAGCAGTGGAAGGGACTTGCGCTTTCTTCTCCACATAGGAGCCAGCTCCAGCCCAAGCCAGGAGGCTGACACCCCAAGCAGTTCACCCAAGACAAGGACAAAGGATTCCTCTTGCCATGAGGCCTCCTTCTGTCAGACATCCGCTGGTTAACCCCCACTCCTCAATATACATCTGAATAAGTTATGCTAACAAGACTGCCTAGCACCTACTGTGCCAGCCATCAGATACTTGGCTAAAACCATCAACTGACAATAGGTTGGCCAGGTGAGTCATCGGACCCTAGACTCAGTGTCTGTTTCCTGGTGAAGTCATACTTTTGCAACACTGACCAAACCCCTGGACCTCCTCCCTTTGTTCACCTTTAACCTATAGCAAGGTCCAACAGGGACGGACCGCCTAGTAGGAGTGTTAGTGGGTTGTGGTCTGCTAAGCCCGCCCCAAGACCCCCAATAAAAATCCAAACCCAGAGTCACTCGGCCTCTTGAGCCATCGCCCTCTATCTTACCTATTGACCCTTCAGTCCAGCTTTCTGTCCCCAACCCTTGCCTCCATCTTTAAACCCTTTTTCTCTCTCTGGACTCGCGATCCAGGAGAACCACGTGGTCTTGCCGGTTCAAGCCTCGTGGCCCCATAGCTTTTATACCTTTCCTCCCAAATCCAATTCATCTGGACATCGGACAACGCATCTAAGGTAACGTGCTTTCCCCACCAACGAAACCTGCTCATGCAAAAGTGCTATTTTCTCTCTTTATTTTATTAGGCCTGTAAGATTGTGTGTGTGATTACGATTTTTGTATGCTTGATTACATGATCCAGTAAACAACATTGAACTTGGAACCTGCCTCACGTGCCTCTTTCCTTGAGATCTCCCGGGAGGGGTGGGACCCTGGTATAGTTGGCAAGAACCCGTGTATTTTGCTGATTGCTAAACGTAAATTAAAGCAATTCGGCTAACAGAATTGGGGGCTCAGTCCGGGATTGCCCTGAGGGTTAAACTTCGCGCCATAGTCGACAGGCGTGTCTTTAACCCACAGACGTAAGGGAAAAACCACTTCCGGAACTCTTGGAGAGGCTGTATGATTGGTTTCTGTCTGCGTGCCTGGCTCTAGTGAGCAACCTATCGTGGGTGGCTTCCCCCTTCTCTCTCTCTCTCTTTGAACCCCAGGTCAAACTGTGTGACCGTCCGCGCGTCTATTTTGTGGGAAGGGACCCCAAAGAAGACCAGAGTAGGGCGCTAGACCAGTTGCACCAACACCACATACACTACATACACCCGCTGAGTCCGAAAAAGAACTTTTTCTTTGAGCGCACCCTCGCTCCCCCTCCTTGCTTTACTTCGCTCAACGAAGTGAAATCAATTGATTTTGGTTAGGGGTCAGCCTGCTGGAACATATTGTTTCGAAACCCCGCTGGTTAATAGGTTATCCAGTGAGAGCTTGCGAGCCCAAAACCTTCATTTGGTTGTGTGGTTATCCTGTAAGGACGTGAGGTTTGGCCAACCCGTTCTCGAAACCCTCATATAAAGAGACTGGGTGTCTCTGAGACTGGGTGTCTCCTTTTTGGGTTAAGAGTAATCCCAGAGTGTCGCGAAGGGTGTGAGTCCCCGGCTCTAAAAACTAAATTCAGGCAGGGAGTGCCTTCTGTAGGGTTAAAAGTAATCCCCGAGTGTCGAGAGAGGTGTGAGTCCCCGGCTCCTAAAACTAATTAAAGGCTGGGATAGCCTGTTCTGTGGTGCATTGGCCACCTTGAGCCAACAACTGTAACCTAAGAAGCCGATTAAGGCAGAAAAAGGGAAATTCAGCTTCCTTTTCTCGCGCCCCTGTTGTAAGTAAAAACAGGAGAATCCCTGCAAAGATGTTTCGTACCAAGGAGGATGAACCTAAGCTAGAAAAATGGCTGGTAAAGAAAGGCAAGTCTCCTTGGAAGGAAGGATCTTTTAAGGGCCCCAATCCATTAGAAATCGTCCAAAATGCTTTCCAGGACTACTGTAAAGCGCAAAAACCCAGTTCAGCAGCCAAAGACACAGCCGCCAGTTGGGCTCTGTATACGGCTTTGCGAGACGCTGCCTCAATCATTAACCGTCTACAGGCAGACGTGGAAAAACAAGAAGAAATTGTCAGGGAGAACAACCAAAGACATGCCCAGGAAACGGAGGAATTAAAGATCCAACATAAGGCCGCATTGGAAAGAGAGGAGGCCAGATTCGACAAATTAGAATCTAAATTTGAAGCAACCAGAGAGGAATTAAGAGAAATAAAAAGCAAACATGAACAAGACCTCATAGACCAGAGAGAAAATTATGAGGACTTAATGGAACAGAGAATAAGAGAGGTCGAGGCCGAGAGCCAGCAGTTACAAGCAGATAAATTAACTGTGACCTTAGAGAATCAAGGTTTAGCACTCAACATTCAAAAGGCTGAACAAAAAGCCGCAAAGGCTACAGCCAGGGCTGAGGAAGCAGAGAAAGCCCTAGAAAAGGCCAATGTAGCCCTAGTATCAGTACAACAAGGAGCAAAATATTTGGCCCAAGAAAACCTAATTAAGAGAGAGCGAGCCAATCATGATGCCTGTAAAAGAGAGATAGAGATTCTAAAACGACAATTAGAAGCCCAAAGAGCGGTGGTATCAGCGATCCACCCGGAGGGTTTAATTGACCTCTCCCACACCGAAGAAGACCCTGAAGCCCCCATAGAAGAGCCCACGGAGAACCATGCCCCCGTCCACCCAGTGAGCACCAAACAAATGGTCACTAGGACCGGCACCAGAACCACCACCCAAACTGTAACGGAAACTCAGCAATGGAAGCCCGATGAGGTTAAGGCCATCGCCGAGCAAGTAGGCTCTCTCTCCAAGGATACTGCTGTACAATGGATGACACACATCCATACCATGTATGGCGGTGTCAATGGAGAGGATCTCTGCCAGCTCGCCCGGCGCTGTGCTTCAGGCACAGATCTAACAGCCATTAATTCAGCCATAGCCACCAACGGTATTGCAGCCGGTACTCGGATCCAATGGATGCAGAAGGTTTTGGAGTATCTCCACCCGAACCGCAGCTTATCTGCACTGTTCATCCTAGAAAAGCAAGGGCCAGGAGAAGACCCAGAGGCTTATATGGCCAGGAAACAGCTATTAGCTCAATTGGCAGACACATTATATATTGACCCTGACACTAATGAACCCGAATTCGATGACGATGCGTTTAGACGCGCACTCATGCATGGGTTCAATGCCCAAACCCAATTGGCTCTTAATATTCCAGATCCCACTAGGGGAACCTGGCCCAATATGGAACTCAAAATAAGGCGGGTGGCTACCTTACTCAGGAGCACAGGAGTCACAAAGGCGGGGAAAGGATCCAAGAAACATAAAGACAAGGAAGAGGAAGAACCCATTCAAGCCATCACATACGCCAATCACGGCCCACACTCTCAGTACCAACCTTCAGGCAAATATGATAACCGGAATGATAGAAATTATGATAGAAACAACGACAGGAACAATGATAGGAACTACGATCGGAACTATAAGAATGACCGCTATGACCGTAATAAATCCTGGCAAAGAGGCGGCAACAATAATTATAGAGGGAAAAGGGATTACAATAACAACAGAACCAACCCAGCGCAGGCATACATGCATCCCTCTGCTCCGCCGCTTCCGGCTGACTATAACAATGGCCCTGACGATCGGAATAGTCCTGCCCCTAGCTCAGGCAATTCACACCCGGCTGCCCAGCTGCTGATGCCCGGTCCACAACCGTTCCACCAAAAAGTCAATAGGGAGGCACCTCCAAATGGAGTAAGTCCATTCAGATGGCACCTTTGGATGGAACTCAAAGAACGGGGCTTTGAGATGGAGCGCTTCCATCTGCAACCCGACTCGGTCCTCCTCCAGGCACTGACAGACTCGGCCAAGCAACAGGAACGGCCTCTCAACCCAGTAAAGACCACTCTCACTCGCATTGAAGAGGAAAAAGGGAACCAAAGCTAGGGCTGCCCGGAGTCCCACAATCTCCCCAATGGCATAGTGGCTCCTTTGAAGCCCGACACATGGGGGAGACCGACTGTGAAAGCAGGGGTCGGGACTCCAGGGAACATGAAACCTGCTACACTCCTTGTAGATACGGGAGCATCCACCAATGTTCTTAAACCCCAATTGGCTCAAACAGGCCAGCCATCTTCAGCTACTCTCTCTCTCTCAGGCTTTGCCGGAGGCAAGCACACTGCCACCATCTGGAATTCGATTCCCTTAACAGTGGGAAAGCTTTCCACACGTGTGTCTGCCTGCGACAACCAGGGCGAAGACGATGGCATTCTCGGGGCTCCATTTTTCCGAGACCATGGGCTCACAATTGATTTGGCTAATGGCTTCCTCTGGCAGATTCCGGGAGGTCCTAGCGAAATCAATGCAGTCCATCGGTGTGCCGCCCTAAAGGCTCCTCTTCCCCTGGCCCCATTGGAACCTAGTGACCCTTGGATCCAAGATTTCCCTGAAGTCTGGATCCAAGACAAAGCAGAGTGTGGCACCGTCCGTGATGCCTGTGTATTAATAGAAGGGAAGGATCCACCTCCACAAAAACAGTACAAGTATCCCGCCGAAGCTGAAGCCGGAATAGCCAAAACCATTGAAGGGCTCCTCCAATGGGATGTCATCCTCCCAATGCAATCCATATGCAACGCTCCCCTCTGGCCCGTCCTTAAAGCAGACGGAGTGACCTGGAGAATGACAGTGGATTTCAGAGCGCTAAACGCAGTGACTCCTCCAGTGGCCCCTGTCGTAGCAAAATACCATGAGATCCTTGCGGCCATCGCAGCAGGATCGCGCTACTACAGTGTGATTGATTTGGCTAATGCGTTTCACTCCATCAAATTGCATGAGTCATGTTGGTATAAGTTCGCTTTTACCTTCCGTGGCCAGCAATATGCCTTCAAACGCACACCCCAAGGTTTTCACTCCAGTCCTAGCATCTGCCATGCACACGTTGTACGCATGTGGGAACACCTTAGAGCTACCTCTAAAGATCACGTGCTTTCTTACGTGGATGACATTCTTGTCCACGCCTCCACAGAAGAAGAAGTCACTGATGTAACCCGGGAAGTCTTAAATCTTCTCAGGGAAGCAGGGTTCAAGGCTAGTAGGGATAAGGCCCAGCTAGTTCAAACGCGGGTCAAGTACCTTGGCCTGGCCCTGGGTCCCGATGGCAGGACTCCCGATGCCCAGCGCATGGAAGTCATTGCCAAGCTCCCGGCGCCTACCGATGTGCCCTCCTTAAGAGCTTTACTAGGAACATTCAACTTCTCTAGGGATTTTGTGGAAGGCTTTGCTGATAAAGCGCGCCCTCTGTACTCTCTCTTAAAGAGCAACACACCCTGGTTCTGGGGACCTGAACAGCAATACGCCTTTGCCAGCCTTAAACAAAGCCTTGCTTCTGCTCCCGCTCTAGCGCATCCGGACCCTGATAAACCCTTTTACATCCAACTGGCACATTCTGAGAAAAGCATCGGCGCCACCCTTATACAGCATCATGCTGGCGCCCCAAGAGTGGTCGCCTATGCCTCCCGCAATCTTTCCTCTGTAGAAATAAAGTTTACCCCATGTGAGAAAGTCTGTCTAGCCCTTGTCTGGAGCCTTACTCACTGGGAATTTATCATCGGAGGTGCGAAGGTCATAGTGCAAACCACACACACCCCTCTGAAGTACATTCTCTCAGGGAAAATTCAGGATGGCCAAGTATCTAATGCCCGCATTGCCCAGTGGACACTTGCACTGGTCAATAAGGGAGTAGACTACCGAAAAGAACAGAAGGAACCCCCTGCCCCGTATGGCCTCATCATAACTGGGGATGAGCATGAGTGTCCTCTACCAGTGGTCGACCATGTACCCTGGCCAGCCACATGGGGAGTGCCATTCGAAGAAGCCAAGCAGCTCGGTTTTCACTGCTGGTTCTGTGATGGATCCTCCTTCCATGTGACAGGGACACCCTATACAGGTTATGGTGCCATCCGTACCCACGACGGTCACACTTTGCAGGAGTCTGTCCGCCCCCATTCCAGCCAAGCCGCAGAGGTCGCCGCCCTGCGGGCGGTTCTAGCCTTTGAGCCCCCAGACATTCCGGTCGCTGTGTTCACCGACTCGGACTGGACGGCCAAAGCCGCTACAGTGTGGCTCCCCCACTGGGAAAAACAGGATTGGGTAAATGCAGAAGGCAAACCGGTGGCCCACGCAACACTATGGAAAGATGTTGTACAACTCCTCCATAGACGTGTGGCAGAGACTCAAATCTCCCATGTCAAGGGTCACCAGAAAAATAACTCTGAAATTGCATACTGGAACGACCAGGCAGATCTTTTGGCCAAAGCTGCTGCACAGCTACCCCTTCCCCAAGAACCGCCAGAACAACCTCTGCAGGCTGTCACTACACGCAGCCAACATAATAGGTCATCCATCCCACCAGTCTTTGTAGACCTTGGGGAGCTCCAGGCAAATGACGCCGATGTACAGGACCTCCTTTCCAAGGGCAAGGACCCCACAGGGAAATACTCCATAGAAGAACGGGACGGAGTAATCTGGGCGGTGGATCACACTGGGGCACGTCACTGGGTAGTTCCTGTAGAGGTACGAGCAGACCTGATCCAATTTGTTCACGAGCAGGGCCATAGAGGAAAAGACCTCACTTTGGAACGGGTGCGCGATGCAGGCTGGTGGCCAGGCATGAGACAAGACGTCGCCCAGTGGGTAGATAACTGTCTCGCCTGTGCCATGGTCAATGCAGACTCATCCGGTCCCAAAGCCCCTATTCAACACCAACGCATAGAGGGACCATGGGCACGAGTTCAGATCGATTTCATCGGTCCCCTTCCCAAAACTAGCCGTGGCAACAGGCACTGCCTCACAGTAATTGATCCCTTCTCCAAGTGGGTCGAAGCCTTCCCCTGCCGGGACAACTCCGCCGGCACGGCTGCCAAACTCCTTTTTAATAACTTATTCTCACGCTGGGGCATCCCCCGAGTCCTGGACTCCGACCGCGGGCCTCATTTCATTGGAGAGGTCACTCAGGAGCTCTGCAGGGCTCTGGGGATCACCCAAAGATTCCACATTGCGGCACACCCCCAATCTTCTGGCTCTATTGAACGCGCTAACCGTACACTCAAAGAGGCGCTCATGAAAATGGTTAATTCCACGGGCAGGACTTGGGATGAAAAACTGCCCATCATTCTCATGGCTATCAGGGGGACCACGGCCTCACACGGCTATTCCCCACATATGGTCATGACTGGCAGGAAAATGCGCATGCCAGAAGCTTTTTGGCTACAGAGCGATGTCCCCTCGGACTTTGAACCCAAAGTGGCAAATGATGAGTGGGTCAGATCCCTCCTCACTGACATCCTGATCATACACCTCCAAGTAGCCAACATGCTCGGGGAAAGCCAGCTCGCAATAGACAAGAAATTGGGATGGGTTCGTAATCCTCAGGTTTGGGATCCAGGGCAGCAAGTGCTCTACCGCAAGTTCAGCCGCAAACAGCATGCTCTCATGGCTAAATGGGCTGGTCCGGTCCCCATCATTGATAGGGTCAGCCCTGCAGTGTACAAACTGGCAATCCCTCGAAAGCATGGCCAAACGTGGCACAAGTTCTTCCACTCCTCCCAACTCAAACTGTGGAAGGGTGAGCCGGTTCCAGTCCCACCTGATCTCCCTCCGGACCCCGGTGGCGACGGGAATCCGCTGGCTGCAGTTAAACACGGTCCTTTCCTTCCCACAGACATCTTTGAACTCTTTCCTCTTTTCTCCCTTGGAGACACTTGCCTGTTCCACTAAGTGCTTCCCAATGGCTCAAGCCGCCATTTAGGAAGCAAGGGGGGGAGGGAATAGCAGAATTTTAAGTATAACAACCTTGTTCCAAGAATAAAAGCCACGGTAGCGTGCAGCAGTAACCGCACCGGGCTTGCATAAGTGCCAAGCGCACACCAATGAACGAAGAACCTCTAAGCACCTTTAGCTAAAAGGGAACCATACTGTGACTACTTGGGTATGTCGACTGCAGTATGGAGTACAGGGATCTCACTCATACACCCCTCAAACATTATATTACAGAATGCATCCAGGAAGTTTCACCTCAGCAACAGACAAATGGGTAAGACCATTAAAAATTTTATTGTTATTGTCCTTGATTCATTTTACATCGACAACACAAATAGCCAACCATACGGTAGTCTTGACCAGATGGAGATGCGTGGGAATCAACATGCCTTTTAGAATTTTTACCTGTGTAACAGGACGGCATGACAGAGCAGTCACACTCACACCCATAGATCGGTGTCCACCACAGCAGCTCACACATTGCATCCAAAGCCACACCGGAGAAAAGGTGACGCTATGCACCTCCGGGAAATATGCTATGGATGAAATGGAAGTGACCTTGTGCAAACAGCCACAAGACAAAATCAACACCTCCACCATTGAATATACTGCTCCTACCCCCATCTCCCTCTACACTGACATAGCTGTAATTTCAGCTGCCGTATGGGACATTGGCGATCCTTTAAAATTAATCATTTCCATTGGCTCCCGTCATTTCCATAATGACACAGAGGTCCCAATAACGCTCACGGACCCATTCGGTGAAGAAATAGACCTAGAGCCACTGGCATGGGGCAAGCTCGATTGGCATTTTAACTGCTCTGCGTTAAAGCAGCAAGGTCCCCCAGACTGGACCCTCCTTCTAAACACATCTGTCTGCCTCAATGCCACCGATACTGTAAATCTTACAGCTATCGGAACAACAATTCTACAGCTCACTCATCAGGAAGGAAATTATACTTTAATAATTGGTAATGCAAATCACACACTAAATTTGGACCCACTTATCCAAAATGTAGACGCACTGGCCTCATTGACCTACCCGGTAGTGGGGGCACACACTTTAAAATTTAATCATCAAGAAACAGTCTTGATGCAGCCGCAAATTTCAGTCAAAAGGGTCAATGTCAGCTTAAATGGGCTTGGCACTTCTTTCAGCCATGCCCTCTGTGACTCTTACTTACACACGACCCAGCAAGGTTGGGACAATTGGATCTTAATGTGGCGTAAAGGGGAGCTCTCTAGAAGGACTAAACGCGATCTTTCTGATTGGGTCGCACCCGTAGGAGCGGGCATGGCAGCCATAGATGCTGCAAACATAGAAGTGATAGCGAATAAAGCCTCCAAGGTTGCATTCGACATCTCTCAAATGAGCCTCCCTCTTACGCAGTCATTGGATTCCCTTGCCCATGTGGAACGCTCCACCAACCCACTGCTGGTTACTTGGGAACAAATCATGGAGAAAGATTTTAACCATTTCCTTGATGGCATTCAGTCTTTACAAAACAATATTTCATTGGCTCTTGCTTGCACACAAGCACAAACTCTTAATGTAGTCACTGCCATGACTATAATCAAACAAGCTATGGCTGGAGTTATACCTTTAGAAATAAGGGAATTGATTAAAGGAAATCTAACCACCAGTGAAATCTCTCTCGAGCACTGGTGGTCGTTGGCAAACGCCTCTTTTGATGCAGTAACCCAGACCTTGCAATTGATTATAACCACAGTGACCGCTAAAGAAATTTTCCACATCTATCCAGTAGTTCCACTGGGTATCCAAGTTAATTCGGACACAGTATTATATGCCAGGAACAGTGACCGATGGGCTAAAGTAAGCTCATCCAACTGGCATATGATCAATCTAGACGGATGTACCCATAAGGAAAACTTAGGCTTCATCTGTGATGACGAAGCCCTAGAGAAACATCACCCATGCCTAGTTCCCAAGAAACACGCCATCTCACACTGCCAATTTGACGCAGTCAGTGAGACCGGGTCCACTATTATATACATAGGCAGAGCTTGTGTCTGCCTCAGAACAACCTGCGAACACATACATCTCAACACACTATACTACCAACAAATGCTGCCTGGAATAAACAGATGCTTTTGTAACATTACCTCCATCAGAGGGTGTGACTTTTATTTTGAAACCCCCGTTTGGACACAACAAGAAATGGCCTTATCCCCAGAATTATATGACTCTATTGCTCCAGTACCTTTGGGGTTAGGACTGGAAGCCCTGAGGAAATTGCTCTCTCACCCGGACCTCCAAGAGCGCCTGGCTCAGCTAAAGAAAGCGGGAGACAAAGCCGCCTTAAACGTTTCCCATAATGGTGCCAGGATTAAGGAACTGGCCGTGGAAATTAAGGAGGCTGGAAAACATAGCTGGTGGGAATCGCTTCTTGGTTGGAGCTCGACGACGACGGGGTATTTAAATTTAATGCTCCACCCCATAGTCGTCATTCTGGCCTTCCAAATTATTTTAATAGTGGCGCTAATCACATTGACTTGCTGGGTGAGAAGACAAATCCACAAATTGGAAGCTCAATCTAAAGCCACGGACTTCCAAGCCTTGATGCACGTTGCATCTAAGGTTTCGAATTCCTAGCCCCTCCTTTCCGACCTCTGACATACCTTAACTGTTGCCCTTTTTCCCTATGTTTGTCTGTCTTCCTCCATTTTCAGACCCTTATGTGTGTTTATGTTTGTGTTTCTATTCTTTAACCATTATTGGGTGGGTCTCTTAGAAGAGACCCATGAGGTAGAAAAATTGGTCTTTAGCAGCAGTCTATCGAACCCAAGGGAACATCAGCGAGACTACAAATGCAGCCGAAAGCAGGTTCAGTCTCCTGCACATATTCAGAAGACCTCAATCATGCTGCCTTTTTGATTCCTCTGTAGCATCGCTGACACCAAAAAAACCATATTGCCAGGTCGCCAAAAAGCCAGTGGAGCTTTCTCAGGATGACTGAGATCCATTGTGGCAATATGGTCACGCTTTGAGGCCAGCGCGACGGAGCAGGCCAAGAAAGGAAGTGCAAATGTGCAGGTCCTACTGGAAAGCCAGCGGGAGAAATGCAATCCTTTCAAAAAGGTTAAGGCAAGCCCTGATCTTTTTGTGCAAGCTCTCCACCTGCAATGACTTTTTCGATCATAGGACATAAAAGTTTTAAATCGTTTTTCACCTTTGGGTTCCCAATTTGAAACCTCCTAAAGTATTTTTAATTGTAACATTGGCAGTTTTCAAAATAACAACTTATTAAACAAAGATTCGGTCTTCAGAAATTAAGAACCAGCGTGCTTTGCGGCAGCTCTATTTTGCATACACCCAGACACGTGGATCTTAAAATTAGTCCTCTCAAAACGTGTGCTATTACTTTGTATGTCTTTTGACCGTTCCAATCCATGCCCCGGACTTCTTTATTTTTGGTTTCACTTTTGCAAAAGTCTCCCACCAATGTTTTTACACCCTTTTTACTGTTCATAACCAACCACATCTTAGGATCACCACAAGCCTCTGCTTGTTCCCAAGAGTTTTCCTTTTTTTTCTATTCTTTAACCAGTATTGGGCGGGCCGAAGCCCTAACGAACCATAGGGAGCAATGAGAGAAAGAAAAGGGAGATAGGGGGTGGGAGGACCGAAAGCATTTCTTCATGGGAGATCAGAAGAGCCGAGGGCGCATCCAAAGATGCCGTCGACAAAAGCTCCGTAGTTACATTTGTGGCTAGCACGAATGTGAAGCTTAGTAGGCGGCTTCTCCCGGTGGGGCGTGTAGAAGTTGGGTTCGGAAGTTACTCCGAAGCCTCCCTTCTTTCGCCCCATCTCCACCAGGCGTGCAATCCGATCGCCACTCGAGGCAGCGACGGGTGCCTGGGGAAAGGCCCCAAGGTTAGCCCGCTCCAGCCAAACGCTCTCCGGCCACATATTACTGCATCTCTCTATGTTAGTGTGACCTCTTCCCTGATTATCTGCCCAAGCAATCCTCAACCCAAAACACTCAGCCGCCTCAGTGCGGGACTCTTATTCGGTCTTTTTGCTTTTTAAATTTTATTTTTCTCATGATATCTTCTTCTCCCAGCATGCCCATTGACGCTCAATCTGCATAGTCTGTCAATCATCATTAACTTTAGTTTTCATATGTACTTTTCTCTATTTATTTATTTTATGAGCTTGTAGCCTCATCCAGAAACTTTTTCATTGTGCACGGTTTTGTTTTTGTCTCCGTCTCTTTGTTTTTGTGCACTCTACGGGCAAGAAATAAACCGTTTGTTTGCAAACCAAGTCTTCTGTTTGCAAAGCAAGTCGGTTGCTTGCCAAAACATTTTTGTTTTTTTTGCTTGCTTTTCTATTCTTTACCAGTGTTGGGAGGGCCGAGGCCCAGACGAACCGTGAGGAATCATTAGTGAGCAGGACAACAAGAACAAGGGGGACATGGAAGCCCGAGAGACGGCTCAGGAGGAAGAAGTAGGACAAACGAATCCTTTGTCTCCCTCTGCCATGCAGCCCCTCCAAGCCGAAATGATCTGGAGGACATGCAGAAGTTGGGTTCGGAATTTAAATCCGGCCCATGCTCTCTTTCACCAGGCGTGCAAGCTCTCCCTGCACGAAGCAGTGGAGAGTGCCTGGGAAGGACTCCCCGGTTAGGTCAGAACCCCGGACAAAGACCCCTGTCCCCTCTTTTTAACATCTTTCTAAGTTAAAGGGAGATTTTCAACAGCTCTCTCCCTGAAGTGCCTGCAAGCTAAAACGCATCCTCGCTCCAACACTGGTGTCCAATTCGATTGTTTTTGATTTTTAATAAATTTATTTTTCTCGAAATGTTTGTGTATCCCAGAATGCCCAAACAATCCTCTCATTTGCATACGCAACAACCTCCAGCCGTAACATATACAGCCAAGTCCAAAACACGCGACCTTTGAGGGGTTCTGCCTAGTGACTAGCTGCCCAGTCCGCTCCTCATTGGATATGGGACGGTACCACTGGGATCAGGCTTAAGGGGGAAAGATTGTTCTATTTTTGTACAGTATTAGGGGAGGGCCCCCCGAAGGGAGCCCTCCAAGCTAAAACGGGTACGCAGCTAATGGCGTCCCCGCGGAGCCACCCGGCTCCAGATAAAAGGTCAGAGTCGACCGGACGCAACTCCCGAACCCAGCTTTTGCATGCCCTGCCTGTGTGTGTGTGCGTCTGTTTCTCTCAGGCACACATCTCACAAATGCTCCCCAGGGTTCGGGAGGCGTGCCCGGAGACTCCGCCAACCCCGAAGGGTGAATACCTTGCCTGTGATTATTCCAGCCAGGACCCCAAGATGATGTGTCTTTCATAATACAATGATTCCAGATGCATGACCTGTTTTGACCTTTTCTGAATTTCTTCAATGCCTTTAGACACTCTGCTTGCAAATTCACTAAGCTATGTTTTATTTTAATATCCTTTTTTTCTTAATTTAAGTAGGTACCCATGATGCTTTTAGATAGCAAGGGGGGGGCGACTCCTCAATATGCAAACCGGTCTCCTCCTTCCCGGCCGAACTGACTCGTGTCCGTGCCGAGAAGTGACGAGCGCAGCCGAGAGCTTCATGAGCTATTGATCAAGACCCGAGTGGCTTCCGAAGAGCCGAAGACATACGAGTCCTGGTGTTCCATTAGATACAATGTAAAGCGCGCCTCTCTCCTGTTCAAACAGCACCAGTTGCCCTGTTCCAACAGAAAAGCCTTGCCGCTCAGGAGAGATGGACGAAGAATTGTTTGTAACAATTTTTATTTCCTTGTGCATTCCTTGTGGAGTATTTTTATTGATACAAATGTGTGTATTTCCGATATAAACATTAATGCTTTATGTATAGATAATACCCTTATAAGAAATTTATAATGTTTCTATAAGGCTTTTTACCAATGAATTTAAGATAAGGAATTTTTAGAATTACTTTTAATATTTCAGTTAAGGATGTTTCTGCTAATTAGAGACTTAAATATTTCTACATAGGCTCCCTTGGTGGTCTAATGCACAAAGCCTTGTTTTTATGTCCGCCCCAGCAACAATTTGGCATTTTTATTGCGATAGATTTTTGTCATCTTCTGGGTCCGTCCCTTGCCAGCTCTTTCTTCCAGGATCGCCATCATGCAGTCTGTCTCAGTTTTATCACTCATATTCGGAGACCTTCACCTGACGCCTTCAGGTCTCCGAGGGGGGGAAATGTTGGCCAGCAAGGCACTCTTCTGTGCTCTTATGGATTTTTATCCATAAGTTTGAACTCTGTGTCGCCAGCAGTGGAAGGGACTTGCGCTTTCTTCTCCACATAGGAGCCAGCTCCAGCCCAAGCCAGGAGGCTGACACCCCAAGCAGTTCACCCAAGACAAGGACAAAGGATTCCTCTTGCCATGAGGCCTCCTTCTGTCAGACATCCGCTGGTTAACCCCCACTCCTCAATATACATCTGAATAAGTTATGCTAACAAGACTGCCTAGCACCTACTGTGCCAGCCATCAGATACTTGGCTAAAACCATCAACTGACAATAGGTTGGCCAGGTGAGTCATCGGACCCTAGACTCAGTGTCTGTTTCCTGGTGAAGTCATACTTTTGCAACACTGACCAAACCCCTGGACCTCCTCCCTTTGTTCACCTTTAACCTATAGCAAGGTCCAACAGGGACGGACCGCCTAGTAGGAGTGTTAGTGGGTTGTGGTCTGCTAAGCCCGCCCCAAGACCCCCAATAAAAATCCAAACCCAGAGTCACTCGGCCTCTTGAGCCATCGCCCTCTATCTTACCTATTGACCCTTCAGTCCAGCTTTCTGTCCCCAACCCTTGCCTCCATCTTTAAACCCTTTTTCTCTCTCTGGACTCGCGATCCAGGAGAACCACGTGGTCTTGCCGGTTCAAGCCTCGTGGCCCCATAGCTTTTATACCTTTCCTCCCAAATCCAATTCATCTGGACATCGGACAACGCATCTAAGGTAACGTGCTTTCCCCACCAACGAAACCTGCTCATGCAAAAGTGCTATTTTCTCTCTTTATTTTATTAGGCCTGTAAGATTGTGTGTGTGATTACGATTTTTGTATGCTTGATTACATGATCCAGTAAACAACATTGAACTTGGAACCTGCCTCACGTGCCTCTTTCCTTGAGATCTCCCGGGAGGGGTGGGACCCTGGTATAGTTGGCAAGAACCCGTGTATTTTGCTGATTGCTAAACGTAAATTAAAGCAATTCGGCTAACACACTGACAGTGGGTGGGACCAGCGAGGATTAAGGACTATATGTTATTTTCCAACAGACACCAAATATATTCAAGGACCTTAGTTGTTAATCTAGAGAGTGCAAAGATACAACTGAAAACCCTTGAAGATCTTACTATTTCCAATATCAAGTAGCCTTCAGCTTTATATGCCAGCCAGATGGACAAAAATGGCCACCTTCCCTATACCTCAGTCCAGAGGTCCATCTCTTCTGATGGATCCAGCTGCAAGAGACCTTCTCTTCCTGTGGCAAGGAATGTTATCAAATCTTTTTCCCCACTGAGGTAAAGGCAGAGATCTGTCTTCCCTGCCTGCTGGGAGAAGGGGGGAGGGGGATGTTTAACAATCTCATGGTCTATCCTGCTAGCTCAGTTAGCATTTGTAAGAAACAGAGCCTGTAGGGGAAAAAGTGAGCCCAAAGGAAAATGACCCACACAGGAAAGTTTTAAACTCAATATTGCCAGGCACTGGTTGACTGGCTCAGCCCCCCCTGGAAAAATTCAGGGGAGGCCTGAGCCCCCAAGCCCCCCCCCCAATAGTTTATGCCTATGCCAGCCGGTACCTTCCCAACCTTATTGTGAGTCCTATCCTCTGCTGCAAACAGGAACAGCTCCCTGACCTCTAAGGGTGCATTCAGATGGCTCTTTTGAACTTTATCAGGCATGAGTGCCTGGTGGATTTAAAGTGCATGTCCAGACCTCAACACCTGGGAATCATGCTGCTTCCATTAGTAGCCCATCAGAGATCCGTACTTAAAAGATAGTGGTTAAAGTCCGGTCTAAAGCTGGCCAACGGGCCAATGCCGAACTTTCCACCATCAGGTCATCCCACCAGCATGCAATCAGCCCGTAGGGATGGTCTCCAGACCATCCTGAATAGCCGCTATTTAAAAAAAAACTCTTAGCGATGCGCGCATAACCACTTAAACATGCAATGTCCGCAGATGGTGAGGCACATATGCAGATAAGCAGATATGCATGTATGCAGATAAGCACTTATGCACATGCACAAACAGGATATATATTTTTTAAAAAGCTGGTGGCACGGCACCTTATGGTGGATGCCGTCTAGACAATCCATCATGAAGTCACGCACGGTAAAGCAATTCATGGGGGAGCTGTCTGGTCATGCAATGCTGAATTTAAAAGATTTAGATCAAATTACAGCCGAGCCAGTGGCAGGATTAGCTGCCCATCTGAACACAACCTAAATGACAGCCCTTCAAATACTTTAAGAGAGCAATAATGTCTCCTCTCAGCCTCCTCATCTCCAGACTGAACATTCCCAAATCCCTCAGCCTTTCCTCATAGGGCTTGGTCTCCAGGCCCCTGATCATCCTCGTTGTTCTGCTCTGCACCCGCTCCATTCTGTTCACATTCTTTTTGAAGTGAGGCCTCCAGAACTGCACACAATATTCCAAGTGCAGCTTGACCAATGCAGTGTACAGTGGGACTATGATATCTTGAGAAGTGAAGTAATGTGTTAGAAGCAAAGTAATGTGTAGCAGTACACATGTCACAAGGACAAAGTGGTGTTTAAACCTGAGCAAGCTGCTGTCTATCATGATCATTTAATTTTTCAGCTTTTTTCTTTGCTGTCAAGTCACATCTGACTTACGGTGACCCCTGCTGGGGTTTTCAAGGCAAGAGGTGTTCCGAGGTGGTTTGTCATTGCCTGCCTCTTCATAACAACCCTGATATTCCTTAGTGGTCGCCCATCCAAATACTAGCCAGGGCTGACCCTGCTTAGCTTCCAAGATTTGCTGAGATCAGACTAGCCTGGGCTATCCAGGTTAGGGCAATTTTTTTTTCAGTATATTTCAAAGTATATTTTATCATGACTTTGTATTCACTGTATAGTTTTTCATGAACTGTTCATCTAGGTGTATACACTGTCATGCAGATTGACTTCTCTGAGGTATTACAGAGGAACTGCAGAGGACTATATTCAAGAACGTCTCATATATCACAATATATGATGTACTGTGAACAGAAATTAGTATCCTTCTCAAGGTGTTTCAAGGCAGTTGACCTGATGTACCAAGAGAGCGCTGTAGACATTCAAAGCAAATGGATCTCTCCAGTATCTCCAGCCCAAGTCAGTTATTGACATCTGATTGACCCGAAGGAAATCACCCATTGTAAGACATACAGTGTAATCTTACACAGAATTACTCCGTCTAAGCCCACTGAAATATATACAGTTAGGATTGCACTTTGAGCTGTTATCCTAAATACACTTATTTTAAAGCAAGGCAGTAAATTCAAGTGGTATTCAATATGATATTAAAATATGACAATAAATGACAGGGTCTTTTTGCCAAGACCATGGCCATGCAGCCCAGAAAATCTACAACTAATTGACAGTTTGCTTCCTCAAAATGGTTCTCCAAAACCTGCCACCTAAGGTGGGCCTCATCATAGTCCCTGTCAGAGCCAAGCATTCCTAGAAATGTGTTTCACTGAAAATCATTTTATAACCTATGGAATAATAATGCCTTCTCCTTACTTCAGAAGATCTTAGCCTCTTAGCAAACTATCTTCTGTATGACCTTTTATAAAGATCTGCTTTAAAATTCTGTTTTTGTAGTTTCTCCAAACTTCCCACACTTTGTATTATAAGTGATAAAACACAAATGTCAAACTTTATTAGTTCCGTTAACATAAGACATCATTCTTGTCTCTGCTATGTCATATGTATGGTAAGATCTGGAATACTTCCAGTCATTCTCACTATCATTTCGTCCTTAAAACCCAGAACAGACATTTAAACTGGGGGGGAAGGGGGGGAGGGGACACTACACACACATAGGGAGACCATATTTTGCCTGCAGATGCACAGACAACCGAATCCGGAGATGAATACATGTCATCTTCAACTGGTTGTCTCCATGTGATAGACTCAGTATAATTAAATAAGCAAAAAAAATGACATCTTGGGCATTCCTTTGTGAGTACAAGATTGAGCTTCAGAGAAAAAGAAAAGTCCACAAGTGATTAGTGTTTGATTTTTATGAGGATTTTTCTACACCTCTAATTTGAGTCCCCCACCTTCCCCCATATCTGTAATTAGTATAGTGATGTTGGTTGTTTTAGCTTCATCTCAGCATCATTTTTATGTCATTACCATATGTATGCTTGGCTGTTTTGCTGAACTTAAAACACCAAAGAGCTTGTGAAGAAATGTGGCTCTTATTGCATCACAGATAGCAGCTTTTTGTATTAGGTTTCTGTGAACTTTAATGTTACCCTTTCTGTATCTCAAGGCTGTTTCATGCAAATGTCGGATCTAGGTATCCCTGCAAACAAGCTGCCATCACATTTTCCCAGTAACTTCGTATTTTTAAAAAAACGAAAGACTGTTTTTGAACATGCAGGAAATATTAGTACATCAAACAAAGTGAAAGACAAGGTAGTTTAACTTGTTGGCTTGTTTGCGAAAACTCAAAAGTAAATATACTGTAGCTAAAAGTGTTCCATTTTTATCTGCCTGCTGCAGTAATGGCTGTGTTACTTCAGGGCTTACACTTCAATAATTGATCAGGGTTTGTATAGCACTGGCTAAGAGCAAAAATAAGAGTCTTGCTTTGAACAAACTGCTGCAGTGTTGTAGCATTAGGCACAGAAACTATATATATATATATATATATATATATATATATATATATATATATATATATATATATATATATATAACAGGGGGAAAGATGGATAAGTTGGAGTGGTAAATACTGCTCGAGGCTAGAAAGTAATGAGAATTTTTCCATAGAGAGTTTTGACCTGCTATTCAAAATTGTTTCTTGTCTTAATAAATCCTAAAAGTGTAATTTACTTGCAAAAGGGAAAGAACAAAGGCACCAAAATTCTTTTGATAACAACACTTGTTAAGTCTGATAACTTGGGTTTCAAATGTGTGAAGAAAAATGTGTGACAGTTTGTTTTAAGGTGACAACCTAAGTGTTCAGATACTTTCATCTTCTGCTGTTCTCTGAAGCACTGCACTAGCAAATGCTATACATAACAGGCACGGGAAAGCAAGACAATAGAGAGCATAGCCTCCAATCAAATTTTGCCAACCTATTTTGGATCCATTTACAGGGGACAAAATTGAGTTATGTTAATTTGTCCCCAAAAAGATTGCAGATAAGATATATTTTTCCCCTTGAACTCCCCCCAAAGACATTTATAGGATAGCTTTTCTAAACCACACAATTGACAATATTCTCCCCCCACATGAGTTTATTAATAATTTTTATCATGTGTGGGGGGTGAGTGGCTGTCTCCATTTTGTGACCATGAAACAGATTTTACGAGCAATTGTTATTTTTATGGATATGTCATCATTTTGTCAAATAAAGTAAGAAAGAAGCCTTTAACTTTAAAATTAGTATCAAACCAGAAAAATATGAGAAATTCTCAATAGAAGCTGAAATGCCATGATTATCATTTCTTGTTGTACTTCATGTAGGTGTTGCAAGAGCCTCAAAACAGTGGGAGATTTTACATAACATATGTGCTGTCATACCTAGTCAAAAAGAGAAATGAATGTAGAGATTTTCATATTTAAGTCTAATTACTTAGAAAGTATATGCGGTTTTGAAAAAAATCATAAAATATGGTCAGGAAGAAATTAATTTATTCACTTATTCTAGTGAAATATAGACTGCTGTCACCACTCTCACACTATTCTTGAGCCCCTCAGCCCCCCAAGAGCATGATTTGGGTGGGCTTAAAGGGCTGCAGCAGGAGGGGTGAGAGAAAAATAGGGTTTCCAGGTCTCTACCTGTTGCTGGCAGGGGGCTTCAGACCACTGTCCTGGAGTCTTCAGTGCATTTTTCTCAAATGCTAAAGTGTCATCCCCCGCGCAATGTGCCTTGCACAATTATGTCACCTTTGGGTGATGTCATCACACCAGGCACATTGGCACAGATGGGGCTGCTTGTGGGCGCGACTCCCCCACCAGCCAGCTAAGTGGCAGTGGATTGGAAGCCTTCAAAGTGGGTAAACCTCCACCCCCATTGGGGGGATGGCAACCCTAGAGAGGAAGGCCCATTGTTTGAGTTTGCTTTATTTGTGGTACCTTGTTGTGTCAACAAACACTTCTTCTTTCTCTTCACCCATTGGTTTTCTTATTAATAAGTTGATGAACAGCCATGTTTGCTTTGGTGTGCCAGTGTTTCATACTGTCAGTGAACTGCCATTGAACCAGATTCATGGCAGTTCACTGACAGTATGAAACACTGGCACACCAAAGCAAACATGTTCAATATCTGTATTACTGCTACTGAGTATATTTACATGACTCCTGCAAAGGTTATTGGTTTTCATTTGTCTTTTCCTCTTAATTGGTGACAGGTCCCGCCCGGGAGTTCTCAACAAGCCTATGACTCCCACCTCTGGAATGTGAGCTCTGCTTTGCTCATTAGCTTTGCTTGCTTGCTTGCTCAGCGCATGCTCTCTCTCCTTATCTCAGTGCCTCCTGCTCTGGCCTTGAACAGAACCACCAGCAACTATGTGTGAGCCAAACACCCACCGGTGTTTTGTATTTTCTTTTATTTGTGCTTGGGAACTGAACTTCAGAGATGTTCAACATCATTATTTTCTGAGAAATCTGTTTCCCTCATTTTCCATGGGAATAATATTTGAGCGCCTAAAATACTGCATAGTGATTGGTAGAATGCCTGAAGCAATATTTCATATCCAGTATATCAATACCTGTCATGTCTAACCCCAGCATTATTAACAGTGGAAGTGTTTGACTCCAATGATCTTTTCTGCAAATAAAGGACTTATTACTTCATGAGACCTGTTGTGGACTATATCTGTTGGGACATTCTCACACATACACTGTGCTGCCAGCCCAGAGGTCTGAAAAGTTGTTGGTCCCAGTAAAAGACTTGTCAATCATTCCCTGCTCACCTTGGTTTACTTGTTCCTGGTGGGGACCTTCAGTAAATAGTACATAAATAAGTAGGGTTGCCAGCCCCCAAGTCCCAGCAGGGGTTCCCCTGCTTTTGGGGGCTGCAATCCACCATCGGTCAGCTGGCCAGCAGGGGAACCCCAACCCCAAATAGGGATGTCATTGGGCAATGTCCCTGATGCGATGATGTCACCCAGAAGTGACATCATTACATTGGTGACATTGCATGTGACACTCTGGTTTGGGGGCAAAATCTATGGTTTTGAAGCAAAAAAAAGTTTTTGCCCCAAAACTGGAGCATTGCATGCAATGTCACCGATGTGATGATGTCCCTTCTGGGTGACATCATCACATTGGGACATCACCCAATGATGTCCTGCCCAACCTCAGAACACCGTCCAAATCCCCCTTCTGAGATGGCAAGGGGGCCTGGCAACCCTATAAATAAGTAGTCATAATATCTTAGGCATTTTTCATATGAGAACTTTTTTATTCATCCTATTCGAACATACATGTCAGGTAATACTATGTCTTGATGACTAGTAGTTATCAAAAATGAAATATTCTCCTATCCTTTGCTTCAAAACCCTGATGTATTTTGGGGAATGTGTTATACTAATGTGTACCCAAATGGACACAGAAGTAATAGAAGCTGGTGAGGTCAAACTGATCAAAGCCAATTGAAGGAGAGGTTAAGATGATGATTTCACTGTCTATTGATTCGGAGAGAACTGCCATCCATGTTTCTGTTTTCTAAGACTTAATTGTTGTTTTCTTAAAGATACTACTGTCCTTAAATACGGCAGTCTGGTTATTCTTAGGAGCTAGCTGAGAGGAGCATATCTCTATTTTAAAGCAGGGGTTCCAACTCTTTTTGTGCATACAGTCACCTTTGGCATGCTGACACAGTGCGGGGGGTGCAGCCACAGAATGGCTGCCACAAGGGGCAGAGCCAGCCACAAAATAACTGCCATAGTTTACCTTCAGCCATACAGTGAAGATCCTTGTGGTGTGATGGCAGTTGCTGCCAAAGCAATATTTTTAAAAAATCAGCATAGCCAATCAAACCTCCCATGGCCAATCAGAAGCCTTGCTAGGCAAAGGCCTCACCTGGCCCTGCCCACTTTCTAAAAACACTTGGTGGACACCAGGAAATGTGTCAGCAAGCACCACAGCACCCATAGGCACCACGTTAGGGACCCCTGTTTTAAACTATTGACATTAATTGCTGGTTTGTTTCTGAGTTCAGTTCAAGGTTTTGGTTTAAAGTGTTTCACAGCCTGAGACCCACATGTGTGAAGTACTGTCTCTCGCCCAATATGCTCTGGTGCAACAATTGTGTTATTTTGGCCATCTCTCCACCCAGGGCTCTTCTGACTTGGTGTCCATCACAACTTGTTCCTTTTCTATAGTGGATCCCACTTTACGGAATGGGCTCCCTATGGAAGTAAAACAACGCTGTCATTAGATATGTTAAGAATGTGTTGTAAAGCCTTTTTATTTGCAAGGGCATTTGAAAATTGAGCTAAGGTTTTTAAAGTTTTGTTTTAAAATGGTTTATGTATATTGTATTATGTGGTAGTTGAATTATAAACTGTGTTGAGCTACAAGGAAAGGTGGGCTTTCATTTCTGGTTGATGGTGTCTATCAGTATAGAATACAGAAAAGCACCTTAATCATAATACATTTGAGGTCTCTACACTCTGCATAACAGTGAATTCAAATGTATCTATGTAGCAAAATATTATTTTAGGACTGGATATTTCCACAGTGAATTCATATATGTCAGTGTAATTGATTTGAATGGATTAAATCATTTCCTGATTTTGGAAATTGGGTGAGTAAAGTTCTTCAGGACTGAAGAAACTATGAAAACAAATGAAAATGAGCATGGTAGGAAAATGACCAAATGAAAACAATCAACTCAAACGAAGCAAAGTTAATTACAGCCAAATTTCAAAAGGGTAGCTGTGCTAGTCTCTCTTGCAGCAATAACTAATTAAGGCCAAATCTCTTGAAGAAGCAAGATAAAAATCCTAATGTTTGTCCAAAAAAGTATTCTAAACTGTTAGTATTGTTTGTGACCCCAATGTGTTCTTTGGTTGTGCTTTAAAATATTCAAAAACATGATGGAACAAAAGGAGTGTGATTAAAATTCCCCTTCTAAGATTCATATCCTCCTTAATTCACAAATTATTAACTAGCTTCCAAACAGCATGTACAAAGTTGAATGGCATATGAGAATTTGTTGTTTTCTGGTACTTACTTCTCAATAGTGCATGATTAACTTGAAATAAAACACTAGCATGTACTGCTATGTAAAGAGTTTGTCCTGGCCTAAGCAATAGGCATTCATGGGTTCAACAGCCAAACAGTGAACTTTTAAGATAGAAAGTATGTCTTATGCTGGAGTCAGAACACTGACATTTAAAATTTAAAAAAAACCCTCCAAAACAAAACAAAACCTTCTCGAGTGTTGTTTTGAAGTGAAGCCACTTCAGTGGCATTTAGCAAAAAACCTGCTCAGATGGCAGGGAAGTTGCTCCAGCGGAATGTGGAGAAATGCCAAGTGTATGGTATTAAACCACATTCCTATTGAGAATTCATATTGACAATATATGGTTTGTGCGAAGAACAAGAGAGATACTTCTTGTAAATGTTAACTTTTTTTTTTTAACTGAACTCCAGCTTGCTGTCTTGGCTATTATTCTCCAAGTGCTTGAGAATTCTGCCTTCATCTCATGATATAGCTGATCAGGATGCAACTCAAGTGATGTTATTTTAAGCAAATTACAAAAAAGAAACACAAAAGTGGGACCATTGTGAGATGCTTTGCAAAACATCTCCCCATGTCTACCATTATCCTCAATTTCACCTGCTTCTGTTTTTTCACTGAACTCTTTGTATCTTTAACATTCAAAATCTTAAGAAATACATTATTAAAAATCAATTGAGGTTGAGAATTTTGTTTAAAAATGGCCAAGTGGGAGCCCTATGTTGCTCATCAGAGAAAGATAGATTATTGTAGGGAAAAAAAGAACACACACCAAAAATATATGATTTGGAAAAGTACTTAATTGCCTCTGTATCCAGAGCTTTCCTTTTAACACTACCTTTGTTTATACAATAGTGTTTCCTCCCTTCTTTGCGTTAGAAAATTAGTCAAATTGATATAAATGGATGAAACTGATCAATAGTCTAGAATGTTTGTTATTCTATTACAAATTATTCATTGGCTTGCATATCATTATGAACCTTTATCAGGTGTGTGTATTTATTTTTCTGTGCAGCCCTCCAGACCCTTTATAAATATTTACTTAAAGATAGAGGGGGTTTTGCTTTCCCAGTGACAGGGCTCTGCTATTTATTTGTTTAACTTGCATGTTTAAAATCTTTCTGCCCCATCTGTTCACCATTATGGACACACAAGGCAGTGTTAACTAGTAGTTCAAGACTTTCTTATGCATAATCTATTTCACATATAGAATCTAAATGGACAGAATCTCAGTCAGTAGAAACACTGCAACTGGTAATGTCTTCTGTCTTCTATGGCTATGTGAAAGGCCTCTAGATACATGCTGCGGGTAGGCATGAACAAGCAGTTACAGCAGTACTACTTGATTTTTCTGCTTTTGTCTTATGGAGAGCTTCAGAAACAGACACTAACAGGCTATGTTGCAGCAAAATGTGTTAATTTGCCTGGTTTGTAGCACATAAGAAGAACCCTGCTGGATCAGACAAGTGGTTCTTGTAACCCAACATCCTGTCTCACACAGTGGTCCACCAGTTACTCTGGAGGACCAACAACAGGGCACAGACACTGAGGCCTTCGCCTGAAGTTGCCTCCTGGTATTGGTGTTCAGTGGTTTACAGTACACAATCCTGTATGTCAGGATTGCTTCATGAGCAAACTACATGTTACACTTTGATGTGTGTAATTATGTCCCAGTGCTTTCTGGTTTCTTTTAAAAAATAAAGCAGCTTCAAGAGGGGGGAATTTTGAGTGTAGAAGTGATTGGGGTTGCCATTTCCCCACTCCAAATTGTCTGATGCCAAGAGGCTACCCCTATCCCAGCTTTCAAAACTGAAACCAGGTGGGAAGGCAGGACAGAAAAGCCATGTGGGAAGGCATTTTCTAGCTGAGAAACATTGGTCAGGGAATTGCATCTTCTCTCTCCTCTGTTACTTCTCTAAATTCTCCCTTCCAAAACATATTTGCTATTAAGTCAGAAGGTGTTGAGGTATTATTGTATGCATGAGGATGTAATGTTTAGCAATCAGAGGTTCGTACAGTATAATATGTGGGGCAGAGCCCTGTGGATCTAGCAGGAATGGATATTGGATTATTCTTTCCCACCCCAAACATGCCATTCAGGAGCTAGTTCTTGCTTTCCACTGAAGCAGCAAACCTACCACTTATACTGATGGGCCTCTTTCTATGCATCAGTTTGAAGTAGTAAGCAAAAATGTATTTACTTTTTTATTGAAAACGATGAACATATAAATGGGACGGAGGGTCCGTGAGTATCAGTGAGGAAACTCCAAACAAAACAAAGAAGTCTTTACCCACTGGTGGAAGACAGTGGTAGAAGAAAACAGCTGAATCTCCCTGGAAGGGAGTTCCATAATTTTGATTCAATGACCAAGGAAGCTCTTTCTTGGTTTGTCCACATCTAGCCTCAAATGGGGGGGAGGCACCTGTGGTGGAATATGCAATGTCTGTAGTGCAGCCTTATGAAGAGAATCTGAAGATCATCCTACAGGGGGACAGCTGAAGGCCTTGTAATTAGCATAACTACACTAGGGACTTTCCACTTTTTCAAATTGTGTCTTCACTGTCTCCTGATTGGCTCTTCTGGAGACTTCCTACTCCTGTAGAGCTTCCTGTTGCTTGTTGTCTCCTCTCCCAGCATTTAGGCTAGACAGTTAAGGTTCTCTCTCTTCTATGTTCTGTAACAGTTTGTTCTTCTTTAATAAACATACTTATTTTTCTCTAAACAGTCAGTGCTCCACTTCCTTTGCATATTTAAACTCTGCCAACATCCTGCCAACATCCTGACCATGTGGTAAGGTAGGTTCATATGGGAGTTGGCAGCATTTAAAATAGCCTGGCCCTGATCCATATATGGCTTTAAAGGTCAATACCAGAACCTTGAGTTGGTCTGGAAGCAATTTGGGAACCACTGTAGGTAGAACAAGACTGGAATGCTATGGTCTCTATGATGCACTACAGTCAGCTTTCTGACTGCAGCATTCTGTACCAATGGTAGCTTCCAGATACTCTTCAAGGGCATCCTTTTGTAGAGCACATTGCAGTAGTGTAATCTAGATTTTACCAAGGCATGCCCACAGTGACAAGATCTATTTTACCCAGGAAAGGCCACAGCTAGCTTACAGCTAAAGCTAGTAAAAGGTGTTCCTGGCCACTGCCCCCACCTGCTTATCCAATAGAAAGCTTGAGTCCATCAGCATGCCCAACCTGCAAACCTGCTCCTTTAGGGGAGTGCAGTCTCGTCGAGAATAGAAGACACCTCCATTTCTGTGTCAATCCTTGCCGCCACCAGTAGCTCTTCCATTTTGTTGGGATAGTTTTTCAGTTTGTTAGCTCTCATCCAACTCAAAACTACTTCCAGGCATCCATTCACAATTTCCACAGCCTCCCTGGGAGCATGAGATATCATAAGGTATACAGAGACACAAAATGAATGAAAGAAAATACATTTTGTTACAGAATGCTGAAGCCACCCCAGTGACGGAAGATAATTCACAATTCCTTTGGCTTTTGTCTGAGGTTGCAATCAGATGGGCAGTTCAATCCGCTGTTGCCCTGCCTCTAATACAGCCAGATTATGTTGTTATAGAGAATCTTGACCAGACTCACCCCTTTAAGCACTCTTCAAAGTGATTTAACTGGCCTTGGAGTGACCAGACAGCACCAAGCATGGAGTCAGCCCATCAGCCATTTTTTTAGAACTTTGTCCTAGGAGCATGCCCACAAGCAGGAATTAGCCTGATGGGATATGTAGTTCATGGGTCTGTCAGCCATTACTTTAAAAAGTTTTCCATTTGAGCATACACACAAGCATTTGCTAAGAATGCTGGGATATGGAGTTCACTGCTGTCCTCCCTGTAATCTTTTCAATTTATCCCTTCCCCCAAACGATATTAAAAGCTGCAGAATGGGTGTCTTTCTTTGGGAGTTTTTAAAAAGAAAACAAGGTTTTGAGCAGCCACCCCGGGGTGGGAGAGATGCACATATACAGTAATGCGATCATCACTAACTGGGTGGGGGGGGGGGATGGCGGCTGGAAAACAAGAGGTCAGTGAGACCTGCCTGATGCCTTGGGTGTGCTACAGAGTGACCAGATGACAAGAAATCTATTTTGGAAGTGGCTCAGACCAACAGGACCGGACTTTCTCAGGTATCAAAGAAACATGGGGCAAGGGGAGGGGGGAATGGAACTCAGACAACTGGGGCATGACAGACAGATGCTGCTATCTAATTGTGAACTTTAAATCCATAAGGGAACAGCAAGGGCAATGGATCAAATTGCCCATGTGAACACAACCTAATGCTGCGGTTACACACGCTACTTTCTTTTTTTAAAGGTTTTTTATTTCTTTTATTCTAAAAAACTACAGAAATCAAAAAGGAGGGGATACTAACAACTATGGGAGAAAGAACCACTGAAACCCCAAGTAGCACAGGTCATATACATAAACATTTGCTTGAACTATTGTTTCGATTATGTTAGCCTAGATACAATGAAGAAAACCTTATACTGTGTTAATATTGTAGTAAAGCAGGTATTTTAAACCAAAGAGAGTGTCCAAGAGTTCATTTTCATTTACTAAAGATCAAGACATAGAAACATCTAGCTTAAAAATAGTCTTTCTTATTTCTGAGATTGTATCCTTGTCTGGTCTTGGGAGTTTTTGGGGCGGCCACCCCAAGTTCAGATTCTGATTCTTCTCCATTGGATTCAGATAATGAGTCTTTTTTGCTTCCCGTGTCGCTATGGTCTGTTGCATTGTCGTTCTCTGCTGGGCCTTCCGTCTTCTCAGTTTCCTGTAGTTGCTCCAAAAATGCTTTGGCTTTTGCAACAGAGTCAATTCTAGTTTTCTTATCTTTGTATTTGAAGGTGAGGCCTTCTGGTATAAGCCATCTGTAGGATGTGGAATTTTTTTGTAGAAATACAATGAGGCTTTTATACTGTCTCTTCCTCTTTCTAATCTCAAATGGAATGTCCTTTAAAACTTTTATTTCCTTGTCCTCGATTCTTAGAGTAGTCCCATTAGTCACTTTGAGCATCTGGTCTCTGATGTATCTTTTGGAGAATTTCACAAAGACTTTGCCAAGCAGATTGTTTTTCTTAATATTCTGGATAGGTTCTATAGACTGTGTCCATTTCATTTTGTAGAAAATCCGCTTTTAAATCTTCAACCGGCCCCAAGGCATCACTTAAAGTTTTTTTAAAGATTTTCTCCGTCATGCTCTGGGACAGCTTGGAATCTCAGTACATGAGTGGATTTTCCATTTGTAGCTGCAATAGCTGATATTCATCTGAGCTTCTCTGTTTTTCCACAGTCTCCAGTTATTTTTTAAGTTTAGTTGTCTTGGCATCAACCTTCTGAAGCGATTCTGCTGTTTGCTCTGTTCTGGTCTTTGTTTCTTTTAACTGTTTTTGTAGCATTTCAAAGTTGTTATTCAGTGAAGTCTTCTGGTCCAGCAGAGGGCACAATGCCGCTGCCAGCATATTGGGAAAGTCTGTAGCTGCTTCCAGTCTCGTGACTGGAGCAGCCAGGCTGGCATTTCCTGTAGGAGGTTTCGTTTTCGGGACCATTTTTCTCCCAGCCATCTGCGTGATTGTTTACTTTTTAGCCAAAGTTTCAAAAAGTTCTGTGGCCTGCAAAAACAGGTGATTTTTACTAGGTTCCACTCAACTTTGGTTGAAAGGTACTTTGCTTTCAGTCCCCTTACACACACACTACTTTCAATCCACTTTCAGTGCCCTTTACAACTGGATTTTACTGTGTGAACTGGCAAAATCCAGTTGGAAAGTGCATTAAAAGTGAATTGAAAGTTGGTTATTTAGTGTGTGTGACCAATGTATTCCAAACCAATGTATTCCTACTTCTAGGACAAAAGATAAACTATTATCATGAAGCCTTCCATCATTTTGGTCCTTTGTTTTTTTAGTTTAATCTGGTACTTTTGCAGATATCTTCTCCTGCCCAAGAGCCAAAGCTTGAGGAGCAGGTGGTAAATGTTGCAGATGGCAAGTAATGTTGTTAAATGGACACGCTTAGAACAACACACTGTAAGCTATTAATTAAAAAGGTAAATTGAACAAATGATAAGACTCTCCTATCATCTCAATAGCCATCATCACTAAATTAACTGCAGAAAAGAAGGAGGACTTTGTTGTAACAGCATGGCCAGTCATTTTGCATATGCCCAGAGTAAAAGCAAACAATGTGATTAGCACAGTTATTTTATTTTGCGGTAACAACATGCAAAACACAATTGCAGTTTAAAAGAGATAAGGCTGTGGGAAAAAAGCTTTGTCTTGCCAGCTGAATCTTGATTGGAAGGACATCCTTTAATGTTCAGGATTCTAGTCTGATCCAAAGTGTGGGTTGTTAACTTTAAAAATCCAGAAAGAACTGTGCCCATTTTATCTGGCAGATTGCCTTCTGTCAACTGATCCTCTCGGTATGCAGAGAAAATCTGGTAGGGCCTTATTTTGGATGTCATGTTGCTAGGGTTATTATTCTATGGGTGGGGCCTGGAATTACACCTGATTTCCAGACTACAGAGATGAGTTCCCCTAGAGAAAATGGCAGCTGTGAATTGCAGATTCAATGGCATCACATACCTGCTGAGCTCCCTCCTTAAACTCCACTCTGCCCATATACGACCCCTGAATCTCCAGGAATTTTTCAAGTTGGAGTTGACAGGCCTACATGTTACTATCCTTTCATACATATATCTTTATTGGCATAAATTGCTGTCCTTTCAAAGTTAGTTGGACAGAGTGGGCATTTTCCTTGGTAGTACTATAGATACAGAAATTATTCCCTGGCTGAGGACAGACTGGCAGTCTGGTCCGCTCTGCCTCCGCTTTAAAAGCGGAGGCAGAGCGGCAGTCCAGACTGCCACATCTGCCTGGAGGAGGCGGCCTGGACGCAACGCATCCGGCACTGCGCTCCTCCCGCAGCAGCCGGAAACCACTTCAAAGGGGTGTCCCGGCTGCTGCGCACACGTTCCACCTGCTTTCGGCAGGTGTGAACGTTTGCCTGGGCTGGGGGAGCCGCGTGGTGTTCTGCCACCGCTGCCGGAAGCTGCCCACAGTCTGGATGCTGTGGGCAGCTTCCTTGCGGTGGCGTATGAACGCCGCATAGCGGGAGCAATTTCTCCCGCCTTGTTCTGCCGCGCTGCGGAGGCGCGGCAGAACTTGAGTCTGTCCTCAGCCCCTGAGTGATTGTGCGACTAGATCAAAAGTGGTCTCAACTGTAGGTGGTGGAGGGAAAGCATTGTCATTTTCTCAGGCTTGTGATGCATAAAAGCCCGCATGCGGGGAGGGCGGGATACAAATACGAAAAATAAATAAATAAATAAATAAATAATAAAAAGATTTCCTCTGGCTGAATTTTGATTTTTAATCAATACCTGTTTCACTGACTTTTGAAACTTGAATTTCATTTCCTTTTTTCCTTTTTAGTTTTGATGATGTATACAACTGCCTTGACCATCTGAATAAAAGTTACTTGTTTGTTTGTTTTGTTGGATTTTAGCCCTCCCTCCCCTGCAGCGAGCAGCGCACCTATAGCACAGCTGAGAAGCCCTTCCAAGATAAGAAACCAGGTCTGCCCTCTGCCCTCCCTCCACCTTCTCATTTCCCACACTCAACCTTTTTTCTTCTTCTTTAAAGTCATGTGGCATGGCTTGGCTTGTGGCCTGAGCCACTAAGGAACAGGATCCCACCCCCTCCAGAAATCACAGCTAAGCTATTCAGCTGCAGTGAGTCTGGGAGACTTCTAAAGGGGGGGATCCCTCCTCTTCCTCCTTCTCTTGGTTGACTCACTTGGGTGGAGAATGGCTGGTCTTGCAAGGTAAGCGCGGAGGAGGAGGAGGAGACTGGATATACCCAAAGGAGTCTCAGAGCGGTTTACAATCTCCTTTCCCTTCCCCTCCCCACAACAGACATCCTGTGAGGTACGAGGGGCTGAGAGAGCTCTTTCGAGAACTGTTCACAAGAGAACAGCTCTGAAAGGACTTGTAATTGACCCAAGGTCACACCAGCAGCAGGGGAGCTCAGAGGAGTTCACATCTTCTTGGCTCTGTGCCCCTGCAGCATCCTGGGGAAATGGCCCCTGTACCCTGATCCTGCATGATGCACTGCAGCCCTCCTTACATCCTTCCCTTCCCAGCAGCCCAAGCCTCAGTGGGGGTTGGCATTCATTGGGGTGAGAACTAGAGGGTGGATTTTTATGCCCCACAATTGTTGTACGCTTGAGAAGGTTGTTAGACCCCTTAGAAATTTTGAAGTCCACCCCCCCTCAAAAAAATCCTAGCTACGGGTCTGCATGGTAGGCTGTTCTAAGCCCACAGAGCCAAATTTGGGTGGCCAGAGTGGAATTGATGCCCATCACCCTGGTGAGGAGAAGTGCCTCCTTCTCACATAGGGAACTCTTTGGATCTTAGTTGTAGTAAACAGTGTTTGTTTTCAAGTACAGTTAATTATTCATTTATGAATGCAGTTTCATTTAAGAATAGGGATACCAGGCATTCTACTGTAGTGGGAGGCCTCCCAGTATCCTCTCTTGTTGCAGGAAGAAATGGGTGCAGGAAGAAATGGGTGGGGGAAAAGGAGTATAGACCAGCACAACTGACACATCAGGCCCCCATTACCTTCCTGGGGTTGCCCTGTTTTAGGACGATGCCATCTTCATTCATTACATGCTATTTCATTAACTGATGTTCAAACTCTGAACATTAGACAGTTGGAATCAGTTCTGGTTTTTTTCTATTTCAGTCACAGACTAAAACTAAGCAGACCCCCTGCACAATAAATCTCTCTGCTAAGCAATGAAATGGAAAAGAAGGCAAGGATGATCCATGATCACACGTCAGTGAATAGTTGAAAAGCTCCTTCTGTATTTGTAGTATTCAACTGCTGGATTGTGGCCATCATTATTCAGTACTTCATTATTCAATTGAAAGGGCATATTTGGTTATAAAAAAAGATAATGAGGGTCATAAGCTTTTAAAAATAATTGACATATTGTCACATGTGAGTGAGCAGGCGACAATTTTATGGACAAGGCAGCATCAGAGACTCTGAAGTAAAGGATGATGACAGATGGACTCTAACAAAGAAAAAGTTTCACTGCTGCATCTTCCTAACAAAGATTTTAGCAAATTGTCTCAAAACTTAAAAAAAATTGTATCACTGTAGCTGTCTCAGATGCCATTGACCAAACTGTTCAAGAGATATTTTAGAGTCCTTGAAGATACTACTGAAGACCTTTTTCTAAAGTTACTGTGTAGTGTTTGTAAGGCAGTTTCCTGAGTGCACAATGCACTTCACCAATTATCGCATTACGAGTCCTGAAATGATACGTCAGTATCCCACCCGCACTGGAAGAAAAAGTCAGACACAAGGTTGGTATTAATAAGGGCCACTTTATTAATTATTTATCATTTTCCTGTGGCAAGGGTCAATGAACATAGTGGAATAGGCCAAGGTCACCCCAAACCCTCCTTGCCATATATTGGGTGAGCCACCTTGACCCCGGGTTGAGCCACCCTATGTGGTTCTCCCCAGGCTGGCATAGCAATGGAGTTCCAGCCCCCCAAGCCACACAACTTGGGGGTAGGATCCTTTCCAGTGCATTTCTCATGGCAGTCCATATTCCTAGCCCTGGGCTGCACAACCTGAAGGCTGATCCTGTCAGACCCCTTTTCCTTCAGAAGGTGGAGGTGCCATATAGTGCTCACCATATCCGTTTTACCCTCTCCTGCACTATTGGCCACCACCAAAGCCAAGCCTCTGCTTAGGACCTTGTGCCCACCAGGTGGCATAAAACTGCCAACTGCCCTTGCCACAAATCCTCAAGAAATAGGTCATTACCTTTCTCAGAAAGAAGCATCCCATCACCCCTGTACAGGTCACAAAGTTTGGCCCATATCCCAGGGTGAGGTAAATAGTGGCCCAGCCCCTTCACCAAAGCCTTCTTAATCTCCCTTTTTGCCTTACGGCGAACCCTGTCAACACATCTAGTGTCCCCAGCCCTACACCAGGTGCAGCAACATGGTGGACTAAATAATCTGTACCCCAGGCCACCAGCTCCAAATAAGTTCCATATCTGCTACGTCCTGTATCACCAGGACCTTCCCCTTTACCAGGCCTAGATAATTTCCATCCAAGTGGATAAGTAAAGTGTGAGGTGGAGGGCCTAACTTCCCCTCAAACAACAGTGAAAGGAGCCCTGGCCATTGCAGGCCTCTACACCCCAACCACACCCCAATGGCAAATTAACTGAGTCCCAGTTGCAAAACACAGGATGCTTTTCTAGCACAGTGAGCCTCCCAAAATATTATGCTGTGACTGTAGATGGTGACTCTTCACCATGGCAGAGCACCAAACATAAAATGAAACAAAGTTAACAACGGAACAACCAACTCTTCCAAATATTCATAGGGTGGACATATGATCTATAAGATCTTGACTGCCACCTCCCTAATTGCTAAATAGCTGAGGCTGAATAGCCCATGGTCACAGCCGTAGAAGCTGCACCAATCTCGAAGGAATGGGCCCCAAATCTAAACCCTCCTAGGCCTAATCCCCCTAAAACATGACTGGTGACTGGCCAAAATTAGTATTTAGTGAATGGCTTGGTATCACAATTTTGGGACAGTATGTCCTTGTCTTTACCTCTGACCTCTAAATACTGACTTAGGGCAGCAACAGGGCTGAGTTCAGGCTCAGAGCAAGGCCCTATCACTGTATCTGCCATCTTCTGACACTGGTCAGTGTTGGAACACCTAATCTAAGGAGGACGTTGCTTTAGGGCTGCCAAGTCAGCCCGGGGGGCGGGGGATCCCCCGCTAAAGGGGTTCCCGATCTGCCAGCCAGCATTTGGCCGGTGGGGGGAACCCCACCCCCGACATCATCCAGCAAGGATGACATAATGACGTCACCGGAAGTGACGCAGCACGTTGGGGGCGTTGCCAGAGCGTCACCCTGGCAACGCCCCCAACGTGCTGCGTCACTTCCGGTGACGTCAATGGGCGGGCGCACGCACTTCTGCTTCCAGAAAAGCAAGTGTCCTGAACTTGCAGTGTTCACCCAGAACTGTCTCTGCCAGAGCCAGGCACCAGCTTGCTTATATGTAAGGCACCAAAAAGGCCACCAATGCTGCTGCATGAAAAGGGCAGGCCTTGTAACTGAAAGTGCACACTTCCCCCCCAAATCTCACACAGGCCCTTAAGGAGTGCAGGAGAAATAGGCTCCCTGATGTCCCTACACACCCCAACTTGTAACCAACCCTCCAACATCTTCCTAATGTGGAAGTCACCTTAACCTCAGTGAAACCACACACTTTGCTAAAAAAAGCAGTGGGACCCCTGATGTATCTAACAGCCATGCCCTTACTTTTAAAGTGAACACAGGATTGCATCAACTGCTCCAACGGTATTGGCCAGGCAATGACGAGCCCTACCTGTTCTCTAAAGGCTTCAGATCACAAAAATGTCTGATCATAAGCAGTGTTCTCTCTAAGCTGAGTTAGTGTGAGCTAGCTCACAGTTTTTCAGCCTCCTGCTCACAGATTTTTGTCTTAGCTCAGGAAGGATGGCTCCAGAGCAAACTAATTTATGCAGTAGCCAAATCGCTTGCTCACAACTTTAATGCCAGTAGCTCACAAAGTAGAATTTTTGGTCTCAAGACTCCACAGCTTAAGAGGGAGTATTGATCATAAGCCTTAGTGCTAGGTGCCAAGGCTAGCTCTATTGTCCTGTTTGCCTCAACCCTCCAAGCTGCCAGAGCTCTGGGGCATGCAAACTGGTTGAGGATTGGCTGCCAGAACTCTCCGTTTGTGAGATAGAGCATCAGTCACCCAGTTATAAACCCCCAGTACGTGCTAGACCAGAAACAGAATGTTAAACTGGAGACCATGCAAAGGGAAGGCATGAACTAGAGTCATCACTTGGAGAGACTGGGATGTAAGTGAATTAATAACGTAACTGTAGCCAAATTATCACACCAAAAATGGACAGTATGGTTGGTGAGATCCCTCACCCATAACCAGACTGCCACCATAATCGAAAAAAACTTAAGGAACGTCAGGTCCCTGGTGACCCCTGCCTCAGCCCATTCAGCTGGCTAATCTTCCATGCACCAGTGCCCCCAAAAGTAGCTCCTAAGCCCGCCAAGCAGGGCCAAGACCTGACCACTGACCATGTAAGAACTGGCTCCTAAAATGGCCGCCCCTATCCCAAATGGGAAAGCCCCAGGACAACCAGGATACTTGGCCCAGCCAGGCCAGGCCACCAAGTAGGATTGAGACCTGACTAATGGTCATGTGAGAACTAGTTGCTACACTAGGGCCACTGTAGCCCCATGGTGTCCACCCAGGGAACATGAACTGTGTCTCAGCCACCCCACTCCCATGACACCAGCAGCCCAAATCCCGCCCCTGCCCCCTAAGGGACCCAGTGTGGGCTGCACAGCCCCCCAGCCTGTTAAACATCAAGGGACACCTGGCTGCCGCTGCAAGGCCTGCTGCCACCAAACTCCTGCTGTTGCGGGTATAATGCTGCCACCAAACCCACTGCTGCCACAGGCTCCCCTGTCATAATCCAGTGCCACTGCTACTCCCATCACTGCTGCTTCCAGCAGGCCACAGCCTGGGCACACAGGTCTGACCACAGAACTTCCCTCAAGCTGAGCACGTGGTCCAAAGAGGAAGAGGCAGGGGCAGAGCTGTCCCTATATACCAGTTCAATATCCAACTCCTCCTGCCTCATCTTCCTTCCAAGGGAGGCAAGATGGCCCCCACCATGATCACCACTTTTGGCTCCACAGTGGAAGGAGCTGGATTATCCCCATATTACAGTGAAGGCTTGGGCTAAATGATACACACTTGCTGACTGGTTACAAGACTAGAATCAGTATATTCCAGTTCAGACCTCACACCCCTAACCTTAATGACTCTG
Organism: Lepidodactylus listeri; assembly: GCA_029233225.1. Taxonomy (NCBI): domain Eukaryota; kingdom Metazoa; phylum Chordata; class Lepidosauria; order Squamata; family Gekkonidae; genus Lepidodactylus; species Lepidodactylus listeri. The sequence goes on along the minus strand of JARCFY010000010.1, from coordinate 47,732,989 downwards.
TAAAACAAGATTCAATTCTATTTTATTCACAACATGTTCTACTCAGATTCATTAGAATGGAGTTGGGTTCTTCCCTTCATTACTTATTTGCTGTTTAAAGGTGTTAGGGGGCATTGGTGGCCATTGGTTGTTTTATGCTGTATTGTATGATGGAGAACTACTATTTAAGCAATGCTAATTTTAAGTGAGAGTTGTAAATAAAATACCTGTTGGACATAATTTCTGTGCAGAGTAATGATAAGAAAAGGAAACCTGTATCTTGGTCCAACATATCTTATATCTGAAAATCCATGAAAGGTGCCTCTCTTAATTGTATCTGTTTTAAAGAGAGAGAGAGAGAGAAAGCCAGCTTCTGAAACTAGCTCTCTGGTTTGCATCTGCAAATAATTTGCTGCATCTGAAGATCTAACTATAAATATCTTACTTCACTCTTCATTTAGAAAACTGGTTATACTTTTTTCCCTCTGTATCTTTCATACTATATGACAGACAAGTTAAGGCAATATGAATCCTCAGCAGCAGGAACAGTGCCAGATATGGACAGACATTCTCATTCTTTTCTGGAACAGCTCAGAGGTAATAGTACTTGGAACTGGAGTTGCCAACACAAAGTGACATCGCCCCCTTTTTTTATTTAGGAAAACTGTGGGGGTACAGAAAGGAATAGGGAAAGGACAAAAGGGGGTTAGACAATATAATTGTGTTTGTCAAAGACAATCATGTAGTAGAAAATATATAGGACAGATAATATTTCCTTTTCATCCCCTTCATTATATTTTTAAGATATCTATAAACTACAATAGTTCTTATTTGTTTTGGGGTACAATTGTGTCCATTATTTAAGTTTTAGGTTTCAAACTTCATAACTAATCTACTTGGAATACAGCACTAGTTTCATCATTACTACATCTTCAATATAACATATTTTCGCCATCTACATATTCATTAGAACCATTAATAGATAGATAAGTAGTATATCAAGGTGTAAAAGAAAAACTATTATATATCATATCAAGAACCTATTTATATTCTAGATATTACATTTGGAACAGATTTTAATTCTACTTCTATTTCATTACCACACATTTGTATATGATATTTTCTCACTTTAAGTTTGTCTACTGTTAGCATAATACACACTTCATCTCTCCTCAAATTTTGTAAAAGACCTGTTTCTCAAACAGGTTGTTAATTTTGCCATTACTGCATATTCAGCAAGTTTATTTTCCCATTTTTCTAAATGTGGACAGACAACTAGTTTTCATTTTGCTGAATAAATAGTTCTAGCCTCTGTCACCATGTATTTGAATGGCTTTTCTAATTTTTTTTGGTAATTTGTTTGGCAGAACACCTAAATCGCATGCTCTTGGCTTCCATTAGGAATTTAAACTTTAATATGTTATGTGTGTTTGGTGTATTTCTTTCCAATATCTTTTTTGTTTTGTTTTTTTACAAGTCCACCACATATGAAAGAAAATTCCCTCTACATCTTGACATTTCCAGCATTTTTCTTTGCAGTTTTTATATGCTCTCTCAATGTTCTTTGGAGTTATATGTCATCTGAAAAACATTTTGTACCCATTGTCTCTTAGCGTCTGGCTGACTGTAAATGTGATGTCTTTTCCCCATAGTCATTCCCAGTGTTGCACAGATAACTTTTCTTTAAGGTTTTGTATCCATTTAATCATACATTTTTTCCACTTGTTCATCTTCTGTTTCTAGCTGGAGTAAAATCTTGTTTATCCATTGTAGTAAATGCTCTCTTTTATAATCAGCTTGTCAAATCTAGTTACATCTCTTAGAACTCCACCTTCAGAACTCATGATCTCCTTTAGTCTTGAGACTAATTGATAATATATCAGCAATTGAATGTTTAGACCATCATATTTAATATCTTGCCAAGACTTGATTTTCCCCTGAGTGTTTATCATCATGCCATTTTATCAAAACAATAGAAGCTTATCATAATGAGCTTCTATTGGGGACATAAGCAAAGAGTTTGAGGGAATCAATTAATTCTGGCATGTAAACCATATTCTCAAAAGTCCATCTCAGATTACATGACTTCTTTCTTGTGTTATGATCTTTCTAGTTGATTTCTTAATCCATAAATAATTGTGTAGGCCTTCATCAAGATCTGTTGATGTTAATTTTACTATTCTTTGTCTTGGGTTTTTAATCCAGTCCACAATTCAGACCAGAACTGCTGCTTGGTAATATAAGTTTATATGTGGGACTGCTAATCCTCCTCTCTTTTTCTCATCATGTAATATTTTGAAGCTTATTCTTGGTTTTTTGCCATTCCAAATAAATTAATTTATCTGTCTTTGCTACTCTTTCAATATTCTTTCTTCTATGTATATGGGCAACATTTGGAACAAAAATTTTAGTTTTGGCAGCACATTCATTTTGATTGCAAAAATTCTTCCCAGCCATGAGATTTTTTAGGTTTTTTTTCCATCTTAATAAATCTGCTTGTATATGTTTCCAAGTTTTCTGGTAGTTATTTTTAAATTTTATTTAAGATTACAGTTTTGCCCAGTCACACTTATTCTCAAATATTTAATAGGATCAGTGGTTGTTGAGCACTTTGCACTCTTTATAATTTCTTCTTCTTGTTGTTATGTTAAACATTTCGTTATTATTTTTGTTTTTTCTTCTCTTAATTTTATAGTGATGGAATGGGTCTTCTCTGGCCTGCAGACCCTGTTCCACCCTGCCCTCCAAGGTTTTCACAACACCTGGAGAGGCTTTTTTCTCTCTCTCTCTGGTAACGCACCACCACCACCTGACCTTTGTATGGAATTGTCTGCTGGGAGGATCAGGACTCCCAGCTTCCCTTCCATATTCTGAGGGCTTGCCCCTGTGTCTCCCACTGCCCAGCATCTGATCACCATGGGGACAGTTTACTGCCTTATGCGTCCTTGGAGGAATAGCCACTTGCCAGCTGCCTGTCTCCCCCCTGGCACCCCTTTTAAAATAGCATGTCCAAGACAGTGGAAGTCTATGTGGTACAGAGAACAAGCACCAGCACCAAAAGTTATAAAGTATTTATAGAAAGAAAGAAAATGTTCACAGGCATACTTTTAGCACACTAGTTTGAGTAAGGTATTCAAAAGAAATGGTAAAACACAATTCCTCTGTCCCTCTCTCTCTATATGACCTATCCAATGTTAAAATATAGGACTGGCTCCTTAGCTTAGGAAGTTACAGATCTCCACAGAGTTACCATTACCTTGACCCTTTCTCCACTCTTCCAGGCCAGCATATGGTCAGTTAAGAGTTCTGTCTGCTCTGCACCCAAGAGACCTTCCTCCTTGCTCCCCTGAGTTTCATCACCTAACTTTTCCCCACCCACTGACCAGGTCAGTCCAGTTCAAAGATGTTTTTTCCTGAAGTTTCCAGAAATTTCCTTCTTGAAGTCTCTCTAGTATTTAATTCCTCCAGATCTCTGTTTCCTGCTTGGCGAAGTGGAAGAACTTGACCCACCCGTTATTTTTCCTGATAGAACTGTTAGCATTTGTATGAAGCATGGAAAGCAAATGAACTGTCCTCCTCCCTTCCTGCCTGCTCTCTGCCCAGAGAGAGGGAAAAAACTTTTAAAACTGAGAGTTATGCCTATTTTAAACCTCCCCCCCCCCCCAAAAAAGGAATTTCTTCACAGCCTGACAGGGATCCAAATTCTTCATTATGTTCAATTACGTATTACAGTGATTTCTGGGGATTCAAGACTGTTAGAACCACATTGTCTGCATAACTTTTCATTTTGAACTCTACATCATCCACTTTTATTTCCTTAATTCTGTTGTCTTGTCTAATCCTTATAGCTAAAATATCTATTGCTGGTATAAATAATAATAGAGATAAAGGACATCCCAGGTGTTCCTTTTTCAATTGAAATTGCTTACATTAGTTTCCCATTAGTTAAAATCTTTGCTTGTTGGTTCAAGTATATTCCGTGCATCCAGCTCCAGAATGCAGGACCACAGCCATATTTTGTAAAACATTCAGTAAGAAAGCCATATTAAATTGTCTAACACTTTCTCTGCATCTAGAAATAGAAACACTACTTTCTTTCTCTTCTTATTCACAAATTTGATTGCATCTATTATAAATCGTATATTATCTTTCATGTACCTCTTCCCCCTGGTGTCCCTTTTAAAATAGCATGTCAAAGACAGTGGAGGTTTATGTGGTACAAAGAAACACTACCAGCATTAGTATGCATTTTATTAATCTTTCTGCTATTATCATGGCAATAATTTGTAGTCTACATTCAGCAGAGAAATAGGTCTATAAGACTATGTTAGTGATGCATCACAGCCCTCTTTATGTATTAGTGTTATGCATGCCTCCTGTGGCTATTTAAAGTCCAGCCTGCTGCTCTTTCCATTCTGTTTTGCTTTGGACTCCCTGTCCTAATCCCACTGGGTCATGGTTGATGCTGGGATGTGCCCAAGCTGAGCAAGACAGGATAGATACACAAACCAGATAGCATAGTCCAAGGCCAGTCTGTCAGTCAGAAATCAAGTTGGAAAGCTGTTATCGGAGTTAATATTTTTATTTATTTATTTATTTATTTGAGTCAGTCAGTCAGTCAGTCAGTCAAAGAGCGGAATCTGAAAGCCAGTCCAAGAGGTCTAAAGGTGAAAGTCGAGACGTTCAAGGCTGGTTCGAGGGCATGGGAATGAGGCAGGGTCTGGTTTGATGGTGGCAGAGTCAGCGGTAAGACAACTCATAGCTTCCATGACTAGCCTGTCTTCCTTGTCTTCATTTATGCCCGAGCCTCTGGGTTCATACCTGGGCTGCATTTGGCTAGTGTGTGGGCATTCCTTGAGGCTAGTTAGTTCCAGGTGTCTTCTGGCAACTAGACATGCACTCCACCTTCTCTCCAGAAACTCGTGTCATGCCCTTTGGTGCCTGTGCTGTAGTGGCTCTGGAGACCCAGGTGGCAACTCTTGTGTCAGTTGAACAGCAGTGGCTTTGGGGGGACCAGCCATCAGCTGGCAACTATGAGTTGGGCCCTGCTTCCGCTGTTCCTCCACTTACACTTTCCTGGTCATCAGGACTGGCTGGCTCTGGCTGGTCCATGACCCCACCCTTCCTTCCTCTATTTTATGGGTTTCGTGGTTGTTTATTTGTTACTCTGTTCTTGTCACAGCTGTATGAGGGTTTCAGGCATTGGACCAGGTCCATTTCAGAGGATGCTGTGCCTGCATATCTGCCTTCTCTGGTGGGGACCCCCTTTAGGAATCTTGGGGGTCAAGCCATACAGCGGCATGCCTGGCTTGGGGTAGTTTCCCAGCTCCACTCAGGTGGCAAGGGTTCCACTTGTAGGCCTTTGTGGGAACACTGGCTTACCACTCCTGGTTCTCCTGGCAGGTGGGCTGGGGCTGGGGTTCATCAGCCAACAGGCAGGTCACCCAATGCCCTGTACTGCACCAATGGTCCATCTGCTGTAATCAATAAAGCTGAAGTGTGTTTTTACTCCAATTCGATTCTTGGTTTGTTTATTGTTGTTCCCCTTCCCTTCTTTCTCTTTGACGGCCCCTTAGGAATACAATACCGAATATTACAGAGAACAATTTTTCTAAGCTTGTAGGATAGGTTGTTTTAGCTTTCTCAATATTTGTATATAAGGTTTTAAAAGATTGCACAACTATTTATACTTAAAAATTGCAGCTTTTGTAATTAAGAATGAGTCACCTAAGTTTTTAATAAAGAGAAAACCTCTGAAGTACCACAGGCAGCTGGTCCAAATAGAATGTTAATAGGTGTCTCAAATTGAATATAATGAAATTATATATTGTTACATATACATTTCATTTATCACAAAGTTAGTGAAATCATTATTTTAGACTATGACCTGATCTAGTGTTAATATTTAAAATCTGCAGCAAAATATGTTGTTTGCAGTTTTCTCAGAATAGTAGTTTGGTATGAGCATAGGAGTCAGATTTAAAGTGTTACCTTAGAGATTGCCAGCCCTCCCTGCCTAATTTTATTGTCATGTGTTTAAGTATGCTAATGTTTGTACTGAATTGTGACATGATTGTTCGGCTAATGCTTTTTGCATATTTCTAGGTTTTGATACTAGTAGGGGCGACTTGCAGGAGGGTGAAAAATATAGAACGAGGTGGCAACCTAGCGAGTGGAAGCTCATGACCTCCTCAGCAGGTGTACCTATGTCAGCACTAATCAGAAAGCTAGTGTGCAGGTCCATAGCTCCTGAAAGGTCGGGTATACCCAGTAGAGTTGCTGTTACATGCATGAACCAGATGTAACTGGCCCATGTCCACCATACATCTCATATCCCCTTCTGGAAAGATCATGCCCCTTCCCACCTTCTTGGCTGATCTTCGACAGCAGCCATCTGTTTTTTTATATTGCATCCTCTGATGGTGCTGCAACACAGTGGAAAAACTAACTATGCTAGCTTTGAGAAAGCTTTGGCTTTCATGACTAAAATAGATAATTTCATTTCTGAACTTATTTCTTAATAGACATAGTGCTATCAAGGATACATGTCTGTGTTGAAATTAAATACTTTAAACAAGCATGCTAAACATGAATAGGACATAGTGTCAAAATTGTATTCATATTTTTTACTTTATTCTCGGCCTTTTGACTAAGATCAAGTGCTGTATCTGTTTACTTTAATCTTAACTGACTCAGAAATCCTGACTTAAGCATTTGAGTAGCCACTAATAATGCATATTTACTGCCAAACAAATGCAGATGTTCCATTTTTGAGCAGTTTCTTTCAGGCCAATATATTTATATTGAATTTAATAGAAATATATCCAGATCAACAGTGGGTGATTAGGCCACTAATAACAGCATTCTCTCTTGTAACAGTGTCATTCTGTTTCACCACCAGAATGCTACCATGCTACCCTAGTCCAGAATTGTTAATTTGCAATTAATGTAAAAGAGATCAAAAGACTACAGTCATTTTGAAGTCAGGACTGTCTTGTTTGTAACAACAGATGATTCTCTGCTGCTTCTGCATCTTTCCTAAGGAAGATGGTGCCCTATTTTGTTAGGTTGTTTTGACTGAAAAATTGATATTTGCTTTTTTTTCGGTATAACCCTTCAATTGTTTAAGAAAGCCGATGTAAAAAAAAAAATTAAATGAGCAAAAATGTTTTCAAATCAAAGAGCAACTGACATATATAAAAATGATATATGTTTCTTACGTAGTCTACAGGGAAAATTCGGCAGGCTCGCTGTGATCTCTACGATTTGCCTGGAGGCAAGCAAGGCTTTGGGACACTCTATTATCCTTTTGCTCTGTTTACTGTAGAAACTGATAAAGCAATCCAAGTTTCTTTTGGACCCTTCCTTTCCATTTCTTAGAATGGATGAGATCTCACTTAGCTCCTCTGCTCACCTCCTAGTGAAGTGCTTTGGCAAAGGTTCAGTGACCAATAATCAATTATTATTGAGAAGCAATCAATTGCTAATTTCCATAATTATGCACGTCTAAACACTATGAACAAGAAAGAGAAACAAAGCTGCACTCCAAGCATTGCCTTGTTAGCAGTATTTTGTTAACACAGGCTCTAAAAAAAGCTGCTGCAGCTGGTACCACAAATGTGTTTCCAGTATTCAGGCCATCAACGTGATCCGTTGCTAAATGTATAGAATCAGCTTCTTGCTAAAAACTACAATTACAGGTGATATACAGATTGAAATCACAGGGCTGGTTTGTCGAAGAAAATTGTCCTAATGATGGGTTTTCGGATCGGGAATGCAGCTCTTTTCTTCCTCTGTGATGGGTACTGAAGGCAGCTGCACCTGCCTCTGTGCTGTATTCTGCCGCACTTAATGATATCTGATGATATCATTAGGCAAAGTGTTCATAAACAGATGTTGAGCCTGTGCCTAAATGCTGTCAGATGAGCGGTTGCTGGCCTGAAACAGTATTATTTATATAGAACATTTACGTTTGTTATGTTAATAACCCCACTATTAGCTCTCTGGATGTTGCGATAGGAATGTAAATGTAGTTAATATGAATAACAACCTCTTTACTCTTCGTGCTGCAGTTGGGTATAACTTTTAGGCTTTTAGCGAGAAACAAAGATACCCCCACCAAGTCCTTTTGACTTCATACTGGTGTTTTTGGGGTTGGGTTGTTGTTTTTTTGGCATCATATGAAATTTTGATCAGCAGATAAATTGTAAGAATCCTTAGGACAGATGTTAAAAGGCTGGAACTGGTTTCTTTTATGGTTAATGTTTTCAAGACATTCTATTATATTTGTTATCATATTCATATCTTGTACTGCTAGATGCTCTTCAATACCTGACCACAGAGTTTTTTCGTAGACACCCTATATGCATGCTTGTATACCCAGACACATAGAACCCAAAATACAAATAATAAAGATATTTCAAAATATAATTTAAAACTGTGGGGGGTGTATGCTTTTTCAAAATAAAAGTATTGTTGCCTTTGCAAACACTTAAAGTGTATTTCTTGCTTATCTTCTGTTGCTTCATTTATTTCTGCATAATAACTCTAAATGTTGACTAGGTTGCCCCGCACAATATTCATTTTGTTGTTGCTGTTGTTGGCTTTTCTGATGTCATATTATTTTAGTACTGCCTGAAATCCTGCATTACAATTGCTTTGGTTTTATTCAGCCAAAGTTGCATTTTATACCTCATAGTTAATTCATGTAGAGTAAGTTATGTAAATTTTGACAGTCATCAAAATGTGCAATGTTTTTGCTGAAATACAGCTGAATAGCAGGAGCTCTGTTATAAAAATATCATTAGTGCTTTCATAATTTTATTTGCTGTTTTAACTCTTTCTGAATTTTGTTTGGGAGGGGGAGGGAGGATTTGAATATGGGCTGTTGGGGTTTCTTGGCTTGGTTTAAGCAACTGATTATGAGGATCTGTTTTTTAACTTAAAAAATAAACAATCCATACATAATTTTACAAGCAGAGGTAGATTATTGCTTTGTTTTTAAAAGTGTATTTCAGGTATTTACAAGTGTTCGATCTGACTATTAAAACTTCTCATGGTGTTATTGTAACATGAAGCAACTCAGTTTTTTCTAGCCTTAGGAGTAAAGTTAAGGTTCTGTCATAATTTGTGTGAAATGGAAGATATAAACACTGTAGATATAAGATATAAACACTGATAGATAGAAGACATAAACTGTAGATAGAAGATATAAACACCCATGTATTGGAAGTGAGCAACCGTAAAGGCCAAATGATTATTTTCAATAATACAAATAATGATGAGAGCTGTCCACCACCTAAGTTCTGGACTTAATTACTTCATTGTGATCACTGTGCAGTCCCACATGGATACTGCTCCTGTGTAATTGCACAGATGACCACTTGATAAACATGAGCTACAGGTAAGTGCAACCATGTTTCCCTCCTCAGGGTGGTAGTGCTCAGCAATATAATATGAGACCTTCCTGAGAAGTATTTTTCCACCAACTAACCAGAGATTGTGTGGGCTTTTACATTGAATTAGTTGGTACTTGAATTCTTAGTTCTCTGAACAGAACTATGTATAAAATATAGATGAGTTTTGTCAACAAAACCTATCCACAGGGTAACTTTTGTTGATTGAAAACAGAAAGGGGTGTCAGGCATAGCCTTTCTAGTGTTGAACTGTATTGGCCCCACACAGAGATAACTGTTAGGTACATAAAAAAACAATCTGAAAGCCTAGAAGAACACAGCTGGCCCAGGATGATGTATTAGATGGAATAACCCAAGAAGGCAGGCAGATCAGTTTTCATGACTAATCTCACTATTCCTTGAAAACAGATTCCATACTGATCCATCACTGATACATGACACACTCTACATATTATCTGGCATAATGACTAAATATTGGTAGTGGATGTAAAGCATAAAGATATACTAGCCAATTAAATGTCCCCCTCCCTGTTTTACACTAATACAACATTTCCATTGAGACTGATTGTGCATAAGTTTGTACAAATATTTGTGCAAGAAAAACAAGGAATAAAAGCAGAGACCAATTTCAGAATGAAACATAGCAGTAAGAGAAAACAATCCAGTACTTAATTCTTTTGGTTTTAGTTGCTGACTTGAATGAGATTGATTTCACATATCTCCATGGGTATAAGAACTTTCTTATATTAGACAAATACATAGAAATGAGTTGGACTGTTAAAAGTGATGAAAAGTCTTAAGCAATTTCGACAAAAATAACCTTTAGAGTTGTGTAGCATACAAAACTGTTATGGGGTACACCATTTTGTTATCAGCCAAGTATTAATTTTATATTAGGAACCTACAATATATATCTTTAGGGTTGGATCTCACTATCTAATATTCATAAACAAGTGGAGAAGATTGCATTGCTTGAGTGGATATTCTCTTTAGACTGGCAGGATTTTTCATTTCATGCCTCATTCTCAAGTTATTGCATTAGGTACATGGGGTCATATAAACTCTTCAATAAACTTGAAGGAAATATTTTTATTATTGTTTGTTGTGAAGTTTCTTTCCAGAATGCCTTTTTGTATGAGTATGTGCTTTTTGGGTGTGTGTTTTTCAGAACTCGCTCTGTATACTGTTGTATTCAGTATTCCATTTTCTTATGCTGCCCTCTTTGAAGATCTGTAGTGGAATATTTAACTGACTTGTGAAGCTGCTATTGTTTTTTCTATTCTGTGGCACAGAAGCACTAGTTAAAATGTTTTTACATATCCCCCTTTGCCCCATGAAGTTGGCATTTTTGATATGATGTTGATGGCTATATATAAAGCTCCATGAAATTCCATTATGGCACATGGAACTCTGTCTGAACAACAGCCTCTCACTTCAGTTTTCTGGATGTGAAACAAGGTTTTGAACTATATGGGAATTTTCAGTTTGTACATGATTTCCAATTCATGGGAGATAACATATTTCCTATTTGTGCACTGTAGCTCCTGTGCATACATTAAAAGTCATGGAATGGAACATTATAGTAGTTTAAATCCTTCAAAGTAATATCTTTGGGTTGCAACACCTTTTCTTCGAATGTAAGGTAATAAGTGGTTTCTTATTCTGTATATTTCAGTTTCTGAGGGGAAGCCCCTCAGTACAAACCATAACTGTGCTGCTTTGACATAGATTCTTCCTTTCTTTGTTTTATTTTTATACTCCTCAAAGAGCTCAGGGTGATAAAACATGGCTTCTCCCTCCCATTTTGGCCTCACTACAAATTGTGAGGTAGGTTACATGAAGAGATGCTTGCCAGTCCAAGGTCATCCCGTGACTGTTATTATAACTGACGAGAGATCTGAACTTGGGTTTCCTAGTTTTAGTCCAGTACACTGTCCTATACCACACAGGCAGACAGAAGGATGTTATCTTTGGAGTACCATGGGATGATTTGCTAGGCCTTTGCCTTATTTAGGTAACATGTTTATTATATTGCTCTGTATCTGAAGGACATCTTGTGTTCCACATCCACTGCTTGAGGCAACTAGTTTAAAATGCAGCTCAGTTTTATACACAGTGTAGAAGGTTAAATTACAAATGATAATTAAAAGCTTCTTTAAGGCTTGAATCTACAGACAACAACCATTAGAGCTCATTTAAAGAACCACAATGTTGTTGATAATGGTAAATACTCCTACTGCTGCTTCTATGCCAACAGGGAATGGCCCAGCAAAGAACGTTTTATGAAGACAGCATTGAGTTTCAGAAGGAGAATAGCAGTGATGTAACTGATTAACACTAAGAGCCTAATTTTCATTTTTCCCCTTTCCATGGAACAAAACCCAAAATGGCCAAGCTCTGTTTACAATGATAAATAATGATAATAATAACTTACAGCAAATGTTATGCATAGAAATCCAAGCTGTGTCTTGGTGTAAAAAGGTGCAGCTCCCGCTGCAATCAAGAAAAATACAAGCATTTATCCCTGAACTGAATTTTTGTGCATAAACACCAGTCTTTGGACCAGTTGATGGACCAGAATAAGCTTTCAAATCTGCTAATAATTTAATATTGTCACATGCTTGCTTTTGGGCCAAAAGCTATATTTATTTTTGAGATGGTAAAGGAATCACAGGCTGGCTTTACTTCCACATCTCCATGTGGGCAGCTGTTAACAGGGAAATACACCTTGCAGACATAGACAAAGTTGAAGGGTTTGCCATGTCAGAGAAACAGCTAATTGTCAACAATTTTCTCTGACATGGAAGCATTTCTTTTTTTCATATTTGGCTGATTTTACATAAATAGCTCCTCATGCATAATGTGTCACTCTCCTTAAAATAAATGTGTGAATTGCTCCTTAGTTAAATTCACTTAGCAATAAAGAATCGTTCAGTATATTCCTATGCAGAGTTACTCCAGTCTAGCTCATTGATTTGGGCTTTGACTGGAATAACTCTGCAGAAGATTGCCCTATATATTTTAGAAACCCAGATAAAATAGTGTTTCTTGTTGCATATTTCTCTCTTTTGGTGAGAACATGACCAACTTGTCATCTTAATCTTTTCCATATTTCTTAATCTTTTTCCCGTTCTGTACAACAATAATCTCCTCTTGGCAATTCAGTGAACTGTTACACATTTAGGCTGAGGACAGGCTGGCATTCTGGCCTGCATTACATCCGCTTTGCAAGTGGAGGAGGCAGGCCCATGCTCATGGCCGCAGCTGGCTGGCAGAGCTGTGCCGTTTTTACCTGGTCCTGTGGTGCTGGTGGCCAGCTGGCTGGGTGCGCATTCCTTCCGCTTCCTGCAGGTGTGAACATGCATGGAAGCACACAGCCGTGTGCTGTGCTGCCACCGCCAGGAGCCGCCTGCAGTGTGAACGCTGTGGGCCGCCTCCTCCCTGGACTGCTTGTGCTGCTCTGCGTGCAGTGTGAACAGCAAGCTCTGGGACGCTTCGCCCCCGGGTTGCTCCACCTCACTTCTGTGGCACAGCGGAGCGCCAGTCTGTCCTTGGCCTATGATAGTCATTCTCTAGGATTAAGGTTGCTAGATTGTAGAATGTGCAAATGGGAAGCCCCCTGGAATCCCATCCAAAATTCAGTTCACGCTTGTTGATCCACTAGGACAACATTTGAAACAAAATGAAGCATTCCCCAACTCTTTCTAACCTGGTGCCCAAATACCACAAATCATACTCTTTCATTCCCCTTCTAAAATATAATTCTACTGACTATGAACTCTAGGTAGGAAAGACTGGTATGTTAATAGTATCACTTTGGTCAACTGCTTCTGAACCAGAATGATCTATGGAACATATTTGGAGAGTACAGATGGAGAGCTGTTTTATGTCATGCAAGTTGAACTGCAGCATTGGTAGAACATCATGTACAAATTGTGTGCCTCTTGGAAGCTACTGTATTGCTGTGTTTCAGATGTAAAATCCTGCATGTGCCAAAGCAAAGTAAAACAAGTAGTGCCCTTTTAGCTATTAAATTATATTTACCTTTGTTAAAACAATTTGTTCTAAATCTATGTCAATGTGTTTTTTGAGTTCTTGAGTTTTGTTTTAGTTGTACTGAATTTTCTATAAAAGATCATAATTAAATTTGTAATCAGTCCAGATGAATGATAAAGAGACTCCAGGGTGGACAAGACTGGGTAGATTAGAACCCAGTGTATAAGTGGGTCTAATCACTTCAAATCTGTCTTTCCAAAAAATAAAAAAATAAAAATAAAAACCCACACATACCAGGATGATGAGGCTGGCTGTAAACGAGAATCAAGCTTGTGTGAGCCTGACAGAAATTAATTGTCTTAAGGATAAGTCCCTAAATGTTGGGGGAACAGGTATTTTAAATATATAACTCAAAACAGATGGGCATAAACCACCAGAACAGTCTCAGGGGGTAGGATGAGGTGCTGGACTGGCTGTGTGTCAGCTTCTCTGTTATTTTGTGGAAAACCCAACTGTCTGAATGAATATACTGGTTGAAAGTGGAAAGGGGAGACTGAGATACACATCTGTAAAAATACTAACCATTGGTCTGCACCAGGAAGAAGACACATTTGCCTTTGATGGAGACGGTGGTACTGATCCATACTACATGCCTTGTAAGTGGCTCTTGATACTCTTGCTAGGCACTTCATTATGGTAATTATAATGCCATAGCCATTAGCAATTAGGGTAATGATGCCATATCCACCAAGGCTTTTCTAGCAGAGGCAAAGGGGGACTGCGGTACCCCTTGCAGATGAAATAATAACCAACAGATAGATAAAGCTGTCTGACCTTTCAAAATGTATCATAATTCCAGTAACTGTAACGGGATTTACACCCCTGAAATCTGCCACTGAATATCTGAGCAGACTTTACAGCAACTTCTGAGAAAGAAGATGTAGCTTCTTAACTAAGAAAAACACTTTTCTATTTCAAAGTCAGGGATTGTACTTCAGTAACAATTGTGCATGTATCTACCACTTCTTCTCCTCAAAGCCGTTTCTTTTAGAATGTTGCCAGTATGAGTCAGTTAAATGCCTGCTCTGAGCTGTACTCTCTCCCACACAATCTTAATGAAAGTGAGGAGAGTGCAGAATGAGAGCTGATCTCATTGAGAAGCTGGGCATGTGGATGAGTGTGTAGGTGGAAAGTCAAGGGAAGAACTTTCAGAACTAGGATCTTTCTTGAATTACAGTATCATCTACAGTCTTTATGGTATTAAGGCTGAGTAAGAAACAACTACTATTTTAGAGTCCCCAAATCTGTAGCCTCTAAACTTCTATCTCAACATTTCTTTTCCCCGTAAGGCCTCAAGATATGACCTGGAAAATGTCATATACTTGTGATTCTTTTACTAAAAATACCAGGGATTGAACCTGCAACCTTCTGTATACAAAGTGTATATACTACCGCTGAAACACAGTCCCTACCTTTCCTTCATATTTTTGGAAATCTTGCAGCCCTTGTCAAATCTTATGTATAGTCAAGAACCTGGATGGAACTGTCCATCTTCCCCATAACCGAAGAAAAGCTCTTCCATCCCTTTTCTTTCTTTTGCCCTGATTCAGGTGTGGGCTTGACTCCAGGTTTGGGTATGCCCTTGAAGATCTCTTGTATACCACTGCCAGCTTAAAGACTTGCCCATTTTGCAGAAAAAGCAAAGTGCTCACTCATCCCTCCAATCCTGAACCCACCCTCCCCTGCTGGTCACCCATGTTCTGACAAAACATTGTGTATGGGAATATGCTATATAAGAAAACCAATAAATAAACCTGTTAAAAAAAGTTCTGACAAAACAGTAGCTGAATAC
Organism: Lepidodactylus listeri; assembly: GCA_029233225.1. Taxonomy (NCBI): domain Eukaryota; kingdom Metazoa; phylum Chordata; class Lepidosauria; order Squamata; family Gekkonidae; genus Lepidodactylus; species Lepidodactylus listeri. Next base: position 47,717,746 of record JARCFY010000010.1, on the reverse strand, counting down.
AAATTGTCTTGGGCATGGGGCAGGTTACTGGATCTTTCAAATGCTCAAAGGTCCCAGGCAGATGGCCACCTTTTACACATATTGCAAGACATGATGAACAGCATCAGTCTTTGGGAGGGTGAAGAATTAGTTAATGCTAATGCTCCTGTGCCACCATCTTGTATTTTTTAAAAAGGACATGTGTGCACTGTCTTAGGTGCACCACCATCACCATTATGCATCATCAGGGCTCATTTCATAGCAGGAGTTCCTTTGCATATTAGGCCACACACCCCTAATGTAGTCAATCCTCCAAGAGCTTACAGAGCTCTTTTTACAGGGGCTACTGTAAGCTTTTGGAGGATTGGCTATATCAGGGGTGTGTGGCCTAATATGCAAAGGAGCTCCTACTACGAAATGAGCCCTGTGCATCATCAGACAATGTCTGCTGTGATATAGACAAATAAAAAAATATTAACAGTATAGGAAGGTGTTATGACTCTGATGACTTCACAAGAAGACTCTTCTCCCCTTTTCTATGAAGTACCCTTCCTTGCATTTAGCTGCTTTGACTTCATGGTCGAGTTTCCATGAATTGGGCCTTGATAAGCTATATGGAGTTGTTTGGGATCTCTGCCTAGATTCCCTGTACTGTTATTATTATCAACTTTGCAAAGTTACTCAAATGGAAAAATAAATCTGTGTTTACATTGATTATTTACAACAGCCACCTGCAGTGAAATACCCAGTATTCATATCACAAGTTTTTTTAAACAAAAATCTTAAAACAATGGGGGCAGCTTAATAGTTAAGTAATAACTTTCATTCGTGAGTTCCCACCTCAGGAGTTTTTAACCACTTAAGTGGATGGTTTCTTGAAATGTAGCAACTATTCCTTAGTGTTAAGCCAGGACACAGTGAAATTAAAACCTGAAACAATCCTGAGATAGCAGTTTCTGGCCTTGAATAGTTTTTGTTCTGCTGGTAACTGCTTCTGCTTGCCCTACTTACTGAGCCCTGGCATTGCCAACTGAACCCACCCCACGCTGGTCTGTTTGTCTTGATAGGACCTATTCTCTGGAAGGTGCTGTTTGGGTTGGGTTGCAAACCTGCCTCCTTGATAAAAATTTTCAAGGTTTTAAAACTGTTTGTTTTTCCAGTAGTACTTTAGTAGTTGGAAGTTGATAGGCATGTCTGCTGTGATTTTTATTCTGTTTTCTGTTTGATTTTTAGGCTATGATTAAGGTATTTTATTTTGTTTTTCTAAGCTTTAGAAAAACAAAACAAGATCTTACAGGTGGTTTTTTTGTATTTAAGATTTTTTATTCAATTTTCATAAGAAAGGGTAAGGTAGAGATGGGACAAGGTATGGGTTATGACATCCAGGAAACAGTAGAGCACAGAGAATCATGTAGCAATCTTACAGTTTTAACAGATTGTGTGCAACACTGAACTATGGGAAAGATGGTATACACATTATCAAATAAAAATGAAGTGAGGGTTTTTCTGCCATTATAAAGCTATAAATAGACTCAGATCTCGGAAGCTAAGCAGGGCTGACCCTGGAAAGTACTTGGAAGGGAAACCTCCAAGGAATACCAGAGTTGGGACACAGAGACAGGTAATAGTAAGCCACCTCTCTGAAATGTCCAAGCCCCACTAGGGGTTGCCAGAAGTCGACCATGACTTCCAGGCATACACACACACACACACAATACTCACCCCCCCCCTCAAAAAAAAACTATATATAGGTCCCTTCCACACGAGCAAGATAATCCGGAGAGGGAGTGAGGCTTTTTTGCTCTGGAGCAATTTGCCCCGCAGTTGCGTGATCACACAGTCTGTGGACTTGCCGGGGAAACTTGCCGCTACGTGATCAGACGCAACCACAGGAAAGTTTTTTTTTTGGGGGGTTGGTTTCCGAGGCGCTTAAACGGGGGATTGATGAATCGCCTCCCACCCTAAGGGCTTTCGATGATGCGCACATGGAGAAGGGGGGGGAACAACAGTGTGGCATTGGGATAGCATGTGATCACACTATCCACAATGCCACACTTCAGCGCTGGAGTGATCACACGGGGAAACTCCGGCTGTGAACTGCAGCAAACCATTTGATACTGGAGTTTCACTAGTAGCTTTTTACCACGATTCCCCACCGGATCAAAATGGTATGCAATGGTTTGACAACAGTTGCGGGACGCTTCCCAGATGTGCTGGTGTGATCATGCCACTTTGATCCGGTGGTGAATCATCCCTCTTCCATGGCAAATGAGTGCATATGATCGTGCCCATAGACAGCTTTTGCTCTAGATTGTGTCCTTGACCTTCCAGAAACTGCTGGACTCTGTTCCTAGAGCCATCTGAAACCATGGGGCTCTGCCCCAAATGTACCAAAAACCTCTGGGCCCCACCTCCTTGTTCTATCACTACTCCTGTTTTGGACTTGGTTCCCTGACAAATAATGTATCATATCATCCCCGCTCAAGTTGGCAAGTCTCCTTTCACCTTTCCAACAAGCATTAGCACTTTGTTTTCTGCTTGCGGGGGGGGGGGGGGGGAGAGAAAGCCAAACAATAAGCAGGAAGAATTTTTGTTACAGTAAGATGAACAAAAGGTCTCGGTCATAGTTTTTTTGGTCATCTGGTAGCATATGTAGGGAATGATAAAAATTGCCTTGTTGACTGGTCAGCTTTGATTCTCAGCTTTTTAAACTATCCTTGGGGGGGTGCTTCTAAACCCTCCTAGATAAAAGGCTAAAAACATATGGGCAGAGGCCTCAATAATATTTATGATGGACATGGGGTAAAAATATCTCTTTGAAGGAGTTATAATTTTGGGAGTGTTGTAAAGGATAACATTTCAGCTTTAAAGACTCTTATGATTTCAGCCTCAGCCAAGGAACAGAAATAGAACTGTGTCCTGAACCCCATTACAGAATACAGAAATCGAGAGATTCTGAAAGAACTGAAACATGAGAAGCATGTATCTCACACACTTATTTCTCTATAATTTTAAGTGATGGAAGAACTAAACAATGTATGTTTCTCTTTCAAAAGAAGCATTTTACCACTCATCACAAAGTTTGAAATCTGTCACTGCTATAGAGGTAGGGCTGGGTGGGGAATCTACCGCCCCAGGTCCCATTGCCCACCACTGCTTGGAGCAGTGCTAGGAGATTTTTTTTAAGTACCTCATGTGCTTTTTGGTGATTCCTAGAGCTACCCTTCATTATTTTCAATAAAATCTTCTGGTAAGCACATGGTGAATTTTAAAAAATCCCCACAATGCTGCACCCCCCACCCCAGCCTGCCTGCTAGTCAAAAGGAAATCAAATCTTTTATGAAGACCATTTTCGACTCCAATTCATATAGAGTTTTTTGAGTTTTTGACCATTTTCGACTCCAATTCATATAGAGGTCTTTACCATGGCTAAATCTTTCAAACATGGTTTCCACTCAGTTTAACAGACCTGTGCTCATTTTCACTGTGTAGAACTGGTTCTCAAACTGTAGGTTACCACACACTTCTGAGGATGGTAGTGACAGATTCCTGCAAGGATAGCATGAGCATCTGTATGCTAACTCACACACTATGACCGTTTCCGCAAAAGCAGTTGTTCTGCCCTCGGTCTCCCGTTTCCCCCCATTGTACTGCTTATTTTCCCACTATCTGTTGTGCAACCACATTTTGACCTGCATCCCCCCACCCCGATTCCCCCCCCCCCCCCATCTTCATGGTCCTTATGCTGGGAGATGCTGGTCAAAATCCAAATGCACAGCAAATAGTGGGAAATTGAGCAGTACAACCAGGGGAAACAGGAGACCGAGGGCGGAGCAACTGCTTTTGTAGAATTAGTTTATATGCATGTTCCATATGTCAAGACATTTGTGTAGTCCTGGTACAATGATATTATCAACCAGAACTCCTTCTGGCCTGATCCCAAGTAAGTGCCAGCAGCCCCGGTTCAACAGTTAGCGTTGTACTGCATAGGAACATAGTGTTGCCACTCAGCATGCTCAGATTTTATCTTAGAAAAGATGGAGTAGGAACAAATGTGGTATTCAAATGTGGCCTCACTCTCCCAACCTCCTTTTTTTGGGTCATTTTTTCTGATTTCCCTAATACTTGCTATGAAGCTAAGTCAACATGTCCACTCAGCAAGCCCACTGGTAGCATGAACACTCCCCCGTTGTCCTGAGACATGCTCTGAAGCAGGCTCATAGCTTCTGCAGCAGCAGCTTTCCACCAGGGAAGCCCACTTTTGAACATTGCTCTTCTACTTGCCCCCAGCATGCTCTGAAATTTACTGTTAAGGTTGCAAATTCAGTGCAGTCCACTTTGGTGCTGGATATCATCTGTGAAGCACATTATGATAGTATCTTATACTGCATAAACCTCAAGAAAATGAGAGGTCCTATTGCTGAAGAGTTCCACTCTTTCTAAGTGGACATTGTTCTTTACCACATTCCCAAATGTTTTAAGGCTAATTGTGTGTATACAGCAGTGAAGAAAAAAAGAGGTTTGCACATTACACTTTCATGGATGAAGTCTTGGCACTGATTTAATTACAATGTTTTTCTTTTTTATGAATTACGAATTATGGTGACCTACATTTGTAGTACTTTCTTTAGACACAGTGAATACATGCATGCATAATAGAACCTCAGTTATGATTCTGCAATAAACTGAGATTTTTAAATGTTGCGCATTGGGGAGTTTGATGCAGTATATTCAGGAAGAAGATTAGTTCAACAAGTCTGAGAAACAGAGAAATGTAGAACTGAACTGGAAGGAAGGATGCTTTGTGCAAATATTTTCCGCAGCATTGAAAAATTCCCCTCCCCATTTTGGCCAGTTTTTGAGATTTTATCCTAAGGAGGTGAAAGAATTCATTCATTCAGAGTGAGGTGAAATGGTGATCTTATTGGTGGGGATCATACATGTGACTGGATTAGAAAGTATTGCCATCAGTATCAATTGGCTTGGTTTACCCACATTGACATCATCAGATATTAATATCTGAGTTGGATACATAGTAGCGAGACATCATCCAATTCATTGTGTGCTCTGTGATTGCCTGGGATCACCCAGATGAGAAAACAAAAAAAGGCTGAAGTAACTTGAAGGAAAAATGATTCTGAAGCAGCATTACAGAAAGGAAATAGCAGCAGCAAACAGCATTGAACTAGCTATTTTTAAAAAAGGGGTGAACTTTAAGTACTGTTTGTAGAAAGATTTCAGCACCCTTGCAAGATCCTTTTTGTCCCAAAATTGAAATATGCTGACATTTAGTGCAGCCCAGAAAAAAGCCATACAGGTATTTGGCCAATTGTTCTTCCAGAAAGAATACATGCTTGCCGATGCAATGCTATAGCCCATTCCTCCTTAGTGCATTTACTTCAATGGAACTACTGTCTAAAGAACTGAAGGCTAGCTTTTCAGTGGTCACCCAGGAATCACAACTGTAAACCATAGCTAAAGTGGCTTCCTTTACTACAATTAAGAGTTTTGCTGTGGGTTTTTTTTTTTTAAAAAAGCAGGATTGCACCCAGGATCATTATGAGAATAACCTGAAAAGAGTAGCAAGGATAGGGAGATGATTTACCAGAACACAGAAGATTGCCAAGGTGACTTCCTAATTCAGGAATTAGAAGTCTGCAGTTTAATGAAATCTCTACATTTTGAAAAATGAAAGTGCAAAGAGGGTTAAAACGCATATGCACAAACACACAAACCAACCAAGAGTATTCAATAACAAATATTAAATGATAAACACAGATTGCATAAAATCAGACGGGCCATTTTAAGCAAAGCATTTTAGCTCATCATGATATGTAGCACCTTATTTAAATTAGGAGGTGTTAATTCTTAGCTTGAATAATATATTAATATAATATGTAAAGTGAATGGCATTGTTAATCACAGTCGCGCCTGGAACGACTTTGCTTCTGTGCACGGAATGTTAATTTTGCAAAACATTAATTTCAAAGATTTTGCAGCAGTGCTTTTGTAATTAAATATTAATGTCACATGTTATTGCAGTAGCATGTTTATGAAAGCCGGCAACACTTCAAGTCAACTCATTTGTTTTTATATTTATTCTTGTACATCTGCAATCCCTTCCATTTCACAATTTCAAAGTGAAGGCCATTTTGAATAGTCAATATGTAAAACATTTTTCATTGTAAGCGTTTTTTAACATCCAACAGGGTAAATATTTAATGTGGTGTTTTTAGCTGGCATAATTTTTCCAGAAAATTGGCTATAACTTTTAACAACTTGTAGGTGCACTAAACTCTCCATTTTTTATTTTTTATTTTTTTTGGCTTAAGTCATCTGAAAATAAAAGAGCCATAAATGTGATGAAACTGTGCAAAATTATGCAAGAATTATGAGATTCTTAATGAAATTCAGGAATTCCAAAAAAAACCCTTGATTTTATTACTTGTCATGGTGTGACTTTCTACTCATTTGTATTTTTTTAAGTCAGGTACTTATTTATCTTTTTGATTAACTTTTCTCAGTGATACAATTGCCTTTGTGCTGGATAATTCTGCCCGTCACTGGTCATGAAACAGTTTAAAGGATACATTTTTCATCAAGTATTTTAAGAGTAACTTTAATGATGACCCCTGTTAATTGAAGCTCCTACTCTGTCTTTGTGCCATGGTATTTGTTTGCCTGTGACTGTTTTGACCAAATTACAATATCTGATGATCTTGCTTGTGATACTTCAAACCTGTGAATTACTTTAGTCTACAAAGAAAGTCATTTCCATTTTAGCATGTTAGCAACAAGAAATCCAGCCGAGGTATCACACATTTAGCCTTTTCCCCTCCCCCCTCTCTCAAAGACTTTCATTATATAGCTTTAAAAAAAAACCTCCCTTGTCACACAGCAACATAAATTGTGAATTATAAAAATACCTTATTTATTGTACCACCAAATGCAGGAAAAATCAAGATGCATTGTTGTTTGGTTATGGCCACGTTTAATAGTTAAAAATTATATCAGCACCTGATGTTGCATGCTAACAGCTAATACAGCTTGACAGTGATGAATTTAAAGGATGAAGAAGAGATACAAACTACATTGTACAAGCATGATGGGTCTCCAACAATGCCATTTAAATATTATTTGTCACTATTTAAAATGAACCTTTCCCCTTTAAGCTATGCCATTATGCTCATTTGTCCTGTCACTGCTGACAGGCTCTATGACTCACACACAAAAATGGTCATTAGGTACTGCATCTTCATCTTATTTAAAAAACAAGGAGGGGGGGAGAGAGAGGGAAAGCATTCTGATGCCTCTAAAAGCCTGTAATTATTTTCATCCGAAGAGATAGTGTTGCTTGGAAGGTAATTTAATAACCTTTTGCATGTACCTGGGGAATGCCTCTCTGGGGAACCAAGGTGCCGACATGCCATTCAGTTATCAAAACATGACCTTTAATGGTTGCTTGGAGAGAAGTTAGCATGGAATGTTGTACACAGTACAATGCTAATTCCTCTTTCTAATGTATGCAAAAATTTCATTCTAGAGCAATGATCTATATAACATGAATTAATATAGGTAACTGTTCCAGGAAACAGTTCCTAATGCAGGGATCTTGCTATGTCCTTTGGAAAGAGCTATATGATTTTTGGGGAGGAGACAGTGAGAACAGCAAAAGGCCCCCCTTTGCCTTCCATCATTTCACTTCTTAGTTGCTTTGAGAATATGCTGTTTTGTCCTGAAATTGTGACTGAAATAATTAAGCAGCTTTTATGTTGTTGTTAATATCGATTGATTTGCAACTGCACTGTAAAGGTATGAAACAAAAGTTCATGTTAATATGAGATTCTTCCATGTTACAATATTCAGACTTGGATGTTATTCAGTGGAGTTACAGGGTTAAAAATGGATAGTGTGTCTGTTGAAATTAAACACCCTAAGCATCTACAGGGTATACTGAACAAGGAACAGGCTGTGTCCTTTGACATTAGGGTCAAGGAACTCCTTATTTTCATACAGTGATAATAGATCCCACTCTGGTTAGAAATGCTGGGATTTCGACTCATATCCCTGACACACCATCCGTCAATTTATTAGCACGCTGGTGCAGTAAGCCAGTGAACAGGCTATATCAATTTGTTTAGGGTTTTCTCCCTCCCCTTCTCCTTTAAAATGTCTGTAATCCTCATCTCTGCGCTCTCAACCGGTCAGCATTAAAGATTTATGTTGCACTTTTTTTTTCATTGCCACACCTGAATATGGATTACTTAAATGGACTGTAAATAATTCATATCTGGGAATAAGTTTCCATTACTGACCAATGTTGTAATTTAATATACTGTATTATGGGTTATGCAGTTTTTAGATTGTTTTTTTATGTGCATTCTGCAGTTGAGCAGACAACAGTTTAAGTAAAAAGGACATGCTATTTCTTCAGTTTATTTTCATGTTCACAACTGGGCTGAGGAAGCAATAAAGTAAACAAGGCTAATTTTAGCAGCTTTCTATTTTCAGAAAGAAAACAAAAACTTGACCCAAATTGACATAGGGCAAATTGAATAAATTGGGGGAATAGTATTAATCTCATTTGCTAACCAAAAGATTCAAGGTATAATACATCATTTTTTAACAGAACATTGTTTTTTAAAGCTTGATTTTAAAAATCACTTCTGATTATTTTCACATATGGTGTCTGATTTCTTGTAAATACCTCCAATATAAAAGCACATATTCATGAGAGAGTTTTTCAACAAGGTCACTAGCTACAAACAGAAAAAAACCCCTCCTCTTTGTTAAAGTGCAGAGGATGTCTTTTAAAAAAATCCTGTATAAACGTTTACACTTAAAAGGCATTTAAACAATTTAAGATTTAAGTTGTATATAGCAGGAAAAATATATTAATAATAGATTAATGCATGAAAATCTATGAAGACACATAAGATAATGATTTAAAAAGGAATAATTTAAAAAGATGAATTAAAAAAAAGAATAAAAAAGAAGGCCAACATAAACTAGGGAAAAACATGCTGTGAATAAAGTCTGTTAGATCTTGAAATAGAAGAACTGCTAAATAATGCATAGTTTTATTTTTCGATCATTTGCATAAACCTTAAGAGAGTATTTATTTGTGTAAAACTTGATGCATCGAGCAAGGAAAGTGGGGAGGAAAATGGCATTCATTTTGTTTTCATTTTGGTATTTAGGAAAAATATTCTGTTACATATGGACTACTTAGACCTAATCATCTGACTGAATGTGATGTGTTTCTTGAGCCAGGTTGGAAAGGGCTGGATTGAGAACAGTGCCCTGGTCTTGCTGCGGGCTATGCAGGTTGGCCCAAACTCTGCTAGGGAGCAGATGGCGAGCCAATGCTTGCAGTCACACTTACCTTCCTTGCTAAATCCATAATCCCTCACTGGACATGCAGCCAAGGCAGGCTTTGGAGACAGAAAGGAGGTTACAATCTGGACTTGGGTATTGACTGCCAGAACTGAGAAAACAGCTCAGAAATTTCAAATGCTTAACAAGTTATCTGTCTTGTCCCTAAGCCAGTGCAGCATTTTTAAAAGTAATTAAGACATGATTGAAAATGTGTGTGTGCCATCTAAATACAAAAAAACCCTTTAAAAACAATCAAACCCAATATTTAAAGCCATGTTAAATATACTATAATTAAAGGTGTGGGGGGGGGGAGAGGCTTGTATAAAATGTGCTTTCATTTTCATAAAGAAATAATATTGTACATTTTTAAAAGACAGAAAAATAGTCTGTGTGTGAGTGAGTGTGTACACACACACGGAAGGATTCTAGAGGTTGTTTCATCTATGTCGGATTTTAGTTCATGGTGTGATTAAATTAATCATTTAATTAATTTCACACTGAGTGAACATTAGTTTTTTGTGCTATATGTATTGCAAAGGTATGTAATATATGCTTAAAATTCTAATGCTCATATGCTGAAAAAATAATAGTATACAATAATCACAGTGTGACCTTGCCTTCTCTGTGTCTCTTTTCTTTCCTAAATATCTACTCAGTTACCAACCCAGATATTATACCTCTGAAATATATATAATCTCAAAAAAATGCAGTAGGGGAAGCCAAATCCTAATCAGCCACAATAAAGGGGGAAAACGATAAGACCATCTGTTTAAAGCAAGTGGATTTGCTATAAAAGGATGGCATACACAAAAAGTTACAGCAATATTGTGATTGTGTATTAACTTAAACGTGATGTATATGTTTGTTTGTATGCATATGCATTTATTTATATGTGTGTATTTTTATACATCGATAGTGCACATATGTATGTTTGTGTTTATCTTATGTGTGTAGATTATGTGCATCTGTATCAAATGCCTATGAGATATATATGCTTACTCATTGGAGGTACGTTTACATGTGAATGTATGCACATTTCTTTATATGTGTATGATCCATATTTGAAAAATCTAGATTGTGTCCAGCCAAGCACTCAGAGGCCAGTCCTATGAGTTGTTGTATCAAGTGATGGGGTTTGAGCTTGTGGGCAAAGCTGGTGCTCTGATTTTCAGAACCTATTTCACCTCCATTACAAATTCAGAGTGTGTTAGGAGGCTTCCCATCTCCCTCTCTTCTGGCCATGCAGCCAGGAAAAAGGGAGATGGGATCACTTGGAAAGGTGCTTGCAGGCAGGAGAAAGGCGGGTGTCTTCTAGGTTTGCCACAGGGTATCTGTGCTATGAAACACCATATGCAATTCTGGTTGTGCCGGGGCAGGGAGGAGCAGTATCGTCCTCCCACCAAGTTCTTGTTCATAGGCCATAGATGATCACAGAAGTTATGGAGGATAGCACAGACCTATACTGACAGTGTTTGTATAGTTAAGTGCTTGGGTTAGGGGCTGCTCTTTCTCCTGCAAATAATTAGACTAGGGCTGGAGAGTCAGCATGGTATAGTAAGTGGAAAATTGGACTTTGACCAAGAGACTTGGGTGGAAATTTCTGTTGTCCCATGGCATGAGGTGGACATAGTCACAGTTTCTTACCTCCTCCTCCTACACAGGATGTAGGACAGTTCATGGTGGTCCATGACCCTTTGTGAAGAGCAGAACACAGGGGTTTACATCGTGGTCTTCACAGGAAACTGCTGCGGGGCTGGGAGCTATTTAAATGATTCGAAGCTATTTAAACCCTGCTTTGAGCTCCCCATGGCTTTTTGTGGGGAGCAGAAAGCAGGGTTTAAATGACTTAGAGCCATTTAAACCAACAGCTGATAGGTGGGGAGAACTTTCCCTGCCCTCTCAGCTGTGGGCTCCCTCATGCAACCTGCTTTAAAGGGGTTGCAGGAGGGAGCTCGACCGCTGACCTAGCAGGGAGAGCTGTGCAGCCAGGAAAGAGGGAGATGGGAAGCCTCTTCCCAGGCTATCTCACACCCGCCTTTCTCCTGCCTGCAAGCACCTTTCCAAGTGATCCCATCTCCCTTTTTCCTGGCTGCATGGCCAGAAGAGAGGGAGATGGGAAGCCTCTTCCCTGGTGATCCCATCTCCCTTTCTCCTGGCCAGGCTGAGCCTCGGCCAGGAGAAAGGTGTAAGGGAGTCCTATGGCGATTCCCCTCCCCCTTTCTCCTAGCCAGAGCAAGCCATGGCCAGGAGAAAGGTGTAAGGGAGTCCCTTCCACAGTAACCCCTGCCCCCTTTCTCCCAGCCACAGCAGAAAAGGGAAAGGGGTTTGTTTCAGGGCCACCCTGAACCACAAAATGAACCACCTTTTTAATGTTCATGCTTATCCCTAGTAAGTATCAGTAATAATAATTTTAACTTTTCTGTCTAGTGCAGTTTAATTTGGTCTGTCGTATCAAACTGCCAGCTAAGCAGGCTTACTTGGAAGTAAATTCTCTTGAAATCAGTAGGACATTCTTGCAAGCAATTGTATTCAGGATTGGTTTGCTAAATAAGTACAAAGTAGTCTGTCATCTCCTAGTCTTCTTTTTTTTTCATTACAAACTAAAATCTGTAATCCAAAATCTCATACAAGTGTTGATCATCTCATTAGTTATAGAATCCAAGAGCAAACATAGCAGCCAAGGGAATTAACATTCAAGGACATCACTGTATTTTCATTCTAACAATATATGCTATTTTTCATTAGCAAGAATAATTATTTGTGGGGGCAATCATCACGCTATTGTTTATTAAAGATAAGTTTTATTCCACAGTTGGGCATCTCAACACAGAACCCAGTTAAACTGGATAAGGTATCAGTTTTAGGACAATCCACAAATATATTTATCATATGGAGGGCCCTGGAAACATTCTCTGCAGTCATGTGGTAAGTTTCAACAGAGCCATTATTGGAGGGGGTGGTGGTTTTGAGGTGATTCCCTGTATGGTTGTGATGGAGGGGAAACTGTTTGGAGGCTTTATCCAACACCTATAATGTGACAATTGTACGTGTTTGCTTATATGTCTTTTTCCCCTTTATATCACGATCATCAAAAGCTAATAATACAACTTAATGTTACAATTTAAAACATCATAGAAATATCATAAAATAAACCAAAACCAATTACTACCTATCCAAATATAGATCAGTATAAGAATAGTAGCAGCACAAGACAAAAATACCCAGCCTGCACAAGTAACCATCCCCTTCCAAACCCTTTTCTAGAAAGGAAGATGTTTAGTATTTTAAAAAAGAATGACATGAATTTCACTTGGGAGAAAATTCCACAAGCTGGGGAGAGATGGGGTCTGTCGCTGAAGAATTCATATCCATAATAACCATATGCCTTTCTTCATAAGCTGTCGAAACTGAGGTAGGACCCCCCCCCCCCAATATGACCTCATCATCTGGATAGATTTCCCAACTTGAAAGAGCATCAGTGAGTCCTTGTTTGCTCCACTGGAAACTAACACATAGCCATCAGTCCCCATAGGTTTCCTAGTAAAAAAAAAAAACAATAATGGTTCCTGGGGGCCATTTCATGTCAGGAAAATGTCATGGATGGGAAGGCTGAAGCCTCTTTTCCACATGCATCACATTCTTGTTCTGCATCAGGCCTTCACATGCCTGGAAAGCATGAAACCTCCAACCCATGTGTGCTGCAAAGTCTTTGTGGCAGCCACAAGACACTGAATCATGAAAATGTAGGGAAATGACCTTTTGTAATTTCAGTTTTACATTGTAAATTTGTTTTTTGCAATTCAGAAGGGCACGATCATACGCACCCATTTGCGACACAAGAAGGAGATTCCCCACCGGCTCAAAGTGGCGCGATCACACAAGCACATCTGGGAAGCGTCCTGCAGCCGGTGTCAAAGTGTCGCAAACCGCTTTGAGCCAGTGGGGAATCGGCTTATTTAGCTACCAGTGGAAAGGCAGTCTCAAATGGTTTGCGACGGCCCAGAACTGACCTTTCCTGGTGTAATCGCACCAGCGCAAACAAGTGGCTTTGGGGAGCGGGCTTTTGGGGTTTTTTCCCTCCCATCCTGGTATGTGCATCATCGGATGACCCTGAGGGTGGAGAGGCAAGTCATCGATCCCTTGTAGAAGCAGATAAGCACACTGAAAACGGCTGGGGGGGGGGGAAACCAACTCGCCCGCGGCTGCGTGTGATCATGCAGTGGCGGTTCACCCTCACAGGTCCATGGACCTGTGTGATCCCACAAAAGCGGTGCAAATTGCGCTGGCACAAATTTCTGTCACTTCCTGTCCGGTTTATCTCACTCGTGTGGACAGGGCCAGAAGTATTGCTTTGTATGAGACATTCTGAGTGTAGATATCCATGGAGAAAAGCAAATATCTACTTTTCCTGTTATTTACGAATGGCATGAAGACAGATCAAGCCTGTGAACACCTTGTCCTCCTCAATGTGGGAAATACTTATTTTAATTTGAGATCTAGATAAGAGGGTCTTGCTGTGGTTATTCCGAAAAGAAGGAAAAGCCGCTCCCAAGTGCTTATTACTTCAAATTGGAGAGGGTTGAGCCTAAACAAACAACAAAACAAACCCAAAATTGTTCAGCTCTACATGACATTAAACCTTATATTCACTACAGTCTAGCACACACAGTTAAATTAGGATGAAATGAATGGGACTGAAGAGAACAAAGAGTGGCTCAGAAAGGACTGGTAGGAGGCAATGGGACTGGAGCATATAGAGTTGCCATCACTGGCTTAGAAAATTCCTGTAGACTGGAGGGGGGCCTAGGGAGGGCAGAGTTTGAGAGAAGAGGGAACTCAGCAGGGAGTTCAGCCATAGACTCCTCCCTTCAAAGCTGCCATTTCCTCTAGGGGAACTGATCACTGTAGTCTGGAGGCTGGGAAACTCCAGCCCTCTGCTCAAGGTTGGCAGCCCTTGGAGTGCCTCCATTCTCTCACTTGAGGCAGCTTTGTTACAAAGTACTTGGGTTCAACAGAAAGCTCCATTTATTTATGTATCTGTTATTGTTATAGATTTAAATATGCTCTGTGTTTTTAATGCTGTGATGTTTGCTTAATGCTCATTTGAATTTCTAGCCTTTGGTCCCCCATGATAGAGGAGGTTTTACTTTTGTTCTTGGAAGTTAGAATTTTGGCAGATTGGGATGATGTGGAGTGGGGAACTGAAAAAAAGAGGAAATAGGGAAAGATTTTTAAGTTTGAGTGACAAAGTGAATACCTAAAAGTGATATAGAAGTCTCAACAAACCAGGACATGTGCAACTAACAGAGGAGAAATGGTTTATATATTATTCACCAATCTCCTGGGCTTCGATACCAACTCAGAGTTGGCATTCGTCCCATATATATTATTTAATCTTTTACAGTTTAAGATGCATACAAAGGGAGTGAATGGGGAAAATGCAGTTCATTCTTTGCATATGCAAGGGCATAACCATTTAGAGAGAGATTCCATACACATATGTCACCTGACACCCAATACTAGTTGCAGCAAGTAATGGCTGTGTCCTAGAAATTGCTTCTATGAATGTTTCTTTTTTGAGAATAATAATAATTTTTAAAAAAACAAGTTGGTGGATTGATCATGATCACCTTTGACTGTGGTGGAGTACAGAAAAGAAAGAAACAAGGGACTGCACCAGTAAAAGGAGCCAATGGTGCAAGAAGGAGAATATTTTTTAGATAATTAATGATTTTTATATTCAATCCCAATAAGAGGAAATATTTTTGTATACAATTTATTTATACCCTTGTGTGTTTTGTGTTTGCTTCATCAATAATATTGTCCCTTGTCCCTTCCTTATTTAGGAGGATTCTTGACAAATAAATTCTTGATGATAAATATTATTAGATCCCCTGAAAAAACTAACATGAAATGAGTAGGAATTGGAATTTTAAAAACTTCCCTCTTTATTGAGAGTGGAGTATAACAAAACATTTTTAAACCTATAATTATCTAATCAATAATGTATGTATGTATTTATTTATTTATTTCAATTTATATCCTGCTCTCCCTGAAACCAGCTCAAAGTGGGTGACAACAGTTTATAAAACATATAATTTAAAAACTTTCCAACATTTCAAAAAATAATTGATCACATTCAATAAATACAATAAAATCATTAAAACAGCTACCATACAGTTTTAAGATGGTGTAAAAACTCCTATGGAGGGCAATCAGGCATCTGATAGAAGGGGGAAAGGGGGGGAAGCGGGGGAAGAGAGGGGGGAAGGAAGGGGAGGCCAAAACTAGATCAGCCTATTGGCAAGGAGCCCATCAGTACCCTCAACCATAGGCCCTGAAGAATTGTACCAGTTGTATTCTCTTTCTTGCACCACTGGCTTTTTGCCTATACTGTTTTGTGTTGGGGTAGAGTGTAAGTATAAAATATACTGTTACTATAAGAGCAATGATCAAAAATGGATACTGCATTTTTGCAGATACTGCCCAGCCTCTGAGCTCCTCACACTTACAGAGCAATCCTGGGGGGGAGGGGAATCAAAATAGGGAGCTGACTGACACCTATGCCAGTATAAATCAGATTTACACTGGTGTAAGGGGTGTTTACATCAGCACAGGGCCTGAGTGGTCCTGCACAGTGCACAGTGCACTACAGCTGCACACTAGCGGAGTGATGGCATGAACCCCTGAGCTGGTGGAAATGTTAGCATGCCAGGGGGCACATCACCAGCCAGTTGGCTCCCAAAGCAGTTTCAGCATGGGAATCCCCCTCCAGAACAGGTGCAAAATTGCACCAGCAAAAATGCTGACACAGCCCATTGGTGTCCATGGGGACTTCCAATTCACTCCCCTAACCAGCTGTGGCCACACCCTCAGGAACCCAAGCAGCTCGGGATACCAACAAAGTGTGCACTCCCTCTAGTAAAAAATAAGGAGCATAATGAATTAATCTCTATTTTACTTTCTACAGCATGCTTATTGGAAAAATCCTTTACCTCCCCATATCAATACTTGGACCGATTTCTCACAAGGAGCTGCAGCGCCATCTCTCCTCCCTTGGCACTATTCAACCATACTCTGAAAAAGCTCACAATAATTTTGTTACAACTTGGTTTCCACTAATGCAATTTCTGTTGAACAGGATATAATTCCAAATAATCTGATATACAAAGGTATGATCTTTTTCTAGTTCTTTCTTGGCCTCCCAACTTTCTTTCTTTTGTTGAAGGCTGAATGTTTTGATGGTTTAACTGTACTCAGATGAGCTAACATGTGGTTTGGTGTTTTAGTATGGAACTGACATGTATAGATTTAAATGATATTTTTTTTAAAGTGTGCACTCAATCAGCACCTCCACACACATTGTCCCTGCCCTTCTCTGGCACCCAATAACAGTCTGGTTCTAAAAGGTCATCCCACAACTCCAGAGGTAGGGCACATGGCATAAAATGCTGTCTGAAAGCTTCCTACTGTGTGGACTTAGAGCGAGCACACATGCATCTCAGTGGTGGGCAAAACACAGACAGGGCAGCTAGCACCACTGAGCAAGCACTCGGGGGGAATACACCACCAGGAGAGCAAAGTCCATATTTCATGGCTGAGTTCTCCCAGTTTTCAGTCCTCACAGATTCAGCAGGCCTTCAGCCAAGATCCCAAGGGGGAGCCATGGAAAGTGGGTTGGCATGGGGAAGCCATGGATGCCCACCTGGGCACCACAGCTGGGAGTGAGTGAGGGCACCCACACATCCACATTCTTGTCCACTGTCACCCTCTAAAGACCTGTACACTCTGTGTACAGAGCCTCACCATGGGGTGTCCATGGGGCTGATGGGTGACACCTCCCTCCCCACTGATAGGTGGTTGGATGTTATAACAGGATCTGGTCTCTTTAAGGGGGCTGGGCACCATCATGGGCCTCCATGGGTTCCCCCCAGGGCCATTCACCCCCAGCATGTGCCACCTTTCAAATGGCAATTACAGGGCAGTCTGTCAGCCAGAGCACAGCATCTGTCTTGTGGCCCATCTCTTTCTGCCCCCTGCCAGTGATGCCTGCTTGGCTTGGTCCCCTGCACTCAGGATTCCCATTGGTCCTCTCAGCCCACTGTATCACGCTGCCCCCGCCTTGTGAACATGCCAGAATGGAATTCTGAGGCGGGATTGCAAGGGTCACTGCTGCAGCAGCAGTGTTCCACCAGCAACACTGTTGGGGCATGTTCTTTCTCATTTGGCCGCCAGTTTGGAATAGTGGTTAAGTGTGCGGACTCTAATCTGGGAGAACTGGGTTTGATTCCCCACTCCTCCATTTGGATCTGCTGGATGACACTGGGCAAGCCATAGCTCCGTACCAGCTGTTCTCTCAAGGACAGTTGTCTCAGAGCTCTCTCAGCCCCACCTACCTCACACGGTGTCTGTTGTGGGGAGGAAAAGGGAAAGGAGTTTGTAAGCCGCTCTGAGACTCCAAGTGAGTGAAGGGCAGGATATAAATCCACTCTCTTCTTCTTCTTCTTCTTCTTCTTCTTCTTGTAACTATCCCCTTAGGGTGGTGATTAGTGGTGCCATGGCCACACCACAGCCAGCTGCTGCAGTGCTGGTATGACTCAGGATTGCTCTTCCCATCTCCTAAATCCTGAGACTCCTTCCCATTCAACTTTATATTCCTCAGGCTGTTTGAGAACCACTAAAAGAATGTGTATGCAAAATTCTTTGGGTCCAAGTTGCTTTGTGGCCCAAGACGACAGGCAGTCCACCTGCCTTATTTTGCTCTCGTGTGAAAACCAGGTAGCAGCCAGCATGATGTCTGTTTGTCTGGGCCAGCAGGTTAAATCTCAGGGACTTAGCAATAGCTGGAAATCTCTCTAAGAACCCATAACTTTTAACTTTAATCTTTTTCTTGACATGAAATAATAGCAGCTGATATCCTGAAGCAAGAAAGCATTTGCTAGGTTCTCCAGTAATCAAACAATTAAATTTTTACTTGCTTACTTGTTCAAAACATTTCTCTGCTGCCTTTCTACCCGAATAGGGTCCCCAAGGCAGTAAGCATCAAAACATTAAAACATTTCCACATTAAAACAGCACTTAAAATAAAGTATGTACAAAATAATTCTATAAAACATAAATGCACATAACAAGAAAACCGGCAAGGAAGGCCAATAACAGTTATTTGGGGTATGCCAAACAAAACAAAAAAGTCTTCACCCACTGGCGGAACATGATGACAGAATGACATAGAACACACTTCCAAAGTTTTGCACCAAAAGCAGGAAGGCCCTTTCTTGTGTTAGCATCCATCTAGCCTCAGAGGGTGGGGATATCCAAACCAGTGCCTCCAAAGATGACCAGAGTGGACAGGTAAGTTCATATGGGAGAAGGTGGTCCTTAAGGCATGCTGGCCCCAAGCCTTATCAGTCTTTTAAGATCAATACCAGTGTAACTGTTGCCTGCAGCCTCAGTCCAGGTGCCTGACCATTGGCTGGTGGTCAGTTCCCCTGGAGATCCTCCTTGGTCTCACCACTCACCAGATACAAAGTGCAAAAATTACAGCCACCACCAGGCAACTCTGCATATCCTTTCAATCTCATTCCCTTCAATGCTCCCTTTAAGCTATGGAGTCTTGTGAGCAAAAATACTACCTTGTGAGCTACTGGGATTAAAGTTGTGAGCAAGCAATTTGGCTACTGCATAAATTAGTTTGCTCTGGAGCCATCCTTCATGAGCTAAGATAGCCAGAGGCTAAAAAACTGTGAGCTAGCTCACACTAACTCAGCTTAGAGGGAACACTGCTCACACCTCCATGTATTCTGACCAGATTGTTTCTTGATTCTCTGGGTTTGCTATTCCCAGTTGCCCTAGCAGGCACACCTCTGCAGAAGTTGGGTGTTTCTTCTATGGGCATTTCTTCTATGGCTGCCTGCCTGCAGTCCTTAATCCATTCTCCTTCTCCCTCACCCCTTCCAAGCTCCTTGGCTCTCTCCTCTGTTGGAAGAGCTTGGTCATCTTTTTGGACTGCACTGAGTTTCAGCCACTGATTCAGCCAGGCCACTTGCACTCCAGACCAGGTTGCTGTCACACTCCCTCTATGGCTCCAGCTCACCTTCCTCCATTTCACCCTCCCCTTTCTTGGCTCCTGGGTACCTTTTAACTGTGCTGCCCATCAGAGCAATCCCCGCCCACCTGCAGGCAACCATCGCAGTTCTTCTGGCCCCACCCTGTTTCCTTCTGGCCCAGCTGTCATGAGCACTCCGATGCTACCTGAGCCCCATGGAGCTGTCTGACTGGCCACAACCAGCACCTCGAATTGAGCCTGGAAGCAAACTGGGAGCTAGTGTTGATGGAACAAGGTTCAAGCGATATAGTCCCTATGGCCCACTCCTGTCAACATTCTGCTACAGCATTCTGCACCAACTATAGCTTCCAGACTATCTTCAAGGGCAGCCCCATGTAGAGAACATTGCAACAATCTCATCTAGATATTACCAGTGCATGCACCACAGTGGCAAGATCTTTTCAGCTGGCTCACCAGCTGTAGCTGTTAAAAGGCACCCCTGGCCACCACTAACACCTGTTTATCCAAATGGAGGCCCAAGTCCAGCAGCCCACAATGTAACCCCTTCCAGAATATGAGAGATCCCACCAGTAGCTTCTCCATCTTGTCAGGATTATGATTCAGTTTGTTAGCCCTCATCCATTTAAAAACTGCCACCACATGCCTGTTTACGGGTTCCCCAGTCTCTCTTGGATCTGTTGCAAGTGTGAGATAGAGCTATGTGCAACTCAGCCCAGATCTCCTGATGAACTCTTCCAGCAGCTGTACATAGATGTTGAAAAACGTGGGAGACAATGCTCCCTCTAAGCTGTGAAGTCTTGTGAGCAAAAATTATTCTTTGTGTAATGTACCAAGAGGGTTGAATGTAATGGTGATCGCCATGTGCTTGGGTAATGGTGACCGCCATGTGGCCAAACACACATGGCCAGGCCAGCTACCTGAGCTTGGGTCAGGAATAACAATAGCTGGCCAGATTGTAACTTGCCACCAATCTAGTGACTAGGATCCTCGGGGGGACTTTATGATATGTAACCTGAAGCATAAGGTCCTATCGGGACATTTGGGCGACGTTGGAGGTGTGGCTTCAACTGGAATAAAAGAGGGCCCTTGAGCCCAGGTTGGCATGCTTCATCTGACCACCCAATAAAGAGGTGGATATGAAATCACTCCCACTGGTCTCCCGACTCCGATACTTTTCACTTTGTGAGCTCCTGGCATTAAAGTTGTGTGAGCGATTTTGCTACTTCATAAATTAGTTTGCTCCAGAGCCATCCTTCCTGAGCTAAGACAAAAATCTGTGAGCTGGAGGCTAAAAAACTGTGAGCTAGCTCACACTAACGCAGCTTAGAGGGAACACTGGAGGCAAGCTAGAACTCCTCAGCACCACACTCAGAAAGCTGCCTTCAAAGTAGAACTGAAAGCACTGCAGAACATTGCCTCCCAGAAGTTTAACATAACTGGCAGTATCAGAAACCACTAAGAGGTTTGGGAGAATTTACAGGGTTGCACTTGGATTCCTAGAGAGCCTGCCTGTTCTTTAGTCTGGTAAAGACAATGGACCCATGTTTTTTAGTGAACATGTGGAGAGGCAGAGCAGGTGAAAGTGCACTGGCCCCACCCCCTGCCTCCACATGATTGTCTGGTCATTTGCACAGTGCAACTGCATGGAGCAAGTGGCCACACATATGTTCTCTTCCCGGAGCCAGTTTGGTGTAGTGGTTAAGTGTGCGGACTCTAATCTGGGAGAACCAGGTTTGATTCCCCACTCCTCCACTTGCACCTGCTGGATGACCTTGGGCAAGCCATAGCTCTGTACCAGCTGTTCTCTCAAGGACAGTTGTCTCAGAGCTCTCTCAGCCCCACCTACCTCACAGGGTGTCTGTTGTGGGGAGGGGAAGGAAAAGGAGTTTGTAAGCCGCTCTGAGACTCCAAGTGAGTGAAGGGCAGGATATAAATCCAATCTCTTCTTCTTCCCTCTTGTCAGCCGTACTGATTTCTGAACATTTCTAATCACAGGGAGGGATCCCCAAGCAGCCACTTCATCTACATGGTTGCACCCCACAGATGACCATACAATCTCATGGAAGCCAGAGTGGGGCCAGCATGCTCACACCTACTCTCCCTCCCCAGACATTCAGTGGGGCTGTTATCTGCAGTGCACATGCTAAGGCCCTAAGCTATCTCAAGTTTTAAGAGGTCTGAGAGCAGTGGGACTTCATGCCTTTTTTCCTTCCCTCTTCCTTTCTTTTGTGTCTCTTTAGTAGGGGAGCTGTTATCTAGGAGCCCATGTTTCATGCAATTTCATTTATCTGTGAGGAAGAAGGGTGCAAATTGTGGCCTAATGGCGATGTCTGGTCCATAGAAATATTTCATCCATCTCTCGAGCTGCTTTACAATTTGTTTTGTTGGGACCATTCTTCTACTGGAATGTGGTATGGGTTGGTGGGTCAAGGGTCCTATGATATTGCTTATAAAAAACTTGAGAGCCAGTGTGCTGTCATGGTTAGAATGTCAGACTATGTCCTGGGAGACCCCCCCCCCCTTCAAATCCCCATTCTGCCATGGGACCCGCTAAGTGACCCTTGGGCCAGTCACACATTTGACACCTAACCTACCTCACGGGGTAGTTTTGAGGACAAAATTGAGGAGAGGAGAATGATGTCAGCTGCTCTGGGTCCTAATTGGAAGACGGGCATAAAACTCATTGGAAGATTTAGGCATGAAACTCTCCCCTCTCAGAAGCGAAATTTTGGCCAGCTGGGAGGAGTCACATCTTTACCACTCAGTTCTTCTACATTCGCCACAGTTGCAGCAGTGATCTGGAACTTCATGGAGGGTCCCCCCCCACCTTCAGAGCACTAGCTTCCCTGTTTTTCTTTGTCTAAAGTTTTGATTTCTGTAAAGTGTAACATAACTGATCATTCTTAAATTAGTCAGTTTAATAGGCTTCCCCCTATATGTAGTTGTGCTTTCGTTTTAGGGTATTGCTTCCTGTCCATAGTACTTTTACCAACATGACTTCCAAGGGTGTAACTAAGTATATTAAGGGCAGAGACATCACTATCTGCATACTCCCACTGATTTCTGTGGAGCTGCAGCAGTTTAACTGGGTGGTGAATCATTTCCTGTTCTCTGAAAACACTGACAATATTTTCCAAGCATTTGCAAAACTTCCAATACACCATACAAATCAGTGAAAACATTAAAGCATGTAACTTACATTAGAAATACAAATAAAAACAAGCAAACCCCCCCCAACAACATTTGATAGAGAAACTGTTACTTTTGCATGATTTCCCCCCTACAGTTATCCCAGAAAACAGACATAGGCTGCAGTCACACTGGCGGCTTGGTGCGATATGGTGCCACCTCTAATTGAACTGGTTTAAAGTGTTGCGGGGCATATCAGCCACACAGCACACCCTGCTGCAGGTTATCCACAGAGACATCCCATGGTGAAGCATCCACATTATTGCAGTGCCACAGCCACGGAGCGCACTGCCAAAAATATTTTCAAAATTCATGCACATGCATATGTGTGCATATAGACAATTTAAAAAAAAAAAAAAAACACCCTTCCTGGCGGCAGAATAGATCTGCAGGTTCAGACTGCCAAATCCGTTCTGCGCATGCTCCCTCGCATTCAGACATCTGGCCATGTGCAATGACTGCGTGGGGAATCAAAAACACCACTTGTGATGTGGTGCCTTTTTAACCCTGCTTTAAGTCATCCTATGATGGGATTAGTATGTTGGGGGAACGCCTGACAGACGTGGCTGTCTGACTGCGCTCATTTGATCCAGAGGGGAGGAGTGGCTGTGTCGGGCCAAACTGCTCATGTGAGCACAGCCATACAAACCTTTCATTATTTGGCAGTCTGCAATAATGGCTGCATCATAAAGTGTTTAGCAAATCTGGTACAAACCTATCATCCTGCTCTTTCCCAGGTGCTGCAACTCTTTTGAGGCAACATTCCTGCCCTCCAGCTGGTGGCTCAGCCATGTAGACCAGGACAAGGATCAGACCTGAACTGGCAAAGAAAACTGGGAAAGAGAAAGAATAAAGGAGGACCAGAGCTGCCTGATGGGGCTGTGGTGGCTCAGAGGTTAAGATGCTGAGTTGCAGACCAGAAGGTCAGTAGCTCAGCACTTCGAGACCCAAGTGCAGCATGACAGAGTGAGCTTCTGTCTCTGGCCCCAGCTCCTGCCAACCTAGCAGTTCAAAAGCAAGAAATTGCAAGTAGATAAGTACCACTTTGGTGAGAAGGTAACAGTGTTCTGTGTGCCATGGTGTTTAGTCATGCTGGCCACGTGACCACGGAAAAAAGTCTTTGGACAATGCTGGCTCTTCGGCTTGGAAACAGAGATGAGCACCACCCCCTAGAGTTGGATTTAACTGGCTTTCAAGCAAGGGAAACCACCTTTTAGAGCTGCCTGATTCCAGGATGTGCTTGAGCAGGACAACGCATGGCACTGGCAACCTCTGTGAGGTGAATTTTTTATGATGACTTATTTGACAGCAGATACTTCAATGGACTCTCCAGTGGACTATCTTACAGTTTTAAGTATGTCTGCTATTCAGGACAGTGTGAGGAGTTAAGGCAAATGCACTGGAGTTCCTGCATACCAAGTAGAGGACTGTGCTAGAACTAGAGAACTATGGTAGGGATGAGTGGATTTCCCCAGTGCTATTCCTTTATTGTTTCAGAATTTCTCTCTAGGCACTACTCCTGCATTCCAGTTTCACTAAGAAAACTTTCCTCGCCTTGACTTTTGTACCCTTAGAAGTTCATTGATCCATGAATCTTGAGCAGCAGAAGACACTTATTTCTTATTTTTTTTAGATGCAAGGGCTAAAAGGACTGAGATGAATTTTGCAATTGCTAGAGTGATCTTATGATCCTTATCACTGAGCAAAAGAGCCAGGGTTTCCAGAGCACAGGGGGATGATTGGTTGAAACTAAGAAAACATGTAAAATTAATACATCACTTTGGCCATCACTTCCCATTTGAACATCACTTTCTGTTCCTTGTTAATTTGCTCATTTACCCCATCTGATTTCTAAAACCTGGATGAGATTGTATAAATAATTGATCATATTTTATGCAATGTTTTATGGCTTGGCACATGCACCCCTGTGCATAGGTAAAGCATCACACAAAATGAAACTGGGTGCAGTTGGATGTTTAATCGCATCAGGATTGATTTTTGCTGAGTTTTACCAATGTTGGGTAATACAGACAAGGAAAAGAGCTGTATGAAACTAAGGAACTGACAGTGGCAAACTGCACATACACAATACTTTGTACAGAATTCAAAAATAAAAGTGAACAATGAAGAGGTTCTAATGTATCAATTCCATTTTGTCCATAACTTTTGGTAGATCATGCAGCCCATCTACATCAGCCTCAATGCATTGGGACAAAGTCCTGCTAACTGTTAGGAACCTCTTAGATCCTTGTGACCAGCTGTGTTATTTTAGGTACCTATAAATGTTCTGACATTCTTACATTCTACAACCACTTAGTGAATAAAGAACATCTATGCAAAACCAGATAAGAAAATAGATAAAACATTGTGTATGCACCTAAAAACTTGGAAATGATGGCTGGTTCACACAATGCATTACTTTTCAATTAAGGCAATCGTAGCCTAATCCACCCCCATTATATGCCTATGAAGGCAAAAGTAATTTCTGAATTGGCTGTTCTCTGATATGATCAATAGTAATTTACATGTCTATGGCAAGACCACACTTGTGGCCAACTAGAAAAAAAATCACCACCACAGCACTTGTATATTAATGATGTGTATATTAATGATTGCTTGATTCCATTATTCATACATAGGAGTAAGAATCTAGGGATGTTCAGAGCTACTTGTGTGGATAAAATGTATTTTGTAAACTGAACCACCTGTACACAAATTCTGAAATTCGGTACTAGTCTAATTACAAGGGTGGATACATTCTTTTCTATTTCCTGTCCTGTCAGAGTAAAAACAAACCCTCAGAATTACGTTTCCTGAATGAGCTGATCAGTACATTATGGCATAATTTTTAAATAGTTGGAGAGAATGTATCATGAATATTGCTGGTGTATGTGTTGATAATCATCTGGTTTGCACATATTTATCCATGCAAAATGACCAAGGAAAATGTCCAAGGAAAGTTAGGACCACTCCTATGGGTGAAATAAAATGGTACATCAGTTCTGAGGGACTTACTACCAGCTACCATGCTGAGGACTGAGATGATGATGTGTTACAAGGAAGGCATCACTTTAAAGATTTGGGATATAAGATGTGAAATATTAATTTATTGTCTTCATATTCTTTCTTTGTTTTTCAACCTAAAGTGGCTAACAAAAATAATGTAAAAAACAAATAGGTTAAAGCAGTTGAAATCACTAAAGGTACTATATCATGAAAAGGGAGAAGAACAGTTGTGCTATCAAACATATTTTATTTGACTACTTGGCTCATCTTGGAAAAAAGATGTTGAAACATAACTTGTGATGTGTAAAGAAAGTGGCATGACCTAGAAATGAACATCACAGAGCTATGACACTTAGGTGTTGCTTAAGCAGTAAGACAATACAGCTGGGATATCCATATGTAGGGTACATTGTGAAGCACAAAACAGCCAACTGTCTTTGTCAACTTCGAGTGAGCAGGAATAAAATAGTAGGAATAGAGCCTGCATTTCTTAAAAGCAGTTTTAAGTAAGTGCACTTTGAACTGTAAGCTTACGGGGATCTTATTTATTTATTTATTTATTTATTTCATGGGATTTATATCCCGCTCTCCCCGCCAACAGCAGGCTCAGGGCAGCTATTTTCTTCCATCTAGGAAGAAAATAACTATAATGGCCAGTGACATCCTTTGGGTTTTATTACGTTTTTTTCCTGCAGAACTTTGTCTGATGAAAATTTTTAAATTGATCCCCAAGTAAGGACTGGTTTATATAATAGGTATTCATTTACTTGTAAGGCCTTTCTCAGCCTGTACAGTTGGCAGGTGATGGTTGTGGTTGTCTTTGAACTCCTCTCTCTGATATGTTAGTGATTAACACATGGAATTCACTGCCACAGGAGGTGGTGGCAGCTACATGCACGGGCGGCTTCAAGAGGGAATTAGATAAACATATGGAGCAGAGATCCATCAGTGGCTATTAGCCACAAGGTATAGATAGGAACTCTCAGTCTGGGGCAAGTGATGCACTATATTCTTGGTGCTTGGGGAGCAAGAGTGGGAGGGCTTCTAGTGTCCTGGCCCCACTGGTGGACCTCCTGATGGCACCTGGTATTTTTGGTCACTGTGTGATAGAGTGTTGGTCTAGATGGGCCATTGGCCTGATCCAACATTGGCTCCTGTTATGTTCTTATCTATGGAAGGTGATTTTACATCAAAGCATTTTAACATTTTAATTTAAAAAATATATCTTAGGTTCCTCCTTTCAGTTTAGGGAATTTCTGAGATGTCAAAGAAGTACTATTAATAGCATAATATACAAAAGAAGCAGAAAGAAAGCTGAAAGAAAAGCAGCAGCAGCATGAACAAAGGAGACAGCAGCCAAGTTCAGACAAACAATATCATCTTGACCTGGCAGATGAAGTTCAATAATGTAGACTCCAATAGAATGTCTTTGGGAATGACATTCCAAAAGTGGGGCACTACCAAAGAAAAGGCAGGAGGGATCTGTTCCATGACAGAACTTTGTGATTCAACCCCTTAAAGACAGAAGTTCCAATAGGAGACCCTTACTTGAAGATTTTAATTGACACATGCATTCTGATTAAACTTTCTCGACTGCAGTCCAAAACGCTAAACTTTAGTTAAAGTTGGGGAAGCAAGTATATTTTTCTGGTGTTCAGGGAGCCCAGGGTTGCCAGCTTCCAGGTGGGGCCTGGAGATCTCCCTGAATTACAGCTGATCTCCAGGCAACATGGACTAGTTCCTCTGGAGAATGGACTCTATGGCATTATACCATGCTGAGGTTCCTCCCCTCCCCAAACTGGACCTTCCCTAGTCACCACCCCTCAAATCTCCAGGAATTTCTCAAGCCAGAGTTGTCAACTTTACTCAAACTGGAAGGCTTTACCATAATAACACTCTATTTGGGTCATTTGTTATTTTATAAATATGTTTGTTTCCTTCATAACTCATGACACTCATGTGTGGTATGACACTCACCTACGGTATGGGGTGTGTGTCCACATTACAGTTTGTAATGGCCCAAAGAAGTTATGTTCAGCCCTGACCATTATATAAATGGTCCCAAGCATGACAATCAAAGGGTATGTTCTCACTGTGTGATTTACATAGACAGGCATATTTTAAGAAGATTAATGGATGATATTTTTTATCATCAGCGATATTTAACAAAGTGGTCTGTTCACATCTTTCTTACTATACCTCCCATGTTTCCCTATTCTTATGTTTTGGCCATTTTTAATTTTCCTGTTTCTCTGTTTTGATTTGTCAGGGAAGGTGGTAGCTGACCATTCTATGGATCTCAGTCAATAACTTGTGTGGCAAACTTTTTTTTTTTTTTTTTAAGTTTCAGCAGTTGTTGACTGTAAGGGAAAAAATAAATCTTATTTAGTGCCAGTGTCGATTTACTTTGCATTCTTAATGGCACTAACAGCTGCTTGAGGAATCCTAAGTTTCCTGAATGTTTCCATTTTTACATCTGGTACTACTTGAATAGTTTTTGGCTTTTGCAAAACTGTTGCTAAATCACAGGCTATCTATTGATTTATGGGCACCTCTCTCTTTAGATTTTGATTATACCCCCTCCTTTAAAGTATCCTCTCAAGAATGATTGACTACACTACTCTACTGGGCATGAGACGACATCATTGGTTTCCTTACCACTAGCATTCACAGGCCTAACCTGGATGGCCCAGGCTAGCCCAATTTCATCAGCTCTCAGAAGCTAAGCAGGGTCAGCCTTTGTTGGTATTTGGATGGGACCACAGTCCAGAGGTGACATGCAGAGACAGGCCATGGCAGATCATCTCTGTTTGTCTCTTTTGTAGAAACCACTACGAGTGGCCATAAGTCGGCTGTGACTTGATGGCATGTTCCACCACCAGTATTTACACTCTGGCAAGATGGAGAATTACATGAAACCTGGATTAGGCAAAAAGGTTTTGGAATTTTTGTGGGGGGGGGAGGGGTCCTTTTATTGAACTTTTTCAAAGTGGAGGATCAGACTTTCAATGTTTCCCAGTTTTAAAAAGCCATGTGGCATAGTGGTTAGCGTGTCTGATTAGAGTGTCTGATTGGAGTGTCTGGGACACCCAGTTTTGAATCCCCACTCTGCTATGGAACCTTGGGCCAGAAACACACGCTTAGCCTAACCTACCTCACAGGGTTGTTGTGAGGGTAAAATGGAGAAAGGGAGAATCTTGTGAGGCACTTTGGATTCCCATGAAGGAGAAAAGTGGGTTTATATGAAGTCCAATAAATTTAATTAAATCAATAGAAAATCAGCACAGTATACAGATCTGCTGTGCTGGTTTTCTATTGTTGCGGAGTATTTTTTGTTCAAGAAACATGCTGTCTGGAGTAGTGCCACCCATTCTACCCCCTCATTATTACCCGACTCTCCTGGATGTTTGAACCAAGTCTCTGAAGGCAAGTTGAACCCAGAAACATAAATAATTTTGTGTAGCCCTTGGTAGTGGTAAGCAGTTTTTCCACAGTTTCAGTTAAGCGGAAGATAAATATTTTTCTCAAGAAATAAAGATGTTTCATATTTTAGTGTTACTCTGTTCAAAGATGGATCAAGAAATGAAGCTGCTGAGGCTGCTCAGTAGGGTTGCCAGCTTCCAGGTGGGGCCTGGGGATCTCCCACTTTTGCAACTGATCTCCAGCTGACAGAGATTGGCTCCCCTGGAGAAAATGGCTGCTTTGAAGGGTGGACTCTATGGCATTGTACCCTGTTGAGGTCCCTCCCCTCCCCAAACCCCACCCTCTCCTGGATCTACCCCCAAAGTCTCCAGGTATTTCCCACCCCAGACTTGGCAACCCTACTGCTCAGTCTCCCCCTATGCCCAGATAAGTAATCCTCCTTCTTCCTCACCTCCCATACCTCTAAGCACAGAATAACAAATTGTGTGTGCCCTGTGATTCCTGAACACACATAAGATTCCATCCTCCATTTCTTTTTGGAAAGCTCTTATAATAGTTGTACCATTATAAAATCCATGTATTCAGGCACACCAACAATGCATGGATTTTATAATGGTTCAACCATTTTATAATGGTTCAACCATTACCGTCAACTGTAAAATGGAGCCTGATAGTCAGTTTTGTGTATAGTTTAACTTTCAGCTCGTAGAGTGTTGTCTGGAGACCAGAGCCTTTTCCAGATGTCTGATTTTGGCACTTGGATGAAGTGTAATATGCATGTGTACTCCCCACAATCCTCCCATAGCCTCCCGATAGGTGAATTTACCATTTTCTGTGAAAAGGGGTGACACGCATACAAACTTTGACACATGGAAATTGTTTTTTTGAAGGACTGTGTTTGCATGCACACACATTGAATATATGTTTGTTGCCCCTTTTCATACAAAATTGAAACCACAAATATCAGGATGATTGTTGGTAGGATACATTCCTGTTAAACATGGTTAGAGTGCACAAATCAAAGTATGAATAAGGCTTATAATGGACCCCAAGAATGGAGAAGTTGGCTATCCCTGGTTTAGGGAATTAAGAGCACTTCCTTATGTTTCCCTGTCTGTCGTAAAACGTAACGTAGTGTAAAATGTAATGTACTTCTCTGAGAACTATTCAACATCTGAATCTTCCAATGAGGATTTTAACAAACTTTCCCTTTCAATTATGTTTGGAAATGTTGGACTTTTCTAAATGTATAAGAACGAGTTCTCATTTTCTAGGATACCCACTGAGTTTCTACCTTTTAGAATCTCATTTTTTCAAGAGGGTGGGAAGAGGTTGTTCTTTAAAAAAAAAAAATCTAAGATGTAGCCCATGTGGCACTAGATTTAACAACACACAACAGCATGCTTCTTACACTTGATACACCAGGCAGTGTTGACGGCTTTTAGCAAATTGGAGTGCCTCATGAGACTAAGGGTGGCACTGGCTCCTGTCTCCTTAGTTTGCATTTTACTTTTTTACTGTGTCAAGTTTTTCTATATGCTAAAGTGGGAAAAAAAGGAAAGGGATTCAAGCTAGTGGTGAGGAATAATCCTGTTCTGCATGAACTCTCTCACTATCCAGAACAATTAGTCTTTGTCTGCCTCCTTTTTAATGTGGAAGAGAAGGGAAGGGGGGAGAAGGAAAATGGAGATATTCAGTGGTGCTTAGGAGAAATGAATCAAGAAAGACAGTTCCTCAAAAATATTTTCCCTTTCTTTTAAATTATAGTGCTGAAGGCATCCTTCAAGTGTCTCTAAAGGATGGTCTAAAGTTGTTCTCACACTTCTCAACAGCCTTTTTGCAATGATCAGTCACTGAAAAAGGGGTCTATTTTAGATCCAATGTAATGCTTAGAGAAAGGTTCAGAGATAAAAATGACCACTGGCACTGAACATGTAACTGTGTACGCAAGTGTGAATGCTCAGAAAATAGCACACACTTTCATGGCTTTTAAAATATATTCTTGTTCTCCTCCTTACCTTCCGGCTCTCTTCCACGCAAGCATGTACATAACACATATACACAGTTAAACAAACAGTACTTATTCCAGTTCTCATTTTCAGACATTATCATAATCTTTCACCTCATTTGATTTGTACATCTTTCTTTCCTTTGGAATGGTGGTGTTAACAACTGCAGGTGCTCTTTTTCCTCTTGGAGGCCAAAGAGCATTTTTTATCCTTCAGGATAACACTCCTGCTCAGGTGAGGAGTCATGGCCCAAACATTGTGGAATGACTCAGTAGGTGAAGGAGACTTAAGCCTACCTAGGCTAACCCTGAGAATGGAGATCAGGAACAAGAGTTTCTTCAAAGCATCCTCAATGCTCAGATCTGTTCCATGTTTTCCTTCATTTTTTTTTTGTTTGTATGGCTCTTTTTCTCTCTGTTCTTGTCTCAGATATGTATGGGCCCCTGCGTAATCAGGATGAAAATGAGTTATTTTCTTTCCTGGGTTTTTTGTAGCTCCAGAAGAATTGCAACAATGAGTTTTGGCAACGTGTTAAATCTTTTAAGGAGATTTGTACAGGTAATGCTCTTATTGCAAGTAAAAATTTCGGCAAAATGAGGCTTTTAATAATACTCATCTTGTCAGTCCATGAAAGGCCCATACCATTCCACTGCTTCATCTGATTTTTTTGCTTCTTGGAATATTTTTTGAAAGTTGCAGGATATAATATTGTTCAGGTCTGGGGGAATCTGAATACCCAGCCAGCTCCAGGGAGAATATGACCATTTATATGGAAACTGTGATTGAATTTTAGTTTTTGTAACAGGATTGATCTTGATAGGAATTATGTTTGACTTTTCTAGATTTACTTTCAGGCCAAATAGTGGTTGGATCTTTTGAAATAAATGTTGGAGCTCCAGTAGAGAAGATGTTGGGTTAGTAAGAAAAATGACTAAGTCATCAGCATAGAGACTGAGGCTGAGGACAGAACAAGGTGGGGGGAATTGCCTGTGCCGCGCGGCGTTTGCACGCCGCCGCAAGGAAGCCACCCATAGTATCCAGACTGCGGGCGGCTTCCGGCGGCGGCGTTTAAACGCCATGCGGCTCCCCTGGCTGGCGCACGTTCATGCCCACCGGAAGTGGGTGGAACGCGCGCCGCAGCAGCCAGGACACCACTTTTAAGTGGTGACCGGCTGCTGTGGGAGGAGCGCAGCACCGGACGCATTGCGTCCGGGCCACCTCCTGCGGGCAGATGTGGCAGTCTGGACTGCCGCTCTGCCTCCACTTTTAAAGCAGAGGCAGAGTGGGCCGGACTTCCAGTCTGTCCTCAGCCTGAGTGTGTGAGAGGTAGTGCCAATCTGAATTCCCATAATTTTTGAGTTGTTTCTTATAGTGTTTGCCAAGAGTTCAGTTGCCAGGGCAAAGAATAGAGGTGACAATGGGCAGCCTTATCTAGTGCCCCTTTGCATGGAGATAGGTCTTCCTAAAATGTTGTTTGTTTGAATCCTCGCTGTTGGGTTGGCATATAAAGAATTAATTGCATTTTAAAAATTTTGTACCAAAGTTCATTAGTTTTAAAAGTTGTGTTAAATATTTTGTTTCCAAACCATCAAAGGCTTTCTCCAAGTCGATGGTTAGCAGGAATGTTTCTTCTTTTTGATCTTTACAGTGAGAAATTAAGTTCAAAGTATGGGGGATATTATCCATCACTGTTCTTTTAGGAATAAACCCAGTTTGGTTGGGGTTTATATAAACTGAAATTATTTTTTGAAGTCTGTTAGCCAGTACTTTTGCAAATATCTTGATATCACAGTTCAGTAAGGCAATTGGCCTGTAAAAGGCTGGAGAGTATCAGGCTTTATTTTCCTTAGGAATAGTTACTATATGTGATTCTTTCCAGGTAGGTGGCATTTTCCCCGTATCCAACAGAAGGTTGCAGGTTCTTGTCAGGTGTTCTGCAAGCAATCTGTTGAAGGTTTTATAAAATTCTGGGCCATAGCCGTCACTACCAGGCGCCATGTTTGACTTGATTTGTTTTATAACAGTAGAAACTTCTTCAGCTGAGATAGGCACATCCAGGTATTGTTGGTGTTCTAAATTTAGTTCAGGTATCAAATTGTTTTTCTGCAAAAAATTCATGTATATCATCTGGATTGGGATTATTAGTGCTATATAATTTTTCGTAGAATTTAGTGAAACATTCACTAATATCTGAAAGATTGGTATATTTAATGTTATTGTTGTCTTTTATGGAGACAATTTTTCAGTTGGCTTGCTTTTTTTTTACTCTCTATGCCAAAAGTTTGATGCTATTAGGGTTGTTTTGCCAGTATAATTGTTTCACATATAAGATGTTTTTTTGTACTTGGCTTCCTTCTATCGAATCTAAAAGTTTTCTTTTCACAATTAACTCTTTACAAACCTTTTTGCTTCCTGTTTTTTTGTGTGCAGCTTCTAAGGTTTGGATTGTATCCAGTAAAGTGTTAATTTTTTGTTTTCTGTCTTTTTTTTAGCTTAGATGCCAGTGCATGGGCGTCAACTATGGGGGGGCTCGAGGGCTCGAGCCCCCCCCCCGAAATTTCCCGGGGGGGGGCTCAGCCACCCCCGGCAAAATGGAGCGCCCTACCGGTGGCCAGTCAGCCGGCTGTCGCCGTCTCTCCTTCCCCCCCACCCCCGGCCTGCCCTCCTGCCTCCGTGGGGCGGGGCGGGGTGGGGCGGGGAAGAGAGGCGGCGACGGCCAGCTGACTGGCCACCCTCGGGCACTCCATTTTGCCGGGGGAGGCTGAGCCCTCCCCGGGAAATTTTGGCACGAAGCGGAGCGTCCAGAAAAACTGGAACTGCAGGAGCCCCGGGGAGGGTGCGAGCGAGAAGCACCACCCCACCCCACCCCAACGCAGGCAGCAGCAGTGGCAGCAAAGCCGCGTTCCGGAGGAGCGCGCGTGAGAGAGTGAGCGAGCAAGCAAGAAAGAGGGCTCGCCAAAGCGGCAGCTCCGGAGCCGAGCACCACCACGGCTCCTTGCAGGTGCAAGGCCAGCGGCTCGGAGACCAAGAGGGGCTCTTGTCTGACTCGCGCGAGGTGGGGCCGGCCACCAAGGAGCTGCTGGGGGGGCAGGTCCTCCGCAAGCCCTCTCGGCCTCTGCGCTGTAGCCCTGGCTCGGCCCGGAGGAGGCGGAGTCAAGACTACAAATCCCGTTAGGCTCTGGGAAGCGGCCCGGACCGGGCCGTCGCGTGCCTCCCTCCCTCCTTTGCCAATTGCGCTGCACTCTTCCCTGCCGCTGCCGCCGTCGGGGAACATGCGGAGGAGAGTGCACGGGGCGGCTCAGTGGCCCTGAAATGCGCGGGGTGCCTCTGGCCGCCAGGAGCTGGAGAGGCCCCTTGCTTCCGCTCGCCCCAGCACTGCCTCAGGCAGGCCTCCTCCAAGGGCGACGCGCCGGCCCCGGCTGCAGGCAGCAGCAGCAGCAATCCCTGAGGTGAGCGGGGAGAGGGAGGGAGGGGGGCGGGGAGCGCGGCGGGCGGGCGGGCATGGCCCGGGGGAGGGAAGCGGCGGTGGTGGCTCCGGGGGGGAGAGCAGTGGGGACATGGTCCCGAGCACGCACGCGCGCTTTGCGCGTGTGCACAAGAGAGCCCCCGCCCCCCCGGGGATTTAAAAAGTCTACGCCCCTGTGCCAGTGCAATCAGTTTTCCTCTTATGAAGGCGTCCCAAATACTGTGATCCTCTACTTCTCCATTGATGTTTTCTTTAAAGTACAATTTGATGGTTTGGTTAATATCCTACTTAAGATGTTCTTGTAATAAAATGGATTTGGTTAGTCTCTTTGTTTTGGTTCTATTTATTTCAGAGTGTTTCTTTAACTGCATTTTAACATATGCATGGTCAGACCATACAAATGGGCCTATTAGCATATTTTCCACCTTGGGTAAAAGCGTATCTCTGACCACCAGGTAGTCTATACGGGTGTAAGTAGGGAATCTTGGGGAGAAGTATGTGTAATCTCTTTCCCCCTTGTGTGTTTCTCTCCATGCATCACATAGATGATATTTTCCCAAAATGTCATTCAATTGACACTTATGATTAGGGCAAAGGGAAGAGCGGGGGCAGAGAAGCATACAGTGGCTGCTGCTTCAGCTATCCACCTTCTTTGCTTCATCTTTTTCCTCTGGGCTGGCAAAGGGAGCTGAGGAACTGCATCAGGATGGCATGCATCAGGGTGGCATGAATGGTACTGATGGGTCTAGCATTTCTAGCTGCCTTCTGGAGCCTGATGGCACTTTCCTCTGTCTCATCTATTAACAAATCTAATAAACAAATATGATTATTGGTCCATCCTGTTCCATTAATGGGCAGGGGGTAATGGAGGTAAAACCCTTGGAAACTATGAAGCTCTGAGCTGAGGGCAAAGGGAGCTGAGGAACTGCATCAGGGTTGCATGCATCAGGGTGGCATGAATGGCACTGATGGATCTAGCATTTCTAGCTGCCTTCTGGAGCCTGATGGCACTTTCCTCTATCTCATTTATTAACAAATCTAATAAATAAACAAATATGATTACTGGTCCATCCTGGTTCATTCATGGACAGGGGACAATGGAGCTATGGAAACTATGAAGTTCTGAGCTGAGAAAATCTCCTGAAACCTGGCAGCAAAGTAGCAGTGCAATCCTTTACATTCTGTCATCAAACTTGGGAAACTGCCCCAACCTGAATGAGATGAAGTTAGGCAGAGTCCCTTCACATAACTTCTGTCACTTCAGTTTATGTGACTGGTAGCAGTCCTGTCCTATCTCCAGCCCGAATCCCAATTATTGTATCTTTCGCTCCATAAGACGCACCTGACCATAAGACGCACATAGTTTTAGAGGAGGAAAACAGGGGAAAAAAATTTCTGAACCAAATAGTAGGTAGTTGGGGGGGAGAGAGAAGAAAGAAAGAAAGAAAGAAAGAAAGAAAGAAAGAAAGAAAGAAAGAAAGAAAGAAAGAAAGAAAGAAGGTAGGTAGGTAGGTAGGTAGGTAGGTAGGTAGGTAGGGGGAGAGAGAGAAGGAAGGAAGGAAGAGAAAGAAAGGAAGGAACAGGAAGGGAGGGAGGGAGAAGAGAGAGAAAAGGAAGGAAGGAAGGAAGACAGAAAGAAAGACAGACAGAAAGACAGAAAGAAAGAAAGAAAAAAAGAAGGGGTGTTTCCCTTCCCCCCCCCCTTGCTTGGGCCCAAGTGGCTTAACGCCACTCAGGCCCAGCTCTTCCCTCCCTACCTCCCACCCCTGCAACCCGGGAAAGGTGAGTGGGGAAGGGAGGGGGGGTAGGTAGGGGTGAGAGAGAGAAAAGGAAGGTAGGGAGGTAGGTAGGGAGGAGAGAGAGAGAAGGAAGGAAGGAAGGAAGACAGAAAGGAAGTAAGGAAGAAACAGGAAGGTAGGTAGGTAGGGGGGAGAGAGAGAGAGAGAAGGAAGGAAGAAAGGAAGGAATGAAGAAACAGGAAGGTAGGTAGGTAGGTAGGTAGGTAGGGGGAGAGAGAGAGAAGGAAGGAAGAGAAAAAAGACAGACAGACAGACAGACAGACAGACAGACAGACAGACAGACAGACAGAAAGAAAGAAAGAAAGAAAGAAAGAAAGAAAGAAAGAAAGAAAGAAAGCGCCATGGCGCCGGGTGCTTGACTGGGGAGGGAAGGGGGCTTCCTCCCAGGGTGGCGGCGGTTGCCGCCCGGGGCAGCGGCGCTTGCCACAGCCCCGGGAGTTTGTGCGGGGAAAGGGAAGGGGGCTTCTTCCAGAGGCCGTGGCAAGCTTGCCGCAGCCCCGGGAGTTTGTGCGGGGGGGGAGGGGACTTCCTCCCGGGGCCGTGGCGCTTGCCGCAGCCCCGGGAACTTGACAGGGGAGGGAGGGAGGGAAAGAAGGGGCTTCCTCCCGGGGCCACAGCAAGTGCCGCCGCCCCAGGAGCCTGACTGGGGGGAAGGGGCAAGCGCTGCGGCCCCAGGAGGAAGCCCCTTCCTTCCTTCCCTCCCTCCCTTGACTGGGGGGGAAAAGGGCTTGACAGGGGAGGGAGGGAGGGAAGGAAGGGGCTTCCTCCCGGGGCCACGGTGCTTGCCGCGGCCCCGGGAGCTTGACTGGGGGGGGAAGGGGGCTTCCTCCCAGGGCCGCAGCACTTGCTGCGGCCCTGGAAACTTGACAGGGGAGGGAGGGAGGGAGGGAAGGAAGGGGGCTTCCTCCTGGGGCCGCGGCAAGCGCCACGGCCCCAGGAGCCTGACTGGGGGGAGGGATTCGCTCCATAAGACGCAGGCACTTTTGTCCCCACTTTTTGGGGGAGAAAAAGTGTGTCTTATGTTGCAAAAAATACGGTACATAAGTTGATAGAAGTATATATAAAGAGACTATACCTTTTACCTTTGCTCTGCCAGAGCTGTAATTAGTATTCAGCTGTGAACCATTTTCTGTATTGAGCTTCTTGATCCAGCTTTTGATGCAGCCTTATCAAATAAATTTTGGAGCAAAAATAAGAACTCATGAAAATTTGGTTCCGTTCTATTGTCTATTGCCCTGCCAGAATTAGGGGGTTGACCTTGCACAACAAGTGGCCCGATTCCAAGTCTAGTACACAAAGGAACACAAATGAAAGTACAAGAACACTGTCCAAGTAAAAGAAACAGATATTCATTTAGTAGAACCTTCTCCAGGTCTTTAGATGGAAATTGCTTGTGTTCCACGTGTGGCTTCTACCACTCAAAACACCCGGACACATTCATACAGGTTTAACTAGATTTGAGTCCAAGAGCACCTTAGAGTCCAGCAAAATTTCCAGGGTATGAGGTTTTATGAGTCAGAGCTTCCTTTGTCCCTTTATCCAGCTGTTCTACTGGAGACCAACACAGCTATCCTCCGAAACTATCATATAGGTTTATAGGGATGTGCATATGAAAAATTTGGTATTTTTCAGATTTGGGTATATTGGACCAGAAAAATATCAGTATCAGGGTTGGACCACTTTCCCTATAAAGAAAGGTTAAAGCATTTGGGGCTCTTTAGCTTGGAGAAACAACGACTGAGGGGTAACATGATCGAGGTTTACAAAATTATGCATGGGATAGAGCAGGTAGAGAAAGAAGTACTTGTCTCCCTTTCTCACAATACAAGAACTTGTGGGCACTCAATGAAATTGCTGAGCAGTTGGATAAAAGGAAGAACTTCTTCACCCAAAGAGTGATTAACATATGGCTTCAAGAGGGAATTGGATAAACATATGGAGCAGAGGTACATCAGTGGCTATTAGCCACAAGGTATAGATAGGAATTCTCGATGTGGGGCAAGTGATGCTCTGTATTCTTGGTGCTTGGGGGGGGGGGTGCAACAGTGAGAGGGCTTCTAGTATCCTGATGGCACCTGGTATTTTTGGCCACTGTGTGACAGAGTGTTGGACTGAATGGTCATTGGCCTGATCCAACACTGGCTTGTCTTATGTTTTTACATCATCATGATATATCTTTGCTTAGATTAAGATTTGACTCTCCTGCCCATTCCTACTGCCAGTCAAAATCTTCTCTGCCTATAGAGCTTGTATTTACAGGGCAGAACAATCTTAATTAAAATTTTACTATTTGACTTTTGACCGAAGGTCTGCAGAAAAGGATCAAGGAACATCTATCTAACATAATTTGCATAATTTATTCTGTTTGCAGTGAAATTGGGGGGAAATGCTTATCAGTTTGCAGAACTGAGGTGTCATGCATAATTTTCTTGATTCAATTCTCTTATCTTAATGGTGTCCAACTTTATTTCCTGATTCCCAAACAGCGATTTTGCTTCAGGTTGGATGCAACTGGAATTCTGCCCAGCAATGTCCAGCTCTGCCCAAAATGTTGTGGTTATGTTAAAGGGAGTCACTAAAAAAATCCCAGATACATTTGAAATTTTCCAAGAAGATTGGGATTGCAGGCTCCCAGGGTCTGGTTCTTTTCCCTCTTTTTTCCTGTTTTATTTCTGTCTTCTCAGTTTCAAAAGGTCCCCACCGCTTTGCCTGGGATTCCTCCATTTTCTTCCACAGAGCTTGCAACCCCCCCCCCCCCCGGCTTGGATTTCTTGTGATACTGTGCTTTGAGATCAATCCTTTTAAACTTGCAGTGCTACTGGACATTCTGTGAACTGAACTGGTTGTGCTGGGCTTGAAAAATGCCTCCCCTTAAGTTTGTACTGCAGGGATTCTCTGGTTTGACAGCAGATCTCTTTTGCATTGACACAGTGACACTGGGTTCTGCTGGGTGTTCTGTACAATGAACTGGTTGCCCTGGGCTTGCAACCCTCCCCCCTTGCTTGGACTATGATTCTGTACTTGACATCCATCCTGTTAAGCTGGCATTGCCACTATGGTACTGGGTTCTGCTGGGTACTAATACATTGTACTGGTTCTTCTGGGCTTCTAACCCTTGCCTCTTGCTTGGATTGTGATTTTGTGCTTGACACCAGTCCTGTGGCACTGGCATTGCCACAAGGGTACTGGGTTCTGCTGGGCAATAGTACATTGCACTGGTTCTTTTGGGCTTTCAAAAATGCCCCCACCTTTCTTTTTACTGCAGAGATTCCCTGGTTTGACCTTAGTCCTGTTGAGTTTCATCTGCCAAAGTGGCACTGGTTCTGATGGGCACATTGCACTGGTTCTTCTGGGCTTGCAAAAATGCCCCCCATCACTTTCTACTGCAGAGATTCTCTGGGACTTTAATACTATTCTGCTGGGCTTCTATTGCCCTTGCTTTTTTGCTCCCTTCCCATATTGAAAACAATGGAGGATAGGGGCACCTTCTTTGGGGGCCCATAGAATTGGACCCTCTGCTCCAATATATTTGAATTTTGGGGGTTCTTCTGAGAAGAGGCACCAGCAGCTATACTGTAAATTTGGTATTTCTAACTCAAAAAACAGCCCACCAGACCTCCGGATGCCCCCGGATAGATTCCTAATGGACTATTATGGTCCCCATAGGGTATAATAGAGCTGGAAAAAAATAGGAATTCCAGAAAAAATTCTGAAATCAAATGATATCTGTATTGGAATTCAGGAAGCTGCTTTGCCCAAGGAAATGAATGGAGAAGCCCTTGAAAGTGGGGAAGCTCCATGGCATTCTCTGGACCTTCAAAAGTCAACCTGACGGGATCTGGAAAACTGAATTTAGCTTGCAGGCTTATTATTAATTTCAGAAATATTGGAAAGATCAGGCTGCACAACATAATACTTCACATTCTGGAAGGTTGTGGTGGAACCCAGCAAAATTGTGTTCTGGCTTTTTAGAACCCAGAGATCATACTTTTACTGATCAGGTTAATAGCTGGTTAACATCTATGCTTGACAAAGAGACCAATTTCCCGCAGCTGCTGCTCCACCCCCACTCCTCCCTTTGCCCCAGTCCTAAGTGTCAATTTTCCACTATTTGCTGCACAGCCACATTTTGCCCCAGAGCTTTGCCTGATTTTTGCCGTGTCTACTCAATCCTGTTTTTTGAGGATTAAGTAGATGCGGCGGAAATCAGGTGAAGTTCCGGGGCAAAATGCGGCCACACAGCAAATAGTAGGAAATTGACACTTAGGACTAAGGCAAAGGGAGGAGCAGGGGCAGAGCAGCGGCTGTAGGAAATTGGTCACAGTCTGCCATCTTGCTCTCTTTAACACAAAGCTTTGTTTAGTTGAAATTTAATGGATGCACTGCATTTATTTGTGATGAGATTACAATAATGTAGTGTCCTAGTGTCTCACCAGTGTATCAAGGGAGTAGGTTACTTCAAAATGAAGCCTTTCTAGATTGACAGTGATTTCCACTAACTGGCATTTTTCAAGTATAGGGAGTTACTAACTTTGAGTGATGGGGGAAATAATACAATCTTATTTTCTTAGCAGATCTACAATTCTTTATTCTACAGTTTGAAGGCTTGGGTTTTGTTTACCCTTCTGCTGCAGCTTGACCTTTGCTGCTAGAATGCGCTTTAAGAACTTTACGAAGTGGGAGGTGAGGGAGAACACATGCAGATGGTCTACGTTGGAAATGTACGCCCCATCTGCTTCTTTTAGTGGTGTCCAGCTTTCCTGTTCACTCAGTAACGTCAGTAATGTCAGATGACCAAAGCCTCTATAGGGAAGCTGAAAAGACAACTCCCTCCCCCCCGAATTATGACAGACAGAGCAACAATTTTGTTTTTGGTAGCTATTGAATAAAGAAAGCGGATTTGCTTTGGTATGGCACAACATTTCTACACCTAGAGGCATACGAGAGAGAAAAGTGTAGGGCATCTCATCTGATACAGATTTTCCTGACCAGGTGCTCAGTTAAAGCTGAGCACTCTAGCAAAAGCCATCTAGAATGACAGAAGTTTCCTATGTGTCACATGGGGCATGTCATAAGTGGTGTGTGTGCCAGATGTACTGCCTTATAAGCATCATTTGTGTTATCATTCATAAGATTTCTCTGGCACAAAAACACTATGCAGTTGTCTGAATCACAGAATGGTGATGTGGAACCTGAGCTACAATCTGCATAACTACATTTTAACTCTGTATGCTGAACGGGACTCATTATGTAATATGTTTGCCATTCCAACCCTCAGTTCCTATATAAATGAAGTAGAACTAGCTCTG
This sequence comes from Lepidodactylus listeri, assembly GCA_029233225.1. Taxonomy (NCBI): domain Eukaryota; kingdom Metazoa; phylum Chordata; class Lepidosauria; order Squamata; family Gekkonidae; genus Lepidodactylus; species Lepidodactylus listeri. Next base: position 47,676,122 of record JARCFY010000010.1, on the reverse strand, counting down.
GGAAGTTACCCTTGGGTAGTTACTCATCCCTTTTCACCAGTGGCATACCTAGCCTATTTAGCACCCAGATAATTTTTTCACACTCCCTCCTCTTCCCCCCCCCATCAAGTCACAGCTGATGTATGGCAATCCCAAGAGCAGTGGCGTACCTAGCATATTTGACACCCAGAGTGGATCATTTTTTAACACCCCCCTCCTTTGTACAACAAAATTATTTTCAGTAATAACCATTAAATAAACGCACCTTAGAGACCAAAAAGAGTTTCATGGAATAAGCTTTTGAGAATCAAACCAGAGAATCTCTGAAGAAGAAACTGAAGGTGGGCAGGGCATTTTTGCAAGCCCAGCAGTACCAGTGCAATCACAGAATGCATAGCAGAATCCAGTGCTATTGTGGCAATGCCAGCTCAGCAAGACAGATGTCAAGCACAGAATCACAGTCCAAGAAGGGGGGGAAGCCCAGCAGAACCAGTGCCCAACAAACCCAGTGTCTGCTGTTCAAAATATTAATAAAGGTTTGCTACTATATGTCTCTTAAATACATTCTGTCATCAAGCAGGATAGGGGTGAGACCAAGAGGTGAAAATAGGAGGGGGCATGGAAAAATTATGTGAAGGGAGACAGAAATGAATGAAAAAAGTGTGGAAAAGAGGGAGAGAAATTAAGAGAGGGAAAGGTTTTTTTATCTTGCTGCAACACCCTAAATTACAACAGAGTTTCAGTTTATTACTCTTTACAATTAAGAAAGATAACCTTATACATCTGTCTCTTATTTAGACATGTTTATTATTACACCCCCCCAGATATAGTCAATGAAGTTATGCCATCTTGTTGTGTGATTTGCTGTGTATTGTAAGTTTTATGTTTTATGGTTTTAATGTGTAATATATCTGTTGGTAGCTGCCCTGAGCCTGCCACAAGGTGGGGAGGGCGGGGTATAAATAACAAAAATAAATAAATAAATAAATAAATCCAAACAGATGGTGATCGTATATACTTAGAAAGATCATACTTTGAATAAAACTTTGTTGGTCTTAAAGGTGTCACTGGACTCTAACTTTACCCTGAACCACTGTTCTGCAAGATCTGGCTGAGCTGAGTGCAAGGAAAGGAAGAGATAAAGATAAAGGCTAGACTATTGGAACAAATGGCCTGCAGGCTGGCAATTATTGAAGCAGCTATCAGCATTTGACTTGGTTGTATGATCTCTTAAGCAAGTTTGTTTCAGTCTTGGAGAAAGGGAAGTCTAGCCAATTCTAGAGTGCTTTTTGCTATGCTCACTTCCCTGTGCTCCTAGTGGCTGCAGCCAGAATGGCATTTTAAAAATAAAAGGAAAGACATTTGGCTGGATGCAGCATGATGTTGGCTTCAAGGGCCCCCTTCAAGGACCTTCCTCAAGCTGACCCCTGGGAAGACCACACACCCTCTCTGCCCTTTGTTTGCCACTGCCTCTCACGATTTAATAACTGCTACCTTCTGCCCTAATGTAACATTAATTAGCATGGCAGGAGGGGTTAGATCAGAAGAGGTAACTTTATTTAGCCAGCACCTTCCTTAAAAAAAAATAACACGTGCCCTGAATAAAAATTTGGCAGTTTTACTGAGTTCTTGTACTGTTTACTTCCTGTTTTCTGGTTCTACCATAATATTTTTTGTTTCACTAGAGTACTTTTCTTTGCCTTGTTTACTGTTTGGCATAAATTATATGTTTCCCTTGAAGTATATGTGTTTTAATTTTCCATTATTGATTCAAGGATGAGAGGCCTGGAGTTGCATTTTCTTTGGTAAAATGAAATGAAAGTCACTGGACCTGCCAAACTGCCAAATACATAGGCAGCAAAATATGCATACACTGACATGACATGACGCGTCTAAAATCTAAACAAGATGAAGTTCAGTGAATTCAGACTATAAGTTCCCTTTTGTAAAGTTGATAACTGGAAGAGTAGCCATTTTTGCTGTAGAAATGAGATTCACACAATGTACAGCCACAATAAAATAATGCAATATGAATACTATATATATATATAAAACACCAACAGCTTTGTAATTACTCTTTGCTCTTAAGATGGAGATCGGAAACTCACTGAAATAGCAGTGTAAAGTCCAAGCAGTTTCATACATGGAGCAACTCTTGGGCCTGGTACCAAGTAAAGGAAACTTTTGTCCTGAAGAGCAACCAACTGTTTTCTTAATGAAATCATATCTCCAGTGGTCAATTAGAAGCCCTGCTTGGCATGAGCCTGGCATGGCCCCACCCACTTACTCAACATACTTGGTGGGCACTAGGAAATGTTTTGACAGGCGCCCTGGTGCCCCGAAGCACCACGTTGGGGACCCCTGTGTTATGCTATGTTTTTAATGGCTTGTTTGTATGTTGTTATATTGTTGTACTTGAAAGCCACTTCCAGCAGGACTGTGAAGTATCTTAAATAAATAAATAACTGGTTTCTGTCCACTTCAATGTGAGGTAGTTGCATTGATGATTTTTTAAATTGTGATTATAATATACTTCTTAGTCATTTCATTATTATTTGTCAGTTTATATTTAATGCAAAATAGTCCCACCCTTCAAAAACCTAACTTCTAAGACAGCTTCCAAACAATATCAAGATACAGTAAAACAAGCTTAAAACCAAAATAGTGCATCAGAAGCATTTTTATGTACCATTAATATTTTTGAATGTTTAGATATTAAGCTATTGTTCCCTGTTTGTTCATTCTCCAGATCTGTATTTTTATTAACTGATGCTCTTTTTTTTAAGCACTTTATACCCATGAATATTACTTACAAGCTACAGGTCTGCACCAGATGGGCAGGTGAAGTATAATTATGATGTGTGTGGTGGTAGTTCTGTAGCTGTGATACATTCATCACTTGTACATCTGTTATCTGTGAAGTCCCCCCCCCCTTAACAAGCACCCCTAGAGATATTTAAACAGGTATTTCTTCAGTGAAAAGATTGTAAACTAGTAAAACTGAGCACAGGTAGTACCACAAAGAAGATGTGATTTTCTAGACAGTGCCAACAAATTTCAACAGTAGCTATTTCCTGGAACAGGTTTGTGTCTCAGTTCATTTACACATCAATGCTTGTATTTAACTGACTATAGCCCACTTTTTACTCTTGTAGGTAAGGGTTTTCGAACTAAAACTAGACTTAAAAAAACCCAAACCCAGAATCTACCAGTGGCTAAACTTTTAGAAGCTGTGAGTGTAAAACAAATGCTTTGATTGCCCATGCAAACTCAGGTTATTAAATAGCAGCTTCTTGATTTAAATGCTTCATTGTCAATTAAATCTTTTGCAATTGTCCTCCTGCATTTCTTTTCAGTATTTATTTTTTGGGGCACCATTCATTCCTACAAAAGCAGCTCCGCAAAGGGGCTTAGAGTGCTTTGCTCCTTTCCGCCAGCAGCCGAGCTGCTTGTAGGGGCTTTCTGCAATTGAAATCATTTTCATTTGAAAACAGGAAGATTATACATGCAAATTCCTTACTGAAAATAAGGGGAAATGCACAAAAGGTATCCTTGGTTAACTTTTTAGTTATTTAAAAGTAGCTTGTTGAAGACTGAATATTTCTGTATTTCACTAGAGCTTTTAAATATAAAAGAGATATGAGACTATATCTGACACCATCGGGCATATTATATTAAAATTTATGAACAACTTCATCAAAAACCACTTTCCGTCTCCTGCATGGAGACAGATTTGTTCTGACATAAACGTTACATGGCTGGTTGCAGCCTCAGATTAATGTGAAGACCCTGGCGATTCCTTTTAGACTTTTTTTTATGAAATAATACCTGTCAGCTGCTGCCTGATCCCAGAAAAAGGGGCAGGTTTTCCAGGTCATCCTGCCATCTGTCAGCTAAAGCTCATCTGTCCCTCCACATTACCACCTGATCCGTGCTAACAGGCCTCACAGGGAGGCCTGTTTCATTGGCCCACTGGGAGCCAGGCAAAGAGACTATGTGAGGACATCACCTGTGATTCCGAGATTTAATTATCGTTCAAGTGATGAAGACGTGAACACAGATTAAAATGCTTTGAAATCAACCCAGTTGAAATCAACCCAGTTTCTGTCACAGCCCCTTCTTATTATGTAAGAGCACTATTTTTTTAAAAAAAAACCCAACAACCTGGGCTTGTGCAGGTAATAATCACGCTGAATATAAATGGTACTCAATCTGTGGTACATACACTTTCAGGAAAAAAATACCTCTATGTGGTACACTGACAACATGATTATTTTCTCCAAAGGCTTCTAGTTATAAAATTCTAAAGCCATATTGATTGTTGTTACTAGCTGGTGGGCAAAGATCAGGTTTAATTGTAATTCCAACCTTTTTACCTCTGGTTTTATGTGTAGCCTATGGTTGCAGCAGTGAAGGGGTACCTGGGGGTCTCCTGTGGTGAGTTAATATGAAGGTTCACATTGGTGTTATAAGTACTTACAGAATATAGGGGTAAAAAAGGACACAGAAATCCATGAGAAAGCCCTCTAGCTTCCCTCCCTCCCTCTCTGCCTCTGAATCGATACAGTATATAAAAGTTATTACAGGTCTAGCCCTTTTTACTTCAAAGCTGCTTAGGCAGTATGTGGCATTAATTCCCTCCAGTACAAAAATGTAGTTGATAATCACCAGGTTGAGGAAAGGATTTAGGACTAGACCAGCAGATTTCCTCACAGATTACAGACTAAAACCTCGTTTCTTGGGCTAAATCAGGATAATTAACTGTAGTAAAGTATGTTACCCTTGTTGATTGAGGCTCATGTTCATACTTCTGTTTAGGTACAATTGCAGAGAACCATTCATTTCACTAGGAAAGGAAAGATCTCATTTTATTCGTGCCTTATGGGGGACAATAATGGCTACAAAACAAGTTTCTAGAAAACAAGTTCTCAGGTATGGAAACTTCAGTCCCACAGAAAATTACAGTTCAAAGTAACTCTTTGAAATGTCTGTGGTAATGTTCTCCGTCTAACTGTAAAGGTCCAATATTCACTACTCAGTTACTTATGTGCCTTGAATCTAATTGGCCCTTCCTGGCAACACCCTCCTCACCTATATGAAATGATTGGTGACTTCTGTTTCAATATATCTAAAGAAGTGTGCATGCACATGGAAGCTTATACCCAGAATAAAATTTTGTTGGTCTTAAAGGTGCCACTGGACTCAAACTTTGTTCTGTAAAGATAAAAGTATGAGACCACCCCTTTTACTCAAGTATGTGTGTGATAGTAAATAGCTGACCAAAATAGGTTGGGCTCGCCTGCAATTCTATTGCTTTATAGGAACAATATTTTCAAAAAACATAACAAAACCCCCCAAAACATTATATTTAAATCTTTCTGTAATTGAAATCCCATTTAGCTCTTCTTCCCTGCCTTTTGTTTTTAACAAGACATTTCTCGCCCTATAGTCTCCAGTGAAAGACTATTCATTCCAATCCACCCCATTGGGGGAAACAAATAAAAGGGGTAAATTTCATGCAGATTTTGTTCTACAGTTACCTAGCCAATTTGTATTTATCAATATGTTTTTAAGCTTCACTGCTAGCATGAATGTTACAATGATACAACTTCCAAGAAGATCTCTTAACTAAGAGTTTGTAACTGACTTGAGATTTGGGGTACAGAAAATGGTATGCTGTGGTATAGATATCCCTATTATTTGATGTTGAAAATTCCATTCACAGTTTCCACATCAAGTCCCATAGGGAGCCATCTTGAATCAAGCCTTTATAGAGTACCATCTTGTAACCTCTATGACATCAGCTAAGTACACAGTACTGAGTATGAGGATGGCATTGGCAACACCAATATAATATCATGGAGTAAGGTATTGTAGGGGTCAATAATAACCAGCTGGTGAGTGACAGTCAGCAGCTATTCTACCCCACTCTGATCTTTTCCAGATCCCAAATTTCTTGGCAACAGGTTATCAACATACCATTCCAGTCTGGCAAAAAGCCCCCACAGCACTAAATGAGAAAATGTGTGATTGTTTCTTCTTTGCAACGGAAATTGCCTTTACTGTGTTCTTCAGTCTTATGGCTGAACAATCCCCGACCAAAATGTCCAGGGAAATGTAATGATTTCATGATTGGCCCCAGGGGTCATTTCGTAGGAAAAGAGGTGCAGGAGCTCATTAGCATAACTCAATTGTATATGCTACACCACCTGACATCACTAGAAGTATATCAGAAGGCAAGAAAGAAAGAAAAGAGAGAGAAAAGAAAGAGAGCTAGCAGAGAGGGGACAGCTACTAATCCAAGCCTCAGAAATACCACTATTCTGGGAGGATAGCTTCAGTGGTGGCTGAAGCCTTCAGAAGGCTGGTCGGAGGAACAGGGGACGGGGTCATTTTGCTGCAGCCATGACACAAGCAGGCATTCCCCCACGAGGGGGGGGGGGCTGGCACCAACTCCTGGAGCTGAGCTCCCCGAGCTCCTGCTCGAAATGACCCGATTGGCCCTAAATCCAATCTATCCTCCTAGCCCAAGATGAATGAAAGGATCCCATCTAGATGTGATCTGTTCTTGTGAACATTACAGTTTTCAATGGAAGGCACCAGGCTAATTAGCCAGCCCACTTACCTGACAATGGACAGCCTAGTCCTTCTCTGGATTATATTCTATCTACAGTATACCTGCTTTCCCTTCTGCCCAGTAATGACAAATTCTCTAATTTGGCTTTGAAACAGATAGGAAAAAGAAGTGGGATTAAACATTTCTAAGGAATTATTTTTTAAAAAAACAAAGAGTGAAAATTCAAAATATTCATGGAGACCTGGCAATTTCAGGTTTTGCGTTTACTCGTGTAGTCCTGTGGCAATTTATTTGGGAATAAATTCATTTTCTTATTAGTGGGACTTGCAATTGAGTGAGCATGGGTAAGAGTGGGTATACCTTCTTTGTTTCTTTTCTAGTTGCAAATGAATCTAATAACTTCCTAATGTGCAGAAGCCATGTTGATTACAATATTTTAAAAGAGTCCCATGAAACAAAATAAGATAAAATAGAACAGACTGAAAACTGAAGTGTTGCATTATGACATCTTGCAATTTTTGGAAACTTTTTTACTCTGGAGGCTGCCTCCTGCTTAGTGGGTGATGGATGGGTTAGATATTCATGAGGCTGCCATTTTGCTCTAATCCTAAAGTAAAGTTCACATACCAACATAGAGAACGCACTGCCCGGAACTCCAGATGTCCCTTTCTCAAACAAGACTGTTTTCCCCATAGGTCCAAAACTGTATTTAGGCTTTCTAATCTACAGTGGTAAAACTTCTGAATTCTGCTACTTTATACAGTACCCAATACATTTCCGTTTTAAATTTCTATAGTGTACAAAAATAGACAAAATTAATTTGATTGTTTCTAAAAGCCTGAAATCTGCTACATGTTCAAAAGACAATCAGTATATTTCAGTGGACAGAGAGCTAGTTCCCCAAACCAGTAGAAATCTGCATTCTAGATATTCATGCATCTAAATTTGTGTCCCAGTATTAAACCTCAGTTTTCATAGTTGGGTACAAATGCTATGTCCATCAGCCAGTGTTTATTTTTGTAAAGCTTTATGATAAAACAGCAAAGATGCTTTGAGAGTGGTAGAACAATTTTTGTCTGTCTAGATTCTTCTTTTTTGATATTGGTATTTGTTATTGATATTGTTCTACTTAATTTTTACCATAACAGATGGCCATGACATCACAGAAACCAATAAAATATTATTTTTGCAGCCCTTTCTCTGAAACTTTTCCTTTTTAGATTATCACACCTTAGAAAAGCTCTCTAGCTTGTGTGTGTCTATGTGCAGAGAGACAGTCCAAGAGACCTTTCCCACTCAGTATTCTGCTTCCTGAATAGACAGCCATGGTAATTTTTATTTACAAATTGCAAAACAGATGTGCAAGACACACTTTTCAGACCTGACAGGGTTTTTCTTTCTTCCTGATACTTGATGGTACTTGTGCCCTATCTCCTGTCTCTGCATCTACAACCAAATAAATGTGGACTCACTTAATTTCAGTACAATTCTAAGCATGGTCAGACCTTCTTAGTTGCTAGCCCTTGGGTGGCAACTTCTGAGAGTATGGAGGGGTAGACCAGGCCTGTAGCCAAGAATTTCTAAGACGGGGGGCATTTAAATTCCTTGGGGGGTACTGGGGCACTGGCTAATTCAATTAAATGTAATTAACTTGATTGGTGTGGTGCAGGGGAAAAAGGTGTGGTGTAGGGGGAAGGCAAGGAGAAGCGACGGCCATGGCAGCATGGGGAAGTTCACAGTGGCCACTGAATCTCACCAGAGAGTCACAGGGCCTTGGTAGGAAGTCAGGGGGCCGGGCCCCAAAATGCCCATAGAGGCCTGGGGTAGACACTTACCGAATCGGCAGCCTTTGACACCATGATATCACATCACATTCAGCGGCAGAAAAAGAAGTGATGTCACCATATCACAGGATGCCCTAGCATGTCCCTGAAACTTTGAAAACCATAGATATGTGGGTAAATTGCAAAGTATCCTGTGACATAGCAATGTCACTTTCAGTTACACACTCAGAAGTGACATTGTGGCCTCATGGGAAACAATTACAGCATCCTCATTTTTCCTCTGCTACCCTATCAAGCAGGGGGACGAACACCAATGCTGGGAGGTTGTCTGATAAAGCATGGGACCTGGCTGCCTTATTTCTAATTCCATTGACTTCAGTGGACTTAGAAGGGTGTAACTATATTATCTTCTACCTGCAGTCAGTGGACTGGAGCAGGGGCTGGGAGGGAATGCATAAGCTTGAGGTAGGGTTGCCAATTCTGCACTGGGAAATTCCTGTAGAATGAGGGTGGAACTTACGGAGGAGAGGGAACTGAGTGGGGTACAGTGTCAGAGTCCACCCTCCAAAGCATCCATTTTCTTTATGGGATCCGATCTTTATAGTCTGGAGATCGGTTGTAATTCTGGGAGATCACCAGGCCCCACCTGGAGGTTGGCAACCTTAGAACCTGATGCCCATTCCTGCTTTATCTGAATTAACTGAAGCTACTTTGTCATCACCTTGCATTGAGTTGGGAAAGAGATACGAAATTATTCTGAGAAACTTGGGGATGTTTTCACCTCTAGTACACAAGCATTGTTTCCCCAGTATTATGAATCATTTTAAAATGTATTTGAAAGAGTGGAAATGATGCAACATTTCCATTCTTCTTCCAATACAGAATGCGATTTTTTCCCCTTAGGTGAAGACTGGGAAATTTTGCTGCATATTGATTGGTCTACGTTGACTGAAGTGGATGCCATTTATCTAGACCGAGGTGCTGTTGTGCAGAATATTGCCTGTTCAAATATGAATGGATATGGATTGACTGATTTCTGTTTGAAATGAATCTTCACTTTGTATCATTTTGTATTCATTATTGCAGATTATCAGCTCACTGAATACCTCCCAAATTACATAATCCATGTATTCAATAATCAATATAATTTTGTCATACAGTGTTTAGTTTACCTACATAACTTGCAGTTGTTTGCTTAGAGTATACCAATGGAAATGGGAATTAATGAACAATCAGCAGTTTTCAAGGTGCGTCCCTTCAAATCTTGCCACTGGGTGTTGCTGTAGAGCTGTTAGCTGTGCATTCAAAACTGTAGCAACACCTGGTGATGGAAATATGCATTGTAACACAGTGTAGTTAGTACACAAATAAAAAGGAAAAGAAAGGAAAAATGCCCATATGTTCCAACCAGGAAGGACAGATGCATAACCAGCACCTGCATCCTAACTCAGGTAATCAATCACAACCATGGATAGTTCATGTCAATTTTATTGGTTTAACATCTAAACTTTAAATTATTATTGTTGTTTTTATTTTTACATCACTTTTCTCCCCAATGGGGAGCCAGAGCAGCTTACAATATTCACCACTATGTTATCCTCACAATGAACCTGTGAGCTAGGTTTGGCTGAGTGTTGTTAAGTTTTGGATTCTGAGAGAGACCACTGTTTAACCCACCAGCACACCTTTCTCCTCACTTCTTCCTGAACTGTAGTCTGACAATGAGGATTTGAAGGGGAAGGCCTCAGTAGTTACTGTCTGTGAGATTCTGGACATTTGGCTATGAAAAAACTGCTTTTCCTCAGAAAAAAAAACTGACAAGGAAAAAGGAGACGCTGTTTCTAGGTACATTGCTGTTGTCTGGAGTTCAATTGTGATAAGTACTTTTTACTTATAAAAAGTAAAGGCAAAGGTTTCCCTCGCTCAAAAGCCAGTCAAATCCGACTCTAGGGGGCAGTGCTCATCTCTGTTTCCAAGCTGAAGAGTCAGCGCTGTCCGAAGACTTTTTCCATGGCCGTGTGGCTGGCATGACTAAAAGCCAAGGCGCACAGAATGCTGTTACCTTCCCACTGAAGTGCCAACGAGGTGACTAACACATAAAAACTGAGCAGTGTAAAAATTATCTCTCACAAATCTAGGAGCTCTGTTAAGCTACTTACTAACAGATAGGGTTGCCACTTCTGAGTTGGGAAATACCTGGAGATTTTGGAGGTGGAGCCTTGGGAAGGTGGGGTTTGGGGCGGGGAGGGACCTCAACAGGCTATAATGCCATAGAGTTCACCCTCCAAAGCAGCCATTTTCTCTAGGTGAACTGATCTCTGTAGCCTGGAGATCAATTGTAATACATGGAAGTTGGCAGGCCTACTAACAGAACCTAGTCCTACATCTCATCTTCTGTACAATCTACAAGGCCAGTTTTGCACTGTCTTTCTAAGAGGGAACCTGTGTGATTAAGTTTCACTCTGGATGGCCCAGACTAGCCCGATCTGGTCAAGATCTTGGAAACTAAGCAGGGTCAGCCTGGTTAGTACTTTGATGGGAGACCACCAAGAAAGACCAGCCCTGTTCTGCAGAGGCAAGCAATGGCAAACCACCTCTGAATGTCTCTTGTCTTGAAAACCCTACAGGCTAACCATAAGTCAGCTGTGACTTGGAGGCACTTCCCATCACGTACCCTATTTCCTGCTTCTTTTATCTGGATGCCAGTGCAGCCAAAATGAGCTAGAGATCTTGTCCCAGGAACGTCACTCTCCTGATCTTTCTTGAGGTCCTTTTCCATGTGCTGGTGTAGTGGTGAGCATTCTGCCACCATTCACTCTCAGCAATAACTCACTACCTTTTTATACTTTTAAAGTATTGTTTATATTTCTTCTGCCTGGTGGTGGTTGATCTTCTATAAGTAGTCAGTAGGAAAGTCCACTCATTTTTCTACCCAGGGAAGAATCAGCAGCCATCAGAGGAGAAGAATCCCAGCCAGGGTAGCAAAATGCAAGCTACAAATTGCTGGTCAGATAAGATGAGTGCTTGGCCACTGGGAATGCTCATATTGTTCACTGGAAGATGGGAGAGAACAGACAGCACGGGTACTGCTTGTGGCCACTCATTCAGGAGGGAATGTATGAACTGGTTCTAATACTGTTCATTAAAATATTCATACATATAGAATACACACTTCAGTGCAAAAAGAAGTGTTTCTTCTCAAAGCCAATTTGGAGACCAGCAGCTTCTCGTAAAAGTGTCTTGGTACTGTGAGAGATATCTGACTGACAGTGTGGAGGTATAGGATGTGCACAACCTACTCAGTTTGTATTCTATGGTGTGGATACAAAATCTGGGTAACTGCATTTACTGGTTCATAAAAATGCAAACTAGCATGCCTAATAACGAGAGAGGTTTTTTCCCCCAAAAAACATGTCATTTGGCCATGAAACAAACTTTTTTTGAAATATGTAATAAAAAGTGACATCAGACTCCTCGTTATCTCTTTTTAAGCCACCCTACTTTTCATAATTAATTATATATCCCAAAAAAGCCTTGTTTTGTATTTTTTAAAGAAAACCTCCTTATAATTTTGAAGTGCTTTTTGGCATTTAATTTAATACAGTTTTTGACCTGGCTAGGCAGATAATGTGAACACAGCTTTATTGCTAAACAAGACTGAACATGTGTGTGCTTGAGTTTTTTTTATTAAACTCCTACTGAAGAAACAGATTAATTGGAGGCTGATTCACTGGAGAACAGGCGTTAAAGACAGAAGGACCTCCTCACATTTTGTTCTGTTACCCAGGCTTATGCCATCCCAGGTTGGCAAGGAGACCCCAACTGTAGTGTTTTGAAATGTAGTTGAAAGAAAGAGTAGAATAACAGGTGCAAAGGAAGGGGGGGGGAAGATCCCCGCCATTAACAAAAAATGATGTTCTGTTTCCCTTTTATTCTCTCTTGCCTAATGACCAACTGACACTTCAGTTAACACAGGTACTGTCTAGATGGGGTTTTGCATCAGATTGTTAATGTGTAAATGGGATCACCAAAGTCAGCATCTGTCGTAATGATTTCCTGCCTGATTATTACTCCCCACTACACACCCTTATAGCAATTTTTTTTTAAATAGAAGATGCATACAAGCTGTGATTAAACCCCTTCAGATTAAGCTCAAAGTAAATTAGAAAAAAAGTCCTTCTTAAAGCTTTCATTTTACAATCTGCCAGTAAAACTAGAGCTTTTCTTCCAGAAATTCTTAGAATAGCCTACTTCCTGAAAGGTATCGGAAGTTAAAAATAAAATGGTGAGCAAAATCCAGGACAGAAACGCACATGAGATTAAACTGCTTTTCTTCTGTCTGAGTTGTGTCCTCTGTCAGTGTTGTTTCAGTGTTCTGGAATGAAATAGCATGGACATATTTCTAATTTTTATATTCCTTTCATGACAGAAACAATTTTTTAAAGTTGTTTCTCTTTTTACATACTCTTTCTAAAAGAACTGGTTCAGATAGCCTCTGATATAATATTACTTTTAAAATGGAGGAGTATGTGTATGATAGCCTTTTGTTCTACCTAGCAAATTATTTGAGCGCACATTAGGATATTCACAGGTGAACTCGGGCTGACTTCATATAGTTGGTTCTAATAAAAGGTGTTATGTGATTGTGTTCTGGATTTTCTTTCTATCTAGATAAATTTGTATTTTAGTATGCAACTAGGAAGGGGGGGGAGAGAGACACAGCTTTATTATTTACATCCTAAAAACTTGAAAGAAAAAGAGGAGATAGAGAGAATGGTGCTTAAGTTCACTAGCCTGAAATTCTTCTGTTTTGTAATGTTCTGCCTTTAACCTCATCCATTGTGGTCATTTGTTTTAAATGCAAATGGGAAAAATGAACCCTCTTTGTGATAATGTAGCTGTGGCTCATTTTGTTACTGAGCCCATTATACTTACAACTGCACAGCTTTTAAGCATTTGAAAACATTTACTGTTATGAATTGATGCTAAAGCTGAGAGATACTTGTATTTTTTTTTCTTTAGAGTTCATTGTGGCTTTAAGACAATAGCTTCTGAAAATCAGTGATACGAAAATTTGTTGTTACAGCTTGGCTGTCAATTAGAGAGGTAAAACAGTCCATTTCCCAAATCAGATACTAGCTTAGCACATTTGGCCATCTTCAAGCCATTCACAGACATGGTCGATCTTCTTAAAAAGGCAGAACAACAACAGGATCTCAATTAAAATAAACATCTTCTCCCATGCTTGCTTTTTGCTTTGCTAAATTTTGAGATATTACAGCAGAGCTGGATTAGAAAACTATAACCAAACTTTTTGAATTATTTATTCAGTTCTTAATTAAGCATAGTGTTAGCTGAGAGACACATTCTGTAAAAAACAAAACCACACTCTGATTTGCCATTCGTGATGCAGTTCAAAAGCATATGAGTTGTAAGGTGAACATTGCCTGATGTTACATATGTAAAGATTTTGATTCTTCTAACTTTATAAAAATGTTCATTCAACTTCTCATGCCAGTTAATGTTGTATTAAGTAACTGAATTTTATTAATCATATTAAGTATGATGGAGCAAACAAGCAATAATGCAACATGGAAGAAAATCCCACTGAGATGAGTGGGAATTACTCCTGAGTAAGTGTATACCAAATTGGTGACTAGTTTTTTTAATCCTGAGTTGAAAAATCCCTGCTTTACTGTCATCTCATAGGTTATCCTGTATCTTCTCCACAAACAATTTGGATCAGGTCCCTTCTCATTCTACCTGTGCTTCAGAGGTGAAACAACTGGGCAAAAATATTAATGTAAGAAGTACTCTGGAATGTATATGTAAGTATGAAAGATCAAAAGGAGATGTTCTGCTGACAAGGAGAAACACTGTAAATATAAACATATGCAATTGAGTGCACTATATATGGACCTGTAAGTTTCTAAGCCTTAATGATTTGGTGCTGCATCAAAAAGAATCATAGTTTAAACCCTTCTAGTCCCAGCAAAATGTTGCTTTGAAACCCTGTCTTTAGGTATTTCGACTGACACCATTTCAGTTTGGGAATAGGACATACGGCTACTAATCCAGGCTTCATAGAGAATTTATGTGTGGTACCAAACATTGTTTATGTATTGACAAATATTTCTAGGAAATGGTTTCGTATTTTTGCTGTTAATTGTTTCATTACTGACCTCTACCTCTGTAGACATATGCAGTTTTCATGTTTTTGGGTGAGACTTTCAAAATATTTTTTTTTTAAGTGTCCAATGCTCGACGTGAGCAATGACATTTTTGCAGACTTCTATTTCAGTCATTTGTGCCTTATTTTCTTTCTATTTATTTCAAACAAGCCACTATGAAAAATGCTGCAAATTTAAGTGACAGTCATGTACAAATATGCATAATATGAGCTGGTCCCTACCCATCATGTGTATTGCTAAAGACTCCATTGCAATATTTACAGTTAAACTAAACTTTTTTTTCCCTGAGATGTAGCAAAATTGCATTTGTTTTGCAGATTTGCTCATCATTAAATGTGAAACATTTCACATTTGTCTTTTTGAGTAATTGGCTTTTAAAAATGATAAGGTTCTCTGAACACTTGTTATGTGGATAGGTCTGACGTTGTATCCCAGAAATCCATATGCCATACAGACAGAACAGAAGAAAGATATTCACAAGCATGTCACAGATTGGACTGAAGCAAGCCAAAAACCAAAGTGCCATGGCATTAACAATAACACCAGATTTACTGTCACGATTGCAATCTGTGCTGTATCACAGACAGAAGGAGAACTTTTGATAGGTGACACCTCAGTGTTTTTTAAATCTTTTTGGCAAATTATCATTTTCATTATATTTTTGCCTGCCATGTAATATTATTATAATGATATTAAAAAATACAGGCACAGACACACGCACTCTATGTTTATTAGGCCTGTAATCAAAGGGATAGTTTATAAGCCTTATTAAGGAGTTGACAATTGTGTGTACACGTATGAGAGGGATACACACACACACAAGGATATATATAGAGTGAGCGAATCTTGACAATCAGTCTATAAAGAAAATTCTTCTTCATTTATTGTATTTACCCCATCTTAAAAACTAATGCAGCTAAAATTAAATGCAGGCTACATATACACATGAAACATCTTATGTGAGGCAAAAGTGGGAAAGCTCTACCCTGTTTTCTTATATTTCTTTTGTAATCCCCTCTGAGCAGCTTGCTACCATATATCAGATGTGTAGATTTGTAGTTGGGTCAATATTGGCTGAAAAGGCTTTTGAATAGCCACTGCTCTGTGGAACTGATGGTAGCTGTTTCTAGCATAGTAATACAAACCAACTACCACCAAAGTGGTGTGACATCCTTAGATAGCTGCAGTGTTGATAAAAAGCATAGAATGTGATGTCTTTGTTTATGTGTTTACAACCTGACTTTCTTCACCCATTCAAGTCAGCTTACATATGATTCCCAGGAAGATAGTTTCTCAGGCACCATCCAGATCCAATCATAGTTCGCATAAGCAAGGCATATCACATCCCCTCCATCCGTACCCTTCCACCATGACAGTGCAGCAGTCACTGAATCCCATCATGAGCATTTAGTCACTTATACAACAGTTCACTGGAATGTACATTCTATTGTATGACATCAGGAATCTGCTTGGGCTTCTATGGTATCATGTTGGGTAATTACTTCTGTGTGTGTGCACAGGGGTTAACTTTTCCAAACACTTTGTCATACAGTGTGACCAAGAAACAGAACTGTGAATACAGCTCAAGAGGAAGGGTGGGTCATGCAGAAAGGAACAAGCAAGTGGGTGTGGCCAAATAATAGCTAGATTTGTTCCAGTCCCACTAGTATCTCCAAATATATTGATAAATTAACAACCACCATGTTATGAGGAAAAGTGTTTTCCCCATGTGCGGACATTTTTGTAGCAAAAGCTACCTTGTATCATTGACAGTGTTCTTTCAAGGAAAGGCCACAATCTGTGTTGATGCACTGCATTCCCCAGAGTTCCTTGAAATATGTAGTCTTTTTGACCATAAAATTGTCCATTTTTCTCCTTGCATTGAACAACAGCAACGGCAAAAAAGAAACCCTGCATTAAATAGATTTGGCAATCCTATAATTCATGTTGAGCTTAGATAAGTGCTGAGAGAGATTTATAAACTCACAGCTTGACACTGAGCCCACATGTTGGGCAGAATGAGGGGAAAAGCTCTAGAAATGCTACATAGAGCTTCCTGCCAGTAAGGAGTGGAACATCAGTCAATTGTTTTTTACTTAATTGAAAGCTTTCTTGGGACCTCATTGAAAAAAAATGTGTCTGTCTAACATTTTTTCCTCCTTTTTCAAATAGTTTGGTTAGAAGGCTGCTGAAACCTGAAGTTCTAAAGTTTTCTTCAAAAAAAAAATTAAAAACCTTCCCCCCCCCAGTAGTAAACAAACAAACCAAGCCATATTTAACCCCCAACTGAACAGGATATTGGAGTTATTGAGTAATGGGGGAAATTCAACCTCGTGCCTGTAACAGGAAATAGGAAGAAAGCAACAAGAACTGATGCCATGCTACATTAAAAATGAACACAAGGCTGACATGGTGGAAGGCAGCCCTGTTTCCCGCATTATATGTTCTCTGCCTATTGCCAAAAAATTAAGGTGATAAGCAAATGAAAATAGCTTAATCAACAAATCAAAGAACAAAAAAGGAAAGGGAACAAAAAACTTAACCAAAGAAAACTGAATTAAGAACCTAAAAGGTTAAATACATATAAAGAAGAGGGCCCAATCTTAAAATCAATAGGCATAGAACATTAACATATAAGTAATACAGGTTATCAAAAATGCATATATTTAGTACAAATTATTTAAAAACACTTATAGGCCCAAATGTAGCCTCAATAAGAATTAACATCATACAGTATTCACAAACAGGACCTTATGTGACCACTTGTTCAGCCAACTGGCCTTCTTCAGTGGTCAAACATAAATAACACGTAGGCTCAATGTTCCAAAGATACAATTTCAAATGCAATCTATAGCTCGGGTATCATAAATCGTAATGGTGTGTAGTTATTATGCACCATTATGATACATGAGCTCTAGGTTGCATTTGAAATTGTATCTTTTGGACCAAAATAGGAAGACATATTATTGCAGTACCATATGCACCTGATCAGGCGATATTATATGAAGCCTCTATTGTACCCCTTAGCCTTAATATAATTTTCACTTGGTCCTATATTGATTAATACTTTGTTTTAGAATTGCAAGAAGAAGAAGAGAAGAAGAGATTGGATTTATATCCCGCCCTTCACTCACTTGAAGTCTCAGAGCGGTTTACAAACTCCTTTCCCTTTTCCTCCCCACAACAGACACCCTGTGAGGTAGGTGGGGCTGAGAGAGCTCTGAGACAACTGTCCTTGAGAGAACAGCTGGTACAGAGCTATGGCTTGCCCAAGGTCATCCAGTAGGTGCAAGTGGAGGAGTGGGGAATCAAACCCGGTTCTCCCAGATTAGAGTCCGTGCACTTAACCACTACACCAAACTGGTTCCAAATTGGAACATTGAGCCTACAAGTTGCCCTTGTATTACCTGTATTACCTATATGTTAATGTTCTGTATCTATTGATTTTAAGATTTGGCCCTCCTATTTGTTTATATTTAACCTTTTAGGTTCTTAACCAACAAATCAACATAGTGTAACAGCCCTGCCTTGTTAAGAGGCGGGCAAATCCAGAAACTGATTAAAATTTTCCTGGTCCCCTCAAACAGTGGTTAATTAAAGCACAAAGCAAGAAAACAAAGACCATAACAGGGCAATCTTAAGTAAGCAGAGTATCCAGTGGAATTAAAAGGGTGTAACTCTGTTTAGAATTGCAATGAAGATGTGCTAATGGACTAGGTGGAAGGAAAGGCAACCAAAGTGGTTGGCCAGCTTCTGGCTGGGGCTGTGTTTAAAGTCTGAGAACAGACCATAGTGAAGAGGTCTTCCCCTCTGATCCTGTCAAAGAACCTGCTTTTGTATCAAAGCCATTCAGATAGAGTGGGCTGGCCAGTCAGTAACATACCAAGAGCATCAGACCTCTGTTCTCTCATCAGGCAACAATGGAGATGCTGTTTCAACGCAGACTATTGACTGATCAGTCTGTCAAGCTTTCTTGCCACAGGGACACCTCTGAATTGTCCTCTAGCATGATAGATTTCCTGATGTTTCTTTGATATTTGTAATGCCATATCTTCTAGCACTTATCAATGAAAACAGGGATATTTGATATTGCATGGATTTTGCATCACAATGTGCATTGGGGGAGTCTCTAGAAAGATTTTTCAGAGTGTCAGTATTACTGTATTTCTTGCTGTTTGAGTTTAGAATACTGTAATAGTCATAATTTCAAAAGTGTGTGTCTGGTACCATGAGTATTAGATCCAGTATAAGAATTTTTTTTTAATCAGATAAACATTGTTAGATCCAAATTTGGGACACAACAGAATCAGTTATTCTTAAAACAGAGACAACTATCTGTATGAAAAAGGTATTGTTGGAGAATATGGTCATGCATCTATTTATATTTGAGGGGGAAGGGACAATATCATTTAAAACTAAAACTGTGTATTGGTCCTCATCATGAAGCACTGGTGATCCCTTAGTATCTAAAGAGAAAAGAGCTGATAATGTAGATAAGGATTCTCCAACATGGTGCCATAGTGTGCCATGGTGTTTGCTGGAACTTTTTAGCCAGGCACAACCTCTGACCTAATTCTCAACAGTCCCCTCTGCGTGCAGATACTTACTTCTGCAGATAGGGGGCACAGTCCCCCTCAAAAGGGAGTCCCCTGGGTCTGCAGAAAAATCCAAAAAGTTTTTTTAAAAAAATTTCAGGGAGGGTTGAATCCCCCCCCCCCAATATCTTTTAAAATGGCCACTGCAGAGATCTGATCCAGGCCCCACTGCATCAACAGTGAGAGATAGTCTGAGGTAGCCGGGGGGGGGGGAGCAAAAAGCAGGACTGGATCTGGAACTGGGAAGGATTCCTTCTGCAGGCTAAATAACATGGGGGTTGGAGTACAAGGATTGTCCACACTCAGTTGGAATTTCCTGGAGATTTTGTGGTGAAGTCTGAGGAGAAGTGCAGAGTTTGGGGAGAGGAGAGGCCTCAGGTGGATATAGTGCCACAGAATCCACTCATTTTCTCCAGGGGAACAGATCTCTGTTGTTTGGAGTTCAGTTGTCATTATGGGGGATCTCCAGGTCCCACCAGGGGACTGGCAAACCTAGACCTAGCAGCACCTTCTGGGTGACATGGTACCACCTGACTTGCATGATTCCACAAGGCCTGGCTTCTTGTTACTGTTTAACAGCAGCCACCCTATGAAAGTCAGTGTAGTATAATGGTCAGAGCTTCAGAGTAGGGTTTGCAAGACCCAGGTTTAGATCCCCATCTTGTTGCGAAAGCTTACTTGGTAATTTTAGACTAGTCACATACTTTCAGCCTAACCTACCTCATAGGGTTGTTGTGTGGATAAAAAGGAGAGCTATTAAGACAAAAATATGAAGCCATATATATGCTGCTAGAAACTTTTTTTATATACTAGAAAAAACTACTACTACAATCCTACAAATTATACGAAAATCTGTAATAATTAAAGAATCATGAAAAACACTGATGTTTTGATTAATAGTTGCTGACAGAAGTTGTTGGCAGACGAGAATCTCTGGAATAATGTCTCGTTTTGAATCACAAGATCTTCATCCGAACCATGACATAGAAAACAATAGTATAGAGAGTTGTTCATACATCAGGCACAGAGCAAAAACAGCCCACCTTCATATATTTAACATCCACAAAATGAAGGAATCATACAGTCCTACTTCATAGTTGCAATAACAGTCGGGTCATCCAATACACGGCTTCATATTTTTGTCTTAAGATCTGTTCTACTAGCTGTGTTTCCTCTCATGCATGGATAAAAAGGAGGACAGAATAATGTAAACTGCTTTAGTCTCCACTGTGGAGAAATACCATATTTTTCCTCAGCAGAAGCTGCAGGGGAAAAGGAGACGAAAAGGTGAAGGCAGAGGGGCAGAGAAAGGTAAGTTGGCTGTTGGGTGAGAAGGAGATAGAGATGCCAACTCCATGTTGGGAAATTCCTGGATATTTGAGGGGTGAAGCCTGGGGATGGTGGGGACTGAGGCAGGAAGGGACTTCAGACAGATATAATGCCATAGACTCCACCCTCCAAAACAGTCATTTCCTCCAGGGGAACTAATGTTGCCAACCTCCAGGTGAGAGTTAGAGATCTCATGGAATTACAACTGATCTTCAGATGACAGAGAAAATGGCTACTTTGAAGAGTGGAGTTTATGGTATTACAAGGAAGGGGGACCCGCGATACTCGCGGGGGGGGGGGGAGAAACTGACAGCCACTTGGGCCGGCGCTTCTGCCTCCCTCCCTGCCCCCCCGCCGCTCTCATTCACCTCCCGCCCCCCCCGCTGCCGCTCTCGCTTGCTTCCTCCCACCCCGCTCTCATTCGCCTTCCTTCCCCCCGGCGAGCCTCGCCTCTCCCCCCCTGTCCCCGGTTTGCCCCGGCAGCTCCAGGCCTCGCCTCTCCACCCCCCTCCCGTCCTCCGACCTAACGGCATTTCCCGCTTTCTCTACCCGGCCGCGGCCATGCCCTGCTCCAAAGCGACCCCCACCTCGCCCCCCTGCAAGAGGCTGAAGAGCTCCGGCCCCGAGGAGCCCGCCTTGAGGCTCCGCTTCGCCAAGCTCTCCGAAAATGCCTCCCACCCCCGGAGCACCCAGCAAGGCCCGGAGATGTCAGGCCTCGCCGCTCTTCCCCCTCCCACCCCCGCGTTGACCCGGCGAGGCCTACGGCACACAGCCGCCAGGCCTTTCTGCTTTCCTCCCCCTCCAGCGGCGAGGTTTAGATGCCTCTCAACTGCCGGGCTGTCCCAGTTCCCTCAGTGTTCCCAGAGACTTTCGGCGTTCCCAGAGCGTTCCCCGCGCATGCGCAGGGGACGCTCTTTTACTTTTCGGGGGATTTAAATATCCCCTGAAAAGTTTTTTAAAGTTTTGGGATTTTTCTGCAAGCGGGGGGGTCATCCCCCACCTGCAGAACCTCCCCTCTGCCCTCCAAGTGCCCCCCCCCCCGGCGTGGATTTAGGTATCCACACGGGGGTGGGCCACTTGGCTATTAGATATATAGATACCCTGCTGAGGTCACTTTCAAGCTCAAACCTCATCCTTCCAAGCTCCACCCTCAAATCTCCAGGAATTTCCCAACATGGAGCTGGCAACCCTAAGAGAAACTGATCTCTGTATTTGGGCAATCTGTTGTGATCCCTGGAGAGAGGCTGCCGTGTGTGTGTGGGGGGGGAGGAAGTAGGTGGGAGGCTGGGAGAGTGACAGGAGCAGAAGGAGTGATGGGGTGGAGGCAGAAAGGAAATGACAGGCACAGTGGGGGGAGAAAGAGAGTAAGAAGAGGGGTGGCAGGAAGAAGAAAGAGTGTGAGAGAACTAGGGGGAGAGGGCAACAAGTAGAGGTGGGGGGATGGGATAGCTGCTACCGGAAGTTTCTTGTGGGTCTCCACTTGTCAACTATATTGTGTGGCCCAGTGCTTGGTGTCCCTTTCCCCCTTTGTTTTGGTTTTCAAATAGTTTATAAAGTCCCCAGAGACCAGAAAATCAGGGAGGAATTGCTTCATCTTCTTGAAGCTTTTTTAAAGGTTAGCTGAATTAACAGATTTTGAGGAGAGTGATGAAACACCTGTCTAAAAACACTGGGCTTCATCTCCTAGTTGCACTCTGCTGTGGGCTTCACTCTCAGTCCAGAAAGTTTCAGGTTCAACTGCTATCCATTACCAGAATTATATATTTTTTTGTATTTTTAAAAATTGCAAGCTTATTTGCTTGCTTTATTAAATTAGTATAATAAGTCTTAACAGATTTCTGAATCCCATTCTTCATCATCGTGTCTTCTATGCAGGCACGTAAGGGACTGCCCTGTAACTTACATTCATCAAGTGTCCTCTGTGCAGGCACACATGGGACCATAGGCGTAGAGTACGGGGGGGCTCGAGGGCTTGAGCCACCCCCGAAGTTTCCCGGGGGGGGGCTCAGCCTCCCCCGGGAAAACAGAGCGCGAGCTGCCACGCCTCGCCGCCGCTGCTGGAGAGGGAAGGGGATCGCGGACCCCCTGCTGAGCTCCGGCTCCCCAGCGGTCAAGCAGCAGCAGCAGGAGCAGCAGGAGGGAGAAGAGCCGCTCCAGGTGAGGCGTGCAGGGCAGGGGAAGGGAGGGCTCCGCTCTTGCAGAGACACCAGGCCTCGTGCGATGCCCCCCCAGCCAGCCAGTGGGGGTCACTCCGGAGCCACTGGGGGGGGGGGGCGAGAAGCAGCTCTCGTGTCCTCCTGACCCATGGGGGGGCAGCCCCTCCTCCCCGGGGCATGGTGCGGATGCGGGAGGCGGGCGGCCTGCTTGCCCTCCTGGGGGCGAGAGAGGCGGAGGGTGCGGCGGTGCAGAGACATCCTCCCTGCGAGCAGGAGAGAGGCGCGCCCAGTCCGCCGGGCCACTCCCTGCCTGGCCTGGCCAGCCCTCTGCTCTACCGGCAAGAGTGGGTGGGCAGGCGTGGGGGCTGGGGGCCTCAGGCTGGGCCAGGGCTGTGTGGCGCGCCATCGCTGCGGGAGGCGGGACCATCCAGGTGCCGCCGCCTGAGTGGCGATTCCAGCCGGCCGCCTTGGGCCGCGAAGTTGCCCTTGGTGGGAGTGGGTGTTTCAGCGGAAGTACAGCCTCCCAAGTCCCGCGAAGTGAGGGTCCCGCTTTACCCTGTGCTGGTGAGACCTCCCCCTGGCATACTGTGTTCCATTTGGGGGCACCACAGTTGAAGAAGGCTAATGCTCCCTCTAAGCTGTGGGGTCCTGTGAGCAAGAACTCTGCTTTGTGAGCTCCTGGCATTAAAGTTGTGAGCAAGCCATTTAGCTGCTGCATGAATGAGTTCCCTCGGGAGCCATCCCTTCCTGAGCAAAGGCAAAAATGGCCAGGAGGACCAAAGGTCGCTTGTTGGGCCGGCTCTCTACAAGCCAGAGAGAGGAAAGCGCTCTGCCCGGGGCTTTCCTTGAAGATACCCCAGAAACCAGAGTGGTTCAGAGAGAATATTGCTCCAGCGAGAGAATATTGTGGGGAGAATATTGTGGGGAGAGAATATTGCTCCAGCGAGCGCGCGCACTAAGGAGCCCCCGCCCCCCCCCCCCCCGGATTTTCAAAAGTCTACGCCCCTGCATGGGACTGCCCTGATGCAGGGCCTGCTGCTGAGAAGAGAAATCCACAATCTTCTAGAAAGCTCCTAGATGAGTGCTCCCCCTCCCCTCCATCGGAGGCAGAGAGCTTTCCCCGCCCACTTGGTCATGTGACAGAGGTGAAGGTGCACTCTTCCCTCTGTTCTCTTGTTGCTGCCATGGAGAGAGAATGTGCTACAAGCTCCTGCTCCTAAATTCACCTCAGCATGCTTCTTTTCACAGTTTTTGTGAGTAGAAGTCCTTCTTCATGGCCCTCTTTAAGGAGTACCAATCTTGTGGCCCGCAAATGGTCCAAAATGATGAGCACTCTGAGTGCTTAACGTGTTTAGAAAATGTCTCTGCCTCTGACAGAGGGGAGGGGAGCACTCATCTAGCAGCTTTCTAGAAGCTGTGAATTTCTCTTCTCTGCGGTAGGCCCTGCATCAGGGCAGTCCCATGTGTGCCTGCACAGAGAACACTCGATGAACATAAGTTACAGGTGAGTGCAACCATGTTTTATCTGGATTAGCTGGAGGTTGTTCAAACTGCTGCTCTTCTTTTATCTATATTTCTGTATAAACATCATGTTGTGTTGAAACAAAGTGATGTATGGAGTGGAAAAAAACAAAACAACCCTCACCTGAATCCATTGCAGATAATTCTGTACCATTCTGAAGTTAACAGGTGTTCTTCTCATTAGTGTAAGTCAAAACAAAGCAGTTCCTACATATTGTATAAACACTTGTGATCCTAACCAAATACAGACAGTTATAGCAACATGTTTAACATTTCCAGACATTTGTGACTAACAGTGCCATCCAAAGCACAGTTACAGCCTTCTAAGTTGTTTGAAGTCAGTGGTCTTAGAATAGTATAACTGTGTTTATTAACTCTGTTCATTAAATACAAAGACCAGTATCTTCCTTTACCTATAGTGTTAAGCTTACTTTTGCAAACATATTTTCATAACATGGTTGGATCACCCAGATCTTGCCTTTGTGTCCCTTGTTTTCGTCACCCACACCCTCCTGCTGTAGTTGTTATATACAAAAGTGACTTCTTTAAATGCACTTTTGTATATGACTGTTTATGTAGCTGTGTGCCAGTGTGTTAATAAAATGAGCTTCGCTCTCCTTTTCAATTGAGGCAAAGTCCCTGGTTTGTTAACTGGAAATGGTATACTTCCAGTAGCAATAAAATCTCCCAAGAACCTCCACCTAATGTAAACCAAATGGGCTTGATTTACAGTCAATTCAACAAGCCATTTTTTTAAAAAAAAAATTGACCATGAGATTGAAAAAGTCTCCTCAAATTTGCTAGACTTCTGAATGCTCCATCACTTGTCAAGATCACTATCTCAGGTGAGTTTTATACTTTTGACATATGTGGCAAAGTGTACAGTGTATAACTCAACATGCTGTTTGGCTTAGAATCTGTCATGGGACACAATATTCTTGAAGAGAGGGTGGGGAAGAATATTTGTGACTGAGGGCATTGTTTATTAAAATATTGCTGTGTGTAATCGATGATAATGGTGTAAGGCTGATGGAAGGTTTGAGAGTGACCCAACTTTTTAAATTGATATTTTCAAGGATGATCAGTCAGTAAGGTTTTTAAGAGCTCAATGTGATATATTTTTTTAAAAAAAGAAGAAAACCTTAAGACTTGAATCCTATGCGCTTGGGAATACATTCCATTAATCTTAGTCCATCTAATATGTTCCATTAATCAAGCATCTAAGGACATATGGAAAGGCTTGGAGTATTTATTTATTTATTTATGCAGTTTGTAGCTCAGTGGTAGAGCATTTGCTGAGCATGTAGAAAGTCCCAGGGTCAATCCCCAGCATCTCCAGTTAAAGGATTTGGCAGTTGGTGAAGTAAAAGACCTCTGCTGGAGACCCTGGAGAGCGGCTGCCAGTCTGAATTGATAGTACTTTCCTTGATGGACCACAGGTCTGATTCTGTATGAGGCAGCATAATATGTCAATATGTGTATGTAATTTCCCCCTCTTATGTTCCTCATCAAGGTCTCTCCTTCACCTTGGTACAGGATCTGGCAAGAGTAATAGAAGGAACATACCTGAAATGTTTTATGAGGTTGCAGGAAATTATGAGAGAAGATAGCATACATTAAAAATAGGCTTATAACAATGATTATGTGTTGAGTTTTCTTTTTTATAGTGTATGTTATTGCTTTAGCATATCAACAAATTAAACACTGGCATATGCTGCAGTCATCAGCTGACTGCTTCATAGCTACTCCCACTTACACATCACCCTTCTCTTGGAGAATAAAGTACTCTGCAGTCATAGTGTAAGATGGGCTACTTTTGTCAGTATCAGGAAAAGGAGCCCCTGGGTATCAAAACAGAGCTTCCTCAAAGCATGTTCACATCTCCATAAGATTTTTTTTAATGTATACCTTCTCCCACAAGGGTCAAGGAATGATTACAGGTGGGTATACAGAAATGCTGATGGTCCTGGATTAGTTGGCCTGACTATGTTTGCCCACAGTGAAATACATCACATCTTGTTCATGCCTATTCACACACAGAAGCAGCTGAAACATCAGGATTGATGATGTCATTATGCCAGGAATATGTGAGGTCACTGTCAGCATTTTTGCCAAAAGAAGCGAAATTGCAATTGGCCTGTGCAGAACGTAGAGGATATATCCTGGATTTATTTTGGATATAGTGCAGATTCTCCTAAATCATCCTAGGAATTCCCCCCCCCCCCTTCTCCAATCCCCCAGAAATCCATAGCCAACTTCTCTGATCTCTGGGATGTTCCAGAGATCACATTCATGCAGAAGAAGTTCACTTGCACCCCCATTTTGTATCCCCTGTCACTGTGAGCCTTGGATAAGGCTGAGTTAAAGAGTGCTGACTAATTTAAAGAAACAGTATACTCATGAAGTATGCAGGGGTGGATTGGCCATTAAGGCCACTGGGAAAAGTTCTGGTGAGCTGATGGCCTGGGAGGGGGGTCTACCCCAAGCAAGGAGCAGTCCTCACTCTGTGCAGTGCATGTTCAGCGCCGCCTCTGTATGCGGCACAAGGAATGATGTGCCTGCTCTGCCCCGTGCAACACACTGAAGGATGTACCTGGCCTGCCTCACCCCATGCAACACCTGGAAGGATGAGCCCAACCCCACCTCATCCCATGCAGGTTTGGCTGTGCAGGCATCCCCCCCCCCCCCCCCCATTTGGAAAGAGGTCAGGGCAGGACCTTTCTCTGAGTCATTGTTTTCTTCCCAGTGCACCCCTGGCAGTGTGATGAAAGTGAGCCTCTGTCTTTTTGAAAATTAATTTCTCTGTAGTTGTTTGACCATATTGAAGTAATTTTAGAAGCAGAAAACCCACTGGGAACTTGAATGACTGCCTGCCTGATAAGCCCTTGTTCTTTACGATGGCAGTCACTCTTTCATTCTGTGTTTTTAAACCATTTGCATCCAGTTTATCCAATTTTCCCAAGTGAATTATTGGGTGCACTACAGACAGCTTCCTCACTCCCACTGCAGTCTTCTGTGCTTCCCAAAATTGTGCTTCTAGGGGTCAAGAGAACCTCAGGGACAGGGTGGTGGAGGCAAAATGGGGGTCTATCTACAGTGGGAGAGAGGAATCAGCTAGAATAGCTCTCCCCTTTGTCTGCAAATGGAAATGCCGTGCCATCATGAAACTCTTATTTTTATGCAATGGAAACTTAGGGTGGAAGCCAGTCTTCCTCAACCTCTTTCTCCACCCCCTATGCATTGACTAAGAGAAAAATGAGATATGATGCCTATAGCCACACGTTAACATGAAGTGAGTGGTGAGGGTCAAAAAAAGGACAATGTGGGGGAGGAGCACTGAACCTTCCCTCCTTCTCTTACAAGTAGTGATCAAAATCTAGGTGACTTTGATCACTACTTAACCCTGATATTGGAAGTATGTATGTATGTATGTATGTATGTATTTCGATTTATATCCTGCCTTGCCTGCACGGAAGTAAGCAACAAAGGAGATCAAGTCCCTGGTTCAATAGACTGAGGAGAGGTTTCAGCATCACTTTCCCACACATTCCTTTTATTGTTAATCCAACTCTGCTACTCTCCACTTTATATGTGAATGGCGCAGAAACATGAATGATTATCCTGTTTTGCCTAGACCTGCCCTAAATTCATTTCTTTCTTTTTTTCATTTGAATCTGTGGTCAGTACCACTTCCCTTATCACTAGGGTGCACAGTCTGCCTATTAGTGAGGGTAAGGGATTACTTGCTCCAATCTTTAAGGTCAAATCTACATCTGACTTTCCCGCTGGAATCATTCTAGTTTCAAAAAAACTCATCTATACCTGTTTATAGTTTCAAACCACACTTGTTCTAGTTTAAAAATTACTGTTTACATTCGTTAATTGCCCTCCTGTGGTCAAGCTAGCATTATACTGCTTTAAACAGATCCTGTTGCTTAGTACTCTTCAGACCCAGAGAGTGAAATTTGAAACCAGCATGAAATGAGCGTAGGAAAAGACAGCAGTCAAACTACTTCAGAGGGGAGGTATAAATTGGGACAGTCTGCTTATATGTAAAAGAGAACCAACATTTATATTTTTGCTTGGATTCAAGAGTTATAGCACAACACATCATTCTCTTAAACCTTTGAGCAGGGAGTACAT
The DNA here is from genome assembly GCA_029233225.1 of Lepidodactylus listeri. Taxonomy (NCBI): domain Eukaryota; kingdom Metazoa; phylum Chordata; class Lepidosauria; order Squamata; family Gekkonidae; genus Lepidodactylus; species Lepidodactylus listeri. The sequence continues at coordinate 47,647,847 of JARCFY010000010.1, read as the reverse complement.
GCAGCCCTGAAACAGACTTATTTCACCAGGAATCCCAAGTTCCACTTCAAAAGGATATGATGTTGTATGAGTCAGTGTTATATAAGCAGACATAAGAAAATTATTCAAGTACCAAAGGTACAACTCAGTTTCAATTAAGGAAATGCTCTTTTGTGTGAGTTTGACCCCAACCCTTGAAACACTAAACCCACTTGAGATCTCCTGGTGCATAATAGCGTGAGCATTTGTTTTCTTTCCATTAAATAACAAATTGCTTTCATAGGCAGGTTGTTTTGATATGATGGCACCACTGAGATTTCCTGCAAATGTACATGCAAATCAATCATGGCAAAATGCAGTGGAAACATATCCTGTAAACATCTGGATATGAATGCCCTCCCATTTTTTAGCAGTAGGGAGAATCATGAAAATGTAGGCAATATTTGTTGGCTGTTTTATTTAGCAGTGTGTGAATTTTTAACAATTTTTACACAGAGATGGAAGAAGCAGGTTAATTAAAACATAAGGTTCAACATCTTTAGATATGTAGGACATGTTCCGTTCCTTAAAACAAATATTCCCATAAAAATATAAAACATTTTCTTCTGACTTCCAAAGTTTTTGCAGTCTATCATTTAAATTACTTAAATAAAGGGAGCCTTCATCCTCCCAAAAGCTGAGAATATAACACCCTCCATGCATATTAGCTTGATCGTCTTGACAGACCAGAAAAGTGTTTGTATGTGCCAATTAAAACAAAAATGGATCCCTAGTGACTTGTTCCTTGCACAACTTCTGAAGACTGCTATCATTGTTTGCTGGGGTAACCCTGGATAAGGCTGCTTTCCAAAGTAAACAAACTTTTCAAAACTTTCTTGACAGATGGGGGGTTACAAATGCATTTTAATAAAGTTTCCAAAGCAATTTTTTTTTGACAATGAACATATATTTACTTAACATCTAGTAACATCAGGGATACAAGGCAGATACATTCTCACAAAGTGTTTTAACTAGCAGCCTTTCTTCAAAGCGTTGTTAAGGATGTTTTTCTTCAAAGGGATCCCTCTGCCTCATTTTTTAATGTCATTTAGTCTAGACATGTCAAAATGAATTATTGGAGGCTACTAGCATCCAGTTGTAAACTGAGACAGAAGTTCTGCCCAATAATGTCATTTCTTTGGTGGCCATAAACACCTTTGAATACTCTAAGTAATTTAACGCTCCTCGTTCCCTACACTAGATCATACTATAGAACAATTCTAAAGTGCAGTGTTACCTTTAAGACCAATGAAGGTTTATTCAAGGTATGAACTTTTGTGTGCATGCACACTTTCCATTCCAATGTATTTGAAAAAATGTGCATGCACATGAGAGCTCATACCTTGAATAAACTTTTGATGGTCTTAAAGGTTCCATTGGACTCTAAATTTGTTCTACTGCTTCAGACCAACATGGCTGACCACCTGGATCTAGATCACACTATGAAATTGGGAAAGAAAAAACGCCCCCACAGCTGAATGGAATATACTTAGTACACATGCAACATATTAAACTTAACATCCCTATACACATATATATTTCTTAATACTTGGTGGTTCCCCCTTCCCATTCATTTGTTCAACAGAAACATAGCCAAGAGACAGAGCTATTCGAGAAATTATACACATTCTTTTTGTTGTATTTTTGAAAACTGCCAAATCCCTGTCTATATTTTAATTCACTTCAAATGTAATTCAAACAAGTTAATTAAATGACTATGGAGTCTCAAATCCAAATTAATTAAACAACTATGTACCTCAAAAATTATATTAATTAGATTCCATTTCTGTTCACAAAGGGCATGGACAAGTCTTACTATAATCACTGGTGTGTGTGTTTATTTTTACCGCGCAGTTTATACAACTATCTGATATATATAAAAGCCCTAATGTGTTGGCCCTTTCCAGCTCTCCCATTGGCTGTGCTGTGCACTCCATCAGCTATTGGCCCTCAACTGCCACTCAAGAGTACTCGCATGCCATTGGCTGGGTGCTGGGTCTGCTCTTCTTCCCTACCCACTGCTGCCTCAGCCACTGTTCTCTGACATAATAAACTGCCAAAATGGCTGTCTCTCTTGACGAAGATGCTTCTGTGTCTGGCTGGCTACTGAAACGACTGTTCCCTGTTCAGGAAGAAGCTTCTACTGCTGCCGCTTCTCCTGCCAGGCTCCTCCAAGACTGGCTGGCTACTGAGGTGAGCCAATGGCCATCAAATCATTCCTTTCTTTTCCTGCTGATGGGCTAATTTTCCCCTCAGTGGCTGTTGCTAGGCAATCAAGCTTGGTTCTGTCAGTGAAAAGGTGGGGGGACTTTATGGGGAACTCATTGGGGCCAGTCCTGACTAGGGTTGCCAGCTCCAGGTTGGGAAATTCCTGGAGATTTTGTGGTGGGGTCAACAGAAGCCAGAGTTTGGGGAGGGGAGAGATCTCAGGTGAATAAAATGCCATAAAGTCCATCCTCCAAAGCAGTTATTTTCCCCAGGAGGAGAGAGAGATCCGTTGTCTGGAGTTCAATTGTGATACCAAGTGATCTTCAGGCTCCACCTGGAGGTTGGCTATCCTAAGCCTGGCAGTGCCCTCTAGGTGACTTGATGACACCTGACTGGCATGACTTTATGATTGTTTCCTGTTCACCAGCAGCAGCCCCCCCCCAGGACAATCAGTGTGGCATAGCAATTAGTGCTTCAGAGCAGGGTCTGCCAAACCCAGGTTATTGCTGCAGAAGCTGAGTGGGTGATTTCGGACCAGTCAGACTTTCAGCTTAACCTACCTCACAGGGTTGTTGTGAAGATCAAAAGAGGGAGAGGAGAATGATGTAAGCTGCTTTGGTCCCCACTGCAGAGAAAGACTGTACATTTCCTCCTGGGGAACCATTGTTGCCAATCTCCAGGTGAGAACTGGAGATCACTCAATTACAACTGCTCTCCAGATGGCAGAGATCAGTTCCCCTGGAGAAAATGGTGAACTCTGTGTCATTATACCCTGCTGAGGTGGTGCAGGGGCTGCCAGACCCAGGTTCTTGCTGTGGTAGCTGACTGGGTGATTTTGGACCACTCACAGACTTTCAGCCTAACCTACCTCACAGGTTTGTTGTGCAGATCAAAAGGGAAAGAGGGGAATGATGTGAGCTGCTTTAGTCCCCACAGCGGAAAAAGATTGTACTTTTCCTAGGTAGAGGCTGCAGGGAGGAGTTGGAAACCTGAGGTCAGAGGGGCAGGTAATGGTAGGTTGATGGTTGGCTGGGAAAGAGGTAGGGTTGTCAGTTCCAGGTTGGGAAATCCCTGGAGACTTGAAGGGTAGAGCCTGGTGAGTTTGAGGAGGTGTGGGACTTCAGAAAGGTCCATAGACTCCACCCTCCAAACCAGCCATTTCCTCCTGGGGAACCATTGCTGCCAATCTCCAGGTGAGGGCTGGAAATCACTCAGAATTGTAACTGCTCTCCAGATGGCAGAGATCAGTTCCCCTGTAGAAAACAGTGGACTCTGTGTCATTATACCCTGCTGAGGTCACCACAACAAATTGACACTGAGTGCCCAAGGCTGGGGCATCTGCCCAGAGCCTCTTTCTAGAGCCTGTGGTATTTATTTCCACCATAGGCCTTATACCTATCTATATATCTAATTCCGTAGCGGTCCGCTCCGTGCGGATATCTAAATCCACGTGGGGGGGGCACTTGGTGGGCAGGGAGATTTTCCTACACACATAGAGGAGTCTCCACATGTGCAGAAAAATGCTAAAAGTTAAAAAAAAAACATTTGGGGGGATATTTAAATCTCCTCAAAAGTAAAAGTGTTCTCTGCGCACACACAGAGAATGCTTTGGCTGGGGGGGGGGGGCTCAGCAGGCAGTGGGCCTTGCCGCTGCCACCGTTTTCAGGGAGGGAAGGGGGAGGGAGGGGAGAGAGGCACACCTGCGGGTGATTCCTCCTGGACATGGAGCTCCTTCTCTCCCCCCCCCCCCCCCCCCCCGCAAGTATTGCGGGTCCTCCTGCTTGTTAATATATAATAGCCAAGCCATTCTGGCAACGGCTTACCTACTCTCTCATTGTCCTCTGGGGAAGCTGCCTTGGCAACTACTGACCCATCTCTCCAGCTGCTCCATTCTTATACCCCCCACTATTGATGTATTGCACCTTGGGAGTTGTAGTTCTCAGATGGCCTTACTGCAGCCATAGCAAAGGGAATTAGAACTACAGCTCTCAAGCTGGGAGTCCCAAGAGGCTTTGGGGCATTAGCAGGGATTCAGCTGAAGTGTTAATCAGTTAAACTGTTAAACTGTAATGGGGGGGAAGGGAAGGCCTGGACATCTCCCTGAATTACAACTGATCTCCACACTATAGAGATCTGGCCCCATGGAGAAAACGGTAGCTTTGGAGGGTGAGCTCTATGGCACTATACTTCACTGAAGTCCTCCAACAAACCTGGCCCTCCCCTATGTATTGCCAACCTCCAGGTGGCACCTGGAGACCTCCAGATGTTACAGCTGATCTCCAGATGACCAAGATCAGTTCTCCTGGAGAAAATGGCTGCTTTGGGCAGTGGACTCTATGGCATTATAACCTGCTGAAGTCTCTCTCCACCCCAAACCCTGCCCTCCTCAGGCTCTACCCCTCAAATCTACAGGTCTTTCTCAACTCAGAGTTGGCAAATCTGTAACTGGCTATGGAGCCGCTTTCCAGACCCTTAAAACCCAGAAGACATGGCATAGGAGAAGATCCTTTTCTACCTAAGCTGCCACTGCATAACCCCAAATCAACATAAGTCAGGGGGGGAAGGAACCATACCTGTTACCATGTGGCTCTCCTCCCATACTACCCATTTGGGGCAGCAAAAGGACTTGAGACAGCCCTGCCTTTTAGCTAAGCAGAAGGAAATAAACATGACTCACTTCCCTCCATTTCCCCCTTCCCTCCACCGCCCCACCAGCCACAGTCAGGACACTCACCTGGAGCCTCTTTCTAGAGCCCGTTGTATTTCTTTCCACAACAGGCCTTACTCCTAGTAATATACAAAACAAAATTATCATTTTTTAACTTTTTTTAAATGAAAATTTAAGTTTTCTTGTCAAGGACAAGGCAATGTGAAAGAGTGCTGAGTTATTTATCGTTGGGAATGGGTGTGTGTTTCCATATAGTAAACGAAGCCCAAGTCAGAAGATAATTCTACTAAACTGGCAAACTTTCTAAGAAAAATGAACAATGTGGAATTTTAATGGGTTGTATCCAAAGTGTTGGAATATATACAAAGTGTTGGAAAATGCACCTACTTCAAGAAGATCAGAAGAACAGCCTATAGGGGACAGCTGAAGGACTGCTAGTTAGCATAGCTAGATTGGGGGCTTCCCACAATTTCAAATTATGTCCTTCCTGTCTCCTGATTAGCTCTTTGGAGACTTCTGGCTCCAACTGAGCCCTCTCCTTTCATTCCTGTCTCTCACAGCAGTTAGTCAGTTAGTTAAGCCTCTCCCCCGCTCCTCTGTTCTATCAGAGTTCATTTCTTCTTTAATAAACTAAGTTTTCTTTAAACAGTTGGTGCTCTGTTCCTCTACATGTTTAAACTCTGCCAACACAGAGAACTGCAGACAAAGTGGAGCTCACAGAATGGATTTTCCCTACTTCCTTCTGCAGGCTCTTCGAAAATAACTTTCTGAAGGCTGGGGGATCCTCAAGAAAGCATGCAAAGTAGCATGTGGGTTGCAGGCAGAAGGGGAATCAACAGAAATTATACAAGCAGAAGTGTCCCTTTAGCTCATTGTCATAGATGCAGAGATTGGATATAACCCGGGATCTTTTCTTTGTACCTTTTTAATGGAAGCATATACTGGTCTGTGTATCCTTTATAATTCCAGGTGTGCACTGTGAAGTAAAAAAATTAGTACTGGTGAAAAATTTAGCATCTTGTGAAGCCTGGCTGCTGCATTTTAAATCAAGCGTTTAGCTCTTAAGTCTGCGAGCAAATATATGAAAGTAGATGGGTAAAGCCTGGTCATATAAAACCTGAGAGCCACAGTGGGGCCTAAGCAGGATTTCCAGGGGCAAGGGAACAGGGCTTCTGAGCTCTTTCTATCATTATGCTTTTTCACACAATAAAGTAAATTATGCCAAATAAGCAGGGATAGAGAAGAGTTTCAAAAAGGTGGTGGTGGTGGGGGGGGAGACTAACAGTGTAATCCAACGCCAAGTTACTTCAGAAATAAAGGGCTTAGACTGGAGCAACCCTGTATGGGATTGCCATGTTACTTTTCCAGTTTGGAAATCTCTGAATCATTCCAATTCAAGCCCACCCCCTTACTGAATTTCACCTCAGTTCAAAATGGCTCCATGCCAGTTGTCTCAGCTGCCAGTTTCCCTCCTCTCCCCCTTTCCCACACTTCCACAAATTTACCAAATTATAAGGAAGAGGGAGAGGGGAAACAGCAGCTGAGATGAAAGCTGCTTCTAAACTGTTCATGTTTTCTAAGCTGTTTCTGCCTACATGGACTATGGCAATGTAGCTTTTTGTTCTTCCCCATTCCTTGACGAAAATAATTTTTTAAAAGCCACCACATTTTTTTCAGAGTAGGGTTGCCAGCCTCCAGGTGGGGCGTGGGGATCTCCCACTTTTACAACTGATCTCCAGCTGACAGTGATCAGCTCCCCAGGAGAAAATGGCTGCTTTGAAGGGTGGACTCTATGGCACTGTACCATGCTGAGGCCCCTCCCCTCCCCAAACCCCACCCTCTCCCGAATCCACCCCCAAAGTCTCCAGGTATTTTCCAAACCAGACCTGGCAACCCTATTTCAGAGTTTAGCCAGTGGCTGTTTGTTTACTCTGCCATGAGGACTTCTGAGCATGTTGGGAGCTTGACCTGATGATTATGGGAAATAATAGGGTTGCTTTTTAATGAATCACTTACCAGGAAGAAGAAGAAAAACCCTATAATGCTCAGAATTTCAGGTGTCAGAGGTGATTTGAGCTTACTGCTTTCTGTGATTGTGGTCCTGATCCTGTGCCTGAGTCGGAGCAGTCCGGGGGGTAGAGATCCCACTCCCAGCCTTCGATGGGGTGCCAATGGTGCCAGCGCCAAGGATCAGGAGTTTGGGAGTGTTCCTAGATGTCTCCTTAACAATGGAGGCTCAGGTAGCAGCCACTGCCAAGTCGGCCTTTTACCATCTTAGGCTGATTAGGCAGTTGGTTCCCTTCCTCAAACGCAATGACCTGGCAACAGTGACCCATGCCATAGTCACCTCGAGACTGGATTACTGAAATGCCCTCTACATGGGGCTGCCTTTGTCCCAAATCCGGAAGCTGCAGCTAGTGCAGAATGCAGTGGTGAGGCTGTTGTTGTGTCTTCCTGTGCGGGAACACATCCAGCCTGCCCTGAAAATGCTGCACTGGCTGCCTATAGCATACCGGGTTCGGTTCACCTTTAAAGCCCTTTATGGCCAGGGATCTGCATACCTGAAGGACCACCTTTCCCCATATGTCTCTCAGAGAGCACTGCGGTCAGGGACCCAGAACCGGCTGGTCCTCCCAAACATCAAGGAGGCCAGATTGGTTACAACCAGGTCTAGGGCTTTTTCAGTGGCGGCACCATTCTGGTGGAATGAGCTCCCAGAGGAGATCAGGGCCCTGCGGGACCTGTTGCAGTTCTGCAGGGCCTGTAAGACAGAGCTCTTCTGCCAGGCTTTTGGGGCCACCACCGCTACCACCGCTCTTACCACCATTATTACCACCACCACTGTCCCTGTGACATCGGACAGTGCACAATGAGTGAGCCCGACCTGCTGGGTTCCCCTCTTTTCAATCAATGCCTGACCTAAGTACCAAACATTGAGTACCGTGACCGGTTGACAGGAATTATAATAAAAGCCGGCTGTATGCTGAGGAATAACTACTAGCATTTTTATATGTTTTATACTTTGTTTTTATAATTTGTATTAATAAATTTTTACTATGTATGGAGTTACTATTCCACATTGTTCACATTGTTGTAAGCCGCCCTGAGCCGGCCTTGCTGGAAGGGCAGGATGAAAGTTGAACAAATAAATAAATAAGTAAATTTTCCTCCTGTTTCAAATAGGAAAGAGTAAGGGAGAAAGTAGAGACAGAGTGCAGAAAAGAAGTGCTTCAATGAAACTCAATGAGGGAAGCAGCATTAAGTGATTTGTCTGGTTTAACTACCTTTCTCCTAGCCTGCTTTACTTTTCTCCCCCTCCTTTGGAAATAAAGAGGAGGGTGGAGTTGAAGAGAGCAGATGAAGCCGCCTCATGTATAGTCACATTGCACAGCTTCAATGTTGTGTTTCTTTGTGTGTAACCCCATACACTCTACTTTCTCCTTCCCACCCTACGTGTCCTTGGGGGGGGGGGCAAAAGCAAAATTAATAAAACTGGTAAAACTGGCAAGGGTCACAAATCCAAATTTGGGCAATGTTGAATGCTTCATTCCAGTTTAGTCATATGTGGCAATTATTTAATGTCAGCTTGTGAATGACCTTACACAATGACTGGCTCGCATAAGATATCAGTACCCTGTTATCAACATTTCTGGACCCTTTCAGATGGTAGAATTCAGGAGCCACCCCACTGATATAAGCTCCCCACACACAGATGTTTCAAGTCCCTGACAGAGGTAGAAGTAAGATACAGGAAAATTTACTCATGACCACCTGCCTAAATGAAAATTAGAGAACTGTGCAAGTTGTTCATTGGTTTTAGCTGTCATACTATTGAAACAACTGTCACTCTAAAATGGGATGTATCTCTGAGAGAGGGTGCCTTGAAAAATGATGTGCTCTTAAAGGTAGGGTAGTTTTGTGGATATTAAAGAAGAATACAATGAATAGCAACATGGAAAAGCATCTTTTACAAGCGAGTTTTTCATGTTCCCTTTGATATTTCTGTAGTCCTTTTGCTTATTTCAGCCCAGCTTGATAACTGCAAAATTACTTAATATGGTGCCACTGATGCTTGGTTTTAGTTATACATTATTTAGGCCTGCAAGTGTAGATTGTTCAAATCTTTGAGCCAAATCTGGCATTTGTTTCCCTGCAGTCTTTTCCGAATGGTCTTAAAAATGTTATTGTTCAAAGTGCAAATATGGTTTTAAGAATCCTTTCCAAAAACTCTTAATCAGGAATTCTAAGTAGGAAATATTTAAAAATGGGCCAGAAAACCTACCATTTAATGTAATTCACCAAGCCAAAAGCCTTTGGAACTGCTTTCCTCTGAATGTCTGGGACTGAGCAGAACAAAGTCAATTACTTACTGTAATTAAGAAGTGGATGCATTTAAACTGTAGAGAGCAGTAGCAGTCTTCTTGAAACTGTCTAGTAACTCTGAAGATTACAGAGAAAGGGCCTTGAACTGTAGCTCAAATAGAGAGGATTTTGAATGAATTCACTTTCCCTATTCTATGATCTACTTTTGCTGATATATTCATACATCACCGATTATATACGATTATTACAAACAGCACATTAAGACAAAGACACTTTCAAAATGCATGTTGCTTTGGTCTTGTTAGCACTGAAGTATCTCTTTTACATATCATAAGGGTACAAACGTTTATGCAATGCTGAAATACTTGTATTTTAATAAAGCTCAAATTTACTCAACGGAAGAGTGAACTATGTTGCTTCCTTCTTAAGCCTTCAAAATAAAGTCGCTCTAATTATATGTGTTGCTTTTACTTTGAAAATATTATTTCTTGTAGTAATGTAAGTAGTGGTTTGTTTGTATTGGAAGAGATGTGCTAGATTGGATTGACCATTGTGTTTAGTCTAATCCATGTGCACATTAATGCATCTGAAGTATTATATAAAACATTTGACACCCCCGCCAAAAATGTGTAACACTGAAATGTGTGAGAGAGAGGCTCCATCAATTACAGTGCCACCCCAAGCAAAGTTTCAGGAGGGTGGCCACGTTGGCCTGCAGTGGAAGTGCTGGAGAGACTTAGCTATCCAAAGTAAAATTACATCCTTCTAAGGCAGGGATGGGCAATTGTTTGGGTTCGGGGGCCACTTTGTGGGAGCGGAGGTTAGCGGAGGGCCACACCTTTTAAAATGATTGCATTCATTAGTTAACTTTGCATTTCAGAAAAGGTATACATTGTATCATAAAAATCAATAAATATAAATTAAATTAAATAGTGGTAGTTTTATTCAGTTTATTTATTGTGCTAATTTCATATCATCTATAGCTGCAAGCACATTTAATTTTAGAATCACTTTAATGAGACAAATGTACCCTATCACACCACATGGCCTTGGCGGGCCGCAAAAAACTCTGTGGCGGGCCACATGTGGCCCCCGGGCTGCAATTTGCCCACCCCTGTTCTAAAGGAATGGCTCAGAATGGTGTAGCTCTGCTTAGAATGGCACTATCTGTTACCTTCAGGGGTCATTTTGTAGAAAAAGAGGTGCAGGAGCTCATTAGCATAACTTATTTGCATATGCCACACCACCTGATATCAATAGAAGAAGTATGTCAGAAGGCAAGAAAGAAAGAAGGGAGAGGGAGAGGGAGAGGGAGAGGGAGAGGGAGAGGAGAGAGAGAGAGAGAAGAAAGAAAGAAAGAAAGAAAGAAAGAAAGAAAGAAAGAAAGAAAGAAAGAAAGAAAGAAAGAAAGAAAGAAAGAGCTGGCAGAGAGGGGACAGCTACTAATCCAAGCCTCAGAAATACCACTATTCTGGGAGGATAGCTTCAGTGGTGGCTGAAGCCTTCAGAAGGCTGGTCAGAGGAATAGGGGACGGGGTCATTTTGCTGCAGCCATGACACAAGCAGGCATTCCCCCGCGGGGGGGAGGGCTGGCACCAACTCCCGGAGCTGCGCTCCCCCGAGCTCCTGCTCGAAATGACCCCTGGTTACCTTTATACTGAAATCATACCAGGCTTGAAACAGGGACACACAACAGTTGCCACATCCCTTGTTCTGGAGCATCACATTCCTGTAAGGCACAATAGATGTCCTCTATTTCCACACATCTCTGTTCCATATAATATAACGGATACCTCTTATTAGGTCACTATCACTCACCCACAATTTACATTTATAGCTCCTGCCATAGTCAACAGCTGTTTTAAGACAGTTATTTTGGACGCTAACATAATAGAGCAGGGTGGAGTAGCTATTTCCTGGATGCCTGGAAACATCATGTGCAGAATTCTGAATTATGCTTTTCAAGGATCATTAATTGTTTTGAAGATTCTATGCATGTCTGTTTATTTGAAAATAAATCCCACTGTGTTCAATGCGGCTTACTCCTAGCACTGTATGGTGGTTAGGGTATAGGAAGGATCTGGGAGACCCAGGTTCAAATCCCACCTGTCTGCCCTGGGAGGGCGCCACATGACCTTAGGCCAGTCATTCTCACTCAGCCTAACCTGCTTCACAGAGTTGTTGTGAGAATGAAATGGAGGAGGGGAGAGTGATGTCAGCTGCCTTGGGTCCCCATTGGGGAGAAAGGTAGACTATAAAAAATAAGAATACATAAGACTACAACAGTATGGTACTACTTACTGTTATTTAATAGGTTGTGGGCATTTTAGAATAATAGCATAGGGAAAGGACTGCACAAAATATTTTCCTATGGAACTATCTCTAGGCCCTGGGCCACCACCATTGTGTAAGTTCTAATAATACGTCCCCATTTGAGATGTAACTGTTAGTCACTCTTCCTTTTCTTGAAGCAGCAGGTTGTGAACAATCAATAAAACTGGCCTCATATTTGACAAGAGAGATGACGGGAAATGGATTGATAATTGATTTAAAAATGAGCCTGTTGGCAGAAAAAGCTTAGATTTTTCTAAGTACCAAAACATGTACATGGGGGGAGAAATCAGAAGAGTGTCAAAACTCCTGAAGTGAAGCCATCATAGAACTTGGTAAAAATTGTAAATTTATCAGTGTTGGCACCAGAGCACATTATCTGTGCATCAGGGATGCTCCTCCCATCTTAGGTCTCCTGGTAGCCAGTTAATCAGTACTATCCCATTTTAAAGGTATTATAATCCACATAGGAAATAGTTATGGACATTGGGGATCCAGTGATTTTGTGAATTGAGTTCACACAAGTGTTTATTTGCTTGCTTGTCTGTTTGTTTAATCAGCTTCCTCTTTCCCCAGCAGCTATGGTTGCCAGCACTGGGTTGGGAAATTCCTGGAGATTTGGGGGTGGAGCCTAGGTAGGGCTAGGACCTCAGTACAGTACAATAACATAGAATCTACCCTCCAAAGCAGCCATTTTCTCCAGAGGAACTAATCGCCATTGTCTGGAGATCAGCAGTAATCCCAAGAGGTCTACAGGCAGCACCGGAGGGTTGACAACTCTGCCAGAAGCATAATGCACCTTCTGAAAAGCTATTGAGGGTCAGGGAATCCTCCAGAACGAGGCTTGGCAACAGCAGCAAGGAGAAAGATTTGGTAGGAATTGCACTGCCATTCTCTTATGCAGGTGGAGCTTGACTTCAGTAAGACAGTCACACAAGAATGAGAGGAAGCAATTTCTACAATCTTCCTTCTTGGTATAGCTCCGTGTAGCACATGGCATGCCATTCTGGAGGGTCCCCTGACTTTCAGCAGTGGCTTCTGCAGGGCTGAGAAAGCAGCTGAATGAAAGGAAGGCCAACATTCTGATGTGTAATTTACCGCTGCCTTTAGTGTAGGTCAGGGGTCCTCAAACTACGGCCCGTGGGCCACATGCGGCCTGCCGAGGGCATTTTTCTGGCCCACCGGGTGTGCCGCTGCCTGTCCTCCAATTCCCAGCAGCACACAAAGCAGTGGAAAAATTGCAGCCGACTCGTCCCGAGCCACATGACAAAGCCCCACCCCCCTGCTTCCAGTCAGCCAGGAGGAGGGAAAAGGAAGACTGGAAGAGGGTAAGTGTGGGGTGGCAGGCGCTCCGGCTGGCCCCAAGTCTCCTAGCCGGCTGAGAGGCCTCTCAGCCGGCTAGGAGACCTGCGCCAGTCCCAAGAGCAGGGCGGGGGTCTTTTTCGAGGCTTTTTGTGCTGCTGGGAATCAGAGAGAGAGAGGTTTCTCTTTCCCATCATGATGCCTGCAGTAGTGGAGTTTCACGGAGAAGCAGCTGGGGGCTTGCTGCCTTAAAAAGTTTGTGAGGATGCCGAGTTCTTTTTTTCTTCGGAGAGGGAAAGAAAACAGCCCCGTCAAGCGTGCCTTTTTAACTTTACTTGTTCTTCATTTTAAATATTGTATTTGTTCCCATTTTGTTTTTTTACTTCAAAATAAGATATGTGCAGTGTGCATAGGAATTTGTTCATAGTTTTTTTTTAAAAAAGCTATAGTCCGGCCCTCCAACGGTCTGAGGGACAGTGAACTGGCCCCCTGTTTAAAAGTTTGAGGACCCCTGGTGTATGTTATCCACATACACTTCTTCAGATACTTTGAAATGGAAGTTACCAGTCTGTACATATAGGTAGAGGTTGAACAGCAAATTAGCATACAACATAATGAAGATGTTTTAACAGATGCAAACAGGAATAACAAGCTAAGTTTATATGGTCACCATTTGTTTGGATTTAATTCCAGGGGAAAAACAGTAAAGCAAACAAATATGTCAAAATTGGAGATAGATGTGTACATGTATCTCTCTTAATTGTGGAGCACTAAGAGTAATAAACCGAGACCCTGTTGTTACTCTCCATTTGTCTCCTCTCAAGCATGGGGGTAACTAACAACATCCTTTTCTTTGTGGTGGCGTGATTTGTAGTGCAGTGTTATGTCTCCTCTTGCCATACCAGAGAAATGTATTCCAGCATACCATTCTAAATGACATTACATTATAATATTAATTGCATTACATTACAATCACTGTTCTAATCTGGCAATCAATGTAAGAAATACACTAAAATATCGAGGATGTATAGCTGTCCTTGGTGAGAATACAGATGTAAAGACTGAATGAGTTTAGTTTATGTAGTGAGAAAAGAAACCAATATCCCTGTTGAGTATGGGGAGAGGGGTGTTCCGAGTGTTGTAATAACTTGTAATTCAGCAATTTCCCTTTCCAAACTGTTACTGAAGTTCCTTTGCAACAAAACAGCTACTTTGAGGTCACCCATTGAATGTCCTGGAGTGGTAACTTCCATTTCAATGTATCTGAGGAAGTGTGCACGCACACAAAAGCTCATACCTTGAATAAAACTTTGTTGGTCTTAAAGGTGCCACTGGACTCAAACTTTGTTCTACTACTTCAGACTAACATGGCTGCTCACCTGAATTTATCAGTCCATTCAGCTACTGCTGGGCTGTAGTCATGGGCTGACTGAAAGCACTGTCAATGAGAACTGAAATAGTAATGCAAAAGGCCTGAGCCAAGAAGCTAAAAGTCCATTTGCCATTTACTGTTTGGGTGTACTCTTTCCAGAATGGGTTTATTTGTATGTCTGCTTGAATTTACTAGGATTTACGTAAAAGAAAGTTTCAGAACTCAGTTGTAACTCGCATAGGGTTGCCAAATGCCTGAAGAAAAATGTCCTATTCCTTTAATAGAAGCTTAATTTGGTGTTATTTACCAGGTGACATTATTTACCTCCATCATATGAAATGTTTCAGCTGCTCATTTCCATATACGGAACCTCTATTAAAGAGATGGGACATTTTTTTCTCCAGGCCTGTTGGCAACTCATGCAACTTTCCATGAAAGAATTAACAGCATTCAGAGGGGGGAAAGGCAGGTTATGAAAAATAGAGTGCTGCAAATTACATTTTAAAAATGTGTATATCTTATAGTGTACTTACATATGATTTTCCATTGCTATTCATATCTCAACAGCATCAGGAAATGAGTTCCTCCTTCAGTTAGATACAGATTTCACCATACTGGACTGGTTCTATGCTATCAAAAATGCAATTGTATCTTTTGTATTCTTTAGATATTATTATATAACCCTTCTTTCCTTTTGTACTCCTTATATATTATTATTACCTTGCTATACACACACACACACAGAAAATGCAGTTGAAAAAAGTGGTATGTAATTTTGGGAGGCTTACCTTTATTACCTTTATTAATTAAGATATACTCATTCAGACTGTATATGTTTAAGCATTTGAAGAGGTTTTTGAGTAGAAACCAAGCTAACTAAATAGCTATCCCCCCTTTTCAATCAATATATTATAATGCTAGAGAGAGAGAGAGAGAGAGAATGAATATGATTTTTTAAAGTGTCAGATAAACAGGGTTGCTGGATTAAAATGCTATTTGATTATATCCTAAAACAGAATACTGCATTTATTGCTGCAACATTTCAGACTAGTTTCTTGTGGGTTATAAAAGCTCACAAACTCTTAATAACTAATGAATTTTTACATTTTCTGTTTATGCAGCTTACGGTATATAATCTTGGATAGCACTATTAATACATATGACTCTTTTATGCATTTTCATATTACTTATTTGCCAGACTTAGCAAATATTATTTTTAACCAATTATTGTTATTTCTCTCTTTCTGAAGTAGGACTGTATTTTATACAGCCATTTTACTTGCCCCTCCCAAAATTGTTTAGGTTTCCCCCCTCCCCCTGTGATTTTCACTATACATAGTATAAATTCCACATTTCTTCTCTCCTAATTATGCTGGAACTATTTGTGCAAGATAAGGGGTTATAAGAAAAGTCATCCTTTGCTGCATTTTTCATTAGTTCTTGCTGAGACTAGTCTGTTGACATTTTAATGAGTGATCTACACATCTCTTTTAAAGAACTAATAGTGAGACCACTGAATAAAATAAGAATTGGAAAACACTTTGAATGTGAAAGTATGGGAGCAACACTAAATGAAAATGCTTTCCCCTTTTTCAACATCAGGCCTGTAGACACTATAGTTCTTAATTTCGTTATTCAGAAAATGAACCACAGTAGCTTACCCCAATCCACAGGGATCATGATAGCACTGACAGTTCTTCTCTGGCTTGAAGTGCAATCTGAACTGGAGATGATCTCCTTCATTCCCTGCCATTTACCCCTTGTTTTGTTAACAGGAAGCAAGTATCTTAAATGCTGCTAGTCAATGACCAATGGCATTGAAGGTACCGGAAAATGCAGTTTGAATGGCATAATTAACATCCTTAGTATAGATATCAGGACACCAAATGTCCACAGGCTTCTGGAACCAGCAGCCCTTGAACATGAAGTCTCTCCCTATGCTACCACAACCAAAAGCAAGTAAGTGGTCATGGGGAATCCATTAGTCTCAGAATGGAAGTCAGAAACTTCATCATGCTTCTGATAATTTATCTGGGAATATAATGTGTGGCAAGTGCCATCAAGTTACAGTTGGCTAATGGCTACCCCATAGGGTTTTCAAGACAAGAGATGGATAGGTTTGCCATTGCCTGCCTCTGTGTAGAGATCAACCCTGCTTAATTTCTGAGATCTGATGAGACTGCGTAGCGATCAACCCTGCTTAATTTCTGAGATCTGATGAGCCATCCAGACCAGGGCTATAACAGGGTTCCCAAATGTAATACTGGAGCTCAAGGCAAAAAAATGAACTGTTTTTAGATATGTTTATTTTTTTCATTCTTTAGAAAGGGTCCAGATCAGGGATGCTGAACTCATTTGTTATGAGGGCCGGATCTGACATAAATAAGACCTTGTCGGGTTGGGCCATATGTGTTATAAAATGCAATGCCAGGTAGCAGAGATATAAACTTTGTAAAGGACACAGATAAACACAATTAAAGATTTGTTTTAAACTTAAAATAAAATGTGCTTAAAACATTAGCACTGTTGCAATATTTTGGGTTTTTTTAACAGTCTGATAACTGACACCTCTTGCTTTGAATTATTGCATCAAAATCTGGAGACAATGTCTGTGCTGTAGCAATCTTGAGTATGGTGTTCAGGTGCATATCTGTAAACTGCAGAGCTACTTTTGATTTATTGACATTTGTTATGGAAATCTCATGGTCAATACTCTGAGCTTAAGACCCAGAGGAAAACATGAAATGGCTGGCCATTGTGAGCTTTTGTTCATAAATTGCTTCACGTGCTGGTCAAGAACATGTGAAGGCACCATGACATAAACTGAGAGCTGTATGTTTGTCTACAAAACTATAGTCTTCCCCAGAGAAATAACCACAACTCTTATGAGGCAGTGCAAGAATAGAGAGCCAGCAATATATAGTGGTCAGTGTCAGCCTACTATCTGGGAAGTCTAAGTTCAACAAGTCTACTAAGGAAATGTGCTGGGTGAACTTGGTCTGGACACACACTCTCAGCCTAATCCACCTCACTGGCTTGTTGTTATTCCTCATCTAAATAGTTCACATTGCTTTCCTACTGAGAAAGACTGCTTCATGAGGGCATGAATACAGTGGGAAAGAGGAAAGGAACACAGATGAGCCCAACAAAGCACACACACACTCACTGTGTGTATCAAGACAAAAAGCTCTTACCTTGAATAAAACTTTGTTGGTCTTAAAGATGCTTTGTATCTCTCCCATGTAATTTAGAGACCTGGGCAAAGGAAGCTGTCACTCTTTCCCTCCCTCCCTTCCTCCCAGGGGGAGGAGACTCAGCTAATGGAGGGCTCAGCTCAGTAGCTTTGATATGTGATTTAGAGAGCCTAGCAAAGCAAGCTCTCACTCTTTCCCTCCCTCTCTCCTGCTCTCTTCCTCCCCAAGGGAGGAGGAGCCTCAGCCAACGGAGGGAAGAGAGGGTTTGCTCTGTAGCTCCTATGCGATTGAGAGAGCTTGGCAAAGCAAGCTGTGATGCAGAAGGAAGCAAGAGAGAGAGAGAAGGAAGCAGACAACAGCCAGTTGCTCACAGGCTGCATACAATCCCTGTGGGGGCTGGATCTGGCCTGCATCTTTGACACCCTGGTCTAGATCAAGTTGGGTAGCCATGTTTGTCTGTAGCAGTAAAAAAAGACCAAGAACCTTGAAGCACCTTAAAGACTAACAGTATTTGTTGTAGGGTATGATCTTTCGTGAGTCACTGCTCACTTCTTAGAAAGAGTCTGTTTGCCAACCAAATTCTCAACTAGGCTGCAGAATTCACCCAGTGGACATTACTCAAAGAACTATCTAAGTACTTAATATCATGATTCATTTGTGCTCTTACCTGGATTTATGGGGCTACTATGCCTTTAGGATGGGAACTTGCCTAACTTTCATTAGATTGTTTCCATTTGCTCTCAATTGACACATGGATCTTTCTCCATCTCCACAATGGCTCCTTCATTAATTTATCATTCCTGTGATCATGTATATATAGTATGCTACCAGTGTACCAGGCATCTTACAGAACTGCATCATCAACATAGCTTGATAAGAAACTTCTACTCTAAAGTAGACAGAGGGATAAAGATGTATTGGAAATGATGTAAATCATGTACTTAAAGCTGGAAATATGGATTAAGCAAATCAGTCAGAGACCATCTAGTAAAGGTGAGGTCTGAGGAGTGACTGATTTGCATGAAGAAAAGGTGGCACTACACATCGATTCATCCCTATAGAATAAGCAAATCCATGCATGCATTCCCTCAGAATGCTAATCTTCTCTCTTTATTGTAATAATGTGCAGCTTGTACATGTAAGCAGTACTCTTCTGCTCACATATGTGCATGCATTTCAGAATTCATATGAAAGAATGCACTTTCCAATCATGTGTTTGTGTTCAAATTTACCTTTATTTTTATTTAATTCAACTATGATTATAATCCACCTTTCTCTCAGAGGCTCAAGGTGGAATATACAGTGTAAATCAGTGCAATCAATAGGATAAGACATCTAATAATGTAATAGGACAAGGATTATAGATAACTGAAACAAGTGTAGAATAGAATCATTTCACTCCACCTAGTTAAAAATATAATACATCAAATTACCTAAAATCACGGGCACTCCGCTGATGGCAGGAGAGCCCACCGACCCTGGGGCCGGGGGCAGGGACTTGTGGGCACACATCCCCATGTGGACTGATGTGAGCTGGTCGCTGACTCCTGATCCCCAAATGGTGACATATGAGAGGAGCCCACAGTGCTATGGGAGTTTCTTCTGGGATGACCCAAACTGCATCCACATTGCTGAGGAGGTGGATCTCAAGCAGGTGTGGTGTGAATTTTGTGGGGAGACTAATGAGCTGAGACATGAGTTGCATGAGACGATGTTGGACTTACCAAGGCTCATTGCCACAGTTGTCCAACATGAACTCTGAGGCTGGGTCCTGGATGGTGCGGGAAGGCCACACCAGTTCTAACAGCAACTGGCACCACCCTTCCAAGCACCGCCAGGGCAAGCACCTCCTGGACAAGCACCTCCTGGGCAAGCGCTTCCTGTTGCTCCAGCCAGGCCCCCTGCTCCAGCCACTCTGCCACAGGGACTGGAGCGATACCACGAGCTACTGGATACCCCTTTCGATGGGAATCCAGAGAAACTTGCCTTCTTATTATTGCAAGTGCGCAAATTCCTGCGGGACTGGGGGTCCCATGTTCACCTTAGACGATCACTGGGTGGACTACAGGTGCCCCCCTTTCCCATTTAAATATTAGTTTTACATTCTTACTTTTACTGTAGGGTTTTATAATTTTGATGTTAAATTTATGTAGTTAGGGAAAATCCTTATTGATTAATGCTTTCTAAAATGTTTGTTTAATATCACAGTTTCCCTGCAGAATTAAACTTTACTTTTAGTATCATAAAGTCCAGATATCTTTGGATACTTAAATCCAGTGACTGGAGATGTGAACAAGCAATACAACCTTTCTACAAACCTGAAAAGGGTCCTAAGTTTGAAGAAAAATGTAAAATCTAAAAAAATATATACTGGATAGCTTTAAAAAATCCAAAAGTGATAAAAAGGAGCACCTGTAGCTTTAAGCAACAGATTCCTTCTGTGGCTTTTGCTAGGCAACCACAGCATTCCAAACTTGGTTCTGTCAGTAAAAGGCAGGGAGATGGGGGCAGGGCCCTTTCCAGCCCAATTTTGCCTTTGAGGGAAAACTCATTGGGGCCAGGCTTAGCTAGACTTGCCAGCTCCAGGTTGGGAAAGTCCTGGCAATTTTGTGGTAGAATTAGGCTTGCCAGACTCCCCGGCCCAGCGGGAGTTTACCTGATTTCTCCGGCTTCAACCTGCCATCAGCCACCTGGCCAGTGGGGCAATCCCTGTCCCCAAGCCCGAACACCTGCAGGTACCCCTCTCCCTTCTCTCTTGAGAGATTTAAAGGGCCCTCCAACTGACAACTGGAAGGCCCTTTAAATTTTGCAGAGGGGAGAAAGAGGGGTGGCTGCAGGCTGCGCTTGGAGTTCAGGCGCATGGGACCTCTTCTGGGCTGGTGGGTGCCGGCCCTGAGGTGCAGAGCCAGTGGCACCCCTCTTTCTCCCCTCTTGCAAGTTTTAAAGGGCTCTTCACCTGATTGGCGGGCCCTTTAAATCTCACAGGAGGTTAGGGAGAGGGGTGGCCACTGGGGATTGTTCTTGGTGGCGGGGCTTGGAGCAGGAACATCCCCAACATGGCATTATCACATTGGGGACACCCCACCCACCTCAGGAACGCCACTCAAAGTCCCTTGCCAAGGCTGAAGAGGGGCCTGGCAACCCTAGGTAGAGTCTGAAGGAGGCAGGGTTTGGGGAGGGGAGAGGCCTCAGCTCGATGTAATGCCATAGAGTCCACCTTCGAAAGCAGCCCTTTTCTTCAGGGGGACAGATCTCTGTCATCTGGAGTTCAGTTGTAATTCTGTGAGATCTCCAGGTCCCACCTAGAGTCTGTTAACCGTAGGCCTGGCAGCAGCCTCTGAGTGACTTTATACCACCCGACTTGCGTGATCTGACTTGCCTGGCTGCTTGCTACTGTTCAACAGCAGCCACCCTATGACACCCAGTGTGGTGTAGCCATTAGAGTTTCAGAGTAGGTTCTGGGAGACCGAGGTTCAAATCCCTATCTTGCTGTGGAAGCTCACTGTGTGAATTTGGACCAGTTACATACTTTCAGGTAATCTACCTCACAGGATAGTTGTGCAAATAAAGAAGAGGAAAAAAGAATAATGTAAGCTGCATTGGTCCACACTGTGAAGAAGGTGGGGTGAAAATGAATTAAAAATAATAAATATACCTAAAAATGGGAAGCAAATAAAAGATAGGTTGGTGAATGGCTGAGAATGAGAGGGAAAGGGGAGAATATTGGGGTTGCATGTGGGAGGGAAAGAGGAAATGGTGTGGGGAGGGGGATACAGGGGGAACTGAGGCACCCTTACACATCCTTGAAGGTTCTCTGCCATGCAAGTGGGCCTGGTCCAGTAGCTATCACCACAGTTTTCCTAGGTAGAGGCTGTTGGGAGGGGCAGCTCAAGACAAAGGGACAGATAAATGTAGGGTTGGCTGTTGAGTGGGAAGGAGATATGTTTGCCAGCTCCAGGCTAGGAAATTCCTGGAGATTTGGGGAGTGGAGCCTGGAGAGGGTGGGGTTTGAGGAGGGGAGAGACCTCAGAAGGGTATAATGTCATAGACTCCATCCTCCATAGCATTTCTCCCAGGGAACAAGCCTTCAGGTGGGGGCTGGAGATCACTTGGAATTACAACTGCTCTCCAGATGACAGAGATCAGTTCCCCTGGAGAAAATGGCTGGTTTGGAGGGTGGACTCTATGGAATTATATGCTGCCAGGTTGCTTACCTTATCAAACCATGTCTTCCCAAGGCTCCATTCCCAATCTCCAGGATTTTCCCAACTTGCAGCTGGCAAGGGGAACTGATCTCTGTAGTTGGAAGATCCATTGTGATTCCAGGAGATCTCCAGTTTGACAGAAGAGAAGGAAGCAGGAAAAGAAGAGAGGTTATGGGGGCTTTCAGGAAATAGTGGGGGATGAGGAAATGAGATGCATCCCACAAGTCTTTGCAGGTTCCCCCTTGTACCATTTCTATTGTTCATTGTTTTGGTGCAGTATCTCTTTATACATTTGGTTCACATACATGGAAATGGAACAATATCAGTCGTGTATTGGCTCTGAATATGGGTAACACGGTTTCAGGACCTGAAAGTTCCCTTGGTATTCTGGTATAATTAAATATCTGAAGGAATGGCCATGTTTATTGCAGGACTTTTATTGTAAAGATGAATTAAGAAATCATGTTTAACTCAAACCATCCTTTTATAAATTAACACATATCTCATTGGGTATATTTTGTATACCAAGCCAAATTCCAAAACTACTGAATTGTAAAAAATGGCCTACTTTTTGTGTGTGTGTCAGAAGACATTGTGTTTTACAGAGATAAAACATCCAGGATGTAAGATGGTATAGACAATGTATCTTATGTAATTTTGCATTTATGTCTGTATCTGTAATTTGTTTGTTTTTAATAACAGTTTAATTTTTTTAAAAAAAATCCAGAGCTTGAAAACATGCTTTAATATGAGACAGAATGTTACTTTTGCCTAGTTTCACTCCTTTCCTTTTGGCATATTGAATAACTCACACCAGCAAGATTCCTTTACACAGCTATTTTTTTTTTAAATGAAAGTACAAAAACTATGTATTGTACTTAAGATATTAGACAACTAATGTAAACATTCATGAATTTTCAAGGTAAACATCTAAAATAAATAATGTCCAATGTTTGTACCTTGGGATCTTTTGTATCTTTTTCTGTCCCACAAATATTTCTTTGTGGTGAGGTAATATTCTCCAGGTTGTCAGCAAAGGTCTTCAGGTCATCATGAATGGCTGTATTTCTCCAGAGCCCTTAAAATGGTTCCCCAAATAATAAACTACTAGAGTAGAAAAAAATACTCCAACACACATTTTTGGGGTTGTTTTTCTACCCCATTTTTTAAAACAGAAAGTAAACTTTGATCACGGCCACATGAGCGAGATAATCTGGAGGGGAAGCGAAGCTTTTTTGCCCTGGAGCAATTTGACCTGCAGTTGCACGATCACACAGGTCTGTGGACCTGTCAGGGCAAATTGCTGCCGCGTGATCAGATGCAACTGTGGGCGAGTGGTTTTTTTTGTATGTGTGGTTGGTTTCTGAGGCGCTTAAATGGGGGAGCAATGAATCGCTTCCCCACCCTTAAGGGCTTTCGATGATACACATACAGAGAAGGGGGGGAAGCATCGTGTGATCATGCTATCCGTGATACTACACTTCTGCGGTGGTGCGATCACATGGGGAAACTCCGGCTGTGAGCCACAGCAAACTGTTTGATACCGGAGTTTCCCCAGTAGTTGTTACTCCAGTTCTCCGGTGGATCAAATTGGTTTGCCACGGCTCGACGACGGTTCTGGGACAGCTCCCAGATGTGCTGGTGTGACTGCGCCTGCTTGATCCATTGGTGAATCGTCCCTCTCGCGTAGCTAATAGGTGCGTATGATCACACCCTTTAAGTGGTAAAACAGTAGCACCTTAGAGACCATAAGGTATAAGGTGCACTGGACTCAAATCTGTTTGACTACAGACCAACACGGCTCTCAAACTGTAAGTGGTAAGTGGTTGTAATGTGGAGACATTGTTTACTACTGCTCAGGTGACAATGTTATAAGAGGAAAGGTTTCTAGAGTCATTGTTCTCTGCATCCTACCAAACCAGTATACATCTGGGGTACCAACTTCACCCCGGGGGGGGGGGGTTCATGGTTAAAGTTTAAATTTGATTTACTCATGGGTCCATCTGCTCATCTTTTTAATAATAAAGATAATTATTGATCATCCTATATACATATTCTTTCCCATATTTTGGTGCTACTATCAAAGAAAATAAAGTGTCCTCACAATTTCCTTCCTTCCTTCCTTCCTTCCTTCCTTCCTTCCTTCCTTCCTTCCTTCCTTCCTGTAATGGTTAGTCAGAGTGTCCTACTAAGAGCTGGGAGACACTCAGGTTTGA
This sequence comes from Lepidodactylus listeri, assembly GCA_029233225.1. Lineage (NCBI taxonomy): Eukaryota > Metazoa > Chordata > Lepidosauria > Squamata > Gekkonidae > Lepidodactylus > Lepidodactylus listeri. Next base: position 47,624,010 of record JARCFY010000010.1, on the reverse strand, counting down.
ATCCCCACTCTGCTGTTGAAGCTTGCCAGGTAACCCTGGGCTAGTCACATACCTCTAAGCCTAACCTACTTCACAGGGTTATTGTGAGAATAAAATGGAGGAGTGGAGAACAATGTAAGCTGCTCTTGGGTCCCCGTTGGGAAGAATGGTAGGGTATAAATTAAGTAAGTAAATATTCTCTCTCTCTCTCTCTCTCTCTCTCTCATCATAGCCTGTTTTGTGTCCTGTCACATTTCTCTTCAACATCTTCAATATTTCTTGTGAACTACAATAAGACTAAACCGCCCTGATCTGGATAGCCCAGGCTAGTCCAATTTCATCAGATCTCAGAAGCTAAGCAGAGTTGGCCCTGGCTAGTATTTGAATGGGAGACCTCCAAGGAATTCCAGGGTCGTAACGCAGAGGCAGGAAATGATAAACATCTGGAGAAAAGGAAATGGGGTGCAAAAGGTGATCTGAACAGATAACGAAGGATAAATATCGCCTTAGAAAGAAGGTCACTTTCTGATTGTTTTCACTAACATGTTTTTATTCTTTTTGCTTTTTTTTTCAAAGGACCATGTGAGGGCTCAAGCCAGGGCTTCATTTTTCAATCAGACAAGTCAAAATTATTGGAAAAGGGCGCAGTTACTATTAAATCCCTCCAATGTTTTTATAGCAGTGGTTAGAAAGAAGCATGTAATACTTATAATGGCAGGAAGTTAATATGTTTCTTGATTTTAAATTTGAATTTGATTGTGATTTGACAGCACTTACACACACATTTTCCTGCATATGAGTGCATCTTCATTGTCTCCCTACAATAAAAATCTTCAGGTTAACTGGGAACTCTGTTTGGGATTGTGGTCTGTAGGAACCCCACAGTGCAAGATTGATACCTTAAAGTGTCATATGAACATATAAAATGCTTTACTGGTTTGGACCAAAAAGCCATCTAACCTGCACTGTGTTTCCAAAAAGCCAGCCAGATGCCACTGGGAATTTTATAAAAAGAATATGAAGTCAACCAGCTTCCCTAGTCATTTAGCCCCAGAACATATAGGTATATTTTCTCTGGACATGAAGGTTCTATTCAGCTATCATAGCTAAGGTGATAGGCTAAAATAAGAGGTAGCTTAGATATAAATCCCTGAATAAACATCTTGGTCACCAAAGGATATTGGTATCAGTAAATGTTGTGTCTATCCATGTTATGGGAATAAGATCAAATGAGTTTGTTTTTGTACTGATTACAAATTTCTCTAGTTTCTTTCAGTTAGGTTGTGAGGTTGACCCCTTTTCAGCTTTGGTAAAGTTTCCTATGCATGGCTTTGTTCAACCCTAGTTAAAAATGGCTTGTGGTGAAAAGATACAATCCAAGGACCCCTACCTCTTTGCCGTTGTGCTGGCAAAGGGCCAGTATGCTGTCTCACCATTTGTTGTTGTCTTTTATGCTTCTTGGCATCCTAATTCTAACATCTCACCAGTAGTGATTTAGAAGACAGATCAAATTCCCACCAATGACAAAAGTTATCATAGATTCCAGTGCTTAAACTACACGGAGTTGTGAGGAGCCCCTTTCCTGCTTAACTTTTCTTTAAAAAGTAAGTGATCTAACATGAAGGCTCACTGATTCAAGCTTTGTGTGTGTTTAAATCGCGTAGATTACGTTTCCTTAAAAATATGTATTTGGAATTTTCTTTTGGCCCACTGAGACTCAGTAATTATGTGGAATTAGAAAAATGTTAGCATTCACTTACTTATTAGTAGTCAAAGCACAAACTGTATTGTCAGTTTTCTGCCTTTGGCTTTCTATGCCCTTAATGTTCACACCAGTATCGTCGCCAGAATTATCAGCAGCCAGAGCCAAAATTGCTTTAAAAAGGCATGAGAACTGGTAATGACATGTTGTTAGCAGTTAACAGGTGGTCGTTCCATTGTCCAGTTTGACTGTGGAGCACAAAGACGATATGTGCAGTATCTGCAATGAGGGCATTTCAAAAGGTGTTTGGTTTTTTTTAAAATAAATAAATCACAATCTCTTTCTGAACTGTCCATGTTCTTGGCAACTGCCCACAAGCTAAATAAATGAATATATAGTTTAACAATATTATTTATATCACATTTAAAGTGGAACAAACCAGAAAATTTAAATACTAAGGCAGATAGTCTGTTTTTAGGCAAGAAGAGCAGTTTGCATAATCAATACACACACACACACTTTTCCCCTTGGTTCTTTCTCTGGGATAGAAAAGGAATATGTGGTGTGCTTCTCATCCAACCACAGATGATGGGTAGAAAACTTCATAATCATGAGTTTTGCATTATAAGACTTGCTAATGCTTTGAAGTATCTGCATCTGAAATATAAAGTATCAACATATGACTATAGATTAGGGGTCCCCAATGCAGTGTCTATGGGCATCATGGTGCCACCAACACTTTTTCTGGTGTCTGGTGTCTGCCAAATGTTTTTAGAAAGTAGGTAGGATGATTTGATTGGCTGTGTGGATTTTTAAAAACATTGCTTTGGCAGTAGCTGCCACTCTAGCTTTGGCAGCCATTTTGTGGTTGGCTCCACCTTCTCTGGCAGCCATTTTGTGGTTGTGCCCACCAAACCATTTCAGAATTCAAAAGTGCCCACAGGCTCAAAAAGGTTGGGGAACCCTGCTATAGATGGCAGCCATGATCCAGAAAGTTATGAGAGCATGAGATTTGCATTTCAGGTTACAGAGCAGGAAAGATCTGTCCATGTGTGAATGTTCATTATATTGTCATAGCAGACATTATAAACTCTGCATGCAGTTTAATGGGCTATATTTGTTTATTTATTTTAAACATTTCTCTGTTGCCTTTCCACTTAAATAGGCTCCCCAAGATGGGTCACTAACATAATGGCAGGGCCAGAGAATTTTAGGAATGAGAATCAAGATGTAGCAGAGTTTAATGTCTAGGTTCCTTCCTTGTATACAGAAATGAATTTTCCTTTTTTAAAATATGGATTGTATTTAAAATTTTAAACAAGATACATAAACAGCCAAAAAGTAAAAAAAAAAGAAAAATCCCAGAGAATAGGATTAAAAAGACATAAAAGATAAAGAAAAAAGAGAATATATTTTGATTTTCATCTATGACTGATACAATTTACAGAGCAATTCTGAGTCACGGCCACGCTGCAGCAGCCAGCCATGGCACAGGGGCACTGCTGCTAGTTGGCTCCCTAAGGGGCAAGTTACACTGTAGCAGAGCAGGAAAAATATAGCTGGCTGCTTGCAAGGGTGCATCCATGGTGATTCCATTGCAGCATGGCCTTGCTGTATTATGGTGAGGCGGGGGTGGCACGAGGGGTGGGGCACTTCTGGTCAACAGGAGTGGCCAGTCCCGGGGCAGTTGCCATTACATATCACAGCTAGGGGGTGGGAAAGGGTGGCTCGGGAGAGTCCCATTCTCTGCTCCCACCCTGCCCCCTGATAAAGACTTGCTGCGATGACAGGCATGTGGTTGCCATAATTTGTTGTTACTGCGTACCATGTCCCATGGCTGCCCCCCCCCCCCAAACCCACCCTTCTCCAAGCCTAATGGGTGAGGCCACAGCAGTGGGGGACAACTTGATTTTCAAATTCAGTGGGCGCCTATGGGCCATGACATGTTTTTTTGTTGGCATAACTTTCCACCTCTGGGAGTTATGCCAGCTCCCAGGGAGTGCAGGCCAAAAGGGCTTAGGGAGTCAACTAACTCTGGTCACATCCTAAAACCCGCCCACAACCACACCAGTGCAGGGGCCTATACCTCAGTTGTGCTGACCAGCGGCCGCTGCAGCCCACTACTGACACCCCCAAGCAATGGAGCACAACTGGGGGCCTGCACCATTGTGTCATTTATATCAGCATAAATGGGACTTATGCTGGCATAGAGGTAAATCGGCTCCCAGAGCGCTGTCAGCCCCCTTCCCCAGGATTGCTCTGCCTGTTTCTCTGTCTACCCTATCTATAGCTACATAAAAGACCTCTCCTTTATAATCTATTTTTCCTCCTCTTAATCTTCAAAACCATAAATCATCAGTTTTTTTCTGTTTCATGCAAAAAAAGTCTATAAGGGGTTTCCAGTTAGCAATAAATGTAATTAATGTCTTTTCCCTGATCAAGGAAGCAAGTTTGGCCATCTCCACAAGTACCACCATCTTCACCAGTCATTCTTCTATTGTAAGTAATATTGGAGATTTCAATTTCTGAGCATATAATAATCTTGCCACCATTATCATATATAAAAAATAAAGTTCTGTGTATTCTTTCCTGTTTATCCATCAATCCCAACAAAAAACCCTCTGGTTTCAATTGTATGTTAGTCTTTAAAATCTTCTGAATATGTATTTGTATTCTTTCTTTCTTTTTTTGCTTTAGTACATGTCAACCACATGTCCCTTCTTGCTGCCCACATTTCCAATATTTATTCGGAATATTTTTATATGTTTGAGCTAACTTTTCTGGAGACATATACCACTAATACATCGTTTTATAAAAATTCTCTTCCAAACTAGTACTTAATGTAAATTTAAGGCTCTTCCACCACATATTTTGCCATTTTTCCAGTCATACACAATATCCAAAGTTCTTGTCCCATTTTACCATAGAGCCTTTGACCTGTTCTTCCTTTGTCTCCAATCTCAACAGCAATTTATACTTTTTTGTAATAACATGCTCATCATTCTTACATAATTCGTTTTCAAATTCCATCATAAGTTGTTTAAAACCATAAGATCCCTTATCTATTTTAAATCTTTCTAACAGTTGTGCATAAAGGAACCACTGACAAGTATATCCTTGTGTTATCAGGTCTTTTCTTGATTTCATTTTACAATCTCCTTGTGTAAACTCTAATATTTCACAATATGTTAACCATTTGTCCTTAGCTACCATCTCATGTCTTAAAAATGCTTCCTGTGATGACAGCCACAAAGGTGTTTTCTGACAAAGCCTAGGCTTATTTTTATTCCACACCTCGGAATGGTACATCTAATATTTCAACATTAATATTTCAAAATTATTTCAAGAATTTTCCATAGTCCTTCCCTGGATTTATGTGGTTAACCCATGATATTATGAAGTATTGGCCTCTGACAAGAAATGGAGTTATGTGTGCTTCTTCCTTCTCCCTTGGTTTTGTTGTTGTTGCTGTCAGATTCTGAGTAGACCTATTTAGGATTGCTCTCCAGGGATACCTCCAACATACCATCTCCCTACTTCACTGCTTGCATATTATGTGTGGGTATTTGAAGTCTTTAAAATTCCACTGGACTCCTGTTTAATTTTGCTGCTACCACAGACTAACAAGACTTCTCATCTGGAATTTATCATATTTAAGGTATCAGTCTCCTATATCCAATCATCCATGCATGGAACTTGGAGTTTTTCTGCATTCATCTCAATTTCTGAAGTCTCTTTTAACTTCTAAAAAGATCATTCCCAGGGTCTGAAACCTTGGCGGAAGAATATCTGTATCCACTGAGAGGGAGCTGTTTCATCTTTTTATTCCTCTTCACTCACCATGTGGTTTTCCCGAAGCTTGGAAGAGGCTCCAAGATCACAGAGGAGTGCAGAAAAAAAGCTTCTCCCAAACATGTGCTAGGAACCTCATAACTTCCTTAAGGAGCCTTTTGCCATTTGTGTGGGTCCCAAACGGAACACTTTCCTATTATCTAGGTTTAAAACCTAGGACTGAGAGGCAGCAGGTTCATCATATCTTCTGTGCAGTCCCACATGGGAAATGCACATGCACAGGCCTGTTGCAGATATAGCATGAGGTGCTTACCAACTTTTAGCATGGTTCCCACCAACAATATCTATATTAAAGATGGGAGAGTACCTCCCTCCCTCAGTTGTTTCTTTGCTGCCACTGAAGAAGAACTTTTGTATCTCTTTAGCTCCTTTAGTGAAAATGTTTCACTCAGGATTTTCAGCGCAAACAGTGCTTCAAAAGCACTGTTCAAAAATTTTCCTGGTGCAAAACCAAGATGGAGCAGATGGATGGCCATGACTCACGCCCCTTTTGTCTTGGGGGAGGCAACAATACTTCAGTATTCACTGTATGTATACCCCAAAAGCTCACAGCAAAAAGTCTTTGTGCCTAGAAGCTGCTTTGTAGAAGAGTGTCTTGAAAGAACCACATCTGGCTCCATTGCACTTGTTGGAGACAGACTAAGGCTTTGTCAGTCCCTCCAGTTCTCACCCTTGTATGAGCTCCAATCACATTGGTTCTGCCAACTCCTAGTTCTACTCTGAGGGCTCATCCATATCCTCAAAACCAATTGGAGCCTCCCACCAAAAGCCAAGTCTAAGACAAAGCACTTAGATCATCTCATTCAGCAAAGTCAAAATTTTTGTATAAGCCTAGGTCAGGGGTGGCCAAACTGTGGCTTGGAAGTCACATGTAGCTCTTTCACACATATTATGTGGCTCCCAGCAGGGTGGTTGGGGAAGCTAAATATCACTGGACAAATAAATATCATTATCAATATCTGCTTTTACCCCTTTTGTTATTATTTTTGGCAGTCTCATTTAATGTTAATAAAAAGCAAATCTGCATATTTTCCAATAAAAACAGGTAATATCTGTTCATGTCTTGTGGCTCAAACATCTGATGTTTATTTTATGTGGCTCTTACATTAAGCAAGTTTGACCACCCCTGTCCTAGATGAAGCCACCATCACCCTCAGTTCCAAGGAAGCCATCGGAACTGACTCCAGCTCTGAAGACTCCGTCTCTTACATTTCATTCCAGTCATCTATCCTCTCTAGAAGACCCTAGATCTAGATCCTGGATCTAGAAGAGCCATCTGCGATTATCTCCCTTTTGCCTCCATCACCAGTTTTCAGAACTGTGCCAGAACTGGATTCAAAGAGGAGAATGAGAGGTATCAGCAATACTGTCAGGCTTTTGATAGTGGGATCCAAGAATGCTAAGCCTCCAGTCCTTCAGTTACCTTGCCATTGCTGAATTGTGAATCTAAGGTTATATACCACTTCAAAGTGGTCTATGCCTAGCATAGTGTACCCCTGCTAACCTGTTAAAATTGCAGGTGGCAATTCCATTCTATTTCACATGTTTTCTCATCCAGATAGGATAATCCACCAGCTATGTCAGAACATCTTTGCTTTACCATATTTTTTTACCAAGCTCTCTGAAATCACTTTGGGTTTATTCTGCAGTTATTAATATTTGTGATGAGCATCAGTTATGTTAAAAACTGTGTTTGCTTGCTTTATTTGTTTGTTTGGTAAAACACTTATCTGCTGTTTTCTTCAGCTCATGGTGAACCCAAGGTAGTTTACATAAAAGTGTCTTCTATCACGAATTAAAAACAGCCTCAAAATTTCAGTAATGTTAAACTTTAAAACTTTCATAGTACAAATGTGAAAAATCAGAATGCCATTAAACCTGAACACCATCCAGCCAACTGATTAATTTAGATTAAAAGGAGGAGGAGGAGATTGGGTTTATACCCCGCCCTTCACTACCCAAAGGACTCTCAGAGCGGCTTACAATCCCTTCCCCTCCCCACAACAGACACCCTGTGAGGTAGGTGGGGCTGAGAGAGCTCTTTCAAGAACTGGTTGTGAGAGAACAGCTCTGAAAGAACTTGTGACTGAACCAAGATCATACCAGCAGCTGCATGTGGAGGAGTGGGGAATCAAATCTGGTTCTCCCAGTTTAGAGTCTGCACTCCTAACCACTACACCAAACTGGCTCTCTGAAACAAAACCATTTTACATAGGTTGCAGAAAAACTGGGAGACAGGGTGGAGCCGAGACCTCCCGCGGTATCCTGTTCATCTTACTGAGTACTACTTAAAGCAGCAATTCACCCATCCAAAGTTTATTAATTGTGATGAGATATGAGATGTGAACTTTATAAAAAGATATGAACTTCATGGAAAAATTGATAATTTTGGTTAAAAAATATTGTATGGTAATATTACATTGCTCCAAGTACACTATCTGTGCTTGTGAATGAGCAGACATATATTTTTCATTATTTTGGATTGGCAATATATAATATTGATCTTGTCTAAAATATGAGCAATAATAACATGATTGACCAATAACAAATGCATGGAGCTGTGATTGTTTTGCAGTAGCATCTTACTACACAGTACATGTCCTATTACATATTCAATGTATTTTTAATGAATAAAATAGATTACCACTATAAGTAAAGAAATGGAGAAAGAAATTAAGCATGTGCTTCGTATAGACATTGTGGTTGGAATGAAATTTTCATTTGTTAGACCATGATTTTATTTAACTTCATAATATAGTCTTGGATCCAGACTAGTGTCTCTATGGCCACAAGGATTTCTGCCCATGAAGAGTGACTTTGTCATTTTCCCTCTCCTGAAGCAGCCTAAATTGGCCCCCATCCTGTTTTAGGAGGAACTATGTCTTTCAGGAACAGGATTGGGGGCATAATTTTGGGTTGCAGTGGAAGGGGGGAAATGAGAAAGTTTCTGCAGGTAGCAATATTGCAACTGAAGAAATGCTAGTCTGGATCCAGAAACTCTGATTTGAAATATACATTATATAAAAGAAGTTTATTATTGGTTAGTGTTAAAAGTGAGTGTAATGTATGTAATGGCGGTCACCATGTGCTCTGTGTAATGGCGACTGCCACATGGCCAAATGCCATGGCCAGGCCAGCTACTTCAGTCTGGCAGAGACAATAGCTGGCCGGATTGTAAATTGTCACCAATCCAGTACCTAGGATCCTCGAGGGGACCTATAACATGTAACCAGAATCGTAAGGTCCTATCAGGACATTTGGGCGAGGTCGGACATTTGGCTCCAACCAGAATAAAAGAGGGCCCCTGAGCCCAGGTTAGCATGCCTCATCTGACCACCTAATAAAGAGCTTGCTAAGAAATAACTTCAACTGCTCTCTCGACTCAGGTATTCTTCAGTGAGATTAAGGAGTCTCCCCACTTCCAGCTGTTTAGATGCTATTTATATATTTATCGTTGTACTTTTATCCTGCATTCCTTCTGCCAGGAAGCTTAGGGCAAAGTACATTCGTCTCTTTTCCTCCATTTTATCATCACAGCTACTCTGTGATGAAGGTTAGCCTGAGAGAGAACAACTGGCCAAAAATCACCTACTGAACTTTATGATCAAGCACAGACTAGAACCTGGATCTCCCCAGCCTCAGATGAGCACCCTAACCACTAAACCATACTGGTTTTCATTTAGCATTTTAGACAATCATTATCAAGCACCTCATAATAATATCATTTGTTTTCTTTACATAAGACTTTATGAGTATGAGTTTGTTCTGAATGAGAATATTGCAGTTACAGAAGGATGTAGCATCTGAATAAAAGTTGTGCAAGGAAAGGTATGTTGTAGTAGGGTCATTACAGAACAGCAAGGTTAACTCCCATTGGTTTTTACAATTATAGAAAAGTTATCAGTTTTATTCCACTTTAGAGGGGCTCTCACTTTGAAAGCATGTGTCTATTACATGCAAACATAATTTATTATTATTATTATTAATTTGATCTCTGATGCAGTCAGTTCTATTGATACATGATCTATAGACCTTCCCCATAGCATCTGTGCATGAAAGTATCCCCATAGGCCCAGAATCCCAGTTTATTCCATTCATTCCCAGCAGGTAGTACACTTGGTAGGCTAGTGAATGGGAAAGTTATGAGAAACAACAAATATATGGCTGTGGAAGACATGCACAAGTCTCCCATTCCCTAGACTGCCCTGGTGATTTGCCTGTGTAAGCTCCATTGCTGAGCGGCAAGGTTTTCCTGTATTATTTTACACAATACCTTATAAAATGGAGGTAAATAATGTTGTTTGTAGATGATTTACCTTCTTAGTAAAGCTGCCTGTGCCTGCTGAGGTACAAACCAGCAGCTCTTATCTACCATTATCTTCAGATACTGACTTCCACACTGTTATGTTTCAATGGCCATGGTAGGCAAGTTCTGTAGGTTGCTGTCCTAAAAATATTTTCTTGGGATTAAGCAGCAGAATGAAACGAGACTTAATTCTGAGTAAACCTGCTCAGGATTGTTTTCTTTTCTAGTTATATATCTTGTGAGATCTCAAGGAAGTCCTTCACCTGTTGAAGGTATGAGAATGTTCTTTCACATGTTTGCTTGACAGCATTAGATGTCCATCTCATTATAAGGAAAAACTGGCCTCTTTGTTTTGCTGGGTGCGACGTTAGTTGATGTATGTATTACAGAAGATTTTTTTTAAAAAAATCTGAGGCTTTTAAAATTGCTACTTATGATTTCCTTATGTTTAATGGACGCTGTGAATATTTTACAATGTTTAAAGTTTTGTTAGAAATATATGTCCAAAAGAAATAAATGAAATCTCTGCACCTCTGCTGAGGGTAGAGGAGAGAAAAGGGATACTGCTGAGCCTGCACCTCCTTGTGGAGGTGATCCCTGTACCCACACGTGGAAGGATTGTACCCGTAATTTCAATTAAAGGTGTTCATTTTACAGTGGAAAATGTGTTATTGGTTCAAATTAATTTTTGTCAATTTTGGGACATAGCTCTTTAGCCAATAAGCTATTATTTATCTTTCTATTATGTATATTTTTACTAGTACACTATTCATTTTTATGGTGTATTACAGCAAACTCATTTTATACTGCCTTCGATGTCTCATTATGAGTGATGATGATAGGTAACATAAACTAGAGTAAATTAAAGAGTATCAATCGGAAATCTCTACAATAGATTGCTATCTGGTTTCTGCTTCCCTCTTCATTACCAACCTCTCATCTTTGACTTTGAAACCCAACAGTTAAAACTGGGTTCTTGTTTCAGCAGCTTAATCCCCTTTTATAAATCATGTTCAAGTACTAGAATAATTTGCACATCATTTAAGAATATTTACTTTGAAACATTCACCTCAAGCCTTTTTGTATATCCTTTCTCTCCAAAGATTTGTAGTATTTGTTTTGTTCTCTGAGGTATAAAAGACCTGGGTAAACTTTATTCCTGTTGTTTCAAGATTAGTGAAATAAAATGCATATTTATTCAACTGGGAGCGAAAGAAGCTTTAGTAAAGACGATCATACATATAACCCTAGGGAATTATATAATACAAAATGCCTGCCTTAAAATCTCTTTAGACTTGTTCAAAACTGAATTGAATGACTTCTCAAAAAATGGGACCCAGAAATGTATTTTCTATAAACACTTTTTATGTTTGTTGTTTGAAGGAGAGAGCTGTATTTTTTGTTAATAAAAATATATTCAGTAGCGGTAACATGTACAGTAAAGCATATAAATTGTGAAGGAATGCAAGTAAACTAAGCTAACACACGTACCAATAACCAGTGCTGCTTTTAGTACAGTATTGTATGATTAAATAACTATTGACATTATTTAGTGCAATTATACTCTTGGATATGAAACTTCAAAATGGTTTTAAGCTTACAAACCATCTTTATGTTTCCTGGTCTGGGAGATATCATTGTTCCAATTGCTCCTTTCTCATGCCTACAGAGGCAGCACCAAATTCAAAGTTTGGAGGGTGTGTGTGCAGATCCCAGTTCCACTCCTCACTTCCCCTAGAAGAACAAAATCTACTGCAGAAGCTCCTCTTGAGAGTGCTGGCTGACTTCGTTATCTGGAGAGGAGTTATGGCTCAGGGTTGGATTCAGTCCCAGATTCAGTCCCTGGCATCTCCAACTAAAAAGATCAGTTATCAGGCAATGTGAAAGACCCCTGGACTGCGCTCAGACGACAACGTTAAAGAGCAATCAGCCCGGGTTTTTTTTAAACCAAATGAAATCATGCTGAAAGAATGGCATCCAGATGGCGATCCACTCACCTGCCTCAGTGCGCAGTTGTTCCATGACCGGATGTCCCTTCCTTACCCTGCTCTAACCACAAAGCCCGCGCAGTCGCCATTTTTAAAAAAAAATAAATTCCACGCATGCTCATAAGCAGATAAGCAAACCAACCCCCACACAAACACGCATGCACACTGGTGACCCTGTTGGACAGACCGATTCATGCTGACTCACACATGCGCATGTCTAGTAGCACAGTACAGCTGACTGTCAGACAACTGATCCTTCTGCCCAGTGGTTTTCGATAATGCTACTGTCCTGTCTCATTTTGTTGCAGTTGATTGCCACACATACAGGCTGAACATGTTTGGTAAAGAGCTGCAGAGGATATGGAGAAGCTTTGTGCGGCTCTGCCTGTCGTCCCTCCTAACTCATCAGGAGGAAGAGGAGGAAGAGGAAGAAGAGGAGGTGGAGGAAGAGGAAGTGGAGGAGGTAGAGGAACAGGAAGAAGAGGAGGTCGAGAAAGAGAAGAATCAAGAAGAGGAGTGGATTGCTGTGGAGAGGCATGGATGTGGTGGGGAGGAGGGTAATGAGGGTGAATAAGAACAGTTTGTTTGTAACTTGTTTGATTGTGATGGTGGTGGGTTCAGTTTGTTGGGGTGTTTACAATACAGTTCATGACTTCTGATTCTGTTGTTTTTGTCAGAAAAGCTTATCCATTAACTACACTACCCTATATGACATGGTGCACGAACAGCCAACGTTACAGGACAACAGGACATCATTGTCACAGCAATGCAAACAAAACCAAACTTTATCCTTACATAAATATATAACACCAGAGTCAGGCAAAAACAACGTGGAATGGGAATTAACAGGACTTAAATTTCAGAACATGCCATAGCTGAACCAGGGGACAAAGGTGGGAGAAATATCCTTACGCACACACACAAGGGTGAAAAGGGCAGCTTCTTCTGGATGCGATTAGCCCGATCACTGCACAAGGCTGCATTAGAAACAGGTGCAGGTTGCTGGCCTATGGGTATATTGGCTGCCTGTCCCCTGGAATCAGAGGTAGGGGAACTGGGCTCGGTGTTGTGAGCACAAGTCACATAGGTACTGATTGTGGACTGTGGCTGGTGAGCACACCTATCTTGAGATAATGCCCTGGCAATATCCGTAAGAGTCCCCAGGGCTGCAGTCATAAGGCCAATCATAGCTTCCCCCCCGCTCTCTCTTCTCCTGTCTTGCAGCCTGCATCTCTTCAAGGAAGCGATCATTCTCAGCATGATCTGCCTTTAGCAGTGTCTCATGCTCCTTACATGACTGGCGAATAAGCTCGTCCCCCACCCTCTGGAGAGCAGACACTTGCTTCTTTCTCGCCCTTGTCAGAGCCAGCCGAGATGCAGGGGACAGGTCACGCATGACAGCTCCTGTTGGTGATAAGAAACAATAGAGTTGTGGTGTTGGCATGGTGACTAGTCATAGGATGTATGCAGGATGTGCTGTGGTGCTACGTACCACTGTGCAAGCATTGTTTTACAGTAAATACTCACTGAGGGTTGCCAGCCTCCAGGTGGGGCCTGGGGATCTCCTTCTTTTACAACTGATCTCCAGCTGACAGAGATCAGCTCCCCTGGAGAAATTGGTAGCGAAGTCAGGGCATTCTAGTGGGGAACTCTGAAATTGGGGTTTCATGCTCCACCCATTTTCCGCCCCTTTCCTCTCCCCTTCCCTCCCCTTTCCCGCCCTGCAGTGATTGGTTGTTGTTGCATTTCAACAACACGACACAACATTGAACCATCATTGACTGGCTCTTAAATGTCTTTTTAAAAATGTACTTTTGTTGTTGATGTCTCCAAATTTCTGTGTGTAATGTATTGCGGGTGGCGTGGTGGTGTGGACACAATTTTTTCCGGGGTTACATGTGTTATTGTTGCTTGATCACCCTTCATTTCCCATCCCTTTTCCACCCTACATTTTCCCTCCATCCCTTGCGTAATTTTTGTTTCTCTTCATGGGCTTTTCAAAATGGCCTGCGCATGCGTGGACAATCCTGGCCGTAGTTTGGGAGGGTTCATCACAACAAAACTCCGCCTGCGGTTAAAAAAAAAAAAAGTGGGGAAGGGGCGGTTGCAAGATGCACTTTCCCGGGAATTTTTGAAAACCTTGGCCAATCATGCCTTTGTATCATCATGACGTTATAACGAAACTCCACCTACATTAAAAAAAAATGGTGGGTGAGGGATCAAGATTCGGGGCAGGGACAGATGCAGAAATGAAGAACCGGCACCGACCCAGGTCAAATGCATGTAATGCGGAAACGCGCAGACTGATTCGGACCAATTAAACCCGGGAGGAAAGGGAAACAAAGCACTAGTGCGGAATCGGCCAGAGTAGGATCTCAGAGATGTGTTCAGATCCCCACTCTGCCATGGAAGCTTGCTGGGTGAACTTGGGCCAGTCACACACATACAGCCTAACCTACCTTACAGAATTTGTGGTAGGTTAAAGCCACAGTGACTCAGAGCTTAAGAAGCTGAGCTGCTAGACCAGAAGGTCTGTAGTTCAGTAGTTCGAGACCCAAGTGCCACATGAGGGAGTGAGCTCCCGTTTCTTGTCCCAGCTCCTGCCAACCTAGCAGCTCGAAAGCAAGAAACTGCAGGTAGATAAACAGGTACCACTTCAGTGGGAAGGTAACAGCATTTTGAGTGCCTTGGTGTTTAATCATACCAGCCACATGACCATGGAAACGTCTTTGAACAACACTGTCTCTTTGGCTTGAAAATGGAGATGAGCACCGTCCCTAGATTAACTGGCTTTCAAGCAAAGGAAACCTTTACCTTTACTTTATTAAAGCTTATACCCTGCTACAAACTTTGTTAATCTTTAAGGTGCTACTGAACTCTTGCTCTTTTCTACTGCTACAGACAGACTAACACGGCTACCCATCTTGACCTACCTAACAGCGTAATTGTGAGGACACAAATAAAGTCAAGGAGAATTGTATAAACTGCTCTGGGTCCCCATTTGGTGCGAAAGGTGGGGTATAAATGAATAAAATAAATATACCAACTAAGGGTTATCTCTATCAGCTGAGAAAAATCAATAATCACAGGGAGTATCAAAAAATTCCTTTTATGCATGGACCTGCAATTCTATCAGTACCATGCAACACATAAACAGGTCCTCTAATATCATTAAAAAATTGAGTCTGTGAGTAGTAGTTGTTTAAATATTGCTGAACATGACAGGAATCAAAGCATAAGCATATTTACTCATATTTGTCCATTGTAGCCCTTATCCCTTCGGGTCTTTCATTGTTTCTTATGACCAGTAAGGCCACCCCCCCAAGGAGTCAGTCTGCCACTCAGATAGCTTAATTATCCCACCTTTCAACTCACCTAGTATGCCAATATGTGGACTTCCACAGACACACCTCCTGAGTTCAATGCCCAAACATTCCTTTCTTGAGTTCAGCAACCAAAATTCAAACATACCAATAGAAAACCAAACCCTACACTCACAATCCAATTGTCCTGTGAATCCAGAATGGAGCCAATAACAGCATTCCCATTAGAAGTATGGCTATTTCAAATCCTTTAAAAGGGTATCTCAAGCCTCTCCAACTCTGTAGTTAGCTCTGATTCCGAACCTCTGCCACTCCTGAAATGACTGGATCCCCCTCCCCCTTCAGACTTTCTTCCACTGGTGGATCCACAATTCCTTGTTGCTGGTTTTATACTCAAGCCTGCTTCTTCAGAGTTGGCTTGCCTCACAGACATTCACACTTTCCCTCAATCACTGAATCACTCATTTTGGATCCCCAGCTTCTTAGTTGTTTTTGGTTTGGATTTTTTTCTTCATCCTGGACCAGCTTTCCTTTTCGTCTGCCCCAGATCACAGCCCCACAGACTCTTCTCTTCAACATAAAGCATGTATGTTTTCTGTTCACAGTTTGTTTTCCCTTAGATATCCCAGTCAGACAACAACCAAGGGTAGCACTGCTAAGACTGCGTTACTGTATTACAATGTTTCATATTTTTGCTTTCCCTGCTGTGCTATCTTTTCAGCTTTGTCTCTTGATAGAGAAATAAAGATTATTTCTTCTTAAGATTCTTTGTCTCATGTTTCCTTCCTAAATTGTAGTGCTGTGCTTAAATTGGAACCTAGGTATACTGTTGCTTACCACCTACCTGTGAAAAGAACTCTTTGCACATTACAGGCCTGACAGATGTACCTGTTAGGGTAACACCATATTAGGTTGTTCCCCTTTCCTTCACTTCTACGTTGTCTCCCCACTGCCAAAATATAGACTATGAACTCCTTCTAGCAGTGTGATCTAACTTTTTAATTGTTACTGTGATCCTATAAGCCCTTTTGTTAACAGAACTCCAAGACACCGTATGTAATTTAAAAAAAATAAATCACCAGCAATGGTGTTCTTTGGTATCACTGTCATTTGCTTCACTTCCATTATTCCCTGGTGATATTAAAATGAATACTATGTTAGTGCAGTTCTGTAGCCAGCATGCCTGAATATCAATTGTGCTATATGTTGAGGGTTTACCTCACCCCATTCCCTTGGCTATTTATAACCAATCCAGATGTTAGCTTCCTAGTAATTTGGAAGTGTGATCAAATAAGCAGGAAGGGGTGGTGGAATTTTTCTGCTGTAAAAGTCTTTGTTGTTTTAAAATAGGAAGCTTCTAATTTAGGCTTTTTGATTCTGTTAAAGAACATGTATTGGCTAGGCTCACCTTTTTCATGATGGGGAAATCATTTAAATGTTTATACCTTCCAGGTTGGCAGATGTATTTCATTTAAATTATCACCCTCCAATCCAAAACATTTAAAGAGGGGTTTAATGGATGGAAGCACATTACTGTCTTTTGGATTGGGTGTATTAACCTTTAAAAATGAATGTGCTTCCCAGGATCTTCTATTTGTTCCACCAGCTGCCTGCTGACGTGCCAAACAAACAGTTTAAGGACAAGCATGTTAAAGAAGCCTATACAGTAAAGAGCACTTTAAAAAAAACCTTTCAATGAAATATTCTGGTTCCATAGATAGATCCCATCTTCATATGGGGAGCTGCAGCTGAAGCATTCAAACACAGGAAGTTGTATAGATGGTTAATGTCAAACTATACTTTTAGAAATGATTTGCAATTGTTATACTGGAGATCTGGACTCCAAAACCATCAGACCAAATGTACAGTTATGAAGTAGGAACAGAAAACTGAAATAACTATGCCAGCAGTAGCACTCTGGAAAATGTCATGTGCAGGCTGAAGTAGACTGCAGACTGTACATTACCTAAGATCAAAAATGCTGCATTGTGGTAAATAATGCTGGAAGACAGTATTTAAGAAAATGGATGTAACAGTATTTTTGGAGCAAAACACTGGTGACGGTGTAGTTCAAACTACTGAGTCCAGTTTTGATTGCTGCTCTTTGAAAAAGATGCAGAGTCATTCTCCAGCTGAGGAAGCAACAAAACAGTTGCTAAGTGAGCCATCAGAGAACACCTTGTTTAACCATGGTGGGGGTGCTCACATTCTAACCAAGACAACACATCTGACAATGTAGCCATGGTTGCCAAGAACCATTACAGATTCCCAGACAATAATTTCCTTTAGTTCCTCCTAGAACCTTCACCACCCAGACCCGACCCAAATATTGTATGAGGACTAAATCATTTCACTTGCTTGTCTCCATGTTCCCCCAGGTTCCCAGAATTTTATTCCCTATGCCCTCCCCCCTCAGCAACCCTGAATGTAGTCTTGTCTATCAATTTTTCTCAGGTAGACTGAGTGTCTTGTTGTTCTAACAGAGAAAACCCTTTTCACACTTCGGAGATTTTATTTAGAATGTCTTAACAGTAAGTGGGCTTTGTCTATAGCAGGACAGACGCCACAAAGCCCTTGACCTACTAATCCCATGTCTGAAGAAATATATACATCTCAGGTGACCTTTTGCATGGCTTTTGTACTGTGTTCCCATGCAGATCTCTAATATAGCCTGCCTGCGTGTTAGCAAGGGGGACAGCCCTCCTGCTGTGTCATTGCCACTTATCATAAATTGCCTGAAAGCTAGGCAGCTCTTTCTTTGGGGCAGAAGAAAGTACCATTGAACAGTATGCCAGCAAGCCAGTTTGATGAGATCATTTCAAGCTAATTGGACATTCCATAGTCACCCTTATGAACGTAAATCATATTTGGCTAAACTGTCATGCACATGCTACAGGACAGACTCAATCTGAATCCAAATACACTGTTAATTCAAATCATCTTGATCAAATACCAGTGCCAAAACTAGCCATTGCATTCACCTGTCAACAGAAAATATTCTGTGTGCTTGGGATAAATCATAGTAGCAAGTGGGGAGAGAGGCCATTTTTGTCTCTTCAAAGTCATGCTTAGGCTCCAGAAAGAGGCCTCAGAGCCTTCCAAAGTGCTGTGAAGATCTGGTGTTGGTTTCCAGTGGGCCTGTGTCTCTTATTATTGCAGGTCATCTGCTAACAAAAACACTTTTATGTGGGACTTTGCTGGGTATGCTATTGCATGAAAGTGGAGAACAGTGCTGTTCCTGAAAATTTCTCATGCTGTATGGAAACTTTTCACATGATAGGACTGATCCATACATTGAAGTACTTACATACATAAACATTCCTGACATGCCATGGGGAGAGTATTCAAGACAATGTATGATTAGCAGTGGCTGTCATTAATGATCCAATTTTTTTGTTTTATTTAATTTCTTTTAGTTTGTTTACAATTTAAAGGTCACTGTTATCTGGATGACAGAGACTATTTTAATGAGGGCCTACTTCCTTGAAGCTTGATAGTTTACTTTTAGGTGCTTAATGTTTACCAGCCACTCAACTATTATGACGAGACCTAAAAAACATTGCAGTCTGAGCCCAGACAACCCAGTACAGTCATCTAAATATGTCAGAATATGCTGTGCAGGCAAGGCGGGATATAAATAGAAACTAATAAATAAATAATAAATAAATAGAATTGATTACCTGCTCAACTGTAAATTCCAGCTATTCCCACTTCAAAGAGATTCTTGGTTTTGGGGAAGCTTCTTAATGTTGATTCCTCATTAGCACCAAAGTCTGACTTGGTCTCGAATAACTGCCAGGAGGACTTGCTTGATAATAATGTGGGGAATTATGTGGGAAACACCCCTTCAGATTATCACTCTAATTTAGAACCATTGTAAAATAATACCATGGAGTTCATTGCAAACCAATGTATTTTGACTGTATCCAGAATTCCTCTAGATCCCAAAACCCTAAAGCAGCAATATAAAAACCTTCTAGTGGAGAAAAAATGACTAGTACAAGGAGATTCCTGGACCTGGTGATCCAAGTCTCCAAATCAAACAACCTGGCAATCTTTTGGCACTTAATCGGAGCCAAGCTCTATACAGCACCTCCAAGGATAACTTGCAACACCTCTCCCTGGCTTTGGGAATTTCATTTCCATGTGTTCTATTCGATTGAATCAGACATACACACTCTTCTGGAGTTTCAGCCACAAAACCTCCCAGCATGGCCTCCAGTAACGACCAAAGAAGTAACCCCCCCCCCCCCGCCAATAAATCAATTGAAAACCGGCAAAGCTCCTGGGAGTGACTTGAGAATTCCAGAGATTATAAAATACTGATTGCTGGGCTCAAATGCTCACCACAGTATTTACCCACATCAATCAGTCAGCCCACATTCCTTCAGACTGGGGCTTGCAATTATCATCCCAATAAACAAAAAAAGAGAAAAATCAAATCCTGTCAATTATTGACCAGTTAGCCTCCTCAGTGTTGTTAGTAAATTATGTTCAAGATATTTATATTGGAAACTCCTTCACTGGCTAGATCGGGGAAACATTCTGATGGATGAGCAAGCAGGTTTCAGAGCTGGCCACTCTACTATAGACCAGTGTCTGATTCTGTACCACCTAGCAGAGAAGTACAGCTCTACACCAAATGGAGCACTCTATGCCACCTTTGTGGATTTCAAAGCAGCATTTGACAGGATCCCTAGGAACAAACTCTGGGCAAAGCTTGAGAACTTCTCAATAGATCAAAGACTCTACATACTTATTTGCTCACTGATCCATGGAATCCCATGATGCATCCTAAATGCATTCCTTAATTTAGACTGAGACTGGAATGAGCTTTACAATCAGACAGAGCACAGACATGGAAACATCCAATTATTCTCAAATATACTAAATGCTTTCAGCCAGCAGTTAGATACTTCACAATCTCCAAATATCAGAGAACCTCTACTTTTGCAAATTTGAACATTCTACCCTCAGCCCTCCTGGAAGGCAGATACCACTGAGTCTCACTCTCTCAACAGCTCTGCCCATGTCATGCAGGGAAAGAAGAGCCTATTGAACACTTTTTGCTGCACTGCCCATTTTACAACAATATCCAATCTCAATATATAGCTCCAATTCTGCCAGCATTACCAGGAAGATCTGAACAACTATATATCTCCCTCCTTCTTTCAGACTTTTTTCAGGAGACAACTAATAAAGTTGCAAAATTTTGCCTTTGGGTGTGTGAGACACCTGACTGAAGCCCAGAAACAGCCTCTCAGTCAGGGGAAAGTACCTCCTTGCCACTCCATAATTTGTGCTCAATGTTAAGTCCCCATTGCACTACATGTCCCCCTACCTTTTCATCCCTTTATTTTATCCCTTTATTTTAATACTATTTCTTCTTTTATTAGTATTATTATTATTGCTGATTCTTCAGAGCTGATTTTGTATTGAAATAAACAATTGATTGATTGATTGCAGCTAAACATCTGGCCAAACAATACAGATCATATAAGGAACAGAACCAGCCAAGACTACCACCAGAATGGTTTGAGCTAAAAAAAGGAATTATAAAGCATTAAACAAAGGGGGGGGGAGATGCAGGCTCAGAGAGAGGTTTGGCAGAAATTGATTATGGCGTCAAAGATGAATGATTCCGCCTCTTTCTGGAGGATTGTGATGGGAGGATTAAGTACCCAACCAGCTGCCTTTGATTCTTGCAAACCTATGAATGCACAGGAAACATATTTTAGAAACATTTTTGCATTAGACCAGGAGTACCCATAGGTAGCTGTTGATGGCCTGGTTGGGGTTCCCAAGTGGCCACCAGTATCCATCTTAGAAATCACCAACCTTATCTATTATCTGAAGTTAGGCAAAGTCCCAGGTGGCAATAATATTACCACAGATTTATTAAAAGCAGATTTGGACTGGTGGGTCCCAGTCCTTGCTTCATTATTCACCTGGATCCCCCTTCACTGTCCTCTAGACTACTCTCAGTTTTAGTTTATGCTGATGATGCAATCCTATTGCCTCATACCATTTAAAGAGTATGTTGAGAGCCTTTGTAATAATAAACATCCAACAATTAATTATAGTAAGTCCAAAATAATTATGTTTAATGGAAAATCTAATGAATGGGAATGTTGATTAATGGGAATATTATCGAGCAGGTGACATGTTTTAAATATTTAGGTGTATTTTTCATACTTTTGGGTCTTGGCACACTCAAATCAAGAATATGGCTGGGAATGCCCAGAGAAGTGTCCCTGCTCTGAGAAAAAAATATCATACTAGATGTGGCCAGCATCTTCCTTCAGCTATATGTGTCATTGTGGCCATGGTTATTTCTCAGTTGTTGTAGGGCTCTTAGCTATGTACATATGCTAATTACATTGTTCTTGAAGCTGCACAGGCTAAATTCCTGAGAGCCATACTAGCAGTCCTTCACTATGTTCCTAACACAGTCTTGCGTTTAGATGTGGGTTTAATCTCCCTGGAAGCTCATGCATGGATACATAGGATTGATTACTCATTAAAGCTCTTTTTTTTCTCCTTTGGTCTGGCACTTCTGATGTTAATCACCAGCTGCTGACCTGCCACCTCACTGACTTGGGGATACAGGGGCTTGCCTTACAGTAGCTTGCTTCCTTTCTCCAGGGTCGGGGACAAAGGGTGGTGCTAGGGGAACAGCAGTCCTCTAGGCACCTGCTTGAATGCGGAGTGCCTCAGGGGGCTGTTCTGTCCCTGATGCTCTTCAATATCTATATGCCCCTCCTTGCCCAGATTGCCCGGAAGGCTGGGCTGGGATGTCACCAGTACGCTGATGACATCCAGCTCTATTTGATGTTGGGCGGCCAGTCAGCCTCTGGACCAGACGATCTAGACTTGGCATTGCATGCTGTGGCTGGATGGCTCAGGCTGAGTAGACTGAAGCTGAACCTGGCAAAGACGGAAGTCCTGTGCCTGAGTCTGGGTGGTCCAAGGTTGGGGCTCCCACTCCCGGCATTCAACGGGGCATTATTACTGCCTGCGCCGGTGGTTAGGAGTTTGGCAATGGAGTTTGACAATGGAGGCCCAGGTAGCAGCCACTGCCAAGTCGGCCTTTTATCATCTGCAGCTGGCATGGCAGCTGGTTCCCTTCCTGGACCACGCTGACCTGGCTACAGTGATCCATGCAATGGTCACCTCGAGGTTAGACTATTGTAATGCTCTCTGCATGGAGCTGCCCTTGTCGCAAATCCAGAGGTTGCAGCTGTGCAGAATGCCGCGGTGAGGTTATTGATCACATCAGACCGACACTAGAGGCACTGCACTGGCTGCCTATAGCGTACCAGATTCGCTTCAAGGTGCTGGTGCTTGCCTTTAAAACCCTAAATGGCCTGTGTCCAACATACCTGAGGGACCGCCTTTACCTGTATATGCCCCAGAGAGCACTATGATCACTCCAGGCCCCAGAAAAGCCAGGCTCGCTGCTACCAGGGGGAGGGCTTTCTCAGTGGTGGCCCCTTACTGGTGGAATAAGCTTCCGGAGGAGATCAGGGCCCTGTGGGACATTATGCAGTTCCGCAGGGCCTGCAAGACGGAGCTCTTCTGCCAGGCGTACAAATAGGGGCCGCCACATCCCCTCCTCCCATATTCTGATCACCAACGATCGCTGCCCATATGGGTGGTGACTGACCGCAGGTATCTTCATCCGGAGCTGAGACATCTGATATCCGGAGCCGGAGAACATAGGGCTATATACTACACTATCTTATGTTTACTGAGCACTTTATTTGTGATGTTATTGCTATGTTGCCCAGTGTTTTATGTTTTAATTGATTTTATTGTATTTATGTATCTTGGCTTGTCCAAGTCATGTAAGCCGCTCTGAGCCTGCGTAGCGGGGAGAGCAGCCTAAAAGTCCAATTAATTAATTAATTAATTAAAATACACCTTTCTGTCAAAATGGAAAAGGTCCCTCTCAGAGAATTTACAATCCATTGGATGTTCTCCCAGCAGTGTCATAACCTTGGGATACTCAAAAGCTAAACCAGAAATTCAGCAAAGAAACTGGGATATTGCACTCCAACACCACTGCAAAATACCATCACCTTATTAGAAGGGAGGTACCGTAATACTAGTTTCACAAGCATTTATAACTCTGTGCTACTGAGAAAGTTGAAACAGCTGAACATGCATTGCTGCATTGCCCATTTTATGATGACTTCAGATACACTTTTATTCAGCCTATCCTCCATAAAATTCCAGGTATATCAGTGGAATGGTGCACCTCCTTTTTTCTAGCTGACTGTGAGCCTGGAACCTTGGACACAGTTGCAAGATTCTGTGCAGCCACCATAGTCTACGAAGGTATAGTGCTGGTTTAGTGTACCATATTTCCTAGTTTTGCATTTTTATTGTGTTCGTGTCTATGCTTTTAGAACAGTCTTGTTGGTACGTCTAGTTGTTTGATTTTGTATTCCTGATTTTGCTGGGTTTTGACCATAATAAACAAAACTGAACTGAATTGATATGCCACAAGAATGCAGTGTTTGTCAATGGCAATCACACAATCTATGTAGTATGCTAAGTGGGCTCAAAAAAGATGATATTTTGGGATATTATCGATGATGGATCTAGTTTTGTCAGACTTGTAAGAAGAGAAAAGAACACTCATTGGAAATATATTTAATAGTGTATGCCCTGAAAAATGCAATGCCCTACAGAAGTAGAAAATATTCCAACTCTCACACCACCTTCTTTCTAGACTTTTTTCCTCTTCACAAGTTCCTCACTGTTCCAAAAAAGTTTGGCACGGAAAAAAAAGCTGTAATTGTTGGACTGTTGGGAAATTCAGTTGCATTTTAATCAACACAATTCATTTAACTAGGCATTCAAAAACTGAAGTAGATTTTATAATTGAAATGCCAATCCTCAGTCTAGGAGTGGTCTGTGATGATACAAGTGGCAGACTGTTACAGAGGAGTTTATATAAAGACATAAGTGGAATGAATTGTACAGTCTGTGAATATTATTCATTTAAAAACAAGCTCTTAGATAACTTTGTTCCTTTATATTTTAATAACTTACTGAGGTAGAGCTGACACCTTAAGATTATCTGTTTATAAATGTATTCATTATACTTTAGGAAAAAATGTATATTAGTAAATAATAGCCTGATAGCTCAGCCTAGCCCGATGTCATCAGAGCCCAGAAGCTAAGCAAGGTTGGCCATGGTTCTTCCCATCAAGGAAAACTGGGGTTGCTATGTGAAGGAAGGCAATGGTAAACCACCTCTGCTCCCCTCTCGCCTTGAAAATCCCATGGCCTTGTGGTTGCCATGAGTTGGTTGTGCCTTGACTGCCCACAATTATTATTATTATCATTATCATATTTATTTAAACCCTGTGAAGGTTGGACATGATGGGAAACATTACAGAATTATTTTCAAACTAGGAATAAGGCCCATTGTGAAAATAAATACAATAGGTTCTAGAAAGAGGCTGTGGGTGGGTGCCCTGGCCCTGGCACTCAGGGTCAATTTGCTGTGGTGACCTCAGCAGGGTATAATTCTGAGTGATCTCCAGCCCTCACCTGGAGATTGGCAGCAATAGTCCCCCAGGAGGAAATGGCTGGTTTGGAGGGGAAAGTCTATGGCATTGTACCTGTCTGAGATCCCACCCCTCCTCAAACCCCACCCTCTTCAGGCCCCACTCCTCAAATCTCCAGGAATTTCCCAACCTGGAGTTGGCAATCCTATCTCCTTCCCAGCCAACCATCATTCTACCATTATCTGCCCTTCTTACTTCAGCTTTCCATCCCCACCCCACCCCGCAGCCTCTACCTAGAAAAACTACAGTCTTTCTCCATGGTGGGGACGCAAGCAGGAGGGAAGCGACCTCAGCAGGGTATAATGGCTAAGAGTCCATCTGCAGAACAGCCATTTTTTCCAGGGGAGCTGATCTCTGCCATCTGGAGAGCAGTTTTAATTCTGAGTGATCTCCAGCCCTCACCTGGAGATTGGCAGCAATGGTTTCCCAGAAGGAAAAGTACAGTATTTCTATGCAGTGGAGATCAAAGCAGCTTACATCATTCTCCTCTCTGCCTTTTGATATGCACAACAACCCTGTTAGCTAGGTTAGGCTGCCTGGAAGTCTGTGACTGGTCCAAAATCACCCACTCAACTTCTACAGCAAGAACCTGGGTCTGGCAGATCCTGCTCTTAAGTGCTAACTGTTACCCCCAGGGTAGCCAACCTCCAGGTGGAGCCTGAAAATCATCAGGTATCACAACTGAACTTCAGAAAACAGATCTCCTGCCCCCTGGGGGAAATAACTGCTTTGGAAGATGGACTCTATGGCATTGTATTCAGCTGAGCTCTCTCCCCTCCCCAAACTCTGGCTTCCACAGACTCCACCACAAAATCTCCAGAAATTTCCCAACCTGGAGCTGGCAACCCTAGTCAGGACTGGCCCAATGAGTTCCCCACAAAAGCCTGGGATGGGTGTCCTGCCTTTGCCTTTTTACTGACAGAACCAAGCTTGGTTGCCTAGCAACAGCCACTGAGGGAAAAGTTAGTCCTACAGGAGCCAAGCAGGAGAACTGTCTTCATCAAGAGAGACATCCATTTTGGCAATTTATTCTGTGATGGAAGAGTGTACAGGTTGGCAGTGGGTGGAGGAGAGGAGTGGACCCAGCACCCAGCCAATGGCATGCGAGTACTCTTGAGTGGTGGTTGATGGGCCAATGGCTGATAGAGCGCACAGCACAGCCAATATGAGAGCTGGAAATGGCCAAATGTTAGGGCAATTTTATATATAAAGTGATTATCGCAAGCCTGAGGGTCGTTATAATAAGATATACATCAGGTTTATAGGATAGTTCTGCCATTGCTGAGAATAAAGTGGAGTTTGTCAGACAATTACATATCATGCCCAGAAGATACTTGTACTATTAAATAAAGAGTATGTGTCAAGCAGATTCAAGGTAGCTCCCAATTCCTCACTCACCAGGGCCAGCTTCAGAGGGCGGCAAGTATCTGCCAGGATCCCAAGAGTGCCATAGCGGCCACCATCCCAACATTACTGCCATTCTAATTTGACAGCAAATTCAGAAGCAACAGTTTAAGTTAAGGGGGCACAATGACAGCGGCATTCCTAGGGAGCTCAAAATCCTGGACCCAGCACTAAGACCCATTCTTTTGATATTGGGAGAGGACAACCAGACATAGATTGTGGAGAGCAATGAATTTTCAAACACACACATGCAATTCACATAGAAGATGAAGTTGTCAGTATCCTGGGTCAGTAATTAGTCCAATAGTCTTTCAGGGACACCCCTGTTCTGCATCCTAAGGTTCAACTCAGTGTTTGTACCTCCTTGAAACATTGGCCTACAGCATTCTGCAGGAGGGGAAATGTGTGAATTTTAGATGCAGTAAACAGAGAATATTAATTATCATGAGACTGAGCCAAGGAGCTCTGCAGACCCTGAAGCCTAGAAGATAATTCAGTTGGTCTCAAGGAGCAGGGAAGTATAATTGTGTCTGCAACAGTGTGCAAAATAGGATGCTGTGCATGCCACGAACAAGCATGGCAAAGTCCATGAACACCAAAAGTCAATGGTCTTAGAAGTCTAACTCTGTTTCACCCTTCACGGTAACAGAGAGACAAGTCACTTTCATCTTTGCTTTGACATAACATATGGATACCATAAGTCAGAATGAGAAATGAGGAAGTCCATCTCAGGTTGCAAATTTGGAGAGTACTGTTAAAATCCAGCAAATTGTCTATAATGTAGTTAATATTATTGTGAGTTTCTATTTCAAGTTTCCTGTTTCCAAGGATCAGCAGGGAGATGAGAAAGTAACCCTCTACTGGCAGATATCCTTTCATCCACATAAGTGCTCCAATGGACTGAAGCTCATGACTCCTGAGACTTCAGCAAATAGATCCATGTATTTCTAAGTACCTTTTTCACAAGTTAAATGAGAGACTTTTAAAAAAAAAATAAACAAAACCTGAAGGTTGGCAGTGGGTTGATAGTGGCATAAAACTGTGGATGTTTACTTCTAGTAAGATTCTCTGCTGATCTGCCTAATGCATTGTGTTTCATAAGTCCAGTGGGGCTAGTCTCTTGCAGGAACAAAAAAGCAGCAGTGGAGTCTAGTAGCATCTTACAGAGAGAGATGTTTAAGGTTTAAACTCTAAACCAATACAAAAGCTTGAATTAGCTGGTTTGGTGGGATGATTTAAAAAAAAAATAACTGGTAATAAATAAAATATCTCAGCATGCAGGAATTGGTTCATTTATGCAAATAGGCCTACTCTGTACCCTGAATGAACACAATTCCTTTGGCTTTCTATAAATTAGAGTAGGCTTTCTACCCAATGTTTTATGTATCACGTTATGTTAGCATAAATCAGTCACCAAATCTACATACAATATTCACAGGTTTTTCTGGCAGTTCACTTCGTATCATAAAGGTGGTATAATAGAGAGTGACACATCCCTAGTTCTCAGTAAAAGGTAAATCTGTGTCTGCGCCACTTCTGATGGCAGGTGGGGATTTACAAGATCAAATGTTCCTCCATACAACCCCACCCCCATATAGAAAATTAGGTCTCATGGAGGAAGTTTAGAACCCTTCTTCCTAATATGTAGCTTAAGCTTTCTAACTTGGGGGGGGGGGGGAGAGAGATTGTATGTAAGTGCATTCAATCATTTGAGAAGTACTGAAATGGTATAGTCTAGAACAGACCTACTTCTTGAGTTGGTGCTAGCCATTGTCACCTTAGTGCTGTCTATCAGCTTGAACCCAGTAATCCTGGCTGACTTACCCACACAATTGACAGCTTGGGTGACTGGCTAGGGTTGGCAAGTCCGGATTGTAAAATACCTGGGGACTTTGGGAGTGGAGCCAGGAGAAGGTGGAGTTTGGGGAGGGGAGGGGCCTCAGCATGATACAATGCCATAGAGTCCACCCTTCAAAACAGCCGTTTTCTCCAGGGAGCTAGAGATCAGTTGTAAAAGCGGGAGATCCCCAGGCCCCACCTGGAGGCTGGCAACCCTATGACTGGCCTATTCACTTGAGCAGGATAACACTGGAGGAGTTGACTTAGTTATGAAACATCATGACTGAGAAATTAGTTAATCATAGTTTTGGAATGGATGAGGGCTAACAAGCAGAAACTTAATCCTGACCAAAGGAGGTGCTACTAGTGGAAAGAAGGTCTGACCTGGGAAATGGGTTATCCCCTGCTCTAGATGGGGCTGCACTCCCCTTTAAAGAGCAAGTTTGTAGCTTGAGGGCACTCCTGGACCCGGGCCTCTCATTGGATAAACAGGGAGCAGCAATGGTCAGAGGTGCCTTTTACCAGCTTTAGTTGGTGAGCCAGCTGTGGCCCTTCCTGGACAGAAAAGATCTTACACTTTGGTGTGTGCCTTGGTAACAGCTAGATTAGACTGCTGCAATGTGCTCTACATGGTGCTGCCCTTGAAGACTGTCTAGAAGTTACAGTGGGTACAGAATGCTGTGGCCAGAATGTTGACTAGAGTGGGGACCATATCATTCCAGTCTTGTTTCATTTACACTGGCTTCCAGTTTGCTTCCAGGCACAATTCAAGGTGCTGGTACTGACTTTTAAGCCTAGGACCAAAATCTGTTAAAGACCTCCTTCCATTTGAACCTACCCACACACTCTATTCTTTCTTGGAGGCCCTGCTTCAGTTGCCCCCACCATTTGAGGCTAGACTGGTGGCAACCTGAGAAAGGGCCATCTCCATCAGGGCACCAAAACTTTGACACTCCCTCCCCAGGGAGATTCATCTGTCTTCCTCTATCAGTGTCTTTTGACCACAGGTGGACCTTTTTTTAAATCTGGCATACTCTAAATATCAGTGTTCTAGTGTTGTTTGTTTATGTGTTTTAATTGAATTTTATATTTTTAAATCTTTTAATGTATTTATGTTCACGACCTTGTGGACCCTGATTGGATAGAAAGATGGCATAAAATATCTTACATAAATACATAGAAAAATCACAAATCTAGTTTTCTTCTAATGGAGAAGGAACGGTAATCTCCTCTGAATTCTTTCTCTTCTATGTTTCATTGGCCATGCCATAGACTGCTTGTCTGAACAGTTCTGTCCAAGGAGAAGCCAATAGTATTTCTATCTGTTATGAGGCAGAGGCTTTCCTCACCCCTGATACTTGAAGCTACTGAAGTGAAAAATGTTAAAAATCAAATCGACATATTGCTACTTACCTACAGCTCTTGTTCATAGAAAATATTTTTCTTGTGATTACGACAATCATTGAAATGCAATCCATTTTCAAAACACACAAATGAATATGTCTCTGAGGAAAACACATCTTTTCAATATACCAATATACCAATGATATTCAATATACCAAAAACACACGTTTTCATTTCTTTTAAAAACAAGGACAATTTTAAGGGTTTCATTTAAGTTCTTAAACTGTCATATTATTGCAAAATTATTCCAAACATGTAATCATTGTCTGTTTTTTTTCTTTACTTCCACAATTCCACTTGGCTCCATTTCTCGTAAAGTTCTGACAATTTAAGAACTACAGTTTTCAGGAAAATCTGGATAGCTAACTCACTTTGAAGTGAGAGTACAAAAGTCTCATTAGGGAGTCCCAAGAAAAGAGCACAGTTTGAAAGTTAGCATAATTTAATTCATTCGATAAGGGCTGAGGACAGACTGGCAGTCTCGGCCGCTCTGCCTCCGCTTCAAAAGCAGAGGCAGAGTGGCTGTTCAGACGGCCGCATCTGCCCCAAGGAGGCAGCCCGGACGCACCGCGTCCAGTGCTGTGCTCCTCCCGCAGCAGCCGAGCACCACTTCAAAGTGGTGCTTGGCTGCTGCGGCACGTGTTCCACCCGCCGGAGCAGGTGTGAATGCACGCCAGGAGGGGGAGCCGCGCGGCGTCCGCACGCCACCATAGGAAGCCGCCTGCAGTCTGAATGCTGCGGGTGGCTTCCTTCCGGCGGTGTGCGAACGCTGCACCATGGGGGAAATTCCCCCGCCTTAGTCTGCCACGCCGCGGAGGCGCGGCAGACTTTCAGTCTGTCCTCAGCCAAAGACAAATAATACAACAACTTTCTAGTCCTTGATATTTAATGGACTTAAAAAACCTTGACTTTTAGTTTGTCATATATCCTCAACAGTTTGGGAAGAATTGTATAGGGATTTGTATATGGCCACCTCGGAGGGGCTTGGAAGTTCTGAGAGTAATGAGACAGGTTTGCTAACTTGACCACCAGTAACCAAGAAAGAAATATATGGATTGATTCAGTCCCTCCCTTGGGGCAAGGCACCAGGAATGACTATGTTCCCACCAATTTGTTTAAATCAAATCTAGAGTGGTGGGCAGATATACTACCTCTTATATTCACTCAGTTTAGTAGAACTGGATATTTTCCTGCTACTTGGAAGGATTTTATTATATTACCTATATAGAAGAAGGATGACTGTTGCGATCCAGCAAATTATAGATTGATAAGCCTTCTACCAGTTATAGGTAAGATGTATGCTAAATATTTATTAATTACATTTACTTCATGGTTGAATGAACATGATGTTATCGGCTGCAAACAGGCACGTTTCCATACTGGGATCTCAAAAATTGACCATTGCCATGTTCTTTGGATTTTGGAGGGAAAGAATTCACATTTTTCTGAGGGTTATTTTGCAGTTGCAGTTATAGATTTAAAGTCTGCTTTTGATGCTATTTCTCTTGAATTTATATAGAGGAAACTAGAGCAGACTTCTATTGATTCTTGGATTTTACTTTTGATCCATAATCTCTGTTCTGGTTCACATTCCTCAGTCTGGTGTGGACTTAAAGGAGAATTTACAGGGAAGATCCCATTGAGATATGGAGTAAAACAGGACTGCTCAGTTATTTAATTTGTAATTTGATTTGAAAAAACCTTTTAGATGTAAGTCAGGGGTGGCCAACCTTGCTTAACGTAAGAGCCACATAGAATAAACGTCAGATGTCTGAGAGCCGCAAGACAGGAACAAATATCACACACACGTTTTTATTTTAAAAATATGCAAATTTGCTTTTTATTAACGTTAAATGGGACTGCCAAAAATAAAAACAAACGAGGAAAACCAGTTATTGATAATGATATTACTTGTTTGCTAATGATATTGAGAGAGATAGAAAGAAAGAATTAAAGAAGTGGAAAGAAAGAGAGAGAGAGAAACTAGGAAAGCAAATAGATGGGAGGGAGGAGGGAAGGAAGGAAGGGAGAAAGAGAGAAAAAGCATGCCTCCCCTTTGCTTCCCCAGCCGCCCTGCCAGGAGCCGCACAATATATGTGAAAGAGCTGCATGTGGCTCCCGAGCCACAGGTTGGCCACCCCTGATGTAAGTCATCTGTCTCCCACTTATATGCAGATGATACAGCTCACTTATTGGTTATTGGTCTCAGGAAGAAGCTGAAGGTTTATTCTGTGTACTGTCATACTATGTACTATGCACTGTTTTGTTTTATCAATTATGATAAAACATTTTTTTTGATATTTTAGTCTGTTCATCAACTTTATCATTGGACATTAGATGGAAAACCAATAGAACAGGTCTCTCAGCATTGTTATCTGGGGGTCCAGCTTCATGCTAGTATTGCTTGGCATCTGTTGTAGTCCATGTGACTTTTAACAATATAATTAAAGTATTTCTCAGAAAGAAAGACTGTCCTCTCCTGGGCTGATAAGCTACATTTAACAAAGATGTTTGTCTTATCAAGATTTCTTTTTCTTTTTCATTCCCTCCCTGTGGAGATCCTTAAACCCACTTTGCTGTTATGGCAAAAAAAATGATTATAGATTTCAGGGGGGCTTTTTGGACTCATAGAATTTCTGCCACCACAGTACTTAAACTGGCGTGTAAAGAAGGTTTGGATTTGCTGAACTTACAACTATGCTATGAGGCTTCCACTCTGGCTCATATTATATATGGGTTTTCTGACAGCCTTTCTATAAGTTGGAGACATATAGAAAACTCTTACATTTTACCTTGCCCTTGGGAGAGCTACTTTTGGAACCTTCCCTATCACAAGAAAAAATTACAGTCACCTTATTCCTTTCTTGGGCTACAGTGGCTTAAGTGGTTAAGACACTGAACTGCAGACCAGAAGGTTGGTAGCTCAGCAGTTCGAGACACGAGTGCTGCAAGACTGAGTGAGCTCCTTTCTCTGGTCCCAGCTCTTGCCAACCTAGCAGTTTGAAAGCAAGAAATTGCAAGTAGATAAATAGGTACCACTTTGGTGGGAAGGTAACAGCATTCCATGCACCTCGATGTCTAGTCATACCGGTCTAATGGCCACAGAAACATCCTTGGACAGTGCTGGCTCTTTGGCTTAGAAACAGAGATGAGCACTGCATCCCTAGAGTTGGATTCGACTGGCTTTTGCACAAGGGAAACCTTTACCTTTAATTCCTTTCTAGAATCCTCTTTGAAAGCATGGGATAGGAAATGCCATTTTTTAATGCCTGGAAAATCTCTGTTAGCAATTTTTTGGGGACCAATCTTGGTTTCCTCTGGGCAGAGACTCACAGGCTTTTGCAATCTGACACACAAAAATGCATACTTCATTTTATAGATCTTCTTGACAAAGGGAAAGTACTGGAGAAATCTCAACTTGAAGCTAAATTGGGGGAACTAATCCCTTGCTTCCAATACTTTCAACTTAGGCATTTAGTCACTTCGACTGTGCTCCATAAAAACTTCATTAGACCCATGACAGCCTTTGAAATCTTACTGAAAAATAGAAACTCTAATGATACTGGCCTGGTATCTAAATTATATAAAATACTCCTGGATGACACTAAAGATAAACCACAGCATTACCTAAAATCCTGGCAAGCTGACTGCCAAAACAGAATCCAAGCAGGGGACTGGGACCATCTCTGGGATTCATATAGTGTCACATCTGCTTATCTTAACAGTAGTGGACTGTCTGGATTTTGGGAATAAGAGGCTACATTTTCTTTTGGTGCCTTTAGTATGCAGGTTTAATGCTCCAATTGGCTTATGGTGTATATCTGTATAGTTTTATTCTTACTCTCACTCTCTAGTATTGAAGTTTCATTGATTGATTGTACATACCTAAACTTGTGCCTTTTGGCTTTGCATTGTAGTGTGCTATGTCCTGACTAAGGCCAAGGACAAATTGAAGTTCTGCCGCGCTATAGGAGCGTGGCAGAACAAGCCGAGGCGAACTGCCCCGCAGCGCAGTGTTCAGATGCTGCCGCAAGGAAGCCGCCCACAGCGTCCACACTGTGGGCAGCTTCTGGTGGCAGCAGAACACTGTGCAGCTCTGCCCACCTGCATTCACACCCGCTGGAAGCGGGTGGAACATGTGCGCAGCCGCCAGGACACCACTAGGAAGTGGTGCCCAGCCACTGCGGGAGGAGCGCGCCACCGGACCAGGTGAGTCTGAGATGCCTCCAGGGGACAGATGTGGTGGTCTGGACAGCCACTTTGCCTCCGCTTTTAAAGTGGAGGCAGAGCGGGCCAGACTGCCAGTCTATCCTCAGCCTCACACTCTTATTTGATATGATGTTATATTGTTCAGCATTCATTGTAATTCTGCTTCTTATACTAATAAAATATTTGAATGCCAAAAAAGTAAAGAAAGACTGTCCAGACATACCCATAATGCTTTAGGTCCACCTGTGTTGTTACCTTTGACTTCTAAGCAATGTAGAACTATGACAACTGGCCTGAACTGGTCTTTCTTGCCCAATCCCAGGCATGATTTTCTGCTGTCTCACTTACATACTGTTTTCTGTTTTACTTGTTGCCGATATATTTGTGCAATGATAAGTGTCACTCTGTCACTCTTCTCACATATTTCAAGGCTAATTAAGATAAATGCTGATTATGTGTCAGAATTGATTTGTGGAAATAACTAAGATTTGGCATCTTTTCTAGTACGTAGAAGGCTCCTGTTTTGTGGGGAAATGGCATCTATGTGCTCTCATTTCAGCAGCTTGGAGATCCAGTGGGTACAACTACAAATTTCAGTCAGTGGATAGTTAAGAGCTAGAAGAAGTTAAGGTACAGCCTGTGAAGAAATGCCTTTTTCACTTTGAGTTATAATTTTTTTTTACCTCTGGGATGAGAAAAGGCAGGAAGGGGGAAGCCAATTCAATTGCTTTTCCAGCCTTACCTCAGCCACCTTTTTAGAAATGCTAATTGGGCTAGCTAGAGACAATTGCATGGACAAGCTCCCCACCTCCCAGCAGGAAACAGAGTTTTGGAGGAATTTAAACCTAGCTACACGAGGAGCCAGTCAGCCTCAGCTGTCAGCTCCATGCCACCCCAGCTGATACTCTCACCCAAATAAAAGCAAAAAAAAAAATCAACTTTTTTCAGGCTGAGCCAAATTGGCTTAATACCAAGTATTCAGTTTGGTTTATACCGAATGCACACCCCCTCTAAGGAGGTTGCCTTGTATTTAACATCTGTAGGGCATGTATAGAGGGAAGGACAGAGGAATTGCATTTTACCCTTTTTCTTTTGAATCCCCTGCTCAGTCTGGTGCTGTGCTAAAAAATATACTTGTGAACAAGCATATTTTTGTGAATTTGAGGCTTTATTCCAGTTAGTGGTGCTAGAACAATTTTATCCCAAACTCCCCAAGGAGTTAAAATATCTGGTAAAGGACAAAAAGCCCAAAGATGCCACTGAGGCATCAGAAATTGCAGGTCAGCTGGTGCTAAACCAGGAGGGGTTGGACTAAAGGACTTCCCAAAGGGGTGGGAAGGTGGATTCTCAACCCTAATGGGAAGGGGCTCCTACTCAGGCCAAGGTTAAGAAAGCCCCCGATTGGCTAATTGGAATTGGCTCCAGGTTAGAAAATGCTTTAACTGTGGAGGGGCAGACCACTTGCAGGCTGTCTGTCCCCAGTTACAAGCAGAGTCCTCCAAACCTACTTTAAAAGCACCAGCCATCCAAAAGGTGAAAGGAAAGCAAGTGGCTGTAATTAACTATGAGTGCCTCTTTACCACCATGAAACCAGCAGAAGCTTGGGGAGACTACAGAGAGTGAATGAGGCTGAGAGACCAAAACATTTTGAGGATATGCTGACACAGGTTCCTCTGTTACCCTAGTAAGGGCTGATCTGCTGTCGGAGTCAGATATTGTGCCCCACATGGCATTCAGAATCCAGGAGTTTGGTGGTGTGGCCCTGACTGTTCCTGTGGTGTGGATGTCTATAGAGTGGAGAGAGCTGGTAGGCCTCACAGAGATGGAGGTCATGAAGAACCAGTTCTACCCTGTGATACTTGGCCATGACCTACTTTGTGTGCAGTACCCAGTAAATATGGTAACACACAGCCAAACCCTAAAAGGGGGGTGGGGAAAAGAAATCCTTTGCTCTCCACTGGGCAGGGGGGGAGGAAGTGGCTCAGGTTACTGCAGGATAAGTGGGGGCGCAGGTGACTCGTTAGGAGGGCCAACTCATCTCAAACCCTGAGGGAGGGGTCTCCCAAGAGGAGGAAGGGTGCAGTTCCACCCAGATGCAGCAGGAGGCTGGGGATCTTCCTCATGAGGAAGTGGATCTGTCTCACTTTGGTGAAATGCAGGCTGAGGAAACATAGTTAGAAGGTGACAATTCCATGGGCATTCTTGATGGCAATGAGGCTAGTGTTGGCTCAGGGGAACAAATAGGTCCAGAGCTATCTTAATCTGGAACCACTTTGCCAAGTGACTGTGGATTGAGAAGTGGATTCTCCAAGACTGAGCAGGTTGTCTGGAAGCAGGACAGACAGGTGTCCTGGGAAGCAGTCCAACAGTTTGTGGTTCCTGAGAAGTACAGAAAGATTCATGGAGTTGGCACATGACATTCCATGTGCAGGGAAGCTGGGAATCAACAATACTAGGCCAAAGTTTTAAAAGGAGCACTATTTTAAAGGGTACTACTCTACTACTACTATTACTTCTCCTCCTCCTCCTCCTCCCTTTTCTTGATGCCTGGGGAGCAACAGTAGGAGGGCTTCTGGAGTTCTTGCCCTTATGGTGGACCTCCTGATGGCACCTGTGTGACAATTTTGGTCTTGATGGGCCATTGGCCTGATCTGACATAGCTTGTCTTATGTTCTTATGCTCTTATCTTGAAAGGCTAAATAGGCTAAATATCTTACAAAGAAGAGAACACTGAGGGTTGGGGTATAAAAGCACTTCGTATTTGCTGGTTTCTTAAAAGCTCAGAAATGAAATTATGATTGCCCTTTAAGATAAGGGATGAAAAGGTTTTCAGTCATTTTAGAAAGTGCTCAAAGTTTCAACTGTTTGGAAATATATGGTTTATATGAAAGGGCTTTGCATTCAGTTTAGGATATTCTATATTCTAAATAATTTATTGTAATTTATGAACTTGCATTGCTGTGTTACTTGACTCTTATTCTGACAGGTAAAAATCCTCTCATGGAATACCACGGGATGGAGTAACAAATTCCACCGAACCGACTCTTATTCCACAGCTGCTACGTTTTCTTAGGTGCCTTTAGATAACAGAAACGTTGGTTTAATTGTTCTTTTAGAATTCTTTAAACCATCTGTATGTGTTTAGATAAACATTAACTGGGTTTTTTTTCTAACCTGACACAGATTAGCTGCTTATTCTTTTGTTATGTTATTATTGTTGTTCATAATAATGGTCTGCTCAGGGGCTGTAAATTAGGAAATAAGCAGTGCCATCCTAGCCATTGACATCAGTGGGCCTAGAAGAATGCAGTTCTGCTTAGGATGGCACTGAAGAGCTCCAAATTACATAGTCAATAGTTTGGAAATGGTTGGTTTAAAGCAAAGTACTTTGAAAATCAATCTGGGATTTTTCTATCCTCTGAATAATTTGTTGCTAACCACAAAATTTGCTTATACAGTTTGTACTTCAAGATCATTTAATTGAAGACATACAATCAGAAATTTGCTGAATTCTAAAAATAACAGGCTTAAAAAGACATATTTTAGTTGACTGACAGAGCAATCCTATGCCAAGTTACTACAACCGAGTTCAGTGAGAAACAGGCTTAGACTGAAGTAACTTGGCATAGAACTGCACTGTAAAATGGGAAAACAGCAGAACTCTTTCCCCCCCTAAAACAAATTAGGCAATAAGAATGTGTACTTCTTGATCATAGGTACACTCTAAAACAATTGAAAATGTACATGTTTGGGGATCCCTGTGATTAACTTGAACAAGAATTCTTCTTTAAAATGATTACCTATGATGAAACAATAAGTGCCTTGAGATTTACAGAAATCTTTTTATTATTATAGCACCTTAATGTCATCTGACTAGCAATGCTCATATTTTGTTAATCCTTTCTTTTAGGATGCATTGCATGCTGTAATTTTGGACATCATAATGAACTGAGAGACAGTGCTCTAATGTATTTCAGTTAGGAAAGCAGCACTTGAAAGAAATTGGCTTTGCTATACACATGATGTGAAACAATCAATAGTGCTTTAGTCTGACAAGCACTGTCAATATCCATTGTCACATTCAGAAAGTCATTAATGGATAGTTCTTCAAAAACCAATGCTCTCAACACATGTCCAAAGTACTGAGATAACATTGTACTGGGCAGGAATTAATCACAGGTGGTAAACCCATGGGGTTTAAGATAAATGTTTTGTAAATTGTGAAATAAAGTTCTTCAGGAAGAACGTACATTCCTGCTTTACTGAAGAAAGGAGCATGAAAAAAAAATGCCAGGAACAGTGTTCCAGCATGATAGACCCGAACCTGTATTCTGATCTTAGTGTCCATCACTGCACAACTGGGCAATAGTTTTCCTAGGTAGACATTGCTGGAGGGGGAGCAGGAAAGCTGAAGACAGAAGTGCAGATAAATGTAGGTTTTGCTGTTGGGTGGGAAGAATAAAAAGAAGCAGGAAAAGGGGAGAGACTATGGGGCTTTCGGGAATGGGAAAGAAGAAATAGTGCAGAAGGGGGAAATGAGATGCCCCCGCAAGTCCTTGTGGGTTCCCACTAGTCATGTACTTAATTCTGATTAGTGAGCATCTTCTGGTTTACTTACACTGCAATCCTAAACAAAGTTACACCCTTCTAAGTTGATTGACTTCAAGGGAGAGCTCATTTTAGGCTTACACTGTTAATTGTAGTAGTTTGATGGCAGAGTTTGGCAACACAGAATGTTAGGGTTGCCAGCTCTGGGTTGGATACTGGGGAAGGTGGGGTTTGGGGAGGGAGTTCATCAGAGTATAATGCCATAGTGTCCACCCTCCAAAGCAACGATTTTCTCCAAGGGAACTGATCTTGATCATTGGGAGATCAGTTGTAATAGCAGTTGATTCTGAGGTCACACCTGGAGGTTGGCAACCCTACAGAATATCCCTCTTGGTCTAAATGAGATATTTTCAGCCAACACAAGTGTCATCATTGGTTTTTAGGATCATGCCTCATTGCCCCATCACATATTTAATGTCATTCTGTCACAGATCTCTAGAATCTGTGATAAACTGGATTTATCAGTACACTCTTATTTGTTAAATCATACAGATATCTAGTTTCCTAATCTCTTTGATCCATAAAGAAATCTATACCTTGCTCTTCTAAATCCATTGAAATAAATGGGTTTTGGAGGTTATAACTCTGCTTAAAATTGCTCTGTTAGTAAATTTCAGTTGCTGAGAGGTTAGGTTGCTAGCCAAAACAGTGATCTTCTCCCTCAGTCACCAAGGACTTAAAAAGGGCCCTTTTTAAAAACTTGGCATTGGTACATGCATGTGCAATATTGTACTTTGTACATGTCATATTTGGGGCAAATATGCAACCTTTATATTGATCTCAGTGTGAGGATGCCAGTAAGTTAGCTGTTATTGAGTGAATAACATCTGGTGGATATGAAGTGGTGAAATTGCTCAAGCAGAAGCTTTGAGCAAAGATCTACAGGCACAGCTCAGACAAAGTTAAGCTCATCAAAGTCCCATTGATTTTAATGGGAGATATATGTGTACTTCATTTAGATCCAGATCTTTCTGTATTTAAATATCTGTGGATGTGTGAGTGTATAGAAAGGGAAGCAAAACATAGAAAGGGAAGCAGAGAACACAACATGTTGTGTATTGTATCTCTTTTTCAATGTGCCACCAAACTTATAGTTTCAGAAATGGTTGTTTCTCTTTTTACAGTAGGGCTAAGTGCCTTGGAATTTTAGGAGACAACTGCCAAGGGTTGTTCCCATTTGAACCCAAGTGTTCTAAAATAGAACACGAACAAAAGAGCCAGCTATTAATTGAATACTAATCTCTGTATTCTATGATATATCATCCCAAGAATGCTACCACTAAAATGTGAATTTTATTTTTTCATAAGTGATGGATTATTGTCCCATGCTGTGAATGTTCCAGTAAAAGTGTCCTTTTATACATCCTTTGTGATTACTAGCTCACAGAAGTATGTGTGGGGTCAGTGCAGTGCTGTGGGAAAACAGAACAGTCCTCTTTTCAAATCAGTAGTGAAATCAGAAGCAAAGTATTATCTGATTATCATAGGCATGTGTTTTAATGTTGCTTTCCTTAATTGGGTATCTTGTATTTATTTAAAATGAATAATCTGGCACATTGTTCTCCCTTGACAGCAGCAAAAATCAAAACTAGCCCTCACCCCACTCTTTTTAGCTTGATTCTTAATTTCAAAATTGGAATGTGAGCCACAATATTCCTGGAGTCTCCTCTTGTTACACTAGATTGTTGAACATGCCTTGGAGTGTACATCTTTTAATCATTTCATTTTTCTCTTATAAGATTCTCAAGACCCCTCCCTTTAAAAGAATTATACTTCCCACAAATCTCTAAGGAGCAGGAATAAATATTAAACCAGTGTTAAGCATGTTGTGTCAATACTGAGGCTGAAAATGTTTGTAACTTCAAGCAGACTACATTCAGGAAGAATATTTTGTTTATCAATTCCTTCTCTAAAGAACTTTCCATCCCAAGTAACCTGGAGGTATAGCCTAGGAGTGTAACAGGTATAAATTTAGCAGTGCTTTTTTTTGTTTAAAAAGGATGTCAGTACTTACCTGCCAGTGCATCCAGTCACAACCCCAGCTGTCTGTGGGCTCCTCCCTATCCCTAGTCCATCTGCTGCTCAAGACACCTCCTCTACCCAGCTTCTGTCCTGAGGCTGGGGTATGCCAAGGACCAGGCCAATCACTCATGCATGGTTTGGCCCTTCCTTTCCCAGGGCCTTCATCCATGCCTGGTGCTCACTAATGACATCAGCTGGAGTGATGGAATACTAGACTGGCTGCTGTGGGCAGGCACAGGTCTTGAGCCCACCTATTTTCTTTTCCTCAGGCCTCTGGACTGTGACCCAGATCTCTGCCAGCCAAGGTGGTGTGACTTGGTAGGTTTAAGGCTGACCAAAACAAGTCCTAGCATGGGAACACTTTTCTGGGGAAAAGTATAGCCGCTAAGGTTGCCAACTTCAGGTGGAAAAATTCCTGGAGATTTGGGAGTTGAGCCCAGGGAGGGTAGAATTTGTGGACAGGAGGAACCCCGGGGGGGGGGGGGGGATAATGCCATAGGGTCCACCTGCCAAAGCAGCCATTTTTCCCAGGGGAACTGATCTTGATAGTCTGGAGATCAATTGTAATTCTGGGAGAATGTGTGTGTGGGTATACACACATACCCCTCAATATAGGAACAGAATATAGAAGACAAGTAATCATTCCTACAGGGCAGAAAATCTACTACCCCACATTAGATGCTGAGAG
Source organism: Lepidodactylus listeri (assembly GCA_029233225.1). Taxonomy (NCBI): domain Eukaryota; kingdom Metazoa; phylum Chordata; class Lepidosauria; order Squamata; family Gekkonidae; genus Lepidodactylus; species Lepidodactylus listeri. Next base: position 47,583,105 of record JARCFY010000010.1, on the reverse strand, counting down.
AGAGAGAAAGACATAAGAAAACATAAGAGAAGCCAATTTTGGATCAGGCCAATGGCCCATTCAGTCTAACACTCTGGCATACAATGGCCAGAAATACCAGGTGCCATCAGGAGGTCCTGTGCCCCAAAGTTTACCAGCCATCTCACAATGGTCTGTATTGTTTTTGTGTATCTGTTTTCCAACCTCAAGTGAACACACACATACACACACACACACCTGTATGTCCTCCCCTCAAGTGAGAGGGCTCAACTTCTCCAAGCTTTGATAAGTATTTTGAGAGAGCACTGGAGAGCCATCTTCCAGCAATTATCCCACATACTACATAATGAAATGCCCACAGTCATAAAAGGAATGTTAAAATTCTTTAGCAGAGGGCCTGGCTCTTGATCCTTTAGGCCAAACCCATTTACATTGACCAGATCATCATCTCTTATCACCATATTTCTGTTGTATAGCCATGCTTTCTATAGTGATATATGATGCATTGCCTCGCTTGACAAAGAGTTTCTGACTATTCCTACTATTGTTAACATTGTTCATCCCACTATTTTATTTGTCTAGGAAGTAATAAATAGCATATTTTACTTTGCAAGTTTACTAACTATGTGAACCTTTGGGATTCATTTAATATATACACAAATATATTGATAGTTGGCCAATAACTTATGAGCTGTGCTAATATGACTCCAACTCACAATGTTTATTCATAATAATATTAATCAGATTCTTTTTTGGATCATCCAACACATCAGACAGCTGGATAGAAGACATAGTCAGTGTTTCCCACAGATTGCCAGCTTTCCATGTTAAAATGCAGCATTACTTACATTTTTGTTGGTTTTCTTTCAGTTTTCAGATTGAACTACAGCATTTCTGACATAACTGATAGAAACCAAGTTAAGAGCAGAGTAAGGAGGTTTATCACTCGAAGACCTTCACTGAAATCTCTGCAAGAAAAGAGCCTTATTGAAGGTGTGTTATCTCTTCCTTTTTAAAGCAGATAGATTCTGGTTGGTAGCTGTGTTGGTCTGGAGCAGGAGAACAAAGAATCCAGTGACACCTTTAAGACCAGCGAAGTTTTATCCCAAATATAAGCTTTTTTTGCCCCCCCAGTCGCAAAGAAGAGACGGACAACAGGTTGGTATTAAACAAGGGCCACTTTATTAACTATTTACAGGAAATTGCAGCAACGGGGAAACTACGCAAGCACAGGAACAGGCAAGGCAGGCGTCTTTCCTAGACACAGCCTCCTTGCCCTTTTCATGGGCGGGACACCACTCCGGTCTGAAGCCATCAAATTCTGGCTCGTAACCGGCAGTCCAGCATACTGGCATCCCCCCCCCAGGAGCACCTACCCCTGAGACCGCATGGAACTTCAGGGAGGAGCCTAGCCTGAGAGGTTCCCAGAGGAGGCACCATTCCCCGCCCCGGACCGCACTGCCCTAGAGCGGTTCCTGATGACCTCCTGCTCCCAATCGGGATATGCCATGAGGCGCTCACCAGTTCCATTTCTGCTTGCACAAACCTGCCACAGCCAAGGTCAAGCCTCTGCTTTGGCCTTTGCTACCCCACTCAGCAACCGAGTGCCAACCGGATCCCGTGCTGCAAATCCGCTAAAAATATCCCGTTGCCCTTGTCAGATAGATGCACCCCATCCACCCTATACAGGTCAGGAAACTCGACCCGTATATTGGGGTGCGGCAAGAAGATGCCCAACCCAGCCTCTACAGCCTTCCTCATCTGATTATTGGCCTTACGCCTGGCGTGGTCAATGACTCTCGGGTCTTCCAAATCACGCCAAACAAGGCGGGGAAGGATAGCTGACCATACAATCCGAACCCCCGGCCACCTTGCTCTTATCCTTGCAAGATCGGCCCTGGCCTGTATCACAAGGGCCACACCCTTGATTAGCCCCAAGTCATTACCACCCAGGTGTATGACCAATACATGAGGGGGAGGCCCCCCCTCTCCTCAAACAGTAAGGGAAGGAGAGCAGGCCACCTCATGCCTCTCCTACCCAACCATTCGACCGTGGCCACCTTGCTGAGGCCAAGCTGGGAGCCGAAGGATGTTTTCTTTGCCCGGTGAGCCGCCCAGAAGACCATGCTGTGGTCGCAGACAGTAACCCTTCGCCTCGTCGTGCGGCCCGCAGCACCTGTAAAAGGGGATCCATTAACAACCGAATTCACCAACCACTTAACAGGCCTATAAATTACTTGGCCTAACATAACCTTTGTAACTACCCGATTTCCAGCGCCCAATGCCCTGCACTTCACTGGGGCAATATCCCAAGGCCGTGGCCGTTGACGCGGCCCCTATTCTAAAAGAATGCGAACAAAAACGGACCATGCCAAGACCCATACGGACCAAAGCTCTACGCGTCACAGCCCAGAATTGAAACTTCGTAAGGGGTGTGTGGTCCTGATGGCAAAACAGGTACCCGGGTTCATCGCCCCGAAAAAAGAGGTAGTGACTGATGGCTGTAACTGGGCATAAGCCATGCTCGGAACACGGCCCCAATTTAATGATCGAACCTTTACACCGCTGGTCAGTCTTAGATAACCGCAGGTTAATCCTCAATGAGAAATTGACGATGGATACATCCCTACGCTCAAGGGCCCTACCAGATGCATCATTGTGGGAACTAGCCACTAACTCACTTATCCTAAATGCCCCAAAAAATGCCAGCAGCGAAGCCGCATGAAATAGCGACGCCTCATAGCTGTCGCTACACAACAGAGGCCACAAACAGTCAAGACCCCGCAACACAGCAGGGGTCAAAGGCTCCCTACTATCAACCCTCCTGCCACTCTCCCGTGACTACCCTTCGAGCATCTTCCGGAGACGGAAATCGCCCGTGGAGTCTGCGTGACCAGAAGCCTTGCTAGCAAAGGCCAAGGCTGACAACTTGCATCTGATAGTATGGGCTGACAAACCTTCCTTCCGCAGTGACACACAAAATTGCATAAGGTGTGTCACGGGGATGGGCCAAGTTTGTTTCAAACCAGTTTCAACCCTGAAGGCCAGAAACTGCTTACCAGCCTTCAAGTAAGCTCTTCGAGTGGAAGGGGCAAGGGCCAAACTCATAGCCCTGTCGGCTTCAGCCCTCCAATCTCCCACACCGCGTTGGGCATCTGCGTCGGAAGCAGGTCGGCTTCTGGGGCCAGCTGACGAAATCTCGTCATCTGTTTGCAAGAGAGTGCATCAGCGACCCCATTGTTCACGCCCGGAACATGCCTGGCCTTAAAAGTAACATTGAGCCGTAAACACTGCAAGGTGAATGCCCGGACCAAAGCCATGACCCTGGGGGATTTTGATGTCAGGGAATTGATTACATGTACCGTAGACTGGTTGTCACACCAGAAATGGACTGACCGGTTGGTCAATTCACCAGGCCAAATCCAAACTGCTGCCACGATCGGAAAAAATTCCAGGAAGGTGAGGTCCTTGACCCAACCAGCCCGGAACCACTCCTTGGGCCAGTCACCGGCACACCAATGCCCCCTAAAGAACACTCCGTAGCCCGATGAGCCAGCAGCATCAGAAGCAATCTGTAATTCTGCCTCAAGCAGGAGCTCATCTCGCCAGAGAGAAACCCCATTGTATGAGTCCAAGAACTGTTCCCAAACAAAGAGGTCCTCTTTCATACCCCTGGTGACCCTGGTCCTGTGGTGTGGAAGATGGAGACCCTTCATGGACTCACAGAGCCTCCGCACGAAGGCCCGGCCCGGTGCCACCACCTTGCATGCAAAGTTGAGGTGGCCTACTAACTGCTGTAATTCCAAAAGGGTAATCTTCACCAAGGATCTAGCTGAAGCCAGTCTTGCTCTCAAGACATCTAATTTGTCCCTGGGTAACCTGCAGCATTGACCAACCGTGTCAATCTCTATCCCTAAAAATGTCAATGTTGAAGCAGGACCCTCAGTCTTTTCCTGCGCCAGAGGAACCCCAAGCTCGTCGGCTAGGACCTGAAAGCTGGACAGCAGAAATTGGCACTGACCCGATGCGGGCCTTCCCACAAATAGAAAATCATCCAGGTAATGTGCTGTAGTACCAAGCCCCGTCCTGAATTTCAAGGCCCATTCCAGAAAGGAACTAAACCTTTCGAAAGCAGCACAGGACACGGAACAGCCCATAGGAAGAGCCCGGTCCATATAAAACTTGCCTTCAAAGGCAAAGCCGAGGAGCTCAAAATCCTCAGGGTGGACAGGAAGAAGCCGAAATGCTGACTTGATGTCGCATTTAGCCAACTCCGCCCCGACTCCACAAAGACGTACCACGCGCACGGCCTGATCAAATGAAGTGTATTTGACCGAACATAACTCGTGAGGTATCGCGTCATTCACCGACCTCCCCCTAGGATAGGAAAGGTGGTGAATGAGGCGAAATTCCCCGGGGGCCTTCTTGGGCACTACCCCCAATGGGGAAACTCTCAAATTACTAACAGGAGGCACGCTAAAGGGGCCCAGAACCCTGCCTTCCTTACACTCCTTAGCAATTTTTTCCCGAACCACATGCTCAAGCCCACACACTGATTTCAAATTAGGAGCAAAGTAAGGCGCTCGTAGCCCCTGAAAAGGTATCCTGAAACCAAAAGAAAATCCCTCCAACAGGTAACTGCGATCAGGAATGGGAGGGTAAACCTGTAACAACTTTTTCAAACTTCCCAGCTTGATTGGGCTAGGCCCCTTTTTCAGAAGGGGGGGCAGAAGGTCCCCCTCCCCCACGCCTACCTCTTTTTCCCCCGCCCCTACCTTTGGGTCTTGGGCAATCTGCAAAGGCGTGAGGACCGAAGCACAAAGGGCACTCGTGACGAAAGGAGCAATTTTTTCTGCTGCAGGCTCCCTTGGAGGAAAACTCCCAGCAGAGCGGACGGCGCTGCAAAGTCTGCCCTAACTGATCACGGGAACTAGTCTGCACTGGGGCCTTCCGTACGGAATGGCCACTGTGCGACCTCTCACCACCCGGCCCTCTACTTGGAGACATAATCAAAAGCCACAGATTTGGGTTAATTCTGTCCCAGCGCATGGCCGGGTTCATAGCCGCCCTCATCCTAAACTCCTCATCATAAAGGAGCCATGCAGGACTAGGAAAATCTGTATACGCTTTATACACAATGTCCAAATATTGTACCAGCGACAAAGCCCTCCAAGGTTGGTGCCTAATTATAATTGCTGTGTAAATTAGGAACCCAGGGAACCAATTAGCCCATGACCGGTCGACTACCCTACGTTTTAGCCGCTCTTTCTCGCGGTCATCTAAATTGTCCCTATCCTTCTTTTCCATCTCCCTATAGAGGAGACTGAAAACATCAACAAATTCGCCCTTAATTATTTTTTCCTTAGTAGCCATGGATAAGTGATCGCCTAAAGGCAAATCGCTGTCACCACTAGGCAAAGACCCAGGAGGAACCGTATCATAGGGGGAACCCGGTGTGCCTGCAAATGTCATGTTACTAATAAAAGGACTCCCAGATTGCCAAGAGGCAGTGGGTGCTGGAGCTATGGGTGCAGGAGGAACAAAGGAAGTCCCATATGATTGCCAACCAGGCGTTACATTGCTCGGGGAGACTGTGCTCTGGTTAGTAGGGCCCCAGGGCCATCCAGCTGAAACTCCCATAGAACCCAGCTCCTTACCTCCTTGCCCTTGCTGAGGTGAGTAGAGAGTCATCTGTTGGTTTCCTGTGCTCGGCCCGGGCAGTCCCCCCGATGTTCCCGCAGCTTGATCAGAAGCATCAGCGTTCTTCTTGTCTTCCAGGAATGCCAACCGGGCAAGCACCTGTGACTGGAAAGAAAAGAGAGACTCCCCACTTGCCTTGGTCGTCATAGGTGGCAAGCCCAGACCCTTTTCCAATGCTGCCAGCCGTAAAAGGATGGCAGCATTCACGGGATCTTCATCCTCCTCATCAGATGGGATGGTTGGAGGAGGTCGACCAGGAGGCCTCTTAGGAGCCGGGTGCTTGCCCTTGCCCTTCCCTTTCCCCTTGCCTGAAGCCATGGCAAAGGAAGCTGAAGAGAACAAGCAAAACAACAAGACTTGTAATAACTGAAGCGATGAAGCCGCAGTATAAGTGACGAAGCTGGTAAATACCAAGCCCCAGAACTGTCCCTCTAATAGATTGCAAGTGGCTAACTAGGAAAGGCTTAAAATGGCCCCCAGCCCAGTACCGGATGCTCACACAAAATGGCCGACAGAGCCAAGCCTCAGGCCTTGATTTCAAAATGGCCACCGTGCATGTGCTCTATGTAAACTTGACCCAGCAACCCAAACTAGGCCTCGACAGACCTATAAGCCCAGAACCGTGGATGGGGGGGAACAGCCAAGCCTCTTATACCCCCCAAACCAGGCCTCAAAAAACCCGTGTGTGTGTGGGGGAAATAGCCAAGCCCCAATATGCCCCCAAACTAGGCCTCCTAGGGGTCTACAAGCCCCAAACCGTGGGGGGGGGGGGGAAGCTAAGTCCCAATATGCCCCCAAAACGAAGAAACAAGGAGGGGGAGTGGAGGGGGGGCAGCAAACCCGCACCCTTCCTAATCTGCGACCAAGGCTGCAGCAGGGGGGGGGCAGCCTAAATGCCCCAAATACTTCACGGTCCGCTATCCTTTGGCCGCCAAAGCCAGCGTGAGCCCACTCGGCTGCACGCGCGCCGAAAGCCAGCACTCCGCCAACGGATTCGACCCGGCAGCCACAGCCGCGACGCCGACACGCCCGCAACAACCGACGACCGGAGGGGGGGGAGCAGTTGATCGCTACCACCGCCGCCGCCGCCCGGAGCTCCGACAACGCGTGCTTGCACAGCAGAGCACGCGGAGCAACTGAGAAAGCAGGGAGGCGAGGCGCCCGCCTATATCTGGCAAGCCCCGCCCCCTACACGCTCCGAATGTGCGCGAACGCGCACCAGCAGTTGCCGCCTCCTTGAGCGACGCGGAGGCAAAGGAGCCCCGATCGGGCGCCACGGCGTCGCCGGGCGCCCGGGACTCGATTGTGCAGATACAATGAAATGGAAATTACCAGTCTGTACATATAGATAGAGGGTGAGCAGTAAATTAGCATACAGCATAATGAAGATGTTAAACAGATTCAAGGACCAAACAGGAATAACAAGCTTAGTTTATATAGTTACCATTCATTTGGATTTAATTCCAGGGGGAAATATAGTGAAGGAAATAAATATGTCAAATTGGAGAGTGATGGACAGATGTATCCTTAATTGTGGAATGCTGAGAGTAATTAACTGAGACCCTGCCATTATGGCCCATCCATCTCCTCTCAAGCATGGAGGTGACCTTATAGCATCTTCTTCTTTGAAGTGGGGTGATTGGCTGTGTAGAGTTATCTCCCCTGTCCCCAGACCAAGGATATACATTTCAATCTATTATTCCAAATTACATTAGATCAACTATTCTAATCTATTATTCCAAATAAAAAATAAAATAAAGAGGACATATGGCTCTTCTGGGGGGACTGGTGACAATACAGATGTAAGGGCTGAATGAGGTTAGCATATGTAGTGAGGTAAGAAATCAATATCCCTGTTAAGTCCTGGGGATTCCATTGTTCTGAGTGCTGTAATAACTTGCAACTCAGCAATTTCCCTTTCTAGTCTGTTCCTAAAGTTCCTTTGGAATAAAACAGCTGCTTTGAGGTCACCCACTAAATGTCCTGGAAGGCTGAAGTGTTTTCCTATGGGTTTCTCAGCCTTGTGATTCTTGATGTCAGATTTGTGTTCATTTATCCTAATGGTGTAGGGTCTGACCTGTTTACCCTGTGTTGAGAACTGAAGGGCATTGGTGGCATTTAATGACATATACAATGGTAGAAGATGAGCATGTGAATAAACCTGAGATGGTGTAGTTGATGTTATTAGGTTCAGTGACTGTGTTGTCTGGATGTATGTGGCAACAAAGCTGGCATATGGGTTTATTGCATGCTCTGGTGTCAGTGTCCATGTTCAACATCTAATTTTGAGTACCCTCTCAGCCTAAATGAGGTTTGTCTTTTCGTTGCCTCTCTTAAGTGAGCCATCAGACTATTGCTGAGAAAATCCTCAGAAAGCAGAATGACAGCCATTATGTGGAAGCAGGATGATTCAGATGAGCAGGACATGCCCACACATTTGGCGGGTTTAATACATGTTCAGAACATTGTACAAACAGATCCTCTTCTTCTTAAGTCCTGGAATTTTCTGTGCAGTGGAAGATCTCTACTGGGTAGCAAAAGTATTCCTAGCTCATAGGATGAGGATGCAACCCCTGAATGTATGTATGAACTTTTGAACCCATATGTGATGAAGATGCTCAAGCAGGACAAATATGTTCAAAAGAAAATTCTGACTTTAATATTATACTTTTATGGACATGCCTGGATAACATTTGAAAGACTTGCAGTATTTAAGCAAGGTCAACTTTTATTTCATCTTCTAGAATTCTGCCTGCAAAATTTGCCCAGCCATCAGTGAGTGTGCTAAAACCACAACTGCTCATGCAAATTAGGTAGTTAAAAGCTCTTTTTCACCAGCTGTGCACAGCCTTAGCATACTAGATGTTCTGGTTGTTTTCCAGCAATTTTGGACTAATGGAAAGGCCTCAACCAGTGCAAATTAGGGCAGCTCCATAGAGGAAGAAAATATGGCAGATTAAGAGAACAGAGTAAAGGTGGGGATTCATTTGCTTCCTGAATTTAACCAGTCCAGTGAGGCTGAGAATAACATTGACAACTTACATTGGGGTAGTTTCATTAAATGTAATGGGATTTTATTAATATAATTATTTAATGAATGACAAGACATTTTGGTCCTCCTGAAGTATAGTGGCACAGTCTGCAATGGAGACAAATGTACACCTGAATCCTAGCCAAATTCCTGTCCAAATGAAGAAGTTACCTTTTTGTCATAAAAGGCAAAGGAACCATTTTTTTTTTAAGTTAAGTGAGATTGTCACTTTACTGCCCTTAAATAGCTTAACGGTGTACAGGATTGAAATAAATGACGCATAGAAGTATTTGTGTTTTTGTTTTTGAAATCACATATTGAAAATCACATATTGAAAATAGCCACATTTAACTTATGGTGCTTTCTATGTAAACAGATTGGGACCACATTTTGGTGTGTATTATGGGGAAATGGAGCCATACAATGTATATGCCCTCCATTCATATCTTGCTGTGCAGCACCACATGGGCATATTTACAGTATATTTACAGTAAAGGTCTGTTACTTTTTGAACCTTTACAAGTGAGGTTTGTTATTTTACCAAATCCACTGGGCTGTTTTGAAACCTCTGCCTCAGGTACATTTATTTATTTCACAACCAGCACTTAGAACAACCCACTTTAAAAATTGGATTGTGGTGCAAATTTACCATTTGTGACAGAATGTGGGTTGGTTCTTAATTCAGTAGAACTTGCTTATATGTCTGAACCCTATTTACCCTTGTGAATCAGCATGTGTAGACAGATGTTATTTCTTATTTAGCTTCAAGTCCATGTAACAATTTCATTGGCATTTCTGTTGGCTGACCATCCGATTTCTTGAATGCTTTGTGTCAAAACAGCTATAGGCTGTTGGACACATGGTTTGTCCTACAACTGCCCTGTATGTCTTCTGACCAAATTGCAATTCCACCTACCACCTATGGCACCCTTGTCCCAGTGAATATCCATTTTTTCTTGTTTGCCTGAGATTGCATAATCAGGTTTATTGAGTTCTGGCAGGCCACAATACATGCTGGATTGTCAGAACATGGCTTGGTGTATAACAAGTTGTGATGTCCTGTTGTACCTCATCACAATTTTTTTTGTTGGATATTAAAGAGAGGGTCAAACCAGGCAAGATGCTGCGAATGTGTGATCATGGTTCTCCAGTGTCCTTTTCCTTCATAAACAGAAGGCACAAAAAGTCCTAATTTGAAATGAGATTCTGGCATGAGGTGATGGGAGCTTCACTCTTTCCTCTCAATGTATTTTTAATCTCAGATGTCTTTCAATATTTGCCCATTGGGGGGAAAGTATGGGTTTTTGTGTGTGTTTTTTTATTCCTATATGTTTTCCCCAGTGGGCCAACTATCAAATCAAAAGGAAGATTTAAGGTCATGGAAATGCTACAGGATGGTGCCAGGAGTCTGCATCACTAAATCAAGGCTTTGCAGCTGCTTTATGATGCTGTCTTATATTGTGTCAGGCAACTGGCCTATTATGGTCAGTGCAGTCTATCCTGAGGGCCAGTGGCTCACCAGTGGATATGTCAGGGATAGAATCTGGGACCTTCTGAATGCAAAGGAGATGTTCTACCACTAAGCTATGGCCTCGCCACAAAAAAAAATACACTGGATCATGAATAGGTAGTGTGTCTTGTATGGTTTGATCCAAAAACAGTTGAAGCTGTAATTTATACTCTTTGTTTCTTAACATTTTTTTAAATTTAATAAAGCATAGCTGATGAATCTCCTTTGGTGTTACACAGGGATCAGATGAGATACTAACTAACAAATCCAGATTAATTAACATAACTTGAACCTATCCTTTAATGTATCTCTGAAGGAAAAGCAGATCCATGATTTTTTTTGACAGACTTGCTTTAGAATCCTGATTTACCAGAATAGTATGGTTGGGTGGGGGGACATTTTTTGCATGTTCTATGCACTGTTGTGCTCTGCCATGCTATTTCTGCTATTTTTAGCATTGGTTTTTAGTAGTTATGGAATGTGTTGCAGACAAAAAGCATGTTAGTTTCCTGCCATGAAGTTTCATTAGGATTATGTTCTGGTCATGCAAATGAGTTAAGATTCGTTAGCAGAGCTTAATTCCAATCTCCAGTAAGTCTACGTGAAATGCTCATTTGATAAGTTTCCTTCATTGTCTTCAGCAGAGTTTATCCCTTAATCTGGTAAAATGTTATGAAAATGCAGTTGTACTGCTTACACTGACAGGGAGCACTTTTAAATGCTAATTTTGTTAAGGCTTGCATTAAAACATTTTTTAAAGAAGCAAAATAGAACAAGACAGATTAAAAATAAAACATTTGGCCAAATTTCTTGTTCTAGAAGGCAATCTATTTAATTTTTTATAGGTGGTTTTGAGTGTTTCAGAAATAGTTTTTCCTCCTTCTCCCTCTCACTCTGGTGAGAGAGACAGAAAAGTAGGATGGAAGATGGAATGTTTATACCTCTGTGTGAATTTATTGCTCATATCCTGTAATGTTTTGCCTTGTTGGTTTTAGAAGATATTGTCTCTGTTGCTTAAGACTGTTTTAGATGCCTTGGCAATTGTATAGAATTGAAAGGGGGGGGGGAAAGAGACCGTAAAAGTGAAACTTTAACAATTATCTATTTATATTTATTTAAATGTATTTATTTATATTTATTTAATTATAGTCTGAATTTCTTCCTGAGATTCAAGGTGGATTACAAATAGTATTCAGAATGGTAAAAACCAAGGATGACTGTAAAGATCTTCAGGAGGATCTCCACAAATTGAGTGAGTGGGACACAATGTGACAAACATGTTGGTAAGCATAAGGTGATGCACACTGGGACAAAAAAAATCCCACTTGGGGTCTCAACTTGCTGAGACTGAGAGGGTAAAAGATCCTGGGGTTGAAGTAGAAAGCTCAATGAAAGTATCAACCCAGTGTACTGCAGCAGTGAAAAAGGCAAACTCTATGTTGAGGATTATTAGGAAAGGGATTGAAAATAAAATGGCTGATATTATAATACATCACACATGGCACATTGTGGGCGGGGCCTCTACCATTTGAGGAAAAAACAGAGTTTTTCCTCAAATGATAGAGCATCCTCCTCCAACATGCCCTGTGTGATGATGTCACCTCTGGGATCCTTTGGGTGATGTCATCGTGCCAGGCATGTTGGCACGAACACAGTACTTTGGGGGTTGGGCTGGCAGATTGGGGGCCCTGAATGCGGGCAAACCCCCACTCACAGCGGGGGAATAGCAAGCCTATTTGGAATTTGTGGTCACCATATCTCAAAAAGGACATCACAGAGCTGAAAAAGTACAGAGGATGGCAACCAAGATGATTAGGGAAGTGGAGCACCTTCCCAATGAGGAAAGGCTGAAGAGTCTGAGACTTTTCAGTTTAAAAAAGAGGTGACTAAGGGGCAACATGAAAGAGGTCTATAAAATTATGCACAGGGTGGAAGAGCTGACAGAGAACTTTTTCTCCCTCTGTCAATATAGAACTGGAGGGCATCCGGTGAAGCTGATGGGCAGTAGATTCAGGATGGACAAAAGGAAATATTTATTCACACAGTGATTAAAATGTGGACATTGCTGCCAGGGGATATAGTGATGGCCACAGGCATATACAGCTTTAAAAAAGGATTAGACAGATTCATGGAGGATATGTCTATCATTGGCTACTAGCCATGCCAACTAGAATGAATATCCACGTTCAGAAGCAGTCAAACTCTGAATCCCAGAGCCAGGAGGTAATAACAGGGGAAGGGCTCAACCTCTATGCCCTGTTGTTGGCCCTACAGAGGAATTGGTTGGTCACTGTGTGAGACAGGATGCTGCACTAGATAGACCACTGGTCTGATCCAACAGGACTGTTCTTATGTTCTTAGGAGTAATATAGCAGCTAGTGAGGAGGGAATGGGATTTTCCTTTCCCTGCAAGTCCTTGAGATTCTCCTGTGGTGATTTTTAAATTTAATTTTCACCTTTTTGCTGAATATATTCAAAGCAGCACAAAAGAGTGAGTCAGAAATCACAATCAATATAATAAAGAATAATTAGAAGCAAATTAGATTCATAGGTACCTCAATGTAAAATGAAATATCAGTTGGAAGAGCAGCATAGGTTTAGATACCTTGTCCTCATTAGATACACTATGTATAAGAAATTCTTCTTGAGATATTAATCTTGTATAGCTACTATAAATTGTGTAGACTTTATAAAAGACTATGATTCTGAATATTATCAGCATTACTTTCACCCACGTACACTGGTGTTATCATATAAAAAGTGCCCTTGTACAATCTACCACGAAATTTCACATGAAGTGATGAAGTGAGCAAGGTTAAATTTTTGGCTACTTTTCATTGTTGTCTGGTCAGACATTTTAGTAATCTTCTGTACTGATGCACCTGACTTTTAAAGACTTCTGTCATTTTTGAGTACTTTACAGTAACATTATGCCTATAAGAAGATATAAAGAAGACCAGTAGTAATGGAATGGATTCAACAGGTGTCACTTTAGGGCTAATTCCAGTCATTTCATTGGGGCTTATGTGAACATATACATGAACATATGAAACTACTTTATACTGAGAGCATTGGTTCATTGGTCCATCTCGCTCACTATTGCCTCTACTGTAACTGGAATCAGTTCTGTGGAGTCTCAGGTCTTTCCTAGCTCCTGCTACCTAAGATCTTTTAACTTGGGATTTCAGGAGCTGAACATTGGACCTTTTGCATACAAAGCGTGAGCTTTATCTCTGAGTTACATCCCCTACCTGAACCTTGTCCTTACATTCAATCCATGTACTGGGATATGCTGGGTTCACCCCACTTGAGTTTTATGTACTATGTCATATTTTTATTGGGGCCTGTATACATAGGTTTGGGTCCAAGGATGTGCAAGTAGAAACATCAATGGATTTACAGCAGTTCTGATTGCGCAAGATCTTGTGCAATATTTTCCTCCTTATATCAGATAGTGCTCAGAAACTGGTTGCACAATGTCTTGCATAAGCAGAAGAACAGTTCAGGACATGCCAGTGAGAGATAGCCAGGAGAGCCAGTGGGTTGTGATGTCTAAGAGCGTCGGACTAGTATCTAGAAAAACTCATGCCATGGAATCTTGCTGAGTGACCTTGGGTCAGTTACATTCTGTTGGCCTAGCCTACCTCTCAGGGTTTTTGTGAGGATAAAACGGAGGAGAGGAGAATGACATAAGCTGCTTTGGGCCCCCATTGGGGAGAAAGGCGGGGTGTGAATAAATTAAATAAATTAAATCGAATAAATAAGGCTATGTTTAACTTAGTGCAAGGGGTCTAGTGGGAAAGTTTTTTCACACTTACCTGAGAACACTAGCACATGTTGAAATCTTCCAGTAGATCCAAGCCAATGACTCCCAAGTGCATACTCCTGATCTGGATACACATACACACAAACACCATAAAATTGGTAAAACTGTGTATCTCATGGATAGAACTCACCCATGGACTCTGTGCATATAAGCCAGTAAGTAAAATATAAAATTTAGTACACAAATATTAGTAAGTGGTAAGATGGACATGTGGCAGTTCAAATTAATGCAACCAGTATTCATGACACAAAACACATTGAAGTTAATTGATAGGGTTCAGTAACAATATTGGATAGATAGTCATCAGATAGGAAACATAGACAAGATTGCTTCTGAATAAGTTCTATTGATTTCAGGTAAGACTTGCTTATCAGTAAATGGGTTTGTTTGTTTATTGACTTACTTCATTAATAGCCTGCCTTTAGTCTCCTCAAGCTGCCTAATAACATAAAATCATTTAGGACTAAAAAACATTAACATTTCCACAAAATCCTAAAAGCCAAACAGCAAAATTACTCAGATGCCACATCAGTCGCTGGTTGGGGTCATAATTATTTTCAGGGTTGTTTTTTTTTTTTTAATGACAGTAACAACTTAACAGATTGTCAGCTGGAAAATAATAGATTCACAGATTTATTACTATTATTTAAGAAGTAGCTGTGTGAAATGACTTAGGCAATGTAATTTAATTCAAGGAGGTGGATGACATTCATTTTATTTTATTTAAAATATTTATATACTACTTTCCTGTCATCCACTTAGAACAGTCTGACATACCTCAAAGGTCGGCATGTTTTAAGGGCAAAGGCAAAATGATGGTACGTGATACTTAAAACACTTAAGCTAAACAAATAGAAATGTTCTTGTACAGATGATTTAGAAGTTTCTGATTTTTATTAGAGGAGCATATCAGTCTTCCTATTTCTACAATTCCCTCTATCCTTTACTAGTGCTGGTGCATATACCAATTGTTCCTTCTCCAGTTGGGAAAGTCACTGGAACTTCATGCCTGAAATAAGTGCCACAGCCTCCTTCCTGCAACTGGTGGAGGGCTTGTTCACCTTCTCCAGCCAGAAGAACAGGATGAAGTTGCAGTGCTGGCCAGGATGGGAGCACCCCAGTTAGCAGAGAAGAACACTGATAGCTCGAACCAGCATTAGATTTCCTAGCAAGCTCATCTTTCTGTTCCATTACAAAACTGGTAAGGTTCCTCTATGACTCCTTTTTCTATTTCATGTGCAGCTTAGTTCAAAGGCAGTAAACATGGATCTCACAGTAAATGTCTGTGAACAGGGAGGGGGCAACTTTTAGTATAGATGCCCAATTTGCTCTCATGCTATTCCTGAAAGGGTCCTGTATCCCAGGAGCATTTCAGGAAGCATTTGGGATTATAGGGGGAAGTGAGGCATTCTCATCCCATTGACAGAAATGCCTTCTGTTACTGGAGATTTACTGCAAGATCCCAGTCATAGCCACCTATGGAAATCTCAGGTCCAAGGTTCTGTCAGATGTCTCTCAGGACAAATTAAAACAAGCAAAATATTAAGGCAATCAGAAAAAGGAAAGAAGGGAGACTCTCTTTCAACATATTAAGAAAATAAACTGCCAACAATTTAAAAAAATGTACCACTTGATAGAGTGGTCTGCTTTTGCACATAGCTGACAGCAGTAAGGATAGGTGTCGGTCATCCATCCTTGATTCTGTGATCTTGTTCCAAGTACTGTTTTATAATATTGCATAACAGTCTTTGTTTCTGAGAAACAGCATAGTAAAATGGTTTGTGCTGAACTGTGAATCCTGAAATCAAATCCTCTGTCAAGGCCAAACTATACAATGCATTTGGGGGCAAGTCAAGTCTAGGTTTCCCAGACTTGACCCGCTGTCCCTGTATGTACTGCTCCCAAGTGATACAGAAAACATCCCTGCTGGGGCCATTTCAGCATGTGTGGGGGCATGAGCCCCTCCTCCCCCCCACGCCCAATCTCAGAACCAAACTGGGCTCCAGATGATTTTTAAAATGATATTCCCCACAGCTGCTATGAGTCTGCAGGAATAGCAAGTTGGATCTGGGACTGAATTCCCCCCAAAACTCACCAAAAACCATATTGTGCCATTTGGCCCTCAGTCATGAAGCATGTGGGGTACACTGGAGAAATGGAGATCTCAGCCTAACCTACCCCTCACAGTTATTGCAAAGATAAAGTGGGATCACCTGCATGTACTGCCTACAGGGCCTTGAAGAAAAGGCAGAATGTATTTATTAAAAATTGAATATTTCACCTTCCTTTTGGCTCTGAGCTGCTTACAAGTTGCTATTAAAACATGGCAGATTAAAACCAGATAAATGAATTCATACATATTATTGTGCTGTTTTCAGCCAGGTAAAACCAGTACGTTAGATGAACTGCAGTACTGCTTGTGTCAATTTATTTTATTTTTTTTAATAACAGTGAACTTTTCCTTCTGAATTGAATGGGCATCTTGAAGCTGGATGGGCCATTCACTGTCACAATAATCATACTATTATGTGCTTCAGAACTTCAGAATGACTACCTCATGCTCCCCTCATGTCTCCTTTTATATCCGCATACAAAGCTGTCATGTCCACTAGTACCTCAAATGGTTGGTTTTTTTATGAGCATATATCAGCAATGCGTAAGTAACATGAACTGTGTTGCTGAGCACATTGTGAATATATTGCTCATCTTAAAAATGGTTGTTGGGTTTTTTTCATACTATAGTATTGACTAACTGTCAGTGTTTGATGTATGGTTTACCAGCCTGATGTAGACTTATGGTTAGAGCTTAACTTGTTAGTTCTGCTTTTGCAGCCAATTCAGAATAACTACAGATGCCTCAAGATATTAAAATTGACTGCTCAAATGGACTCAGTGTGGGAGTTTCATTGGTTTTAAATTGATAACAGCTGAAGGAGTGAATGATTAAAGCTGTATAAGGGCATAGAATGTAGCTCTATTTTTCCCTTTTCCTCTTTTTTTTAACAACTTGCGAACAGCTTTTTGCATGGGAATTTTCTTTACTATAATAAAAAATATTTCATTACTTGAATTTTTTTTAAATGATGAAAAAGAACATTTCTGAAGTCTATTGTGGGAGCAATTCCTGAGAAACTGGAATAAACTTTGAGAGGATGAGGCAGGCTTGTATTCAGAAGGGAGCATTTAAAGTTAAGTAGCATTCCATAAGGTGGTAATTGTGTCTATTTCCCAGACATTTGAGCTAAATAAGCTACATAGAAAACATAAACTGTCATAACAAGAGGTTTGGAGTGTTGTGTACATCTTCTCCTGCCACCACCACCCCTTTTGCTGTTATAAAAAAGCAGGGGTCATTTCGTAGAAAAAGAGGTGCAGGAGCTCATTAGCACAACTCATTAGCATAACTTATTTGCATATGCCACACCCCCTGACATCACCAGAAGTATGTCAGAAGGCAAGAAAGAAAGAAAAGGGAGGGAGGGAGGGAGGGAGGGAGGGAGGGAGGGAGGGAGGGAGAGAGAAAGAAAGAAAGAAAGAGAGAAAGAAAGAAAGAAAGAAAGAAAGAAAGAAAGAAAGAAAGAAAGAAAGAAAGAAAGAGCTCGGAGAGAGGGGACAGTTACTAATCTAAGCCTCAGAAATACCACTATTTTGGGAGGATAGCTTCAGTGGTGGCTGAAGCCTTCAAAAGGCTGGTTGGAGGAACAAGGACCTTTCCAGGGGATGGTGTCATTCTGCTGCAGCCATGACACAAGCAGGCATTCCCCCCATGGGGGGGGGGCTGGCACCAACTCCCGGAGATGCACTCCCCCGAGCTCCTGCTCGAAATGACCCCTGTAAAAAAGTGGCATTCTGAAGAACCTTTTCACTAATAAATCAAACAAGGCCCCTTTGCTTTCTTTATTCTCCTGGGAGCTGTTATTGTTTTCATTATGGGAAAAGATGTTCTGGTTGCTTCCTTGTCATGGCAGGCTTTCAACATTTATACACAGAATAGAGAAACAAGTTTAAAGAGCTTAACTAGGTATTTCTAAAGGTGGGAGAAAAATGTGAAGCTTCTAACACATCACTTACATTTGTAAAGATTTCAAGAGGACTCAAGGTTAAGGATAAGCAAGTGGTACCCTACAAGCTGCATCTAGACCAGGCGTGTCAAACATGTGGCCTGTGGGATGGATCCAGCCCCTGCTGGGCTCCAATCCAGTCCTTGAGCCACTGGATCTCTCCTGCTTCCTTCTCCAGTTCTGCTACTGCTGCAGGCTCTTTCAATAGCACAGGAGACAAAGGCAAGCCTTTCTTCCTTTCTAGAGGCTGAGGCTCTTCCCCTTCCTCCCCTTTGCTCAGCTGCCTTAACCGCACAGCAGGAATACAAAGTACATTTAAGTCCTACAAAGTTTTATTCAAGGTATGAGCTTTTGTTGGGCTTGTTATGCTGTGTGTGTATGTTTTGTTGGGCTCATTATGCTGTGGGTCTCCTGGGTGCAACTGGGTTTGCCTCCCCGTTTTCACTGTATTCATGCCCTCATGACCCAGTCTTTCTCAGTAGGAAAGCAATGTGAACTATTTAGATGAGGAATAACAACAAACCAGTGAAGTGGATTAGGCTGAGAGTGTGTGTCCAGACCAAGTTCACCTAGCACATTTCCTTTGTAGATTGGAGATTTTGAACCTAGACTAGCAGGCTGATACTGACCACTACCTAAAGAGGTAAGTCAAACAGAATAGAGAGCCAACAATAAAAGCTGAATGTACATAATATAAAAAGATACATGTATTAATTAGCAAAGAATGAAAAAATATATAATGGCCCAATCACATCTCATGTAAAAATACCAAAATCTTACACACAAGGGCCAATGGACTTGACCTGATGTGTTTCAGCCTGTATAGGTCTTCTTCAGAGGTCAAACACAATGAGGAACAAATTGGCTTATATCATAATACAATACAATCATACAATTATGTAATATGGATACAAGATGGACTAGAAAAGAATTGTTCCAAAATGAAACCACTAGGCACAGAATAACAGTATAAATTAGGCCCCAAAGATGCAATCACATGCCAAATGATACTTCAATGCTAAAAATTTCTGATCCAGAAAGTGCCCTCCAATGATTGTTTAGCCAGAGCATCCTCAGTAAAATTGTCCCTTCAGCAAAGAGCAGTGAGATTTCTGTAATGAATGTCAATAAATAAAAAGTAGGTTTGTAGCTTACAGATACACACCTGAACAGCATACTCAAAAATACACAGAGACATTTTGATGCAGTAATTCAGAGCAAGAGGTGTCAGTTATCAGAGACTGTTAAATAAACAAAATATTGCAAGAGTGCTAATTTGGAGTAGTGGTTAGGAGTGAGGACTCTAATCTAGGAGAACCGGGTTTGATTCTCCACTCCTCCACATGGAGCCAGCTGGGTGACGGTGGGTCAGTTCTCTCAGAGCTGTTCCGGAAAGAGCAGTTCTCAAGAGAGCTCTCTCAGCCCCATCTGCCTCACAGGGTGTCTGTTGTGGGGAGGGGAAGGGAAAGTAGATGGTAAGCCACTCTGAAACTCCTTTGGGTAGTGAAGGGTGGGGTATAAATCCAATCTCCTCCTCTTCCTCCTCCTCCTCCTCCTCCTCTTCTTCTTATGTTTTAAGCATGTTTTTTTTATTTTAAGTTTAAAAAATCTTTAATTGTGTTTGCGTCTTTTATAAAATCTATATTTCTGCTATCTGGCAGTACATTTTATGACGCACGGTCTGGCCCGACAAGGTCTCTTGTCAGATCTGGCCCGCATAACAAATGAATTTGACACCCCTGATCTAGACCCTTCTTGAACCACAGTGACCTAAATGTTTAACACCCTGTGGCCAACTTTCTTTTTTGGGGCAAAGTGGCTATTTAGCTTCAGGCAGTTTTGGAGGAGGCAGATTATCTGGACCCATTTCAATCTGGATTCAGCTCTGGGTTTGGGATGGAAACAGGATTGGTCACTCTGACTGATGGTTTCATTATGAGAGTGACAGATGGAGTGAATCCCTGTTGACTTTCCTGGATCTCTAGGCAGTGTACAATACTGTCATCCATGGTATCCATCTGGAGTGGCTGGATGAGTTGGGAGTTAGGGGTACTGAGCTTCAATGGTTCTATTCCTACTTGAACGGCCTACTCCAGAAGGTGGTGCTGGGGGACTGTTGTTCAGTCCCATATAATGTATGCTGTGGGATTCCACAGGGCTCTACATGGGAGAAATCTTCAGGGGATTTGGAGTAAAGGTGTTACCTGATACCCAGCTCTATTTCTTCTTAACAGCTGAGTCGGGTGGCTCTGTGTCAATCCTTAACAGGTGCCTAGAGATGTTAATGGATCAGGGTCATTAAACTGAAGCTCAGTCCAGACAAGACCGAGATGTTGTTGGTCAGTGATAAAGTGGCTAAGGTACTGTGGAGTCAGCCTGTCCTGGAAGGAGTTGCACTCCCACTGACAGAAAGGTTCATACCTAAGGGGCTGTGATGGATACTGTCATACAGTTAGAGGTCCTGGTCTCCCCTATGGCATGTGGTACTTTTTGCCAGGTTTAGATGATACACTAGCTACAGTTATTCCTCAGTATGCATGATCTGGTAGCAGTGATCCATTCTCTGTTTGCATCCAGGCTGGATTACTGTAATTAGCTATTGAAATCTCACTACAAGGACAGAAAACTTTGATTGTGAATATTTACGCCCCAAATGGAGCCAAAGAATTTTTTTAAAAAGAATTACAAGTGGAATTGGATAACGTAAATTATGATCAAATGATGATGTTGGGGGACTTTAATGGAACTGTGAATAACAAATTAGACAGGCGCTCTAAGAGAAAGGATGAGGCATTAGGGAAGCTTCCAAAAACTTTTTTGAACTGATAAAACAAGAGAAGCTGGAAGATATTTGGAGGAAAGCTAACCCACAAGGAAAAGATTTTACCTTTTATTCTAACAGACATGACTCGCATTCAAGAATTGACGTGATTTGGATGACTACTAATTTAACGTTTAAGACAAGAAAAGTGGAAATTCTACCCAGAATAATTTCAGATCATAATCCGTGTTTATGGACTGCTGGGCAGGTAAAAAAACAAAAGAGATGGAGAATAAATGAGGACTTACTAGACAACCAAGAATAGTTAAAAAATTACAGGAAGAAACAGACCTATACTTCCAAGCAAATATACAGAAAGAAGTAAAAATTCAAACCGTATGGGATGCATATAAAGCAGTGATGAGAGGACTATTGATATCATTAAATGCTAAAGATAATAAAAAGAAAAGAGAACAATATGAAAATATCGTACAAGCCATTAAAACAAAAGAAGAAGAACTGAAGAGTAGACCAGGGAAAAAGAAACTGCAAAAGGAAATCTGGATGCTACAAGACCAAGCAAAAGCTATTTTGAACCAAGAGACGTACTGGAACTTAAAAAAACTCCAACAAAAGGCATTTGAAGGTGCAAATAAACCCGGAAAATATC
This sequence comes from Lepidodactylus listeri, assembly GCA_029233225.1. Lineage (NCBI taxonomy): Eukaryota > Metazoa > Chordata > Lepidosauria > Squamata > Gekkonidae > Lepidodactylus > Lepidodactylus listeri. The sequence continues at coordinate 47,561,567 of JARCFY010000010.1, read as the reverse complement.
TAGCATGGCAATTAAAGAAAAAACGTGAAAATAAATTTATCACTAAAGTGATAAGAGATAACATTGAGATAATAGACAACAAAGGAATAAAGAGAGAATTTTTTAAATATTATGCAAAACTTTTTAAGAAGGAAAACAAAGACAGAAGAAAGATTAAAGAATACCTGCAAACATTAAAGTTACCAAAACCAACAGAGAAAATTAAAGAACTATTTAACAATCCAGTATCATTACAAGAGATTAAAAATGCAATAAATGACTCAAAATTAGGAAAAGCACCTGGACCAGATGGATTTATAGCGAAGTTTTATAAAACGCTACAGGAGTCGATCTCACCAGTGTTACTGCTATTAATGAATGATATAAAAGTCACTGGTGAGGTCCCAGAAACTTGGAAAGATGCAACCATCTCACTTATCCCAAAAGAAAATCAAGATTTAACTAATGTTAAAAACTATAGACCGATTTCTTTACTAAATAATGATTATAAGATCTTTGCTAAGATTATAGCTGACAGACTAAAAGAACACCTTAAAGAAACTATACAAAAAGAACAAGCAGGGTTCTTACCTAATCGCCAAATAAGGGACAATCTAAGAGTAGTAGTGGATGCTATAGAATACTACAATAAACATCCTGAAAAGGAAGTGGGTTTTTTCTTTTTAGATGCGGAAAAAGCGTTTGATAATTTAAATTGGGATTTTATGTTTGAGGTTCTAGAACATCTTGAAATTGGTGAATATATGCTTAACCTCATTAAGTCAAGATATAAAGAACAGAAATCCTCTTTAATAATTAACACTGAAAAGACGGACGATTTTAAAGTCGAAAAAGGAACATGACAAGGATGCCCACTTTCACCGTTGCTATTTATTTGGATTCTAGAAGTTCTACTAATAAATGTGAAGGAAGATAAAGATATTAAAGGCTTAACAACCAAAGGTTTTTCTTTCAAATACAGGGCCTTTGCAGATGATGTGATGTTTATAGTGGAAGACCCTATGACTACACTACCATATCTGTTACAGAGAGTAAAAGAATTTGGTGACTTGGCTGGATTTTATGTAAATAAGAACAAATCGAAAGTGATGTGTAAAAATATGTCAAATAACAAACAAACTGAGTTACAAAATCTTATAGAATGTGAGGTGGTTAAAAAGACAAAATATCTAGGTGTGAACCTAACAATGAAAAATATTGATCTTTATAAAAATAACTATGAGAAATTATGGCTGCAAATTATGCAAGATATTAAAATGTGGAATGTATTAAATTTGTCATTGTTGGGTAGAATTGCGGTGGTTAAGATGAATGTGCTACCACGATTAATGTTTCTGTTTCAAACTATTCCAATTGTGAAAGATGTAAAAACATTCAAATGCTGGCAGAAGGAATTGTCTAAGTTTGTATGGGGAGGGAAAAAACCAAGAATCAAGATGAAAATAATGTGTGATGCTAAAGATAGAGGTGGGTTCCAGTAACCAAACTTAAGGCTATATCATGATGCAATATGTTTGACTTGGGTAGGGACATGGACTATGTTACAAGATAGAAAGTTATTGTCCCTGGAAGGCCATGACTGTAGGTTTGGGTGGCACGCGTATTTGTATTACGGTAAAACAAAAATGGACAATATGTTTAAACATCATTATTTGAGAAGAACGCTAATGGATACGTGGACAAGATATAAAAACTTTTTTCCAGAAGAGATACCTATGTGGATTGTACCCGCAGAAGTTTTAAATCCAGTATCATGTCACAAAGGACAAGATTGGTTGAAGTATAGAGACTTATTAACAAGACATGGTAAAGACTTTATATTGAAGGAGCAGCATCAGATGGACTTTGATTATGGTTGGTTAAGATATAGACAAATATATGACATGTATAGAAGTGATAAAAAATCCGGTTTTAGAGAAAAAAATAATGAAATAGAACAAGTTTGGGAGGAAGGTGGGAAAAAATGATCTCTAAAATGTATAAAATTTTGTTTAAATGGTTTAACGCTGATGAAATGGTAAAAGAACAATTGGTAAAATGGGCGATAAACTTTAACAAAGACATTGAAATGGAATCTTGGGAATTTTTATGGAAAAATGCTATGGGTATATCTACATGTTATAACTTAAAAGAAAATTGTTTTAAAATGATGTACAGATGGTATATGACACCAAAAAAAATTGCAAATATTAATCAGAATATGTCTAACAAATGTTGGAAATGTAAAAAGAAAGAAGTTTTTTTTAATCATATGTGGTGGACTTGTGATAAAACAAAGACTTATTGGTCTATAATACATGCAGAAATGGAAAATTTTTTGAAATGTACATTTAAGAAGTTGCCTGAAATGTTATTGCTTGGACTTAAACTAGAAGAGATAAATGTAAAGAAAAGGACAATAATATGGTATATGATAACAACAGCAAGAATGGTGTATGCACAAAATTGGAAAAATGAAAAAATACCAGATGTGTGGGAATGGTTGAAAAAATTGTTATATATGGCTGAAATGGATAAATGGACTAGAAAGTTGAATGACCTGTACTCAGAGACCTTTTTAGAAGATTGGAAAGATTTGAAAGAATATGTTGAAAAATACTGGGACATGAAAAATTACATTTATACATGGTTATAATAACATAAAGCAATAGAATTAGAGTATATGAATGTATTAAGGATAATTAGATAATGAAGTTGTTTTTTATTTTAGAATTATATAAGAATATAGAAAGTAAGAATTAGTATATAAGTATTTTTAAGATATATGACCATTACCAGAAATGTAAACATAGATATAAGTATTACTATTTTGGATAAAGTGGAAAATGTGTTATGCTTCAGATGTGGTGGGAAACCGCCAATACAAGATGGATTACTGTAATGTGCTCTTTGTGAAACTGCCATTTAAAATAGCCCCAAAACTTCAATTGGTCCAAAATGCAGCAGCCAGGCTACTGTCAGAGGTGGAATACAGGGATCGTGTCACTCTGATGTTGAAAGATCTGCACTAGCTATTTCTGGGACCAATTTAAAGTGCTGATTCTTACTTTTAAAATCTTAAATGGCTTCAGTTTATTATTCTCTTCCTCCCCTACAGTCCAGCATTAAATGTTTAATGTTCGGGTATCAAGGGTCATTTCATAGAAAAAGAAGTGCAGGAGCTCATTAGGATAACTTGCATATGCCACACCCCCTGACATCACCGGAAGGGTGTCAGAAGGCAACAACCACTGCTAAGGCTCCACCCCAAAAACCTCCAAGTATTTCCCAACTCAGAGCTGGCAAGCCAGCTTTACACTTTGACTAAAGACACTTTAGGTTTCTTTTGCTCTTGCAAGGAAGCTACCCTATAACAAGCATGAAAATACAGATCAAGTTAGTATGCTTTTGCTTTTTTCCACAGCATATCAACATATCTGCCCGCTCCTTTTTTGTTACTCCTTGTTACTCCTGGAACAGCGTTCCTGCTCAAAATAACCCCTGGTTAAGATTAGTTAAGTTCTGCCTCACAAGCCCTGCTCTCCATGCCTTCACCTTTAGACATGTGGTGGGCAGCAACCAGAGAAAGGGCATATTCTGTGATGGCACCTTGCCTGTAGAATGCCCTCCTCCTTGAAGCTTGGCTGGCATGTAAGAAGATAAGAAGAGAATGTAAAAATAACTCTGCTGAAGCAGACCAGTGGTCCATCTACTTCAACAACCTATTTCACTCAGTTGCTCTGGAGGAGCAAACAAACAGGCCATAGAAGCCAAGGCCCTCCCCTAATGTATTTAATATTTACTCACAAAATTTATTAATATTTATTCACAAAATCACAGAAGGAAGAAGACAGAAGGAAGATGGAAGAAGACAGAAGGAAGAAGGAAGAAGACAGAAGGAAAAAGACAGAAGACAGAAGGAAGAAGACAGAAGAAGACAGAAGGAAGAAGAAAGAAGGAAGAGGAAAGAAGACAGAAGGAAGAAGATAGAAGACAGAAGGAAGAAGACAGAAGACGAAGGAAGAAGGAAGAAGACAGAAGAAAGAAGGAAGAAGACAGAAGGAAGAAGGAAGAAGACAGAAGGATAGAAGAAAGAAGGCAGAAGGAAGAAGACAGAAGGAAGAAAGAAGAAGATAGATGGAAGAAGACAGAAGAATGAAGGAAGAAGACAGAAGGAAGAAGGAAGAAGATAGATGGAAGAAGACAGAAGGAAGAAGGAAGAAGACAGAAGGAAGAAGAAGACAGAAGGAAGAAGAAGACAGAAGGAAGAAGACAGAAGGTAGTAGACAGAAGACAGAAGGAAGAAGGAAGAAGACAGAAGGGAGAAGACAGAAGGAAGAAGGAGGAAGGAAGAAGACGGACGGAAGAAGACAGAAGACGGAAGAAGACAGAAGACAGAAGGAAGAAGACAAAAGGAAGAAGACAAAAGGAAGAAGACAAAAGCAAGAAGGAAGAAGACAGAAGAAGAAGGAAGAAAACAGAAGGAGGAAGGAAGAAGACAGAAGGAAGAAGACAGAAGGATGAAGGAAGAAGACAGAAGGAAGAAGACAGAAGGAAGAAGACCGAAGGAAGAAGATGGAAGAAGACAGAAGACAGAAGGAAGAAGGAAGAAGATAGATAGAAGAAGACAGAAAGAAGAAGGAAGAAGACAGAAGGAAGAAGAAAGCAGGAAGAAGAAAGAAAGAAGAAGGAAGAAGACAGAAGGAGGAAGGAAGAAGACAGAAGGAAGAAGATAGAAGGAAGAAGACAGAAGGAAGAAGGATGAAGGAAGAAGACAGAAGGAAGAAGACAGAAGGAAGAAGACAGAAGGAAGAAGACAGAAGGATGAAGGAAGAAGACAGAAGGAAGAAGACAGAAGGAAGAAGACAGAAGAAGACAGAAGACAGAAGGAAGAAGGAAGAAGATAGATGGAAGAAGACAGAAAGAAGAAGACAGAAGGAAAAAGGAAGAAGTCAGAAGGAAGAAGGATGAAGAAAGAAGGAACCTTCTGCCCTCACAACCTTCTGCCCCACCCTTTGCCCTCACAAGAGTCACCAGTGAGGCTAGCAAATTAAAACATAAATAATAAAACCATTTAAACTCCCCCCCAAACACACACATCATTAAAACAAAAACAGAATTAAAATAACATGAAGACATAAATTAGAACATTGGTCAAGAATAGGGTCCGGGTGGGGTTCCCCTCACTTCTGGGGGCTTCAACCTACCCCAGGCCAGCTTGCTGGTGGGGGGAGCCCCACCCCCAAGCCCCACACAAGAGTGACCACCCACCTGGCCACCCCTCCCTCCCCTCCTGCCCAATTGAAAGGGCTTCAGCTGATCAGCGGGGACCAAGTGGCCTGCCAATCAGCTGGAGGGCCCTTTAAATCTAACAGGCGGGAGGGAGAGGGGTGGCCACAGGGTCTTTAAAGGGTCTTTTTGCAAGCTAAGCATGTGGCCTCCTGCTAGATATAAAGGGCCCTCTGAGGTAAAAGGGGATCATTTACTCTTAAATACACAGTTGTTTTTCTTAATCATGAATAGAGATTATTTATAATTCAAACTGCATAATGGTTTCTATATGGTAAATAAGCATAATGGTTTCAGATAGGTACATAAGCAAAATAGTTCCTTAAACAGACCTAGCCACACATGCTTACTTTGTCACTTGCCACTTAGGCCAATAACTTCCACAAAGCTTAACTTCCCAACCTGGCACCCCGGCTAATAACTTCCACACAGACCACAGATTTCTATCAGACTCTACAGCACCTCCTTCAAGATCCTTCCTCCAGACACACACTGTTCAGCACTCACTCTCTCACAAAAGCCTCTTTCAAAACCAAACAGTTAACTCTGCCCTCCCCTCCCCCCAAGGGTATAGCTATCCTCCAGCCATAACACACTTCACTCACCCATCCAGCCACCCTCTTTCTTACTCTACAGGCCTACTTGTAAAAAGTAATAATTAAATTGTATTTAATAACAAAGAAATAACATATATATACCTAAATATGAGATTACATAAAATACATTGCCAATCTATACCATTTTACATCCTGCCTCCATGGGCATAGAAAACCCTTCACCAGCAGCTGACAATTTTAATTTAAGGGTGGGTTATAAATATGATGGATGGATGGATGGATAGATAGATACTATTTCCAATTATATAATTGCCAGTTCCATACTTTGTATTGACCATAGAAGGTCTACTCTATGTGTATCTCTATTTTTATGAAGGAGTTAATTTCACTCAAGTGTATATCTCCTTTATTTTTGACAACCAGTCATAGTTTAGGGATACGTTTTGCTTCCAATGTCTGGCAAAAACCAGTCTGGCAGCAGTAATCATATGTGGGGCAACCATTTGCTGATCTCCAGGGATCTCAGGTAGGTAATTCAGAAACAGGTTTATAGGAGATTGGTTTCTGCAACCCGATTGATATAATTCTCACCATTTGTTTCCAGTAGCTGGAGGAATAGGTGAAGATAAATTTCGGTTCTGGGTGATCTAAGTTGTTACCTAAGTTTTTTGCCACCTAATGCAGAAGTTTTGATCAGGTTTGAATGTTGTTTTCAATAAACTAGAATACATACTAGAAATAAATTTTTTACCATCTGCTAGTAGCAGTTCCTCAAACTCTGTTATAGGTCTTAAAATAGCATTTTTTGGTATCAATTCACATAGGCAACCTCTGACTTGAAGCACTCAAATATTGAAATACTAGGCTCTAGACAATCCTTAATATCACTATATGGGATTATTTGGTTGTCAATTATCAACTTCCTTTAATCACGAAATCCTGAGAACTCCCACCTTCTCAAGGGGAGAAATTCTGGGCTCATCTCATCAATCATGTCACTAATAACAGATGCTAAGGGAGAGAATCTTGGTGACTATCTTTTACTTGATACCATACATTAAGTATTACATTTATGATAGTGTTATCATTATTATAGTATTTCTTCCTATTTTCTTTCCTCACCCAAGGCCAACTTTTCAGAGGTACCTTTACAAAGAATTGTTCTATAAAGGTTGGCATATTTTCAGCTGTATTTAATACAGGCCTACATTTTAAATCACAGAAACATACATTTAAAAGTCCACATTAAAACATAGAAATAAAACACACAGTATTTACATGGAAAAACACCACACCCATCATCCACTGAGACCACATAATGTAGGTGTAGGTTCTCACTTCAGTTCACTAAATAGACTTCAGAGAGGCCAGCATGTAACCAAATCTGATTGGCTGTGTAGCACTGTGATGATGTGGCATAGCCTACATGATTTCTGAATAGTTAAGACTACTTTATGAAAAGCATATGACAGTGAAACAATAACGACAAACAGGATTGAGAAAAGGTAAACATTCTCAATAAATTTAAGGGTTTTCCATGTGCAATACAGAATATATGTTATAAATGTCATAGGGCAGAAAGGCGAGATACAAATTCTGCAAAATAATAAAATATTTTGGCCTTTTAATCAAACCATTTATTGTTGCCTTGGGCTTTTAATAAGCAAAACTTGTGGAAATTAAATTATTGCAGTTGTGTTAACATGAAACACTATGATATGTTGAAGTAGAGACATGGGCCGAAGACAGACTGGCCTTCTGCCGCGCCTCTGCAGCGCGGCAGAATGGGGCGGGGGAAATTTCCCCCACGGCGCGGTGTTTGCACGCCGCCAGAAGAAAGCCGCCCGCAGTGTTCAGACTGTGGCTGGCTTCCTGAAGCGGCAGGTGGACGTCGCGCGGCTGCCCCTGCCCACGCGCATTCACACCCACTCCAGCGGGTGGAACGCGCAGGCGGGGTGCACCACAGCAGCCAAGCACCACTTTAAAGTGGTACTCGGCTGGTGCAGAAGGAGCGCGGCGCCGGACGCGATGCGTCTGGGTCGCCTCCTGGGGGCAGATGCGGCCGTCTGAACGGCCGCTCTGCCTCCGCTTCTGAAGCGGAGGCAGAGTGGCCAAGACAGCCAATCTGTCTTCGGCCATGATTTCTTTACTTTAGAATGTACATCTGAACGTCCATCCATATGTTTTGAATGATTGTCATAAGCCCTGCATAGACTACCTATTAAGTATTGAGGCGGAGGCGATGAATCCAGCAAGCAGGCTTTTATTCATAAAATCGTTCAGCTCTAAGACAGCTCTAAGAGAGCGGCACTCTAATTTATACTGCTCCAACAAATAACTTTCAACAATGTAACTATATACAAGCGATGTTATTGGACCCAAGCAGGGCTCAGCGATTGGGTACCTAGATTGGCTTCAGGCCCAATGGGAGTCTTTATTAGTCAGCCAATGAGAATTGGAGCATTAGGATACCAGAGCCCTTTCATAGGTAAACCATAGTTGTTAATGCAGCATAATCAAGAACACAAACACAACATTACCCATGCACATGGAGAGTGAGAGAAGGCATAAGCATGCTGACCCTGCCCTCCACTTCTGTGCTATTGCCAAGTTGTCTACATGGAACAAATGCATGGAGGAAATGTCCACGCATTTGCTTCCCCTCTGTGATCAGCAACATTTGAAAAATGGTGTCACTGATCACAGGGAGGGAGCAAACACACAGAAGCTTAATCTGCATAGATGACCTGGGTATCTCAAAGATGCCAGGGTAACACAGTGTGACCGTGCCCACTGTCCCTCCTGGCACGGTCAGTTAACACACAAACAAGTCATCTGTATAAGACCTCAAGTACTCACATGAAGTAATCTGATGACTCATCCCGATGATTTCTGCATTGTGGCTGTTCAATATGATCATTTCAATATGAACTGTATTGGCAAAATACCTTTCCTTCAGGACAGTCAAAACAGGCATTCAGTGTTGTTGTCAAATCATAATAATGTAATTATGATTGTATGGATATGGGATATGGGTACAAGCTGAAGATCTTGATAAAGTATATCTCAACACACACATATATATATTACATATACCAAAAGTGACAATATAGCTCTATAGAGCAACTCAGGAGGGAAGCAGGAATGATATAACCCAATCTCATCAGGCACTTGTATAGACTGGCACTTGTATGGAAGACCTGCAGTGAAGGCTTTGCAGAGGAAAGCAATGGCAAACCACCTCTGCTTCAAACTTTCATTGAAAGCCTCATGCTTGGGTCACCATAAGTCGCTTGTAACTTGGTGGCACTTAGGTACATTTAAAGCAACTCCCTTGCCATGCCCCCTTAACTGAAGACACAAGTTATGCATATGGATTAAACTAATTTTATTAAACGACTGATCAGCAAAAATGTATTAAATGTACAATGTACAAATTAACCTCTACTTCACCCTAATCAGAGTGTGCTAATTCCTGCAGGTAGCCCATTAACTACCTGTACATGTACAACCCCATCCTGGTTCAAAATTTGTTTCAGCTGTTGTTTTCATTCCTCACCTTTCGCTACCTTCAAAAATCCTGTGCCAATCAGTGCTGAGCCTTACACACTTCCCTCTGTGCTGTTTACTAGCTAGGGTTCATTTTATTCTGCCCCGTCCCAAAGTAACTCCCTCCCTCTGGCAATAATGGCTGATAAGCAACTGGTTTGGTTGAAGTCTTTTTATCATTAAATGCCTCAGGGTGTGGTTTTCTTATCCACATTAAAGAATCTGCACAATTCCTGCCAATCTAATTAGGGCTTCACCAATTTTACAACTAGACCTAATTAACTAGATGGCCATCTGACAGCAATGCTGATTGTGTGAATTTAGGCAGATCATGAGAGGGAGGACAGGAAGGGTTGCATCATTGCTTAGTTCTTGTGGCCCTTTCTTACATGCCCAGGGAAATGCTGATTGCCACTTTGGGGTCAGGAAGCAATTTTTCTCCAGGCCAATTTGGCTGGAGATCCTGGAGGTTTTTTGTCATCTTTTGGGCATGGAACACCAGTCACTGGGGGTGTAGAGGGGGAGGTATTTGTGAATTTCCTGCACTGTGCAGGGGGTTGGACTAGATAACCCTGGAGGTCCCTTCCAACTCCATGATTCTATGAACTAAACCACCCCAGGTGTGAAGCCATATAAAGCAGTAAAAAGAAGTCCTGTCCCAGCCAGTTTAATGGAACCCAACCTAAATGCTGCTCAGGCTCTGCAAACAACTCACTAATCCCCATACTGCCTGTCCCTGGAAGAGAAGGATGGTGAAACACTGAGCGAAAACCAGATTGCAAGAGGTGGAGATTCTTTAAATAATGGCTCCTGTCCACTGGCTCTGACATATAAGGTATCCAGTGAGACAAGAATTCCCTTACAACATGCCTGTCTTCCATTCTTCAGTGGGAAGTTTGGCCAAAAGAAGCCTCCACTCACATTCTGAATAGGAAGTGAAATTTTCACTGGAGTATTTGTGTAAGGGCTTTGTGCCCATTAAACCAAGAGGTATGATATCATGTTTATGCAACCCCACTATCTTAATTGCATACTCATCTTCCATCCCTGACCCTGCACCAGTTCTTTTTCTCTAACCAACCTACCAAAACACCTACATTCTAAAGAGCAAATGGATCCCCCCCATCCAAGAGTTACCTACTTCCTTGATCACAATTCTATGCAGCTGGATTTTTTTAAGCATTACACTATGACATGATTGAGGATGCTGAGAACCCAAATATAACCTCTGTTGTTGTTCTTGTTTTTTTGGGGGGGGGGGGGGGATCAAACCAGTTTATGCTACTTCTTGGAAAAAATAAAATTATTTGAGAAAGGATTCTCAAAACATGCATAATGTGTTGGAAGATGAAATATGGATCCTTTTTGAAGGAGCATTTAACACAGCTTCCTGTTTGAGAGCTCGGTGGGAAAACCAGTGTAAGAGTAAATATGCCAGTCATCAGTGTTGTGTAGGCTACTAAATAGTTAGCTATCTATGTTCTCCCAGGATTATTTCAGTCTTTGCCAAGAAACATTGATTATAGAAGTACTATCAAAGGACTCTACCCCAATTTTCAAAGTGTCATGCTCTGCTGGAAAGATATGTGAAGACTATCTCTTAGTTTAAATGATGTTCTTATAGCCACATTGTTTAAACATTTTAAACTGCCTCTATTGAATGGTTTCCCTCATAGGTTTGATTCATTTTGATTCTGCTGACAAAGTTCCCATTACAGAGTGTTCTTTTCATAATTTGTCAAAAATATATAGAGGAGATGGAGGATAAAGCTAATTTGTAATCTGAGAGCACTAACCTGGTTATGCTGACAAGCTTCATGACAAATGCCCTTGGCTGGCCGGGGGTTTTAAGTTATGAAGCACAAAAAAGTTGTATTATGTAGTTAAACACACATTCATTTTGTAAATAACACAATTTACAAGCGTTGTCAAGGGTCAGGGCTAATTTTTTTTCTTATCAAAATACAGTATTTTCCTTACAATGAAATAAAAATATCAGTTAACATGTGAGATGTCTGCTTTAAACAAACATGGGAAGAAATACTCTGGGAAACAAAACAGGGAAAAGGGGGGGCTGATTATCTAAGCTACTGTAAATAAGCAATATTGAATCCTACCACAAAATAATAGGGTTCTTAGGCTAGCATCTGGAAAGGACTTTAATACCATTACAAACACAATAGTTATAGAACTTTACAATAATTATACCACTTTACCTGTAAGAAATGTGTGGAGGAGAGAGAATCCTAATGGTGGCAACTCTCTCAGCTTCTCTGTCACTGCCTCACTCACTTATGGTGCTGCTTGCCAATTTTGCTTGCCTGCTAGGGAGTGGCAGTGGCAGTGCACTTCTTGGCTGCCCCAACAGTGCCCCAATTGCTGGCTCCGCCTTCTCCCATGTCTCATGGAGCTTGCTGCAGTGGTGGTGGTGGTGTGTTTCTCAGCTTCCCCTACTGGGGCCAAGGGGGGCTTTAACTATCCACTCCATGTCATTGTCATTCTCTTGACTGAAAAGTTTTCTCTCAAGTTGTCTTAAGCCCCTGTAGAGAAAGATGGGCACAGTATGGATTCTTGCATTTTCTACCCCCATGAGGCCTAAAAGTACCCGGGAGGGGGATTTTTGGCTAGGGAAATGGTACCAGGGGGGTGGGTCAGAGTTAACTTCAATTTCCTCACTCCCAGAGCCCCGATCCAAATCAAATATTTATGACTGCTGTTGGAAGCTAAAATAAATTGATGTTTAGTCAAACTTTGTAATCACAAACTGAAAATAGTCAGATTTGGTCCCCTCTTTTGCATATTGCACAATGCTTTTTGAAACAGTTTTTTAAAATGACAGAAGTTTGAGAGTACTTCATCAAAAGTTAGGGTAGGAAAACCTTGTGCTTATGTGTTTTCCCCTCCCTCTCCTTTCTGTATTTTCCAGTTCAGTTAGTTTACCTCCTACTGGCAAAGGATCTGTCTCTTGGATAAGCACCTTAAAGTGGTGATGGGGTCTAAGCTTGTCATTGAAGCTAAGAGCAATACCATCAGGAGTTTAGACTCTGTCAAGAGTCTAAACTAGAGTTGCCAGGTCCCTCCTGGCAACTGGCAGGGGATGGGTATTCACTTACCTGGTGAAAAAGAAAGGCCCAGGACTTGTCGCCAGCATCAGACAGGAAGTGATGTCATCACACCAGTGATGTCTAAGTTACACACTGGTATTTGGGCTCTATGGTAAAAACAACTTCTACCTTTGAGTTTTTGCCCAAATACCAGAGCATCACCTGAACATTGATGAGATGACATCACTTCCTGTGTGATGCTGGCGACAAGGCCTGGGCCATTTTCTTGCTCCAGGTAAGTTGCCCAGCCAGCCAGCTGCTTGGTGGCTGGGGGACAGGGCCTGTCTGGTAACCCTAGGTTGTGGCCAGACGTGCCACTTGGTGCCGTCAAGAAGCACTTCTATTTCATGAAGAAGAAGAAGAGATTGGATTTATATCCCACCCTTCACTCACTTGAAGTCTCAGAGCGGCTTACGAACTCCTTTCCCTTCCCCTCCCCACAACAGACACCCTGTGAGGTAGGTATTTGAAATGGAGTCGCTTGATCAAACATCCCAGTACTATCCATTTCACTGCGGGATTAGCCGATCACTGCACAATCAGATGGTGCAGATGGATGAAGATTTTATTTTATTTTATTGCCTGCTTTTGTGCATATGTGTAAATGAAGGTGCAGTTTTTTTGCATGTGCATTTTCCAACTTCTGGGAGTTGAGTCTCCACTTTGACTGCTCACTGATCCTTCCATGGAGCACTGTGATCCCCTTGGTTCACAGTGAGCCATGGTTGCCTGAAAATATCACTCCCTTTCCTGCTCACTTTCAAAGCTGGCCTAGAGATGGGGGTGATTATGCGGTTATGCACATATCACTAAGTGAGCAAAAGAAAATGGCACCCAGTCAGGATGGAATGAGCAAACCATCCCAATGGCCTGACAGCACAACTGAGTGATCAGACTAGGGAACCTACCAGGGGAGAGGTGATCCTGGATTTGGTCCTAAGTAACGCCCAAGACCTAGTGAGAGATGTTAAAGTGATTGCACTGCTTGGGAACAGTGACTATAATGTTATTGAGTTCAACATTTCTATAAATAGGGAGTTGCACAAAAAGACTTGACACAACCACTTTTAACTTTAAAAGGGGTAACTTCTCTGATATGAGGGGACATGTGAGGAGAAAACTGAAAGGAAAAGTAGACAGGGTCGAAACCACTGGGGAAGCTTGGAGACTATTTAAAATTACAATCTTAGCGCTCAGAGAAAATATATACCGCGGGTTAGGAAAGGCACAAATAGGTATAGAAAAAAGCCTGCATGGTTAACAAACAAAGTAATGGAAGCTGTAAAAGGTAAGAAGGATTCCTTTAAGTGGTGGAAAGCTAGTCTCAGTGAAGCTGATAAAAGGGAACACAGGCTGTGTTAAATAAAATGCAAGTCTGTGATCAGGCAGGCAAAAAGGGAATATGAGGAGCATGTCGCAAAAAACATAAATATCAACAATAAAACAAATACATTAGAAGTAGGAAACCAGCCAGGGAAGCAGTGGGGCCCTTGGATGACCAAGGGATAAAAGGTGTACTGAAGGACGATAGGGAAATGGCTGAGAAGCTAAATGCATTTTTTGCCTCTGTCTTCACTGTGGAAGATGAGAAGTGCTTGCCCACTCCAAAACCGCTGATTTCGGGAGGGGTGTTGAAAGACCCGAGTCAGATTGAGGTGACGAGAGATGAGGTCCTATGACTGATAGACAACTTAAAAACAAATAAATCACCAGGCCCGGATGGCATACATCCAAGAGTTCTTAAAGAACTCAAATGTGAACTGGTGAATCTCCTGACAAAAATATGTAATCTTTCCTTAAAATCTGCCTCCATTCTTGAGGACTGGAAGGTAGCGAATGTCACTCTCATCTTTAAAAAGGCTTCCAGAGGAGATCCAGGAAATTACAGGCCAGTCAATCTGACGTTGATACTGGGTAAGTTGGTGGAAACTGTTATTAAGGAAAAAATTAGTAGGCACAAAGAACACTAACAGGTTAGTGAGACAAGATTTTCCCTTACAGAACCCATGCTGAGTCTTTCTCAATAGATTTTGTTCATCAGTGTTCTTTGAGGGAGTAAACTAACATGTGGACAAGGGGGACCCAATAGATGTTGTTTACCTTGAATTCCAGAAAGCTTTTGATAAAGTTCCTCATCAAAGGCTCCTAAGTAAGTTCAATAGTTATGGGATAAAAGGACAAGTCCTTTTGTGGATCAAAAACTGGCTAATTAAAAGGAAACAGAGAGTGAGTATAAAAGGCCAATTTTCTCAATAGAGGGAGGTAAGCAGTGGGGTACTGCGGGGATCAGTACTCGGTCCGATGCTTTTTAACTTGTTTATTAATGATTTGGAGTTGGGAGTAAGCAGTGAAGTGGCTAAATTTGCAGATGACACGAAGTTGTTCAGGGTGGTGAGAACCAGGGAGGATTGTGAGGCACTCCAAAGGGATCTGTCGAGGATGGGCGAGTGGGCATCAACATGGCAAATGGGGTTCAGTGTGGCCAAGTGCAAAGTGATGCACATTGAAACCAAAAATCCTAACTATAAATACACACTGATGGGGTCCAAACTGGCGGAGACTGACCAAGAGAGAGATCTTGGAGTCATAGTAGATAACTGACTGAAAATGTCGAGACAGTGTGCGACTGCAATGAAAAAGGCCAACGCTATGCTGGGAGTTATTAAGAAGGGAATTGACAACAATTCAGCCAGTATCATAATGCTCCTGTATAAATTGATGGTGCAACCTCATTTGGAGTACTGTGTACAGTTCTGGTCACCACACCTCAAAAAAGAGAGCATTGGAAAAAGTGCAGAAAAGGGCAACTAGAATGATAAAACGGTTAGAACACTTTCTCTATGAAGAAAGGTGGAAGCGCTTGGGGCTCTTTAACTTGAAGAAATTATGGCTGAGGGGTGACATGATCGAGGTTATAAGATTATGCATAGGATAGAGCAGGTAGAGAAAGAAGTACATTTCTCCCTTTCTCACAATATAAGAACTTGTGGGCACTCCATGAAATTGCTGAGCAGTCGGGTTAGAACAGATAAAAGGAAGTACCTCTTCACCCAAAGACTGATTAACACGTGGAATTCACTACCACAGGAAGTGGTGGCGGCTATAAGCATGGACAGCTTCAAGAGGGAATTAGATAAAGATATGGAACAGAGGTCCATCAGTGGCTATTAGCCACAGTGTATGGATAGGAACTCTCAGTCTGGGGCAAGTGATGCTCTGTATTCTTGGTGCTTGGAGGGGGCAACAGTGGGAGGGCTTCTAGTGTCTGGCCCCACTGCTGGACCTCCTGAGGACACCTGGTATTTTTGGCCACTGTGTGACAGAGTGTTGGACTGGATGGGCCATTGGCCTGATCCAACATTGGCTTCTCTTATGTTCTTAGGGAAAATCCATCTGTGGCCTGTCAGCAAGCATTAGGACCAGAGTTTTCCAGGTGTCTTTTTACTCCATTTCAGGGGTGGGCCAGGACGGAATGCTGACAACTGCAGAGCCTTTCACAGATGTTGCTGTCTGATCATACACTTTTGATCCATCAGCCATCAGCTTCGAAGTCGGATCTGAAGAGACGTCTGATCACAGCCTTTGTCTAGACTCCCAGCAGAGTCACTCAAGGTGAATGGTCAAAGCTGAGACACCAGACTAAAATGCATCAACCCCCTTCAGGAATGCTTCCCCTACACACCAAAATTATAAAGAGGCTTCTGATTGTGGCTTGGAAGCTTGGTTTTGAATGTTATGTGATTTGGAAGCATCTAAATTAATTGAAGGGTGATGGGGGGGGGGGGGAGCACCCAAGCATAGGGCTAGTTCCTTTAGCAACAACCATGATTTGGTTTTGTATGCAAACCAATTCTTCAAGTAATCCAAGTAAGAATCAGCAATTTTAGCCTAAAGTGCAAAGATGTTTAGAAAGTTTAAAGTCATAGTTCAGTAACTCCTGGCCTATGAGTGAATTCAGTTGGAAGCAATCTTGGGGAAGCTGTGTAACGTCTTGCAGTTACTTAGTCATGACTAAGTAATGAACCTCATGTGTACGCAGTATATCAGGGAGAGAGAGAGAGAGAGACTATTTAACTTAATAGTCCGTGCTGCTCCTTCAATATGGTGTTCTTGTTTGTCTTCACCAGATCAAATTTTTGGTTCCTGTATGCAAAATGTGTGTGAACATGATGGCTCCACAGTTCTGTTGAAAAACAAGGTGAGTAACCTAAGAGTCAACATTTTTCCTTATCTTTCTTCCCTCAGATTTTCAGCTATATTTACAACTGAGGCTGTTAAATTAACCATTCCAGTTTATTCCCCAGAGATCTGCTGGAGCTAAAAATATACCTTTGTATAAAATGCCATTTTTACTTCTTGCCCATCTCTTTCCTTTCCCCATTTTTCTCACATTCAAGTAATGATAGTAGTTTGTTTTGTTTGGTAAGTCAGCATTATTGTCTAACCCCCCCCCCCCACACACACACACACACACTGTAACTTGTAAGTAGCCATGTTAAGTCTCTTGCCATTTGTAACTGTTAAATGCATGTCGTTTTTTTCCCCTTTCTTGTTTACTGGTCCAATTTAAACCCATATTACTTAACTGCTATATTGAGACCATTTTAAAATGTAAACATTTAGTTTCCTTCCTTCTTTTCTTCCTACCTTCCTTCCCTTCTTCTGCAGACATACCTTCTTCAGTCCTTTCTTCCAGGTAATTTTCAGTAGAAGATGAAATTAGTTGCCAATATACAATATATGTTGTAGAGAATTGTAAAGCTTTATCCCCCATCTGATGCACATTTACAACCTCTTCTGGGGATCTAGGGAATCATACGCGAGATACAGATGTTTTTAGAATAAGTACAGGCAGTCCCATTACCTAGTGTCTTGTGAGTGAGAGCCTAAAATCAATAGAAGCACACCAACAAAATAACCATGAAGTTAATCATAAAGCAAAACACTGCTTTTATCTAATCATTATCTGGCATTACTGTGAAAGATGCAATAACATTGGTGTAGAACTATCTAATCTGGGGATTCATGTTTTACTTGTATAGCAGAGAATAATTGGGAAAATTATTATTCCCAGAACATTAGATAGGTATGAAATAAGACAATACCAAAACAGAAATAAGCAGCATAATGTTTGAAAGAAAGGAGTATGTTTATTAAACAAGTGTCCCTTTATGGTGTGAATAATTTTAGATGGGAATAAAAGGAGAAAATGGAAGGAAAATATAGAGGTCAGCTGCTCAGAAAATTGGTTTTATTTTCACAATTTAGCTTTATGGCGTATGATTGGTATTGTGGCAAACATTGAAAAATTGCTATCTCCGAATGTTTAGCTCTTATTTTATTATATGTGTCTTTGTTTAATCTGAGGTTAGCTTTTTACATTCACTGTTCCCCACACTGATATGCATATATCAATGACATACTGATGCAATAAAATATATTGATACAGTAGAACAATAACATCACTTAAACATTAGGCAAAAGATGAAACCCATCCATAGTAATCAAACCATAATCAACAAGCAACGAGTTTTGTAATCACTAGAAGCCTGTCTGAACCATTGAGTCGTTACAGGTCCTGGATCCTAGGAATCAACAGGTATCTGGTTCTGGTGTCTCGAAGACAGTAGCCTGCTTGATAAAAGATGGATTCACCAGTCAGTTATCAGTAACTCATGATTTCGATTCTGTTCTCTGAGCTTGGATCGTAATGAATGTGACTAATCAGTAACTGATCTTAGTAAGTGGAGGGATAAGACTCAAATATCTCAAGCAAAGGCCGCTGAATACCTTAATGCAGCCCCATAGCTGGACGATTTTCATTGGGGAACACTGGGGGGGCATGACATCACTGCTGATGTCACCAAAAAAATAAAATAAAAATAGAAGAGCCGGTTCACACAGAGAGGCGGGGTGCTCAGCTGGTGTGGAATGGTGGCAGCATAGGAGACAGATGGTAGCATAGGAGACAGATGGTAGAGATTGATAGAAAATAGGGCAAGCCTCCATTGGAGCCAACTTCTGGCCCCATTTCCCCCCACCTCAGCAGCATCCATCTTTGCGGCAGGAGAGGGAGTGGAGGACCATCTCTTCCTTTCTCCTGCCTCTCCCTCCCCACCTCTGGAGACCACCTCCTGCCCTCTCCTCGGAGCAGCAACAGATGGGTTCCTGAGCCATGCTTGGCAGTGTTCTCCTCAGCTGTCCACCCTCAGATGGGTTGAACCCAGTGGCTGGAAAGGCTTGCCATGGGGCAGTTGCAGCAATAGGGAGCTGGTTCCTCATTCTTGCTGCTCTCCAGCACCGCCTTGGCCACTTGTGTGACTTGCTCCTCACCATGCTCATCTGCCCGCCACCACCTTCACCACTTTTGCCTTTGCTGCCTCGCATACCACAGTCACTTGGCATAGTGTACCAGATTTCCTCCACTTAAACAATTTGAAGGTACTCCAGTTGAGCTTGCCAGAGGGCTGAGGTGGCTCACCAACTGCAGTGGTCTCCCCACAATCGCAGTGCATGTCTATGGTGGTGGCAGTGATGGCAGAGGAGGTAGCCTTCTCCTTCTGCAGCCCCCCATGGCTGCCTGCACCCAAGTTCCCTCACTTGCTTGCTTACTGATAGCCTTGCTGCTGCTGCTGCTGCCGCTGCCTCCTGCTCTTCTCCATGGCAACAGAGGCAAGGCTAAGCAGCTTTCCTTGGGCTTCACCATGTGGGGGTACAATTCAGTGGGGGGCATTGAAAATTTGGGAGGGGACATCGCCCCATATGCTCTGAGCTAGCTATGGCCCTGCCTTAATGGTAAGTAATGTGCCTTGAGTTTAACCCAGAAGCATATAGGTACCAGTTGTTGTCATTCAGGACCACTGTTATATAGTCACTAGCAACAGAAATTAATCTGGCTCTCTTATGCTCAACCAGCTATGGCCTTCAAAAACAGCCCCACAAATCATGTATTACAGTAGGGTGGGGGTAGGCAAACCCCAGCATGAATGGTGACAGCAGCACACACAAAAAAAAAAATTGCCTGGTATTCAGGGCCAGATAGATGTCTGCTCAAGGAAACAAAACTTTGGCAGTACAGCTGGAGCCAGTGGTACAGAAGAAGGCAACAGACATTGCTTGTGCGCATCACCTCCCAGACCTTGGTGAATCAGCCATAGCTGATGACATATAACACTGCAGGTGGGACTTTTTAAGTTCAACAAGTCTAAACAAATAGGACTGAACAAACTTTACTGCAAGTACACCAGTGATGTGGTACTATAAGTGTTGCAGTCCTGCCGTGCATATACTGTGAATACAGTGTGATGTTAAATTACATCCAGGCCAATTAGTTTGTGGATCATGAAGATATTATAGCAATGTATTGAAAAGTACATACCAATCTACATGAGAAGAGGTGCTAAATGGAAACGAAGTCCTTTAGCAACATGTTGTTGTTTTTTAATGGAAATAATAATACTAGTAATAGCCTGTAGTGCTTTTCCTTTTCAAAATACTTCACATACATAATCTTAGTGATCCCTTCAACAACCCTGCAAGATAGGGCAGTATTATTATCCCCATGTTATAAAGGGGCTGGAGTGGGGCAGAGAGACAGTGGTTATGGCAGGCTGGTAATATCACAGTTTACATTGCTAAAATATTAAAAAGACATTCAAAGAAAGTAGGTTAACTATTGGTATGATGATGAAATTAGTATATAAGGAGGCATATGAAAGCTTATTATCACTGTTCCAGGTTGATTTGTGTGCTTTGTCCCTTCTGCTTACTGGAACCTTAAACCAGCGTATGGCTTCAGCCAGCAGAGATGTATATAAAAACTAATCTCTGTGCATGTGATAAAAAATCCCGCTTTATCACTGTATTTATAACTTCGTGCTTGGTATGCAGTTTTCTATTATTGTGGACTTGGATTATGATTCCTTTACATTTACTTCTGTTTTGTTTACTCGACAAGTTGTTTTCTCTAAAATCTGGCATAGACTATCGCAGGACAGCAGTAATTTATGTGAAGCTAAACCCAATGTTTATGAAAGCTTCTGATGACATTTTAAACTGGGGGTGGTATTAGGAAGCAGCATGCAGAGGTGCCAAGTCTCCCGGCATGGCTAGGACTCAACAGATTTGAAGCCCTTCTCCTAATGGCCAGATCTGCCTCCAGCCAAGTTATTCAACTGCAGAGTCATGGGAAATACTTATGTACCAATTATGGGAAAGGCACATTTAATGAAAACTGTATATTTACTTCCATAGCCTTAGTAAGATGGCCTAAATACTCGGCGCAGCTGGCATATTGGCTGCTGTAGGGAAGCTGTGTGTCCCCCCTTCCCCCGGTCTACACACTGTAACTGTACACAGAAACTTTTCACACATTTTGTTTAAGACAAAGCATAATTCTAAGAAAAGCGTTATCTTACTAGCCTAACCTTAAAACTAGAAGAGCCAAGCAATTTAGCATAATAGAGCCAAGGGGCAGTTTGTTTGCTTCCATCAGTCTAATAGGGGATTTCTCGGTATTGCTTTATGGAGATACTTGTAGCACCCAGGGACTAACTTGAGCAAATGTTAGCATGTGAACAGGCAGTTGATAACCCTAAACATAACATTCAGTTGCACTAAACTGAATCAGTCAGAGAGGCTGAACTCAGCTTTTGCCACTTTACCAGGATAGGCCAGTAGCTATCCAAATCTATTGTGACAGGCACTGTGCTCTTGATTCAGCAGTGTTACATTGGATAAGAACAGGACAAGAGCTCAGCATAGTGAAGCATTGCCAACCAGCCTATCTTGACTATTATTCATGCTAGTACACATTCTCTGACTGTATTGCAAACCAGTGAGATGATAAGTAACAACAATGTATTTTTTTAAGGAACTAAGACTGCACTTTCCTGAGAGTAAGCCCCCTTGATTAATATAATTCTCAGTAGAACAAAGTGAGTCCAGCGGCATCTTTAAGACCAACAAAGTTTAATTCTGGGTATAAGCTTTTGCATGCATGCACATTTCATCAGATAAATGCACACTAAATTTATACCCAGAATTAAACTTTGCTGGTCTTAAAGGTGCCACTGGACTCAAACTTTGTTCTGTTTCTTCGGAGCAATTTGGCTACCCAACTGAATCTACACTCCTAAGTATATCTACTTAGGATTGCTTCATAAATGTATTCTCTGGTAATTGCACATCAGCTTGGGTCGGGGTCAGTATGTATATCCTCAGACTCATGATTTTGTTAACACATCTGCTAAAAATGTGTTCCAGAATTCTTCCATCACTTTGATCTGCTTAACAGTGCTACCCGAAGCAGAGCTACGTCCTGTGAAGAAAAGGAAGCAAGGAGGAAGGCCTCTTTGGGTGCTGAGTCCATTAGAACAGACAGAACTCTTAAATGAAGTCTGGAGGAGGCAGCGATTAACCATGTGCTGGCCTGAAGACCTGGAGGAAGCTGAAAGGTAAGGGAAACTGTGTAGAGAATTATAACATCCTAAGTTAAGGATGCTGTCCTATATTTTAACATCTGATAGGGCATGTATAGGGAGGGGGACAGAGGAATTGCATTTTATCTGTTTCTTTTGAATCCCTTGCTCAATCTGGTGCTGGGCTGAAAGTATGCTTGTGAACATTTTCTTTTTAATAACTACTTTATAACTTTTGATGCTGGTTGTGGTTCTCTGTACCACATAGACTTCATCATCTTGGACACACTATTTTAAAAGAAGTGCCATGGGAAAGAAAGGCAATTGGCAAGTGGCTATTCCTACCGGGGCAGCAGGAGACACAGAGGCAAGGCCTCAGAAACTTGAAAGGGAAGCTGGGAGTCCTGACCCTCCCAGTGGGTAATTCCTTGCAAAGGTCAGGTCACCACCAGTGGTTACCCAAGTGAGAAAGAAAAGCCTCACCAGGTGTTTGGAAAACCTAGGGAGGGCAGGGGGGAACAGGGCCTGCAGGCCGGAACAGGCCCATTCTACCACACATCCTTTTAAGTCCACTGTAGACAGTAGGCTTAGAATAGTGTAATTATGCTTAGGATAGCAGTCATTCTTTTTTTCTCCATCAACAGCATGCACATTCTTAAATTGAAGATTACAAACTGCCCTGCTCCTAGTCCCATTTAGTGCCATTTCCCCTTTTCATCTTTTTTTAAAAATCCCTAATAATTATTCTATGAAACTTGTTTTCTCCCTCCTGCCTGTATTGCATGCCTAGAAAACCTTGGCTGTTCTCTTGGACATTGTATTCTAAGATAATTTTGGTGCTTTGGCTTTTCACCTTTTTGTGTCAAGTTCATTCCACTTACTTATGTAGTATCACTGCATTATGGCCTAGTTTGCTATAGAAAGAAGGCAGGAATATGATAACCTTTGGTATTACCAGTTTGGTGCAGTGCTTAAGTGCACGGACTCTAATCTGGGAGAACTGGATTTGATTCCCCACTCTTTCACTTGCACCTGCTGGATGACTTTGGGCAAGCCATAGCTCTGTACCAGCTGTTCTCTCAAGGACAGTTGTCTCAGAGCTCTCTCAGCCCCACCTACCTCACAGGGTGTCTGTTGTGGGGAGGGGAAGGGAAAGGCTTTCATGACCTGACTGGAGAGTGATCACTAGATGAATTGTTTCCCCTGTGTGGGGCATAATATTTGAAGCTAACACTTATAGAAGCCTGATGTAAAGTTCCCATCTCTTGTTCTGGTAGAAGTAGTGGCATGGAAGAAGACCTATAGATTCGAAATGGGAGTTATTCCAGAGAATCTCATCCCAACCATCAACTCGGTTTATGAATACCCATGCAAAAATAACTGGACTGCAATCTTGTGGCTACATATTTATTTTGTTCTGTTGAAACAACACTGTAGAGTTTGATATAAGTTTCCTTAGATGAGAAGAAGGCTTCAGACTTTGATTAGTGGAATGGTAGGAAAGGGGTAGGATCCACACCGTGACCTCTCATTCATCCTATGGGGTTAACCAATGAGACAAATTAGATGGGAGAAAATCTTTGTGTCAGTGATGGCTCAGTTGCATCAGGATTTGTCAGGTAAGGATTGTTGGTCCAGAAGAAGAAGAGGAGGAGGAGGAGGAGGAGATTGGATTTATACTCCACCCTTCACTACCCAAAGGAGTCTCAGAGCAGCTTACAAGCTCCTTTCCCTTCCCCTCCCCACAACAAACACCCTGTGAGGTAGGTGGGGCTGAGAGAGCTCTGACAGAAACTGCTCTTTTTCAAGAACAGCTGTGCCAGAACTATGGCTTGCCCAAGGTCATCCAGCAGGTGCAAATGGAGGAATGGGGAATCAAATCCGGTTTTCCCAGATTAGAGGCTGCGCACTACACTGGAACACTGGATTAGACAAACTCATAGTGGATTTACAGAAGTGATAATGAACTGGAACTTTCAAGTTCCAGTCCAGTCCAGTACAACTTTTCAAGTTCAAGTCCTGTGGCACCTTTAAGACCACCTTTAAGACCAACACCTTTAAGACCAACAAAGTTTTATTCTGGATATAAGTTTTCATGCACACAAAAGCTTATACCCAGAATCAATTTTTGTTGGTCTTAAAGGTGCCACTGGACTCAAACTTTGTTCTGCTGCTTCAAACCAACACGGCTAACCACCAGAATCTATTTTCAGGTTCAGAGGTAGTTTGCCTCTGGATACTATGAGCTAGGAACAAACAGGAGGGGGGAGACAAGTTTAATGGAAAAGAGCCAGGGCTGCCAAAAGCCAGGACTACTTAGAATGGCTTAGAATTCTGACTACTTGTCAGAATGGCAAATGGGGGGGGGGGGGACACACTCTCAGAAAACAAGGTAAACAATTAACCAAATGCTAAATGAAGCATGGTAGGAAAACACTCCTCTACGTATCTGGGATTTCTCATTTCAACCTTTTGTTTAACTGGAAAACATAGCAAGTACTGTCTTGCTATAGTAGAATAGAGCAAAAAAGATAAAGCAAGAGGTTTTGGATTCCTAGAGAGGATTGCCAAGATTTAACCAACCATAACAGCAAAATGTGGCAGGTGGACTACATGATTTCTCAGTGACCACAGAAAAACCCAGACCCTGGGAATTTTGTCTCCCTGATCTTCAGCTGCGCTGGAAAGGTCTACCACCATCATACCCTTTATTTAGGCTTCAAAGAAGCATCTATTGACTACTGCTGGACCAATCTGTTGATATAGCCCTATTTCCTTTATAAAAATGCCTCCTGAACAATTCTGCTTAACATAAGGGAGCCTTTGCTTCAGCATTGAGGCCTATCTAAGTGTTAATGATGACCAACACCAGCGACCCCATGTCTTAATCTCTGTAATACTGTCTAGTAATATAGAATGTGATGTGATGTTCTCATGCCTCAAGTTTTCGTGTCCCCGTCAAGCTGCAAGCAGTGGAGTAGGGCAGAAGCAAAGGTCAAGTATGATAATATCATGTCATGCATTGTGTATTAGTGGATGTTATGAAGGCGGAAGAGAGGAGGAAGAGGAGATGTGGCAGTTTTTTAAAGTGGCAGCCACTCATTTACCTTATGTCTGGTTCCGCCTTTGGGATTAAGGATATATAGGGTATATAGGTTAGCAAACCAGAAAGCATGACTTCCACAGAAATTTGCTCCAGGACATCTCTTATTTTAAAGTGAAGTTCTAATTATTGGGGGGAGTTTATGACATGGAATGTTCTGCAGCCTAAGAATGCAGCTGTTAGAGTTCAATTGAATTCAGTGGGACTTGCTTTTGGAGAAGTCCTTAGTATGGTGCTGTCCATGTTCTTTGGGGTCCAAAGTTTTTAGCCTTATGTGAGGGAATGATGCTACTGTATTTATCTTGGAAGCCCTGTAATGAAAGTGGACGTCACTCTTTGTCTTCTGCTCCCAAACCCTGGCTGCCAATCTTTACAGGCATGAAAGATTTATTGTTATTTGGACATTGCATCTCTGTTGGTTTTCTTTCTCAAGCACAAGATGCTATGGCAGGAATTATATACAAAATTACATATTTGACTTCCTGCCAAAAAGTCTTCCTGAGATCCATAACCTTGTATAAAGATTTAAGAAAGACCTTTAGTCCACTTCTGAGAAGGTCCCTTGCTTAAAAAAAACCAAACCTTTATCTCTCAACTTTACTTCCTAGCAGCTGTTATATTTTTTTGCTGTCGTTTGTTTGACAGCATCCAGTTATAGGTTCCGATGTCTGTTTAAAGAAACAGGGAGGTTGTTGGCTTTAAAATCCCCTTACTGCTTGTGTGTTCAACATTTTCCCAGGCTTTTCTGCATAGTTTGCCAAGCAAAGGGACTGACCTTTTGCAGCAAACACTTTTTCATTTTGAAATGCTCACTTTGATTTTTGTCCCATTTTATTCTCATTCCAAACTGTTTACAGCCCACTAAAAATGACTGTGAATTATATGTTTGTGTAATGGATTCCTTTTGTGGTTGGAGAGGAATGTTTACTTTGTACAATTAGTTATCTTTGGGTAGATTACAGTGACCTGGGAAAGAAGGCTAAGATGATTATGGTACCTTAAGTATTTCCTTTTGTTGTCTCCTGCAGTGGCTGTTGAACATGTTATTTACTGAGTTCCAGACTAGTAATGCTGTACAGGAGCAAGGCAAGACCCTCTATACATAATTTTGTCCAAATTGTTTTGCATCCACCTTAAACTGTGGAGAAGGATTGGATCCAAATCTTGAAGTTGTGTGCAAAGAGGTCACGGGAGCCACCTTTCCTCTTTCGGAAGAGCTCCTTTGAATGTAACCCCACAGTTTCAGTGCAACCCCATAGTTTCATCCCCTAGGCGATTGGCAATTTAGAGTGCTTAGACTTTGGTGTTTTGTCGGCTGAAGTCAGATCCCATTGTTTCAGATATTTGAGAGCAGTTTGGAAGAGGTATTGCTGATTATGATGCATACACTTATCCTACTTAAGCTTTGGTAAACAAATTTGCAGGATTTTGTTTTGTTTCAAAACTTTCAAAACCTGTTTAAGCAGATGTGCAAAGAATTATGTGTCTGGGAATTGAACCACATTCAGCTGTCTAAAAAAACTAGAATCTATAACCAGCTTACTTGAGTTTGAATCATAGAAAATCCTGAGCAAAATTATCACTACTCAGTTCTGAAAGATGGATGTTTCATGACTTCTGATACATTATCAAATGTTGGACTACCAGTTTATAAAGCAGATCTGTCTTGTAGTCGATGATGATACTGACAGAATGTGCCACTCAGAGATGTGATAATAGTGTTTGTCACCATTACAAAGAACTCCTCATGACTCTCCCTCAAGTGTGTGTTAAGGTTGTAAGTTTAACAAGAAACAACATAAACCTTGCCCGTATTCTTAGTCTTTTCAGAGTTTTCATTCACACTGTCCATGAAAGCTCAAGGCAGTTACCAACATTTTAAAACAATGCAATGATGCATTACAGGAAAATGTATCTCTTAAAATCTATGCATTCCCAAGCATAAAGTAAATACCCAAATTACAAAGTATTCAACAGTTTCTAGAAGGAATTTAAAGACAAACTTCTGTGAGAAGATTACCATATTTTTGTATATTTATTTATGTTTATATATGACTTTTCCAGATGCACTCAGAGCAGTTGCCATGTGTAAAGTCTGATAAATAATAGCTAAAATTCAGTCAATAAACCATCATAAAGTTAAAACCAGTAAAAGACAAAATCTAAATCATATTCAACCCAAAGACCATCTTAAGAGCACTTCCTTGCACCATCTCTAAACTGGATCAATGAAGTCTATCATATTACTTAGTAGCCCATACCACAAGAATGGAAGATGCCACAGAGAATTTCCTTGCCCAAGCAGTCACTTTCCTCACCTTTGGGTGTGTGTGTGTGTCAGGGATTCTGTTGTATTGTATTGTATTGTATTGTATTGGGAAAGGTAGTCCTTCACATTATCAAATACATTAAACTGGAATCATTGCTTAGCTATCATAAATAATTGTATCAGTTAGCAAGCAGTGAGTCATCTATATATCTAATAGCCAAGATGCCCCCTGCATGCGGATATCTAAATCCACACATTGGGGGCACCAAGGGGGCAAAGAGATTTTCCTGCACACTTGGGGGACTCCCCAGGTGTGCAGAAAAATCTGAAAAGTAAAAAAAAATATTCGAGGGATACTTAAATCCCCCCCAAAGTAAAAAGTGTCCCTTGCACATGCGCAGGGGACGGAGTTGAAACAGTCCCTCACCACCATTGGGGGGCTGCGGGAGAGAAGGCTTGGTGCTCAGTGGCTCAGAGCTACGTGGGCCTCGCCATCAGTGCCGAGGGGGCAGGGGAGAAAGGGAGAAGGCTTACCTGCTGTGGCTTCCTCCTCCAAGTGGAGCTCCCCCCATGAGTATTGCAGGTCCCCGCCTCTTGAAATCATATATTTGTATGTTCTTTCAAAGGATATCCTACTTCATCTACCACGTCTAATTCATGGTTACTAGCCATCCACATTACAACTTTAAAAAGTGTGTGCTGGCTGCATTTTTGTGCAGTAGATCCTGAGCTTGGAGTAAAGGGTGTCTGTGGCCAGAGATCTCCTGTGCCCTGGGTCCCAATACCAACATTTCAATAATGTGTTTGAATGGTGATATATTACTTAGACAATACAGCACAGTAAGGTTTCCAAGGAATTTTAACATATGGGCACACAAAAAAAGTGGAACATATTCTCGGAATTGTTCACCTAAATAAAACGTTCATCTTCCAGTGAAATGTGCCAAGTGGGTATTTACATGTTTGTGTTAGACCACAGAATGCAGTGGGAAAAGGATAAAAGCTAGCAACAAAATTTTCAGCAAATTTTGTTTCCTTGGCATGGGTACTACAAAATTTCTGCTGGCACAAAAGGGAAGAGGAGCCACTTTTGATTCCTGAAAAGGCAATGCCAGGTACAACTGGACCTTCATGGACAAAAAACTGCATGGGATGTGGCTTCAGTTAATGGGGGAATCATATGAACTATCATATAGTGCATCAGTACCCTGAATGAAAGAGATGTAGACTGAGAATCGCAACTGTGCCCGTTCTGAAATTGGCTTTAGAAATTCTCCAAATGAAATCAGAAAGTTAAATTGCAGAGTCAACCCATGAAACAATAAGAAAAATGGAGCAGGTGATACTTATTTTATTTATTTCAGAATTTATATTCCACCTTTCTGCTCAGTGGGGACATCAAGGTGACCAGCAATTAAAAGTGCAATATTATAAAACAATCATAAAACCAATTTAATACTGTGACAGATTGCACAGAAAAGCAGGTTTCAAAATGCTGCTATTTCAGAGAGACTGGGAGATCTGGAGTTAATCTGCCCTGGAGTGGAGAGCTTGTATGATTGGCTGTTCTACACATTCTCTGGTTGGCCAGTATCTGCTGAGAGCAAGTATAACATTAGCTGTTCTGGAGGGGAAAGGGTTTTTCATCTTTGGTCTTCTGAAAGAGGAAGGGATAACTGGAGTCAGTGTTCTGACAGGGTTAGTCAGAAGGGTCTTCTACAGTATTGCCCTAACAGTATTAGAAGTACTCTGAGGGAGAATTGTGATTCTGAGTCAAGAAAGCTAACAACAACAAAAAAGACTGTTTTACACACACAACAGATACTGGAAAAGAGATTTGGCAAGGGTGACTAGGTTGTTAGGCTGTAACTTATAAGCAAGCCAAATAGAAAAGTGTTATTGCTTCTTAAGGAAAAGAAGAGTAATTCCTGCCAGTAAAAAGAGGTCATGCTTTGAGAAGAACCTAGGTCTGTGGTAAAGGGAATAAGCTTTAGACTTCTCAGAGTTAGTGGAAAGCTACAATTTTCCAAAGGAAGAAACTAGAATTTCTAAGGAGAGACATCTAGGAACTCTAAGAAAGAGCTATTCTCCATGGAACTCTATTAAGTTTCTGTTTAAGTGCTGGAATATACTAAGAAAAGTACCTCTCATGGAAAAGAACTAGAAATCTCTGAAAAGAAGCTACAACACTCTCTTGTACGTTTTAAGTTTTTGTTTTTCAGTTTACGTTTTAAATTTTAACAGGCCTGTTAAATAAAATCTTTATTCTGTTTTGAAAGTTATTCTGCCTCAAGTGCCATTTTAAAAGTGTTTAAAAACAAGACAGCTCCTGTATTTCCCACAAGTTCCTGTGCTTGGTCAGAAACCTAAACAAATATCTAAAAGTTTAGTCTTTTAAGACAAAGAAGAAATTCACGCTACTCAGAGACAACTCAGTCACTTAGGGGAACTAAAATTTTGGTGGGAAAATCTGCCTGAGAGTTGAGAAGTGACGGGGTCCATTATAAATACTAAGGTTGTGGTCACATGCATCAGATAAAGTGTGTGGGGGGGGAAGAAGCAAGGCTATTTCCTCCAAAGGGAATTTGACCCACAGTTGCGAGATCACACCTCCCTTTGAAGCTGCAGGTGCAGCCCATCAGTGTGTGATCAGATGCAACTGTGGGTGAGTCATGGGATTTTTGCCATTTGTTTTCCATGCACTTAACTGAGGAATCGATTATTTGCACCTCCACACTGAGAGCTCCCTATGGAGTTTGTAATAATGACATTGGGGGGGGGGGTAATGGCACAGCGTTGGGATGGCCTGATCAGACAATCCTGACAGCAGGAGAGTACGGTGGAGCAATCAGACAGGGGAAAGTCCATTCGTGGCCCATCACAACCAGTTTACTACTGGATTTCTCCAAGTGTCTTTTAACTTGACTTCTGCGGTGGAACAGAATGGGTTGCCAACGGCTGCGGGATGTTTCCCAGATGTAGCTGTCTGATCACTCCCTTTAAATCATCCACCTATGTTGGGTCTAATTGTGTATATGATCACAGCCTAAGAGTGAAATACATACATACATACATACATACAGCCTAAGAGTGACATACATACATACATACATACAACACCCAAAATTTAAAACCTGGAGCAGGAAGGAGGGGTCATGGAGGGAATCCCTGTCAGAACAACAACAAAAAAACTTTATCTGCTGGAGAAAGAGAGTGATAAAAGGGGACAAATAAATATTCCAAGGCAGGGAGTTCCTCAGTTTTTGTGCCACAACAGAAAATCCTGTCTCAGGTTGCCACCTGCCTAACCTCAGAAGGCAGGGACACTCAAAGTACATCTCAGAAGATGACCATAGCAATCAGGTAGGTTCATATGAGAGTAGGTAGTTTTTAAGGTATGCTGGTCCCAAACCATATACGATATAAAGGTCAACACCAGGACCTTGATTTGGGCCTAGAAACAAACTAGGAGCCAGTGTAGATGGACTAGAACTGGAGGGATATGCTCCCTATAACCCACTGGAGTCAGCATTCTGGCTGCAACATTCTGTATCAGTTGAAGTTTCCAAACAGTTTTTAAGGGCAGACCCACACAGAGCAGATTGCAGCAATTTAATCTAGATATTGCCAGGCATACCCCACAGTGGAAACATCTTTTCAGCTCATCCCTACAAAATTTTTAACATAATGCACGAGGCATATTTTTAAATAGTTGAACTCGGCCATAACTGTTACTCCCAAAATGTGTAAAGAATGTTCTCATAGGAAGAGATTCTAGAAACCTCCAGCACTCAGGAATTGCCAGATGCAGTCTAACACCTAGTTACTTATGTCCCATTAAAATCAGCAGGGGTTGAGTTTGAATTACTGTGTTGCTTGATGGCAGCTTTTGTTTTTAAAGCTGTTTCCAAAAGAATTGGTTTGCTGATGACTTGCATGCTAAAACAGAGTTCCAAACAATTGCAGTCCAAATGGGAATCTGGACCCATCCTTGTGCTGATTGTAGGAAGTCCAAGTCTGCTATAACAATCAGCTTAGTTGTGCCAACAGTACAGCAAAATAATAATAGTGGCTCAGAACCCCTTGTTCTGTAGGTACCATACCTCTCACTTGCAGTTTGGCAATACCATGGCTCACAACTGTACCATCCAAAAGTGTGCTTAAATGTAACAAAGAAATGTTCACACCTGAATTGTCACCTTATCATTCACAGAAAACCAAAGAGGAGTGTAGTGGCACCTTAAAGGCTAACAGGATTTTATTCTAGCAGAAGCTTTTGTGCACTAGATCTCACTTCTTAATTTTTGGTGCAGCATACTAACACATCTATTCCTTTTGATTTGTGTCATAAAAAGGCTGGCCCAGAAGACGGCACCACCACACACTCTAGGGTGATTTTGGAACATCTGCCAGCAATGTTGATTGATATATGGTCTAGAAATATTATAAATAAATAAATAAATATATCTTTAGTGCCAGCTTGCTTGATAATGAACATTTTCCTCTGTCCACAAACCAGAAATCTACAGGTTCTGTGTTTTTAACTGCTTAATTTACTAACAATGCAGTCCTAAGCAGAGTAATACCCTTCAAAGTCTGTTTAATTCAGTGGGGTAGAAGATTGTAATTTATTTAGGATTGCACTGTAATTTCCTTTATTTTAAGGTTGCTTTAAATCAGAACTCTTCCTAAAATTCATTCCTTTTCCCAGGCCTCCAGTTTTAAATAGTGTTTCCAGCTACCTTCAAGAACAATAGCCTGAAAGTGCCGAGATCATATTGCTCTGCTGAACAATCTGAGCTCTTAGTTCTGCTAATTTTGAAGCACACATTCCTTCCCACTTAGGGATAATCTATTATACTTGGATCCAGGCATGCACTAAAAGCTAATACTTCCATGAAAAATGTGCAATTTGTACAGTTTAACTTTTGACGAGATCCTTGAAGTCTTTTACGATGCTGCCTGGCTCCAAGATTTCAGCTCCTTGTTTTTATGTGCAGCTACAAGGAAGAGAAACAAAATGATGAAAATATACGCATTAAAAGACTCAGCTATTCAGCATATAACTATTTCAAGGAATATTTGTGGATTGTAGAAAAAATATGAGGCTTCTACAAGATATGTTTCATCAGCCACTGAGTGTCTTGCTCAAATGAACACAACTGAAACTAACAATGAGGCTAATAAAGCACATTCCAGTAGTGTTGTCCTGTAAGATGTTGGTGATTTTTAAGTAGAAAATAGGAACAAATGAATGCAGTGTTAATGTCTTGGCAGTGATTGTTGTAGGAGTTCTGTCTTCTGAGTCATTTAATCCTATTATAGCCACCTTTCTCAAAGCAAGAGCCTGTTAATAGTTTTGTGCAAGACCCAAGTTACAGTTGGTTCAGAGGGGTATTTTTTTCTGGGGCCTCTACATCTGTGAAAAAGCCACACTTTGTATCAGTTTTTTGTTTGCTCTGTGTGTTGTTGTTTTTAAATCAAGGAGCTACAAGAGGCAACATCAAGAAAAACCATAATGTACAAATAATAGGGGGCAAAGAAAAAGAAAACATATTACAGAAGTCTAACTGGAAATATATGAGGGATAGAGTTAAGTTACATTAAAAGAAAATTAACAGGAGTACAATAATGGGAAAAGACAAGTTCCTGAGCCTGTTGCCCTCTTTGTCAAAGTTACCTGATACCTGCCTTCATTGAGTAATTTGTTCCAGAGAAATATATCCAGTGCTAGTAGAAAGAAAGCACTAATATGACAAGCCTAGCCAGTAAAAACAAGTGGTTACTGACTCCTCTTACCACAGTAACATTTGCTGTGACAAGGCCAGATTCATGCCTGGAAACACTCCCAGCACTTTCATTGGCATGGCAGAAAGGAGGCATTTAATCCCCTGCCTTTTTCTTCCAAAGTAAAATAAGTCTGTAACCAGGTAGGGTAAAAAGCTCCCCAGAGAGAGAGAGGGTGCGATCACACGGACGTTTATTGCGGGCCTCGCGGCTGTTCCCCATCGCAATTAAAGGGGCTGACTAGACGGGCCGCATCTGTCTCCCGTCTCGAAGCCGCCCCCCCCCCCCCCGCACTCGAGCCCGCTTTTCCAACCACCAGGAAAAACAAGTACCTATCGCGCTTAAAAGAGCAGTGCGGGAGAACCCGGGTTTAAATGCCCGTGTGATCGCACCCCAAGAGAGAGATTCTTTAAGCACATATTAACCAAATGGTTGTAAACACTCACAACAAAATGGAGTAGTATGTGGAAAGTTCAAGTGGCTCCTTCTTAAAATACATGGAGAATTTCACAAGCTATGTTTATGTTGATACAAAAATTTTATTTTAAAAACTAAGGATGTTAGTCAGCCATTGATGTTTTAACAATCCTTAAAAACAGAGCTCTCAACTGGGGTTCAGCGGCTAGAAGCCCTTGCACAGAATCCGGCCCAAGAAAGGTTGCCAACTGATCCCAGGAAGTAGTTAAGGGGACTGATACTGGCTGCATCCTTGTCATTGACAACTCTGGAAATTAAAGCACAGCTATAACATGTTGCATACATAATCTTTAAAAACCTCTTCAAAATTTCATAAAATGTCTCCAGTTTTCACTCGATTGATTGCAACAAGTTACCCTTCCCACAAAGTATAAATCTTCTTGAAAAATACCATTTTTAGTTATTGTTCTTTATTTCCAGTGTTTAACTAGAACTATTTTAGCAGATATTCATACACTGCAAGGCAGGGGACCTGTGAGAAATCTCAGAGGGGAGGCGGTTTGTAAATCCCACCTGACTACCTGAAATAGATTAAATTCTCAGTGTACTGGGAAGGCTAATTTCTCTTACCCCTCCCCCCTTTTTTCTTTATATGATGCTGGAGGGAAATGGTTTTATTTGGCTTTATTTACAAATTCATATTTTTCTACACACCAGGGGAGTCAGGATATAAAGAAATCCCCTCTCCATGGCTCCCCCTGCTGTGTTCCTTTCACCACCCATACAGTAGCCAGAGAGTTTTCTGTTACATTTAACAAATGGAGGGACCTACAAGGACTCACAGGGAACAAGCAATCCCTCCTCCTCCCTTTTCTGGTACTCTGTTTTCCCCTCTCACTCTGTCCTCATCTCCAACCCTCGCTCTGCCTCCACCCCAAAACTTTCCATTATGTACCTTTCATCACACTTCCCCTGGCTTCCCACTGTGTACTTTTATTCTGCCTTCTCAGCCCTCCCATTACACACTTCCCCCCTCCTCTCAGCCAATCCCAACCATTTTTTTCCCCTTTTGCAGACTTTTTCTTTGCAACATCTGTGCATGTATCATCTATCCCTGGGTGTATTTCCTGCACCTTGTGGATTCATGATCCTCATGGGAGGTCCACCATGGGAATCAAATAGATGATGATGATGACAATGACAAAGTCTCTTGCCCTAAGACTATAACCACACTTAATTTAGAAATAAATTTTGTTCAGGTCCCAGTAGACTTCTAATTTTCCTGACCTGGCTGGCCCAGGTTAGAAGAAGAAACTCCAAGAGAGAATATGAGGCATGAAATTAAAGTAAGAGCCCCAAGATATTTACTGTGATCAAGGAGTGTTCTTCATAATCCCTGTTTACTTCAGCGATGGGTGAGTAGCAGTAAAGGAAGAGAGCGTTGGTGTGGTTTATCCACTGTGTAGAAATGTTGGCAGGTGCAGCTTGTTGCACATGAAAAACAAAAGCTGCAACTGTTTAAAACTCCCTCTTCTACACAACTTTTAAAAGATACAGAAGCCTTACTCTGCTTTACAGTTGTTCACCTAGCTTTATACCTGCATCTACAACAGGAGATCACTGCAGGCTATGAGGTTTATTTATTTATTTATTTATTTATTGAATTTGTATCCCACCCATCCCGTGAGCAGGCTCAGGGCGGGTCACATCATCGTTCAACAATTACAATAAAGTTTAAAAGCACAATATAAACATTTAAAATTAGTAACTACTGGTAAAAGTTATGACCCATTAATACAGATGGATATAGCCAGTTGCTGATGGATAGATGGCCAGCAGGTAGGAGACAACAACCTCGGGGAGGCCATACGTGGACACCTGCTGCCTCAACCAAAAGTTAAATTTTAGGTCTCTTTGTGTAGCATATACACTATTTCCCTAAATGTTTTGAGATCTGTAGTCATTGGTTGTGAGGAACTGAGGCCAATAAACTCAAGAAATCCTCCTTCCCCTACACAAGTCCTTAAAGGGCCACCATATCTGGAATCTTGAACTATTCTCAAAAAACATGATTCAGGTGGGTAGCCAGGTTGGTCAGAAGCAATAGAACAAAGTTTAAGTCAAGCAGCACCTTTAAGACCATTATGTTTAATTATGGGTGTAAGTTTTCATGTGCATGCACACTTTTCAGAGAGCCAGTTTGGTGTAGATACATGAAGGCTGCTTTCAGACGTGCCATTTGGCACAGAGAGAAAGCAATCCTATCTCCTTCAATGGAAACTGAAACAGAGTTGCACAGTCACACATTCCTTGGTGCTGCGGGCTCAGCCCATCATTGCCTGATCAGACAACACATTTGGACATTTTTTTTAATTTCCTTTTTCCCCCAGCAAGCACATAAATGAAGATTTGAACCCCCATGGCAGTCTGCGACTATGGATTGCTGATGCAGTTATGCACATACCACTAAGTGAGCAAAAAAAAATGGTGCCAAGTTGGGATGGATGGGGTAGCCCATCCTGACGGCTTGAGTGTGCTTTCACAATCAGACAACAGAAAGTCCATCCATGGCCCGTTGGAACCAGTTAAGACTGGACTTTCCCCAGTGTCTTTTAACTCCACTTCTGTGGCAGAGCAGCACAAGGTGCCAATGACTGCAGGACCTTTCCTAGATGTTACTGTCTGATTGTGCCCTTTAAATACAACAGGCAGCTGAGTCAGATC
Source organism: Lepidodactylus listeri (assembly GCA_029233225.1). Taxonomy (NCBI): domain Eukaryota; kingdom Metazoa; phylum Chordata; class Lepidosauria; order Squamata; family Gekkonidae; genus Lepidodactylus; species Lepidodactylus listeri. Next base: position 47,525,370 of record JARCFY010000010.1, on the reverse strand, counting down.
TAAAGGCATGTCTGACTACAGCCTGAAATAGTTTTCTTCAGGCCTTACATATAGGCAGGGGTCCTTTGGGGCCCGAGCGAGGCAGAGCAAAGCTCCACCAGCTCAGGAGTGGCCACTAGGGCAGCAACCGGCCAAATCAGATTCTCTGATCTGATTCGGCCTGCTGCGAATTGCCACCAAAATCCAGCGGCAACTTTAAAAGTGACTGGAGGGGAGGGAGTTTGAGGGAGAGGCTCCAAACTTGCAGGGTAGCTGCTGGGGCCTCTCCTTGAAATACCCACCAAGTTTCAAGAAGATTGGACCAGGGGGGTCCAATTCTACGGGCCCCAAAACAGGTTGCCCCATTCCCTCCATTTTTCTCTAAGGTAGGAAAAAAGTAACACTTTTTCCCACCATAGACAAAAATGGAGGGGATGGGACAACCTGTTTGGGGGCCCATAGAATTTGACCCCATGGTCCAAACTTCTTGAAACTTAATGGGTATTTCGAGGAGAGGCCCCAGCAGCTACCCTGCAAGTTTGGAGCCTCTCCCTCAAACCCCCTTTCTTCCAGCCCCTCATATACCCTATGAGTTTTTGCCATTGATTTCAATGGCCCATAGGGTATAATGGGGCTGAAACTGACATTCCCTTTCTGACACACTTCTGGTGATGTCAGGGGACGTGGCATATGCTAATGAGTTATGCTAATGAGTTATGCTAATGAGCTCCTGCACCTCTTTTTCTACGACAGGACCCCTGCATGTAGGTAGGGAGGGTAGTTGCCAGGAAGGGCTAGTTAGAATCAAGATACATAAATAACTGAGTGATAAGTATAGCTGAGACTGGATTAAAGCAGTTCATAAGACCTGTGAATGGCAGCAAATTAGCATACAAAAACAAAAGTTAACAGATTTTATTTATTTATTAACTCTGATAGTTCTGACCTGTTGAGGGGAGGCCCAGTAGAGAGGGAGGGACATCTGTCACCCTAGTTAAAAGCCTGGCTGAAATGCTCTGTCTTGCAGGCCCTGTGGAACTCTAAAAGGTCCCACAGGGCCCTGATCTTGTATGGGAGCTCATTCCACCAGGTAGGGGCCAGGGCTGAAAAGGCCCTGGTCCTAGTCGAGGTGAGTTGGATTGTAAAGCCCTTCGAGGCTCATAGAGGGAGAGGTGGTCTCGCAGATTTGCTGGCCCCTGGCTGTATAGAGCTTTAAAGGTAAGCACCAACACCTTGAAACAGATCCGGTACTCAATAGGAAGCCAGATGTGAGAACTAAATTTGAGTTCAGTTGCATCTCCAAGACCAACAAAGTTCAATTCTGGGCATAAGTGAGAACTGAGAGACTTCGCAAGTATAGATGCATACTTCCTCAGATATACTAAAACAGATTTACTTAAGTGTTACATATAGATGGGGGGTTGCCAGGAAGGGCTAAATAGAGTCAAGATGCATAAGTACACTTCAGATTGGAATAATGCAGTTGGTACGGTCTGTGTCATGGGTTGCAGTGGTTCAGAGATTAAGACACTGAGGTGCAGACGGGAAGATCAGTAGCTTGGCAGTTCGAGACCCTAGTGCTGCATGACAGAGTGAGCTCCCGTCTCTGGTGCCAACTCCTGTCAACCTAGTAGTTTGAAAGCAAGAAATTGCAAGTAAATAAATAGGTACCACTTCGGTGGGAAGGTAACGGTGTTCTGTGCACTTCAGCATTTAGTCATGCCAGCTACATGACCACGAAGAAGTCTTCAGACAATGCCAGGTCTTCAGCTTGGAAACGGAGATGAGCACCACCCCCTAGAGTCAGATTCGACTAGCTTTTGAACAAGGAAAACTTTTACCTTTAGGTCTGTGAATAGCAGCAAATAGCATATAGACAATAAAAGAGGGTTCTTTCTGTTACAGAATCTGCATTGAACTGTATTTTAGCACATAATTTGCAATCTGCAATATGCTTTCAAAACTTTGAAAAGTGTGTCTGTATTTTTCAGCTGGAGTGTGATCAGTTTTTCACCTTAGCACTATATTATCAAGGTTCAGATACATAAGAAGATTCGGGGGGGGGGGGGGGCGATTTTGTTTGTAATGCTTTTTCGATATCCTGTCTCAATCGTACATGCACTGTTCACAACCCCAGTTAGCACAGACATCAACTCCATTCATTCCCCATTCATATTCTTTCCACTCCACTTTCACATGCACACCATTCATGGACAGTGTTAATGTCTCTACACCCTTACCCCCTGCAACATACATTCCTTTCATTGCCTAGTCCTTTGTGCTGGAAGTATAACTCTAACACAGCTTAGTCAGTGGCTAAAGGCAAACTACAAATTCTTGTAGCCAACAGCTAGGAAATTTTCAAATACTGTACCCTTATCTCAGGTTTTTCCTTCTGTTTGGGGGATTCACACTGTTTTATTGGTAATATATATGGGCTATATTTTAATTTGATAATATATTCATAATTCTACAAATACAATGTCCTAAAAACCTCATCAAAACTAGCTTGCACTTTCCTGTTAGTACATGAAAAATGGAAGGTAAAAGGCACTAGACAGATAACATAAAATTTATATCTCCCCTTTTACGTATTTACTTATTTCTCTTAATTCATTATGTATGTCAGAAACTTTATCTAGGATTGTCAGCTACAGAATGCTTATGTGTGGGAGCTTTATTTTGGATATAGCAAGAACCAGGTACCCAGCTGCCTCGGAATATCTTTCAAGGCTATCTCAGCTGAACCCCTTACTAAAACTAGTTGCAATATGTGCATGCTGGGCACAGCTGCCAGGGAAGTTCTGGACCTTTGAGACCAGCTGGTTTCTTATTGGTTCAGATTTTGCACAGGAAGAGGTGGCTGACGACTTGTCCCCTCAATATATTGGCATATCTAGATGTAGTTATACTACATTATGCAAGGGTTCTGTTCAGGGTTTCATAGTGCAGCAAAATCAGAGAACCGGGAGATAGAGTTAACTTTTCACTAAAAGGAAGAGCTTGAGCAATAGGCTGCTCCTCTTCATTGATTGGCCATCACCAGCAGAGGAAAATATATGATCAGCTGAGTGCTGAGGGGAGTTGTCAGTTAAGCTAATTCTGTATTACCAACAACTTTTACCTCAGCAATCCCAATTCCTGACTCACTTGTTCTTTTGTTTTACGGTTAAACTGCCTCTAGTGCCATTTTGAAAGGGAAATGAAAAGAAGGCTCCTGCTTTTCCACAACAAGTTCCTTGCACTGAGCTAAAAGCCAAATTATATTCTGTGGGACAGGGTAGGACAGAAATCCTTTCAAAACCCTCTATTATTTACATGCTACCAAGGGCTGCTCAGTCACAGCTGGGAACCAAAGAATTTTGGCGGGAAAGTTTGTGCCAGTGTGGGGAGAGTGAAAGGGGTCTGTCATACTTATGTAGTAATGATAGCCTTCATGATGGTTCTTCGTTCATATGTTTTTCATGCACCGTAATAGAAAAGCCATTCAATTTTTTTTTTGCTTTACAGCACTTAGGGCTCAAATGTTAACAGCTCCTATGAGCAGTTTTGTGGTGAAATGCTGGCCATCCTAGAATTACTGCTGAAGTTTGCAGCCAAAAAAGTTAATTCTTGGGCTGTGGATTAGTATATACCAGGTATTTGTGTTTATTTCCATTTCTGTACCCTTGCGCAGTCTGTTTTGTTTGCAGATGCAGTGTCTGTTTTTCATTTACTCAGGGATTTTTTGTAAAAAAAAAGAAAAAGAAAAAAAAAGAGGTGCCGGAACTCTCAAGAGGGAAGTGAAGTTTTCAATCTGTATACTAAAAACTCATTATTTTTAAAACATTAAAAAAAAATGTCCAAAAGGTTCTGGAACTCCATTTCCACAGAAACCTCCCCCCCACACACACACACACACTTACTTATTAAACTTCTTTGTAATTAGATCGATCTGATCTCTGTGAACCACATTAAGTCTCATTTGGTCCATGCTTATGGAGTGAAAAAGTGGGGCAGCCATTAAGCCCTGTTTAGTTCAGAGTAAGCCAAAACATAAATTGTTTTGTTGGTCTTGGGGATATCCTGAGAGAGAAATGGGTGAGTGGAGGAAGAGGGGGTCTAGAGGCTGGAGACCCAAATCGGCTGAGTAATTTTCTCATTCCAGTGGTGCTGAAATGGACACTTGTGAGGTCTATTCCACCACAAATTGCACCAAGCTAGTTTTTCATGTGTGTGACCCAGAGTGGCACCTATGAGCAGAAGTTTATTGAGATGCCATACCTATTAAAGATTACAAATGTGTCTGAAACAAGGTTCCTCTGAAATCAGTGGGGATTGCTTCCATGTATCTGTATTTAAGATCATGATGAAAGTGACTGTAGGTGACCCTTGTTGTGTTGCTCTGAAAAATTCAGATCAGTTTACAATATGTCTGCAAAAGGGGCAAATGGTTGCCATCTTCATATGCTACTGTCTGGAACAGGCAGACCTTAGCCAGATGAAGGAGAATATTCTACAGCTGACTTTTACTGGTAAGTTTATGTTATTCAGTTGTATAGCCAGTAGGGAGTCGTCAAGCTACATGTGCTTTCAAGATTCTTTCAGCTAAATCAGAGAACCAAGACAAAACGCAGTACTCAAGGGTATCATGTGGACCTAGGCAACTCTCTAGAGGGTCTGAGGATCCATAAAGTGGTAAATGGATTACAGCAAGGCATACATGTATAGTAGTCATCCATGACAGTTATAATCTTGTTGCTTAACTCTTTCAGGACATTTATGTGTGACAGAAGAAATAGGAGGAGAGATTATTTCTGTTTCTTCTAGCAGTAAATATTAGTCAACTGTACTTTACTGCTAAGCTGTGTGTGGTTTCAGAAGGGGAAAAGGAACACTGGAATAGAATTAGCTTTAATATATCCCTTTTCTCTCAGATATACTCAGCTCTCTCAGTTGCCATGAATTTATCTCCAGCTGGTGGTTATATCTCACTAGTGTGTGAGGAGCTTGCTTTCAGTCTGTGTATGGTTAGAAGTTTAGAATAATTTGCTAGGGGTTTTTTTTATACCCATGCAATTATGGGTTTAGTATCAGATTATTACAAGCAAGGGACTCACAAGGATATCTAATTTCCCCTCCCGCACCATTTTCTCTTTCCCTTTCTTGGCAGCACCATAGCCTCTGCCCCTTTCCTGCTTCCTTCTCTCCTTCCCACTCATCAGCTTTTCATAGAATCATACCATCATAGAGTTGGAAGGGACCTCCAGGGTCACCTAGTCCAACTCCCTGCACAATGCAGGAAATTCAAAACTACCTTCCCCACACACCCCAGTGATCCCTGCTCCATGCCCAGAAGATGGTTAAAAAAAACTCCAGGATCCCTGGCCAAACTGGCCTGGATAAAAATTGCTTCCTGACCCCAAAGTGGCAATCAGTATTTCCCTGGACATGTAAGAAAGGGCCATGAGAACTAATCACTGATGCAACCCTCCCTCTCATGGTTTGCCTAAGTTCACAGAATCAGCATTGCTGTCAGCTGGCCATCTAGCCTCTGCTTAAAAACCTCCAAAGAAGGAGAGCCCACCATCTCCCAAGAAAGACGGTTCCACTGAGGAACCGCTCTGTCAGGAAGTTCTTCCAAATGTTTAGCCAAAAACTCTTCTGATTTAATTTCAACCCACTGGTTCTGGTTCGACCTTCTGGGGTTACAGAAAACAACTCTGCCCCATCCTCTATATGACAGCCCTTCAAGTACTTGAAGGTACTTATCATATCACTTCTCAGTCGTCTCCTCTCAAGGCTATCCATACTGAGCTCCTTCAACCTTTCTTCATAGGACTTGGTCCCCAGACCCCCTCACCATTTTCATTGCCCTCCTCTGGACACGTTTTTATTATATTTATTTATTCGGTTTATACCCTGCCATCCCCACCGAGGCAGGCTTAGGGCATTCCAGCTTGTCTATATCCTTAAATTGTGGTGCCCAAAACTGAGCACAATAATCTAGGGGAGGTCTAACCAGAGCAGAGTAAAGCAATACTATCACTTTGTGTGATCTCAACACTATATTTATTTATTTGTTTGTTTGCTTATTTATTTAATTTTATTTGACTTGTATCCCACCCTCCCTGCATGGCAGGCTCAGGGCAAGTTACATCAAATTTAATAAAAATACAAAATACAAAAATTAAAACACTAGTAAAATACCACAATAACCTTCAACCAGTGCAGTTGTCATTAAAATTAAAACCTCACAGATGCCATCTCTGGTATCCAGTTCTGACCCGCTGAGAGGAGGCCCAGTAAAGAGGGAGGGACATCCGTCACTCTAGTTAAAAGCCTGGCAGAAGAGCTCTGTCTTTCAGGCTCTGTGGAACTGTAAAAGGTCCCACAGGGCCTTGATCTTGTATGGGAGCTCATTCCACCAGGTAGGGGCCAGGGCTTAAAAGGCCCTGGCCCTAGTCGAGGTGAGACGGACATCCCTGGGACCAGGGACCACCAGAAGATGCTGATTGGCAGATCATAAAGCCCTTCAAGGGTCATAGAAGAAGAGGCAGTCTCGCAAATATGTGGGCCCTTGGCCGTATAGGACTTTAAAGGTAAGCACCAACACCTTGAAATGGATTTGGTACTCAATAGCCAGCCAATGCAGTTCACACAGCACCAGGCAGATGTGGGCCCACACGGGCAGTGGCATCAGTACCCGTGCCGCTGCGTTCTGCACCAGCTGCAGTTTCCGGAGCAGAATCAAGGGCAGCTCCATGTAGAGAGAATTACAATAATCTAATCTGGAAGTGACCATTGCAAGGGTCACTGTAGCCAGATATGGGGCCAACTGCCTGATCTGCCTCAGATGGAAAAAGGCAGACCTGGCAGTGGTGGCAATCTGGGCCTCCATAGTTAGTGAATCTTCTAGGAATACCTTCGATGCTGGCACCAATAGGACCCTGTCAAAGGTTGGAAGCTTGATCCCTGATCCCAGTCCCCCGCGACCCAGGTACAGGACCTCTGTCTTCGATGGATTAAATTTTCTTCTCTGTTGTAACCAACCAGCCACGGCTTGTAATGCCCTGTCCAGATTTTCTGGGGCAGAGTCCAGGTGGCCATCCACCAGTAGATAGAGCTGGGTGTTGTCCACGTATTGGTGACAACCCAGCCCATATCTCTGGATAATCTGGGTGAGGGAGCACCAAACAGCATTGGGGAGAGAACCGACCCCTGCGGCACACCACATTCTAGCAGGTGTTGCTGAGATAATCCCCCCCCCAAGTGCCACCCTCTGTCCCCGACCTTGGAGAAAGGAGGTCAGCCACTGCAAGGCAAGCCCCCTTATCCCCACATCAATGAGGCAGTGGGTCAGCGGATCATAGTCAACTGTATTGAATGCTGCTGACAGATCAAGAAGTATCAGCAGCGCCAATCCACCTCAATCCAGTTGTCTCCGAAGGTAATCCACTAAGGCGACCAACACCATCTCCATCCCATGGGCAGGGCGAAAACCAGACTGGAAAGGGTCCAGGATATTAGCATCCTCCATGAAAGCCTGTACCTGTGTTGCCACTGCCTTCTCCGCTACCTTACCCAGGAATGGGTATCAACTTCTGTTGATACAGCCCAAAATTGCATTTGCTTTTTCAGCTACCATATCACACTGCTGATTCATGTCCAATTTAAGGTCTACTAAGACTCCTAGATCCTTTTTGCACATACTACTGCCAAGACAAGTCTCCCCCATCCTATAATTATGCATTTGATTTTCCCTGCCTCAATGCAGAACTTTAAATTTATCTCCATTGAAAGTGCTTTAGCCCAGTTTTCCAGCCTATCAAGATCATCATGCATCCTGACTCTGCCTTCTAACATATTTGCTGTCCCTCCCAATTTTGTATTACCTGCAAATTTAATAAGCATCCTCTCTATTTCTGTTGAACAAAACAGGTCCCAGGACAGATCCCTGAGGCACTCCACCTGTCACTCCTCTCCAAGAGGATGAAGAACCATTAACAAGCAGTCTTTGGGTGTGATCTGTCAATCACTTACAAATCCATCTAACAGTAATATGATCCAAACAAATTTGTCAGCAAGAATATTATCAAAAGCCTTACTGAAATCAAGTTAATCTATGTCTAAAGCACTTCCCTGATTCAGCAAGGTATCTGCCCCCTGTATTTTCCCTCTACCCCTGGTAGCCTGTCCCTGGGAAAACTATGGGCCAGTTGTGTGGTGTTGGCTGCTAGGCCAGGCCAAGTTGTACAGTGCTGGCTGGTGGGCTGGGCTCAGATGTGTGGTGAGGAATGCACTAGTACTTGTAGGGAGCACCTCATTTTCCCCTGAATCCCCTTACCCATACTATTTCCTCTTTTGTTACTCCTGGCAGACTCCATATCCTCAACTTTCCCTCTCTCCTTCCTACCCACTGACCTTCCTGTTATTTGCCCCCCATCTTCTGCTATATTTACTTCTTTCCTTTTATCCAGTAAAAGCTCTATGATAATTGATCTTTATGACACAATAGACAACAGGAGTAAAAAAAAATGCAACTGCTAAAGTTCTTTTTTGATCCCTGTCAAGAAGTAAAAAGGTAACTGGTAATGGGAATATACACCCGAATGAACTTGCAAACACAATAAATATAATGCCTTCTGAGATTAGCATACAAAGGACACTCTAGAAGGATATGTACTATCATGTCAATCTTACATAAGGGACAGGGGTAGATTCATTCTGAATAAGGTAAATGCCTGAACTGCCTCATTACTGCCAAGGAGTGAGCATTTAGTCTGACCAGAATGAATGCTCTTAACAAGCTTTGAGAAGACAACATAGGTACAGGAGGGAAGAGATTTTGGAGGTGGGATACCAAAAAATTGGGATGAACAGGTGTAGCATGCTTTGGGTGACATCAGCACACCAGGCACATCGGCCCATGTCAGCTCGATCCAGGCACTTTGGGAGGTGGGTTCCCCCCACTGGCTGGATTTGGGCTGGCAGGTTGGGGGCCTCTGGAGTGGGCAAATCCCTGCCCCCCCGGGAGATCTGGCAGCCCTGTCTCTTGTTGGTTTTCCCCCAGATTTAGCTTAAAAACTGCTCTGCTGCCTTTTTGATCTTAAGCACCAGCAGCCTAGTTCCTACTCAGAAGAGTACAAGTGGAGACCATCTCTTTTGTATAGGTCCTGCTTGTTCCAAAAAGCATCCCAGTCCCTAACAAACTTAAACCCTTCCTCCCAACACCATCATCTCATCCATGCACTGAGATTCCTAATTCGTGTCTGTCTAGCTGGCCCTCCACTCGGAACAGGCATCACTTATGACAAGGCTACCTTGGTGGTCCTGGCCTTGAGTCTCCTGCCTCGCAGCCTCAATTTTTCCTCCAGGACCACACAACTACATTTCTGCACATCATTGGTGCCAACATGTACCACAGCCACTGGCTCCTGCTTAGCACTGTCTTCCAGCCTATCTAGATCACAAATAATGTCTGAGACCTTAGCACCAGGCTGGCAAGTCACCATGCAGTCAGTATGCAGGTTTGCAACCCTCCCATTTATATACCTTAGGATCAAATCACCAACTACCAAGTGCCTTCCCTCCCACCCTACCCAGGGATGGTTCCTTGGTAAAAAAGAATACCTGTTCGCCAACTGTGAAGGGGTCCCTTTTGAGGGAACATTCCCCCTTTCTTCAGCACAATGCCTTGTTTTCCCTCAACCCTCATGCTCCCTGAATGAGATACTTCCCAGAGTGAGATACATCTAACAAGTCCCCAAGTATCTTATCCATATGTCTGACTGTCTCTGCTTCTCCAGGTCAGCCACCTTGGCCTTGAAGGTGCAAACTTATTCCCTGAGAACCAGGAGCTCTGTGCACCGAGCACCCACCCCAACTTCTGTCCAGCTGGCAGATAGTCATACATGTTGCACTTGATGCAATACACTGGATAGCCTCTAACCCTCTGCTAACATTCTACCTTCATAATTTTTTTAATCCCCATTTTTATAAATTTCCTATTTATGTATACCTTGTAGAAAGTGTGTTTACCTATTTAGGGACATGGAGAGACTAGTGCCCTAACTTCCTCACCCTGCTGCTGAACTCACACATCTGCTAAACTCACCTGTTTATTCCCTCATTCCAGACACTTTGTTACTGGAGCTGGGACACTTTGGCACTGAAGGAGAGCCTGCTACCTTACAGAACTGGGGCTTGCTTATAGGAGCCCTAAATAAATAGCTTAGATCAAAGCTCCACATCCCACTGAAGCCAATCATGCTGATTGGGAGCTAACCAATAAAGGAGGATGAGTGAGGCATTAATTAACAATAGGTGAAGGAGAGCTGCTCAGACAGGGTGCCTTTTATTTCAAATGCTAATTTAATGCTAATTTCAAATGTTAATTTAACCCTTTAGGTTTGGATTAAAGGGAACTTTAGCTGAATTAGCTTCAGCAGTTACTGGAGGTATCTTACTGCTTAATTTCTTGTAGGAAAAAACCCTTCGTTAAAGAATGTGAAAACTAGCTTAAAATGTTAGATTTAGTTTAAAATTGGATTTCCTGTTTTTTAAGCCCTAGATGTATTTAAACCTTAGCTGTTTTTTTTGGCGGGCGGGTTGCTTTCCCTTTTCTAATACAAAAACTTGCCTAAAGGTTAGTTATATTTGTGAACTCACTATCCTAGTCTCTGCTATTAGTACTTTAATCTGTTGACATAATAAACTTTAAAAGTGATATTAGAGTGTAAACTAGCCATATTAATCAAACTGAAATATGTAAGTGGTCCAAGGTTATCCAGTGAGCTTACATGGCAGAGTGGTGATTCAAACCTGGGTCTCCCAGATCTAATCACTGCACAACAGTAGCTTTTCATGAAGTGGCTGAAGTTGAACAGAAGCAAGCAGTCAAACCTGGGTGAGTCATGCAAGTCATGTGGAAGCAAGTCATTCTGTGGTTGCTGCTGGGCCTTGCTGCATCTTGAAGGTTAAACTGGCTATAACTGGAAAAGCTTGTTTTCTAAGAAGTATGATTGATGGAGTTCCGCAGGGCTTGCAAGGCAGAGATGTTCCACCAGACATTTATTTGGTTGAGGACAGCAACACCCGTGTGAGGCAGTTGTCACTGCTGATTTTTTTTTACTGCCATGTCTTAGCATGTTACTGTGTTTTTATGATTTTAAACTGTTTTTGTTATAGATGATGTGAATTATTACATTGTGCACCACTTTGAGCCCTCTCTCAGCATGGGAGAGTGGTTTAAAGTCAAATTTAATAAAACAATGAATTATAAATTATAAAAAGAATTGAATGCACCCAGTAAAAATTAAAAACTGGAATATAAAAAAGGCAACCTTCTTTTTTCATCCAGTGTGATGTAGTGGTTACAGTTGTTGGACTAGGATCTGGGGTACCCAGGGACAGATTACCACTCTGCCATGGAAGTTTGCAAGGTGACCTTTGTCTGGTCACACACTGAGCCTAACCTATCTCACATTTTTGTTGTGGAAATAAAATAAAGGAGAGAATGATGTAAGCTGCTTTGGGTCCCCATTGGAAAGAAAGGTGGTGTATAAATGAAGTAAATAAATAATAAAGAAACTTAGTCTGGATGAATGGGATGTGGTGTTATTTGCTGAACAATTCAGTTAATTATTCTTATTTCCAGAATGTTGACCATAACCAGTTTGTAAGATTGCTGGATCTGTGTGTAAAAAAACTTAAAGCTTTCTTGTTGAATGAAACCATTCTTGTTGAATGAAAGAGCTATCATTCATAACTAAGGTTTTGGGTAACTTTCTATTTCTCCTTCTGCAAAAGTTTCTTCATTTGAAAAGAAAACTGAGATGAGTTAGGTGATAAAATACATTTGTGAAATCACATTCAATAACAATAGTAATAGATAGGTTTTCAAGTGTCTAATTTCGCTCTAACGCAATGGTATTTTTTTCCTCCATGACTTCAGTGGTATATTAATTGGAATCACCTGCCTTGTCTTGCATAGACCCAAAATGCATTGCAAACAAAACTGATTAAAATATCTGTAGCTTCTGACACACACGACAAGTTTTGCAAACAGGGTATCAAACTGTCAATACTTCCTCTTTAAAACACATACATATCAATGCATTTTAAAGGCCATTGAAAGGTTTGTATTTCTCCCTTTGTCAAAAAGGGAAGACATTTTGAGAGTTTTGTTGAAAGAGTAGAATAGCTTTGTTTCTGATCCCATGATGAGTGAAAGAAATGTTTAAGAAAGATCACTTTACAGTGAGATTCATACTGAAATGTGATGACTGTGATTCAAGCCAAGCCAAAAATTACAGCTCAGAATTAGAAGGGATAGACATGGCTTGGGAATCCATTTTCCCACATTCCTGGATCTCAATCATCCCAGCTAATGTTTAAAAGAAAATAGAGTGGGAAACAATGAGGTCATTTTTGTTTAGCTGGAAAAAATACCCCTAATGATAAAAAGAGAGCAAATATATTTAGGAGGGACAACTACACATTTACAGTGAAAACACCTCCTTGCCTGATAAAACTTTGATGGCACATTCTATGTATTTTTTTTTTTAAAAAAGCTTCAAACAGTATCTTTTCCCATTTGTTACTATAAACCTTCCATGAAAGTCTTGCTGACACCACTGTTGCTAACTGTGTTTCTGATTCAACTAAAAATTTCCTCAGATGGCAAGAGAAGTGCTACACAGCAGAAGTAAGATTAAGGTCTAAGCAAAGTTGATTTGTGTATTTAACTACCAGTCTGTATGCTGATGAGCTGTACTCTCTAAATTCAGCTTTTTCTCTGGTTACTTTTATCCTATTTACATAAAAGGCTAAGTAAACATTCTATCATCAAGCAATAGGAAAGAATAAATTATATGGCATATGTTGACCATGAATCAAAATACAACTCTGCATCCTACAAGATTATAGACAATATTATTGATGAGGAATATGCACATTTAGAGACTATCAACAAATCTTTGTTAGTATTCAGGTCTTATACTTTACTAGGAATAAGACCCATTGGGGAAATAAATACAGTGGGCTCTAGAAAGAGGCTCTGGGTGGGTGTTCCAGCCTTGGGCACCTAGCATCAATTTGCTGTGGTGACTTCAGCAGGGTATAATGACACAAAGCTTACTGTTTTCTCCAGGAGAACTGATCTCTGCCACCTGAAGAGCAGTTGTAATTCTGAGTGATCTCTAGCCCTTCCCAGGAGATTGGCAACAATGGTTCCATGGCAGGAAATGGCTGGTTTGGAGGGTAGGATCTATGGCATTGTACCTGTTTGAAGACCCACCCTTCCTCAAACTGCACCCTCCCCAAGCTCCCCCCCTCAAATCTCCAGGAATTTCCAAACCTGGAGTCGGCAACCCTATCTCTGTACCAGTCAACCATCAGCCTGTCTTTATCTACCCCTCTGACTTCAGCTTTCCATCTCCTCCCCCCTCCCTCCTGGAGAGCAGTTGTAATTCTGTGTGATCTCCAGCCCCCACCTGGAGATTGGCAACAATGGTTTCCCAGGATGAAATGGCTGGTTTGGAGGGTGGAGTCTATGGCATTTTACCTGTCTGAGATCCCACCCCTCCTCAAACCTCACCCTCTCCAGGCTCCACCCCTCAAATCTCCAGGAATTTTCCAACCTGAATTTGGCAACCCTATCTCCCTCCCAGCCAACCATCAACCTACCTTTATCTGCCCCTCTGACTTCTGCTTTCCATATCCCCCCTCCCTTCAGCCTCTACCCTGCTCTGAAGCCCTGACTGCTACATCACACTGCCTGTCATAGGGGGGCCATCTCAGCAGGGTATAAGACAGAGTCCAGCATTTTCTCCAGGGGAACTGATCTCTGCCATCTGGAGAGCAGTTGTAATTCTGAGTGATCTCCAGCCCTCACCTGGAGATTTGCAACAATGGTTACCCCAAAGGAAACATTGTCTTTCTCTGCAGTGGGGACCAAAGCAGCTTACATTATTCTCCTCTCCCCCTTTTGACTTGCACAACAACCCTGTGCAGTAGGTTAGGCTGAAAGTCTGTGAGTGGTCTGAAATCACCTACTCAGCTTCAACAGGAAGAACCTGGGTCTGGCAGACCCTTCTCCAAAGTGCTAACTGCTACGCCACACTGGATGTGGTATTGCCTCGTATCACAACTGAACTCCAGACAACAGATCTCTCTGCCCTTGAAGAAAATAACTGCTTTGGAGGGTGGCCTCTATGGCATTCTGTTCAGCTGAGGCTGCTCCACTCACTAAACTCTGTAGACTCCACCACAAAATTTCCCAACCTGGAGCTGGCAAACCTAGTCAGCACTGGCCCCAATGAGTTTTCTCCCAAAGGCCAAAATAGGCATGTTGCCTAGCAACAGGCTTAGTTGCCTAGCAACAGGCACTGAGGGGAAAGTAGGGTTGCCAGCTCTGAGTAGGGAAATACCTGGGGATTTGGGAGGTGGATCCTATGGAGGGCAGCATTTGGGGAGGGGAAGGACTCATCAGGGTATAATGCCATAGGGTCTACCCTCCAAAGCAGCCATTTTCTCCAGAGGAACTGATCTCTGTCATCTGGAGATCAATTGTAATAGCTGGACATCTCCTGGAGATTGGCAACACTAGGGGAAAGTCAGCTGCACAGCAGGAGGTTGAAGAGAATGGTTTGATGGCCCCTGATCCACCTCACTAGCCAGCCAGCCATGGTAGAGCCAAGCAGGCGAGACAGCCATTTTCACAGTTTATTCCGACAGGAAAGTAGCCATGCTGGCAGTGGGCAGGGGAGAGGAGCAGACCTAGCACCCAGCCAATGGCACGCAAGTACTCTTGAGTGGTGGTTGATGGGCCAATGGCTGATGGAGCGCACTGCACAGCCAATGGGAGATCTGGAAATGGCCAATACATAAGGGAAATATATATATATATAGGATACTTAAAACTGGCTAAATATTGCTGTTTGTCTGTGAAGACTTCTTAGCTATTAGCTTAATTAGTGTGATGTCATGGTATATTCACAAGCATTTTGACTGATGACCTCAGAACAGTAATGTATTGTTAACAAGAGCTGACCTACATCACAAATCTAATAATATATTTAAATGCAATGGTTACTGTCATTTGGGCAATTCAACCATAGCTCCAAAGTTGCCCAGCGATTTTGGTAGTCTTGCTTATCCTTGCCTTCACATGAACTGCGCCATCCAATTTTAGCTGCATTTATTGCTCAGTTACTTAAGCATCCTGACTCTAATTAGCTCTTCCTGTTAACTAACCACCACCACCCTGGTAATATTTAAGGAAATCTTTTTCAATTAATCTGGAGTGTACATACTAAGTCACTCAGTTCTTTGCTTGTACCCAGAATCGAACTTTATTTGTCTTCTAGGCTCAAACTTCATTCCCACATCTGTTTGTTAACTCTTGTATTTGTATGTTAATATACTGCCACTCAGAGATCCAATCTCTGCTATAATCACCCAGGACTTATGCATCTTAACCCTAAATCGCCCTTCCTGAGAACAAACCCCATCCCACCCCCACCCCCATAAGTAATGGTTGAGGAGGTTCTGTTCCACTGTTTCTGATTAAATGTGCTTGCACACAAAAGTTTATACCTTGAATAAAACTTTATTGGTCCTAAAGGTGCTACTGGACTCAAACTTTGTTCTGTGTCATCTGGTGTCAATCTTCCCCCCCCCCCCCATGTGCTGCACAAACAACTAAGAGTTTGGTTGATGCCTCTCAGCACCAAGGGCATTCCCTCCCAACTCATCTCATCATACAAAAGATGAAGGGCTGTTACAAGAGCAGCCCTTCCTTATATGATTCTTTAGAGTGGTCACCAGGATGGTCTTCAGGGTTAGTCCAAGGTGGACTAACCAGTCCAAAGACCAGGCCTAGTCATACTGCCTCCTAAAAGCAACATGAAGCAGGTAAACAATTATCCCCTAAAAGGTTAATCAGAGGGAACCCAAAAATTCCTGAGGTGAATGATTGATTCCATATTGCCTCAAAGAAGAGCTGCCTTTGTGGGAGAGGCAGAGAGGCATTTTAAAAGTTTCCAACCATTCTTTCTATTGGAGGGCAATTACGAGCCCTGCCAACAGTGTCTCCATGGTCCTGTTCAGGCGGGCAGCTAATCCCGCCATTGGCCCAGCTCTAATTTGATCCTGACCATTTTTATCCAGTGTTGCATGACCAGACAGCTCCCCCGTGAATTGCCTTACCACGCATGGACTCCACAGTGGATTGTCTAGACCGTGTCCACCTGAACGAGCTGCGCAGTCAGGTTTTTTTTAAAAAAAACTGTTGGTGCATGCACTTGTGTGCCTCACCGTCTACTTGTTTTTCCACACATGTGTGGACTTGAATGTTAAAAGCACCACTAGTGGTACCTTCCTCTAGGTACCATTTGAATTAACAAAGTGCATAAGTTTCATGGGCCCTTCAGAAACATGAAATTGTCTGAAACATTTATGTGTTTATGCACATACTGCTAAGAATTTTTTTTAATGGCAGCCATTCAGGATGGTCCGGAGTCACCACTATCTTTTTAGTACAGCTCCCTGGCAGGGATCGACAGGTTGATCACGGCAGCGGTACATTTCCCAGATGTTGCTGTCTGGATGTGCCCTTTAAATCCACCAGGCACTTGTGCCTGGGTTGGATCTAAAGAGCCGTCTGATTGCGATCTAAGCCTCATTCAGCTTCTGAACAGGCGGGGATAACACTATTCCTGGCCCTAACAGTCATGAATAAATATCTTAATTAGATCCTCTTCCTTCTCATTCTTGTATAAATGATCTATCTCTTACGAAAAAAGTATTTTCTTTTTGTATAAATAAAGTTTAAAATTTGGTAGAGGCCAAGATTTCAAATAGACAGTGCCAAATCAGTTCCAAAAGCATTTTCCGCTAAAAATTTTTTAGCATTCTTGTAGCACCTTGGGTGTTCAAAATGCTTCAAGTAAATAAGAAATTTAGCCTTGCAGTTGTGTGATGCTGGTTTTAGAATAAAAATCTTCTTGAAGAAAAAAAATGCTTTGCAGAAACCATCTTTATTGGAGGGTATTTGGGCTTTATTTTGTTGGTTTAAAATTGTAATGCTTTACTATGACTTGCAAACTGTCTTGTATCAAGAGGGATGGTGTAATATGAATATTTTAATTAATTAATAAAACAGCCTGGCAAGGGAGGCAAATATTATTTCCACGGGGAGGGGGGGAACTGAGGCTAATGTGATGCTTAGGCCATGTGATAATTTCAATGCAAAAGCCATTTTTGAACCAAAGATTGTATTCACAGCTCACTCTTCTAGACACTTTTGTATATTAGATCTTTTCTCCATTTCAAAGTGCCTGTAAAACATGAATTCATTTTTCAAAAAAGGTCCATTTTCCAGTAAGTTATTGATTAATTATATTTCTAGGACACCCTCCCTGCAAGCAGGTTCAGGGCGGCTTACGTTACTTGGCCACAGTGCCAAGATTCACATTAAAACATTAAATAGTTAAAAACTTTTTAAAACAGTCAACAATATACTGTTTAAAGTGCTCAGCAAATGTTAGGCAGATGGCATGCCCTGTAGTGAGGGCTCAGAACCTCCCACCCAGTAGTCACCAGATCTTCCCAGCAACCTGGCTCGGTTGCATTTCAAGCCAGCCAACACCACCAATATTGGAGGTGGTCATTGGTGGTGGGCAGCTCCTAGCTGAAAGCCTGGTTGAACAGCTTCATCTTGCAGGCCCTGTGGAACAGCATAAGTTCCCATGGGGCCCTGATCTCCTCCAGGAACTCATTCCACCAGTATGGAGCCACCACAGAAAAGGCCCTGGCCCTGATGGTGGCGAGCCTGGCATACTTCTGGCCTGGCATGACCAATCGATGTTGTGACCCGGACCATAGTGCTCACTGGGGTATGTATGGGGAAAGGTGGTCCTTCAGGTATGACAGACCTTGGCCATATAGGGCTTTAAAGGTAAGCACCAGCACCTTGAAGCGAATTCGGTATGCTATTGGCAGCTAGTGCAGTGCATTCAGCACAGGCTGGATGTGCTCCCATCTAGGGAGACACATCAACAGTCTGGCCGCGGCATTCTGCACTAGCTGCAGCCTCTGAACTTGTGACAAAGGCAGCCCCATGTAGAGAGCATTACAATAGTCTAGCCTCAAGGTGACCATTGTGTGGATCACTGTAGCCAGGTCATTGCAGTCAAGGAAGGGAGCCAACTGTCGGACCAGCTGAAGGTGGTAAAAGGCTGATCTAGCAGTGGCCACTACCTGGGCCTCCATTGCCAAGGAGGGTTCCAGTAGCACTCCCAAACTCCTAATCACCGACGCAGGCACCAGTGGCGCTCCATCAAAGGTAGGGAGTGGGAGCCCCACCCGTTCCAACCCAGGCACAGGACCTCCATCTTCACCAGATTTAGCTTCATCTGACTCAGTCTGAGCCAACCAGCCATGGCGTGCAATGCCTGGCCCAGGTCTTCCAGTCTGGAGCCCGACTGGCTGCCCAACATCAGATAGAGCTGGGTGTCATCAGCGTACTGATGACAGCCCAGCCCAAACCTCCACACAATCTGGGCAAGGGAGTGCACATAGATGTTAAAAAGCATCAGGGAGAGCACTGCCCCCTGAGGCACCCCACACTCAAGCAGGTACCTCCAGGATTGCTGCTCCCCTAGTGCCACCCTCTGTCCCCGACCTTGGAGAAAGGAGACAAGCCACTGCAAGACCAGCCCGTGTATCCCCATGTCAGCGAGGCAGTGGGCCAGTAGCTGATGGTCAACCATGTCAAACATGGCCAACAAATCTAACAACAGCAACACTGCCAAACCACCCAGATCCAGATGCCTACAGAGGTCATCAGTAAGGGTGACCAGCACTGTCTCTGTCCCATGTCCCAGGCAAAAACTGGACTGGAAGGGATCTAATATGGAAGCATCATCCAGGAAGCTCTGCAGCTGCAACTCCACAGCCCTCTCTATTAATTTGTCCAAATAGGGCAAATTGGAAACCGGCCAATAGTTGGCCAATTTGGCTGGATCTAGAGATGGCTTTTTCAGGAGAGGGCAGACCATCGCTTCCTTGAATGCCCCAGGGAACTGTCCCTCCTGTCTCCCTCAGAGCACCTCAGAACCCCTCATAGCCAGCTTTAATCAGCCAGGAAAGGCACGGATCAAGGTTGCATGTGGTTGGGCGTACAGTCATGAGCAATCTGTCAACTTCCTCCAGGCTGAGCGGGCCAAAGGAATCCAAAGCCAGACCTGAAGACGTGCCTTGAGTTCACTTATTGTATCAATTGTGGGGGGGAGGTCATGGTGGAGGACCAAGACTTTATCCACAAAGTAGCTCGCAAAAGCCTCACAGCCAATATCTAATTCCTTAGCATTTGGTCTGCCCTGAGGCAGAGCTATTATAGTCCAAATCGTTCTAAATAATCGGGCTGGGCATGAGCTTGCGGATACAATCGAGGCCACATAGAACTCCTTCTTAGCAGCTTTGACTGCCACCTCATAGGATCTCATAAATGTCTTATAAGGTGTTCTTGTTGCTTCGTTGCAAGCTCGGCGCCACCATCTCTCTAACCATCTAAGTTCTCACTTCAACAGCCGCAGCTCCTGGGTGTACAAAAGTGCCAGCCTAGACCGATAACGCAGAGGGTGCTGGGGAGCAATTTCATTGATGGCTGCGGAGATTCAGCCATGCAAGCTCAGCGCCACCATCTCTCTAACCATCTAAGTTCTCACTTCAACAGCCGCAGCTCCTGGGTGTACAAAAGTGCCAGCCTAGACCGATAACGCAGAGGGTGCTGGGGAGCAATTTCATTGATGGCTGCGGAGATTCAGCCATGCCAGTCCTCCACAAGCTCATCCAACAAGCTGCCAGGGGGCATCGGATCCCATAGAGCCATTTGAAGCCACTTAGGGTCCATTTGGCTCTGCGGGTGAGCTAAAATTGGCTCACTGCCTAAACAGGGTTGGGGTGACACATTCAGATGGGCCCTCAGAGCATGGTGGTCCAACCATAGTACTGCCGAAGCAGTAATCTGCTCCATTGTTACCCCCGCCATGAAGATCAAATTGAGTGTGTGTCCAGCCCGGTGAGTGGGGGTCATTACTAGTTGAGAGAGTCCTAGCACTGCCATGGACGACACCAGGTCCATTCCCTGTATAGAGGTCGCTTCATCAGCATGGACACTGAAGTCACCCAAGACAATCAGCCTAAGGTGCTCCAGTGCCCAGTCTGATAAGGCCTCCATCAGGGCCGGTAAGCTATTGGCCGGTGTGTTAGGCGGTCGGTACACCAGCCAAATCGCCATACTCTCCCCAGCCTCCAATACCAGGCCTACACATTTAAGGCCCATGATCTCCAGCGGCTGGAGTACCCTGAAGGAGTAAGCCTCCCGAATGAACATGGCCACCCCTCCCCCACCCCCTGGCCCATAATTGGTGAAGGACCGAGAACCCAGGTGAAGCCAGCTGGGAGAGAGCTACCGTCTCCCTGTCCCATGCCCAGTTCTCAGTCACACAAGCCAGATCTACCTGCTGCTCCCACAGGAAGTCCCAGAGGACCATGGTCTTACTTATAGATTGCATAACACCAATGTCAGAGGGCGGTTAACCATCCTAGCCCCATTGCCATCAACCTTTGGGATGGATCACAGGCTGGAAGGGTGCCGAGTGATCCTATTTCTCTGCATCCTTCCCTTTATTTCCTGCCTGGACCTACTGCTATACTTCCCCCTCCCCAGGAGCACCGGAATTTGTGGCCCAGGCATCACTACACCACTGCTCTTTGCGTGAGCCTCAGAGTGCCGATGGAACTAACTGTGCCCCCCTGATATGCTGGCCAGTATCAGCAGCCTGATCCTGATGCTGATAAATTCTAGTCTCACACCTATCCTACTAATTAAACAATCCTATGGGATCACTATTCACTTTACTCAGGGCCCATCTGTTAACCAGTGGGCCAACAACATTCACCAATAATCAATTGATTTAGTAACCCTAATATCAGTTTCTTACAATCAGTTCAGTTTGATTTATTACGATCCAAGATCAGAATTCAAACAAACATGTGCCTTAATTATAACTTATATACTAATAATACGAAGATAAGATAAGGTATTAGGTTAAACTGTTAAAAACTGTAGTAAAAACGATCATAGAACTCTGGCACAAGATGCCTCTCCATTAGTAAAGACTGCATCAGCAAATGAAGGCTTCTCACCTGGAAATAAAATACCAAAGGTTACCAAAAATGGCTGCATTTTTGATGACAAAGCAGGACATTTGAACCTTATCTCATTTGAATGACTAGAAGAACGAGCTCTAAGGGGGCGGGAAACGGGACATCAAGTTAAACTTCTGTGCTGGAATATAGCGGGTTGGGCAGCTAAAGTTCATGATAAGGGTTTTATGGATTACCTGCGACAATTTGAAATTATCTTTTTGCAGGAAACCTGGATGCTGGAAGGTTTTGATGTCTCGGGGTTTAGTGCTTTTCATACACCTGCTTTGCCGAGTAATAAGGGAGGGAGACCCTCAGGGGGGCTTGCTATTTTTATATCTACTGCATTAAATGTAGAGGCTAAAAGAATTTATTTACCAAATGATGGGGCTATTGCAATCCACTTGCGCTGTTCAAAGCATACTATGATGTGTGTAAACTGTTATCTAACCCCACAACGACTAAAGGCTCAAATAAGAAAATCCTGGAACCTGCTAGAAGCTAACATTACTCACTGTTTACAAATATACCCTAATGCAGAGTTAATTTTGGGTGGGGATTTGAATGCAAGGCTGGGGGCAAATGACGAGACCTTATTTGATAAGTTTGGGATAGAGCCAATAGGGGGGGAAGGTTTGATTGGATATAATGACCATTGTTCATTGGATGTTGTTGTGAATTATGCAGGGATCTGTTTAGCTCAGCTGACACATGAACTGAATTTTAGGATTTTAAATGGAGTTGTTCCTTACAATACATATTCACTATAGTAGGCAATTAATTAATTAATTAATTAATTAATTAATTTTGATTTATAGGCTGCTGTCCCCACTTTTGCAGGCCCATCTAGATTTAAGTATCTAAAAACCTACAACAATATCAAATTTAGCACCAGCAACTAACCCTCAATCCCTATCTATCTCCTACTTAAGCCAACATTAATTGCTCAGTGTAATTGGGCTATCCCCTCACAGCATCAGGTTGATCGTCAGCCAAAGATGTCCTTCTTTGGTTTTCTTGGCTTTTTCCCTCCGTCAACCAGTCCTTTTTCAGATGTCCAGATGTCACACTGCAGGGGGGTAGGAGGAAAAAAGGGGAGAGACATATGCCTCCTTCTTTGCCCATTGCTGCAATGGACAGGCCACCAGAGGACACTCTGACCCCTCATCTCTTGTTGGTCCTAGACTCCTCTCTTTCCAACCATCCCCCATCCTGGCCACCCAGTCTGTCCAGTCCACGGGTTTGACTGGACAATCCTCACCGATCCTGGAGGTCTGCCCTTCGCCACTCAGCTCAGCCATGGCCAACTCCATCCCAGTTGTTACCACCTAGCAATCGCAGCAATCGCAGCTGTTCAGTGATTGCTGTCGTCTCAGGCCCTGGTCCGTCATTGCCCATTGGATCTATGCTTGGGTCACTAGGGCTAATCTGTCCTTGGTATACTCATCACTCTCACTGAAAAGTTCAGGAGTCAGTTTGAAATGGACGTCAGGGGCCCGTTTATATACACAGTGAAGCCGCATCCCCGACCTCGCCCAATCTGGGAGATAGGTTAACTTTCCCGCATTTGCATGTCATAGGACCATTTAAAAATCCTCTGCATCCCATAGGGGGAATATTACGATCTGGTCCGGCTAGTGTTCCCCGGACCGAAGCTCATGCTCAACCCTGGCCACATGTGCCGCGATGGCCACGTGGCCATCCCATTACAGACATTACACTCACAGGGTGGGGCCAATACCATACCAATACCTCATATGAACTGAGTATTTGTCCTGGAATATATCTCAGAATCCTGGAGTTCTTTGTCAGATGTGCAGGAATTCCTCAGCAGGGAAGTTGTAATGAAAACATTTTCCTGAAGTTAGAAAATTTGAAAATGACTATTCTAACCCAACCATATTTAATAAGGACATTGCTATATATGGATAATATTGTGGAAGACAGAATATTTAATTCTTGCCACAGATATAAACTGGAAAGCTTTCAAGATTTATGGTGGGAATGAGTTGCAACAGCTGCAGTTTTCTTCACTAAGTTTTTGACCACCATTTTGATTATGATTCCTGATTTTGTGTCCACCCTGTTCTAAGCTCCTTTAAAGTAAAAAGGGAGGGGGAATATTTATATACTCTAGGGGAAGGCCCCATGATCTGTCTGAGTGATAAACACCATTTTGAAACATAGGAAGGTCAGCATATTCTATACTAAGAGTCAGATTTTATTGCAGTGAATGTGTGTCATTGCAGCATATTCTTTTACCACTAAACTTTAATGCCATCCCGAAACAGGAAACTTTGAAAAGACTTTTGTCTTATCTCTCCCCCAACCCTCAAATACTGAAGCCTACCATGAAGAAACACTGACAGCTGAATACAGATGTTTTCCTTTTTGATAAAGGTGCTCTTAGAAGCTGAAGTTGTTTTCTTTGAAAGCTGTTCAGAAGCTCAGAGTAGAATAGTGCTAAAGGCAGAACATCTTTTAGTAAAATATTCACATAGGCTTTCTCTCCCTTGCTCACACACACGCATACACGGCCTAAATATATTTCCAAAACAACTAGTTCTGAATCCAGCTGGGATATTGTGGCAATAAAAAGGATGTCCATATCCACCAGGTTATATTGGTTTGATTTGGTTTTTGGAGTATTTAAATCAGAAAGTCAATAGCATGTGTACACTGTCACTGGTATAGTACTCTCACTCATGTATTCAAGAAGATTCCTCAAGATACAGTATCTTTCCAATTACCACTTTTGTCATATTCATTAACAGTACGGAGGTTTATGAAAAATACTTTTAGATGCATTATTGCACTCAGCTGTTCCAATGAATCTGAAATGTCTCCAGCTGTAGCTGGATAACCACATAGTCCAGAGTCTATCCAGAGAAATCTGCACAGAGTTATCTGAGGAATGTATAGGTTTTGGCAAAGTATGTGCTGCAGATAAAACCTCTTCTGTTTGCTTTGGTCCACTGATCACCAGAATGAACACCCCAAGCTTGCCTTCACTGCAATTTAGGGATGCTAAACAGGTTGTACCTTAAGCGGGATTTGAAAACCAGTTGCTTATCACATCCTGATAAAGAGGAACCTGGTTACTGTTAACCATGGCTAAAATCAGCACCAGCATACCCCTTTAATATTTTTATTTATTTGTATAGATATTTATACCCCACCTTTCTCCCCATTGGGATCCAAAGCAGCTTACAACTCTCTCCCCTCTTCCATTTTATTTTTAAAACAAATTGGCTAGGCTGAGAGAGTAACTAGCTGTGATGGACTACATTTAAAATGCTGTTTTTCTAATGCAGCAAAATCAGAGAAGGGAGGTGAATAGTTAATTCTGCTCTAGAATGTTGAGCTTCAGTGATAGGCTGCTCCTTTTCTCTGATTGGCCAGTGCCAGTTGAGGAAAATATAAGATCAGCTGAGGGGAGAGTTAGTTCATTTTGTGTTCAGCAGCAGTTACTGTTCAGTAAAGTAGAGATGTTCAGCTACAGGAGTGGATGTCTGAAGAGTGACTTAAAAAATCTGTCAGACAGGTTCATCTTTTGAATAAAGGAAGAGACTGCTGGTCTTAACTGTGTTCAATATAACCTGAGAAAGAATTCCATCTAATATTTCAGGGTCTAAGTGTCAGCTTAAGCTGAAGCACATTTTCACATAGACACCAAGAACTGGGGTTTGAGATTTTGGTAAAGAGTGACTGGCTAGCAGGCTGAAGCTCCCAATCAGGCCAAAAGAAATAGGATTATATTTTCAGGGAAGAAATATAAGACCAGACCAGTTATACAGGGAATTGGCACTGAGGCAGTCCTTGGTCTGTTGTGAAAGGAAACCATTATGGACTACTCGGGGAAAGGACACGTTGTAATTTCAGAAAAGAGGAAATAATCTGATACACAAAAAAAGAGTGACTTTTCCAGAAAACCTGAACCAGTATTAGAAAACTATATGCAGAAACATTGTAACTAAAACCAAAGGACTTAATCAACTGTCTCTCACTGATAAGCAGGGGTGCGTTAGGGCCGGAGCGAGGCGGAGCAAAGCTCTGCCAGCTCAGGAGTGGCCACTAGGGCAGCCACGGGCCAAATCAGATTCTCTAATCTGATTCAGCCCGTTGCCAAATTGCTGCCGAAATTCGGCGGCAATTTTAAAAGTGACTGGAGGAAAGGGGGTTTGAGGGGGCGGCTCCAAACTTGCAGGGTAGCTGCTGGGGCCTCTTCTCGAAATACCCACCAAGTTTCAAGAAGATTGGACCAGGGGGTCCAATTCTACGGGCCCCCAAACAGGTTGCCCCCATTCCCTCCATTGTTCTCTATGGAAGGAAAAAAGTTAACATTTTTTCTCACCATAGAGAACAATGGAGGGGATGAGACAACCTGTTTAGGGATCCATAAAATTGGACCCCCTGGTCTAATCTTCTTGAAACTTGCTGGGTATTTCAAGGAGAGGCCCCAGCAGCTACCCTGCAAGTTTGGAGCCTCTCCCTCAAACCCCCTTTCCTCCAGCCCCTCATATACCCTATGAGTTTTTGCCATTGATTTCAATGGCCCACAGGGTATAATGGGGCTGAAACTGACATTCCCTTTCTGACACATTTCTGGTGATGTCAGGGGATGTGGCATATGCTAATGAGGTATGCTAATGAGTTATGCTGATGAGCTCCTGCACCTCTTTTTCTACGAAAGGACCCCTGCTGATAAGAACTAAGACTTTGTGAAAATAAGCTGCTTGAACACCCTGTCAACTGAAATATATACTGTTTTACCAACAATGTTTACCTCAGCCTTTCCAGTTCCTGACTACCCCATACCATCCCTGCCTATTAAATAAAATTTGTATTATTGTTCACTGTTACACAGTCTCCCATGCCATTTCAATGGCTCCAAAAAGATGGCTCCTGTTTTCTCCTGATAAGTTCCTGGGCTGAGCAAAAGCCAAATTAGATTCTGTCACAGACTGGGACATTCAGATTTATATAGCTGCAAAAATTATCCTGCTACTGGGTGCCAGCTCAGTACCTGAAGAGAATTAAGAATTTTGGTGGGAAAAAAATCTGCCTCTGAGTGGGGAGAGTAACAGGGGGTCCATCATACTAGCATAGATTTGCCAGGTCCCCCCTAGCAATAGGTAGGGGGCAGGGGGGAATTACCAGAGGTGGGGCAGCCCTAGTTCAGGATTGTGGCAATGTCACTGGCAACACAATGACATCACTTTCCAGCATCCACCAGAAGTGATATCAGCACACTCTGGTATTTGAGCAAAACTCTGGTTTTACCATAGAATTTTGTTCAAATAGCAGAGTGTCCCCAGCATTCCCAGCAACACATTGATGTTACTTGTGGGTACATGGGGAGTTATGTTAGTGCATCAGGATGCTGCTTGGCCCACCCCAGTTCTACATGCCATTTCCCTCCAGCTGGCCAGTTGATTGTTAGTGGGGCTGGCTGGGAAAGAGAATTTCTGCCCCTAGTGGGGGCTGGCAACCCTGGACTGACCTAACATCACTCAGCAAGCTTCCATGGCATTATATTATACTGTCACTGGGAGCAGATAATTTGCTCTGAAAAAAGGTAGTAGGGAATTGTGAGCACATAGAGATTGCTGAGTTATTTAATATGCTTAAGACATCAGAGGAATTGTATCTGCACCAGCCCTTAGATTAATAATAAGGATATAGCAGGATCCTAGGGAAAAGCCGGTATCAGACTTGGGCCTGAGAGACCTCAGTTCAAATCCCCACTCAGCCTTGACAATCATTGAATTACCTTGGCCCCCTCACTCTCTCTCTGCCTAGCCTACCTCACAGAGTTGATGTGAGGATATAACAAGAAATAAATGATCATATGCTGCCATGAAGTCCTTGAAAGAAGAGTAGGATCAAAATGTACTGAACATATAGATGCCAATACAAAGCCCTGGATGAGTAATGGTATGTACATAAATCTCATGCCCTGCCACATGGCCTTCCCCATTAAGGACAATAAAACTCCACACATGTACTGTGTGCATGACTGCCCGTCCATTTCAACTGAATACAGAACAGTTTGCAGTCAGGAAAGCTCCCGTGTACCATCCCCCCCCCCCCCCCCAGTCAAAAGTAATTACTGATTCAGGTACAGGTTTTTCCTTCAAAAAACCAGAAACGGTACATCATGTGCCCCCTTCCCCTGCATGGAGTGAATTATTATCAAGAAGTTCACTGAAGTATATATTTCTCCATATTTGTTAGGACATTTATATTTTCTTATTTTTTATATTTTTTATTGATTTTATCTATTTCTACTACTACATCGCCACTTTTCTAAGCTATATTTACCTTATACAGAGTGTGCTTTAACATTTGCTTAATATTACCTTACCATTAATACATATGAAGCATTTTAAACCTTGGTTAATATTCAGTTAAAATTGTTACTGATAATATATGAAAAATAAAAAAGCTGTTTGACAGACATGTTCTTTTGAAGGAATGCTTAATTATACAAATTATATATAATATATAAGTGCGATTTCAAAAAACATTTTATCCCTTATTTCTTCTTTCGTCCTCTTCTTGTCTTAACAGTCTCTTCTTGTACCTTTGGAGCTGCTGCTCCTTTTTCCAAGTCAGAAATTTCCTCTTCGCTCTTTGAGCTATCAAATCCATACATACTTTCTTGCGATGCCAGCGAACCATCTGAGTCTCTCTCTTTTCTCTTTTCTTTGCTTTTTTCCAAAAAACTTTTTGCCTGTTGAACAGAGTCAATCTTATATTTTTTGTCTTTGATGCTGAAGCTCAGTCCTTCCGGAACATTCCATCTGTAGATAATAGATTCAGACTGAAGCCAAGATGTCAGTTTTCCATAGGCTTTCCTTCCTTATTTCAAATGGGATATCTTTCATCACTTTAATTTCTTTTCCTTTGATCTTCAGAACCGCTTTATTTGTGGTCCTAAGCACCACATCTCTTGTTGACTTTTTGGAGAACCTTATCTGAATCTCACCAGGCAGGCTTTTCTTTTTAGTATAGTCTGGATAGGACATTTATATTTTCTTGACAGACATTTTAAATACAATTCTCACACAAGCCAATATGAAATATGTTTTTCTTTTTCAGGTCTGGATGTTGATAGAATATACAGAGTCAGCAGCAATCTGGCAATGATACAGAAGTTACGATTTGTTGTCAATCAGGGTAAGTAATTCCTTCACCATGATAATGTTTTGTTTAGTACTTATCTGTCTGAAATGACAATACAATGGATTTCAGAAACTGTGGTACATTAGTGGCACAGAATGATGAGTGGCATTTTGCGGAAGAGTGGTAGAGAAGTGCAAAGAGATATAGCAATCAGAGAAAGAGGTGAGGAAAAGCAATAGTAATGCCATAAAGAAAACTGGGTGATAAAAGAAGACAATAAAAGGGGGAAAGGATGGAAAATTAGGGTCTGAGGGATACATTAATGGTAAAAATAAGGATTTTGTTAAAAAAAGAAATGAAAACTCAATATTGGGAAGTCATAAAAATCTACAAGAAAAATCTAAATTATCATGGGGAAGAATCAAAGAAAATAAAAAATAAAAAGGTGAACTTAAAACACTTTTTGTGTGTTTTTTTGTATCTGTGTGTGTGTGTGTGTGTGTGTGTGTGTGTGTGTGTGAGTGAGTGTACACGCACCTGGAAGTCATGGCGACCTCTGGTGACTGACCCCTACTTGGGGCCTGGAGGATATTCAGAGAGGTGGCTGAATAAAGCCTGCCCCATCTCCCAACTGCTGGTGTTTCAAGGAGGTCTCCCATCCAATACTTGCCAGAATCAGCCATGCTGAGCTTCTGAGATCTGATAAGATCAGGCTTGCCAGGGCTATCCAGGTCGGGGCTCAAGACACTTATTTTTGGAATAATGGAAATATATACCAAGATACGTACCAGTGGAGTGCCTCAAGGATCTGTCCTGGGACCTGTTTCATTCAACATCTTTATCAGTGATTTGGATGAAGGGATAGAGGGAATGCTTATTAAATTTGCAAATGATACTAAATTGGGAGGGGGGTTTAGCAAATATGGTAGAAGACAGAATCAGGATACAGGATGATCTTGACAGATTAAAAACTGGGCGAAAAGAAATTTAATGAATTTTAATGGGGATAAATGTAAAGTTCTGCATTTATGCAGGAAAAATCAAATGCATAAGTACAGGTTGGGGGAGACTTGTCTTGGCAGTAGTATGTGCGAAAAGGATCTAGGGGTTTTTG
Organism: Lepidodactylus listeri; assembly: GCA_029233225.1. NCBI lineage: Eukaryota > Metazoa > Chordata > Lepidosauria > Squamata > Gekkonidae > Lepidodactylus > Lepidodactylus listeri. The sequence continues at coordinate 47,495,954 of JARCFY010000010.1, read as the reverse complement.
TAGACAATACATTGAACATGAGTCAGCAGTGTGATGTGGTTGCTAAAAAGGCAAATGTGATTTTGGGCTGTATCAACAGAAGTATAGGGTTCAGATCACGTGATGTGATGGTGCCACTTTACTCTGCTCTGGTTAGACCTCACCTAGAGTATTGTGTTCAGTTCAGAAAGACATAGACAAGCTGGAATGTGCCCAGAGGAGGGCATCGAAGATGGTGAGGGGTCTGGAGACCAAGTCCTATGAGGAAAAGTGGAAGGAAATGGTTATGTTTAGCCTGGAGAGAAAACAACTGATATCTACCTTCAAGTACATATAGAGGATGGTACAGAGTTGTTTTCTGTTGCTCCAGAAGGTCGGACCAGAACCAACGGATTGAAATTAAATCAGAAGAGTTTTCAGCTAAACATTAGGAAGAACTTCCTGACAGAGCAGTTCCTCAGTGAGCCAGTCTGGTGTAGTGGTTAAGTGCGCGGACTCTAATCTGGGAGAACCGGGTTTGATTCCCCACTCCTCCACTTGCACCTGGCTGGATGACCTTGGGCAAGCCATAGCTCTGTACCAGCTGTTCCCTCAAGGACAGCTTGGGAAAGAGTTCTCTCAGCCCCACCTACCTCACAGGGTGTCTGTTGTGAGGAGGGGAGGGGAAAGGAGTTTGTAAGCCGCTCTGAGACTCTTAAGGGAGTGAAGGGCGGGATATAAATCCAATCTCTTCTTCTCTCTCTTCTTCTTCTTCTCAGTGGAAAAGGCTTCCTCGAGAGGTGGTGGGCTCTCCTTTGGAGGTTTTCAAACAGAGGCTGGATAGCCATCTGACAGCAATGTGGATTCTGTGAACTTGGGCAGATCATGAGAGGGAGGGCAGAAAGGGTTGTCTCAGTGCTTAGTTCTTGTGGCCCTTTCTTACACACCCAGGGAAATGCTGATTGCCATTTTAGGGTCAGGAAGCAATTTTTCTCCCGGCCGGTTTGGCCAGGGATCCTGGAGGTTTTTTTGTCATCTTCTGGGCATGGAACAGGAGTCACTGTAGGTGTGGAGGGGGAGGTATTTGTGAATTTCCTGCATTGTGCAGGGAGTTGGACTAGATGACCCTGGAGGTCCCAGTCAACACTATGATTCTATGATCTATTTAAGCTTTTGTTTTTATGATTATATTGATTTTCTGCAATAGTATAAAATAAATGTAATATTTTTCAGTAGACCTTTTTAAACATTTTAATTCCACTTTTCCTTCAATGAACTCAGGGAAACTTAAGGGAAATGGTTCTCCCTGCCATTTTACCCTCTGTATGATACTATGAGATAAGAAAAGCTGAGAGAGTGACTGGCCCAAAGTCTTACAGTGAGCTTTATGACACAGTGGTGGTTTGAACCAAGGTCTCCCCAGTCCAACATGCTAACTACTGCAGCATACTTGCTTCCACTATGCAGAAGTTGCAGAAAGCTTTGTTCTATTGCAACCTAAGCCATCTCCAAGATTTTAGTGCTGTTGATGAGTCCTGTCCATCCTGGCTTACCATTTTATAAATCATACAGGAATGAAGCTCTGAAAGGCAGAGCTAGTTATTTCCCATGTATTTTCTATGCAAGTATTTCTGAGGGAATAAAAATGCATACAATAAAGTCTACAAAAGAAGAGATGGTTCATTGAATTATTCAGGTCAAAGGAGCTGCCACATTTCTAAATATAGTTGTTATAGTGAGGAAATTGCTGACTATCTCATAGTATACAAACATTCCCAATCACTAGTAAGATTAGATGTTAAGCAAGTAAATTTGATTCATACCTTTCTGTTAAAATGAGCTTAACTTGAATAACTTTAGTTTTAGCTCTTGTATAGCAACTATATCTTAGTTTAGACCAATGGCAGCACTATATGAATGCATGGGGTTTATTTCTGAGAACTCTCCCAGAGTGTGGAACAATCTCTCTCTCTCTCTCTCTCTCCCTCCTGTTCACACACCCAGATTTGTAGAATTACAGCAGCTCCAAAAGGGTTCATTGTCATTGTACAAATAGTAGTGATCACCACCCACATAAAGGTTCATTCAAACAGCCTATGAGTGAATGCTATGGGGACATGTGGCAGCCCCATACCTTCTCCTTACTATATGATAGTACTTCAGTGGTATGTTGGCTACAATTTGCAAAGCCCACATGTTCAACAGGCCATTCTTGGCATGCACCAATGTTACCACATTAGCATCCATTATGACCTGAGATTCACCATACTTAAACATTTGTGTGTTTTTTTTAATTACCTCAATAGACATATGCTGGTTGCTGTGCTTGGATGTTAGTTCTGTTAAGCAATTGCAATCATAAATTAGCATTCATATTCTCGAACCATTTTTATCTTTGTATTGTGATTTTGTATGTTAAGTACTGTGAAATTGCATTACTGCAGCTCTTGACTCTTCTTGTTCTTATGTTTTAGTTATGTGTTCCATGTTGCCTTATTTTAAGGTTCATATACATATGACATATTTATTTCCAAAGAATATTTTCAAATTATGAAGACAACTGTGAGGCACTTAAAAGGCGAGGGGAACCCACCCCTGAAAAGGATCAAATTCTTCCTCGATGTAACTCTACTGAAGTCTGTTTAAAATATTTCTGTGAACTTGTCATCAAATATATACAAAGGATCTCATCACTTTGAGCTTGATGGAATTACACCAGGGATGAACTAAGTCCTACATCTCTGTATGAAACTGAATTGCCAAATCCATCCCAAGCCACCAAGTCAGTAAAGTCATTCAACTTAAAAAGGCAGTCAGAGTTCTTATTTCTCCATGCAAGCTCTAGTTAGATATCACTTTTTCTTTTTCCCAGAAGTACAGTTTCAGATGTTCATTCTCTGTTCTTTTTGCTGCTTTAAAGTACTGTGGGAAAGTCCAAGTGATTTGATCTGCCATCTCTTAATACACACTTGTAAGTACCATCTTTCCTCTTGCATTTCTAGCCGTTTGGTATACAGTTTTACTAATTTGCAGGGCAGGCTGAAGTGGATTTTCAGTGGTAAAGTCCAGTGAATCTAGGTGATGTGGCAGCTGTCTTAGAAAGAGGAAAACCCATGTTAAGTTCCCTTCCTCTGCTGTGAAACTTGTTGCATAGGCTTAGGATACACCTGTTACTGTTTTGGTAAAAGGCTGTTCAGTACTTCTTAGAAGAAGGATGGAAATCAAATGCAGCAACTCCATTTCAATAATTCTTTATATCTGTATAAATACAGTACCCGGCAATATTATACCTGAAGTCAACCAAGTTACAACCCTCCAGTCACTGACTTCCACATTAGTTCCATTGGTTTCAAGGGGACGAGGCAGACCAGACCATAAAGTTAGAAGATTTAGACCTTCAGGCTGCAATCCTGTGCATATTTCCCATGGAGTAAGATCCATTTACCCATTACTCTTGAACAGTTTTAAGATTAACTTTCCTGTTTTTCATTTTGTTTATGGAAATTCAATGATGTTTCATATTTACATCTGTTCCTAATAAGTGATATGAAGAATAGCCAAACAACACACGAAAACAATCCCCACCCATTCTTAAGTTTCATGCCTTTTGGTCTTATTCTGGACAAATTGCTGACACTGAGCCAAGCCTACTGAAAACATAGAAAGGAGCTGCTTAGGTAATGGCAGTGCATGAAATAAGTGTGCTTGTTCATTGTTTCTCTGAGGACTGCACTGTTTTTTATCCTCCAGTATGAAACTGAATGCCCCCACGCATGTGTTGGGTTTATTGTGGTTCCTAGAAAGTATAAAGTGAGAAAATATTGCTTCTTTGGTCTGAAAATGCTTCTGTGTAATGCAACCCTACCCCATTATTCTACCTGAAGAGGGGAAATGTGTTTTTATGTTTAATTTGCCCCTCTCATTTTTCTTTTGTGCAGTTTTGATGTTCTTGTTACTGTTACTTAGTAATAAGCATTAACCAACATTGCATGAAAAATCAATTTAAAATGCCCCAAACTGAACAGTTGATCAGTCCTTCCATGAGGAAAATACTTGAATGTTCATTTCCTATATATCTGGCCATGTGTGAGTCTTCCATCGAATCCCCTGCTCTGTGGAGTGCATAACAGACATTAATTTAGACTATTCTTATTTTCTTTTGACTGGAATCTTGAACCAGAGTTGCACATTTGAAACATCATAAAGAAAGCCTGGGAATGTTAAGGGTACCATAAGTACTTTTTTAAAGAGAATGAGCCTCTGACCATTATCACAAGCCCCTATCTTTTTGTTGAGGATATTATCAATAGGATCAGAAAATGAATAAAAGACAACCAGGCAGAAGGACAGAAAGAGAACAAATATCTAGTGATTGCTAGTTTTCACTGTAAAGCGTTGTAGAAAATGTCTTCAGATGTAATAAAATAAAATAAAAAATCTCATTGAATCACTGTTTGGAGTTGACTGGATCTTTTATTACCAGAATCAAAAGGGTGATTTTGTGCTTGCTGACAATGGCCACAACAGAACAATGTACCTTATTTACTTTATAATGGTACATGAGATTGTTGTTGTTGTTTGCATATAAGCCTGTTGATATGGTACATTCTTGGACTTCTGGATGAAAAGATTATCTTTTATCAATTATTTATTTTTCTTATTAAAAGCAAAAAAAAGATCTTGATTACAAGAAGCCCAGTCTTTAACGTCTCTAAGTACTGTAGGATATTCCTAATTTATTGGATACTGGACTACATTTATTCAAATAACTAAAAGTCTAAGGGATTCTCTGAGACAATAATATTAATATTTTGTCCTATCATTTGAAAAGTGTTGGAAGACAAAAAGTTAATTATAGTTAACCTGGATATTAAAATTAGTTTATTGTCCCACTTTCCCCAGGAGTAACACTAGAGCATTCAGATTACGTGACTGGCTTGGTCTGACCTGGTCAACCTGTAGGCTACCCAGAGTTGTAAAAGAAAAGCAGGTGGCGGGTGTGAGAACAGAAGTGCGATGTCCTGAAGTGAACAGGAATGCTAGGTTGAGTATCACCATATGTATGCAATGGATTTGTGCAATACCTAGTTACATTTTATTTATTTATTTATTTATTTATTTATTTATTTAAAACATTATTTAGCTGGTTTTCTTCCTTACAGGAGCTCAAAACAGCTTGCAATTTAAATAATAACAAAACAGAATAAAAATATTTTTAAAAGCTCTCTCTCATGGACCCATCTGACACACTTCTTTGGTCAATGGACAGTCAGGGGGACCTCTCTCTGTGATCGTAGTTCCTGGGCAGGAGCATAGGGGAAAAGACGGTCTTTCAAATACTCTGGTTCCAAGACATGTAGAGCTTTAAAGGTCAAAGCCAACACGTTGAATTGGGTTCTGGAGCAGATCAGAAGCCAGCATAATTGTGAAAGATTGATGTCACATGATCCCATAAACTAGGGTTGCCAGCTCTAGGTTGGGAAATACCTGGAGATTTTGGGGGTAGAGCCTGGGGAGGGTGGGGTTTGGGGAGCGACCTCAGCAGGGTATTATGCCATAGAGTCCATCCTCCAAAGCAGCGATTTTCTCCAGAGGAACTGATCTTGGTCATCTGAAGATGAACTGTAATATCAGGAGATCTCCAGATACCACCTGGCGGTTGGTAACCCTGCAGCAAACTGGTCCCACACAGCATTCTATACTAACTGCAGTCTCCAAATACTCTTCAAGAGTAGCCCCAAGCACATCATATTGCAATAATCTGGTCCAGTCAAGATGTAACTAAGGCATGGGTCACTGTGGCTACTTCAGAATGAGCCAGGAATGACTGCAGTTGGCACACCAGCTGAAAATGTTACTATGTGGAAGAAGATAATGGCAAACTATCTCTGCTCATCTCTTGCATGGAATACCTCATGGATAAAGACGCCCTCAGTCAGTTGGGACTCAATGGCATGTTCTGCTTTTTCTTACCTGTGCAATTTATGGTGCACCATGATGAAGGCAGCACACCATTTATATGCTGTGGCCTACCACATTCTTGAGAACACCCCTGTTTTAACTGTCATGGACAGGCAGGTGAAGAGAAGGTTTATGAAGCCCCAGTGGAGTGCCATGAATAGCTGGTGGGCTGCTTTTCAGCTTGATGGAACATGCAGGCTAGTTTACTTTATTGGTCAGCAAGTGCTGACTCATGCAAAAACTCAGGTAAATCATAATGGTCTGCATATCAGACTGTTTACAAAATGGTTGGCATTTGCAATGTATTGCAATGTCCTTGAATGTCTTTATTTAAAACCCAACAGATCACCCATAGGTCAATTACTGTATTTTTAAAAGTATTTGTATGCATGGGGGGGGGGGGGCTTTGGTTTGTTCACATTTTAATATTTCTTACCTATGAAGAACATAATGCCAATTCTACCTGTAAAAGAAGCAGAATTTTATTAGAAAGGAGCGATTATAATACATTTTAAAGGATGGCAGATTTTTATAATGTGAAAAAGTCATCTGGTGTTGATTTTATTTGCCACAATAATAAGTGATAAAATAAAATCCATCTTGAATGGTCCTATATCTAATTCAACATTCAGATATAAATCCCAGCATTGGGAGGGGGAAACCCCAGTGTCTGTGAAGTAAAAATATGTTGGCCAATTGAGAATATTTATTAACTAAATAATTTAATAATAACAAAAATGACTAGTTGATTAATTGTTACAAAGTAAAAATTACAATAAAACAGTCTTGATCCATGCTTTGCAGAAGTACCATTACTGTCTGTGCAGTTGTTTAACAAGGATTTAATTGGAAAGATAAGTGAATGCACATTTAAAAGTATTGTTAATTTGCTTTATAATCACCCCATTCTTCACAGTATTGACAGCACCAGGCACAAACCTCACTCTCTTTTACAAGTATTATTTTCCATATGTGCACAATAAATTCTGACTCTGTAATTGGAAATTTTATGGATTCTAACATACCTACAGCACTGGATTTATAAGTGCTGTATCCCCTTTATAAAGGTAACTCACTAGTGGCATTGTTAGTCATTATTAATATTCACATAAAGCTGCAATCCTGTGCCCAATTATGTTCACATAAGTAAAACTGATTTCACTGGGGTTTTACATGTGTATGTAAATGCACACAGAATTGCAGCCATATTGTAATGTTTGAAGCAAACCTTGTGCTAATTGAGATATGTTATATCATCCCTTTCTCCACGAGATCCTACAGCAAGTAGTACTCCAATTTATCCTAAGGTCTGATGAGCTAGTTGTTTTTGCCCCCCACACACACACACATTGAGATAAACCATGCTTTACATCATTCTTATTCCTTGTATCAACAAAACCAAGAAAGGGAAAAAGACAAGAACAAGGAAAGCCCTTCTCCAGATGTTTTCTTTGAGCCAGTTTTGATGGCTACAAAAAGCAGCCCCGCTAAAACTGCGACATGAAATCTGTATGTATTTTTCAAGAAAACTGATCTGAACATGATCAGCTGTTACCGTTATCAGTCAAGGAGAAGAGCTTGAGTTGAGTTGGTGCTATCTGTCCTGTCAGCAGAGCCTTTTTATCTCTGCTGAAAGATTGAAGTTACCTTTGAAACTGTCAATAAAAATGGGTTGGGTGTTTTTAAAGCAAGTGGAGTCCCCCCCCCCCCCGCCAAAAAAAAAAAGAGGAGGGAAAGAAAACCAGCACCTACTTTTCATAGTTGTATTTTTTAAAAGAAAAGAAGAAATAAAGATTCATTGAAAACCACCCAGCAGTTTTCAGTGACCCAACATATCCATTTCAAAGGCAGGCAGTAGCTGCAGTCCTCTTGTCAGTTAACAAAGGCTCTGCAGGCAGAGGAACTTCAGTGCAAGCTGCTTACTTCCAGATAGCAGCTTACTATGCCCTTAATGGGTCAATAGGACCCTTAAATCTGGATTATTTTTAGTACATGGTAAGATTGACGGAAAATAATATTTTTAAACAGGCTAGGGAAATTCTCTCTGATAGTTTACATTTCTTTTTCTAATTTTTTCTTTATCCTTCGGGAACCTATATGGAGATTAGTGTAGCCAATAAGTTGTATGTATCGTGAGATGTTGTGCAGATTTCCCCTGTTAAAGGCCCAGACTGCTTCATGCATATTTAAAAAGGAATTTTATGAAATCATTGATTATAGTGGGGCTTTCTCCCCCTCTTTTACAAAAACCTTAAAAACCTTGCTAGATTAGCTTGTTCTGTATAAAACATCATTAGGGTGAGCAGCTAACTCTTAATGATTTAAGGATTTAGTCACAGCATGCAATTTCCTATGCCAGATGACTAACACTGCACTGGTGTGGGAAGAGCGGTACATAAGTTGATTCTTGGAAGGCAATGATAAACTACTGTCATTGGTTGCTTTCTTCCAGGAGAATCAACAAAGGAGCCACATGTGATACAGACAGATTTTGTGGCTTTCTTGGGCAGGAGTAGGCTTCATGGACTCACATTTTCCTTTTTTGGAGGGATCAAGTTTTCACAACCACTCTCAAACATTTTAACTAAATTTTGAATTATAGTATCAGTTGCTCCCTAGAAGTTCCAACTTTATCCCACCCCTTCTCCAAGGAACTCAGGATGGCGTATATCGGGGAGTCAAACATATGGCCCACAGGCCAGATCCAACCCCTGCAGGGCTCCTATCCAGCCCATGAGCAACTGACCCTCTGCTACTTCCTGCTTCCTGTTTTCTGCATCACAGCTCCTTTTGCCCGGTCTCTCATATTTCCTGCTTCACAGAGGAGAAAAGTAAGCCAAGCCTCCCTTCTCTTGATTGGCTGAGGGCTCCTCCCCCACCCTGGGGAGGGAGGGGGAAGAAAAGAGCCAGAGAGAGAGAGGGAGAGGGAGGGAGAGAGAAATTGAGTCCTGTGGCACTTTTAAGACCAATAACGTTTTATTCCAGATATAAGCTTTTGTGTGAGTGCACACTTCTTTAGAGGGGGGAGGAAGGGGGAGGGGGAGAGAGAAAGTCCCATGGTACTTGGAGAGATTCCCCTTTTCAGTTCTAACAAATTGGGGGGGGGAGAAACTTAACAGCACAGCTTGCATTCTTTATTAGTGGAAGGGAGCAAGAGTCCAATAGCACCTTGATGACTAACAAAATTTGTGGCATGGCATGAGCTCTTATAAGTCACTGCTCACTTCTTCAGATACAGCTAGAATGCGAGTCCATCTGTCTTTATATCTTGGAGAATGAAGTGATTTCAGATGTCAAATGGTGATAGCAGACATTGGTAACGAGAGAAGAAACTTAGGTCTCAATTCAGGAGTCTTGAGCTTCATGATCAGTTGCAGTTCAGCAGATATTCTACTACTCCTAGATCTGCAACTGAATGACCTGGAAAGTTAAAATGTTCCCCCACTGTTTTTTTCATTGTTGTGGTTTCTAATAGCAGTAGAAAGAGTAAGGGTCCAGTAGTAACTTAGACTAACAAAATTTGGGGTAGAGTATGTACTTTCGTGAATCACTGCTCACTTCTTCAGACTTATTGCCATTTATTCTTGCATCCTCCTGAACTGAATCCTCCTGGACCAAACTGAGACTTAGGTTTCCTTTCTCATTACCAATGCTGATATCTCCACACCTACTACCTCTCTGCATATCACACCTAATCCAATCAAGCCTGCTATTGCCATTCAGTATCTGAAATAATCTTTATAAAGTTTATATCTCTGGTAGCTCATGTTATATTTTATGACACACATAGCCTGGCCTGACAAAGTGACATTTATGTCAGATCTGGCCCTTGTAACAAATTAATTTGTCACCTGTGGCATACATGGTTCTTCTCTTCCCCATTTTATCTTTACCACATCCTTGGGAGATAGACTAAAATGAGAGATTGTGAGTGGCCCAGAGTCATCAAGTGAACTTCATGAATGAGTAGGGATTTGAACACAGGTCTCCCCAGCACACTTACCATTATATTAAACTCTCTTTAGATCTGCAAGTCAGGTGCTGCTATCATGTGTGTGTGTGTATACATATCCAATCAGCGACTACACAGTGTGTGACCATTCTGGAAAGCAAAATTAATGCTTTATTGGGGCATCCTTGTGGAATTGCTGCTGCTCAAGGCAATGCAGGAAACTTTTATGTCTTTAAAATATTCTTATCAGTGGCAGTAGCAGGGTGTCATGGTTTGTAGATCTGGAGGAGCATTCAAGTTGCTCTCTAAAAGGTCCACAGGGCAGTTGCCACCATCTTGAAATATGCACACATAATTGGATACATAAGACAAAGTGTAGGTACTCTGGGAATCAACAAGGTTGCTGGAGGACCATTCATACTCTTTTAGACTTGGCTGCTGCTTCTGAAAATGGTCTTTTTGTTTATATGAAGCTGGGTGCCTCAGCAACAGGAGTGTCCATGGCATGTGAGATCCCAGGGAAGCATTCACATTGCTCCCTGAATAATAGAGTCTGGTCCATTAAGGTCAATGGGAAGGTGCCATACTAACTGAAGCATCCCCCAGACTCCTCCTGCCTTCCTCCTTACTGTCCTCACCAGACAATCCAGAACACAGCACTTCAAGAAAGAAATCCCTATCCTTCTTAAGATGAGTCTCATTCACTTCGGTACATTAATTCTTTGGTTGGGGAGCTGTCCTTATGGCTCTTTCTGAGACATAGATTGGTCAGTGGATCCATAAGAATCTACTATCCAGGACTCTCAGTGTTTCTTCTTCCCCAGGGAGGAGATTTGGGGGGGGGGGGGAATCAATCAGGGACTCTTTCTCAGAAGGAGAAATGTTACAGCTCCCAAGTCCAAATGAACTTAGTGTCTCTTGAAAGTGTCTGTCCCACCTACTGCCCAATGCAAAATTAGGCTCATTACATAGAATGAATCAAGGGTAAATTGGTTAGTTTTACATATGCCCATTTCACTCAGAACGTTTTGCTGCCCTTTCACACCAGGAGGAAGGCAGCTATTTTCTGTTTGTAAGAGAGGGAAGCCTGGAAAAGAGGATTTATACAGGCATATGTCTCACAGTGAAATCATACTGCTACAAAATGACGAGAGAAGCGGGGGGTGGGGGTGGAATTATCCTTCAGCTGTTTCTCTAACTAGGAAGGTAACTTCTTCAAGAACTCATGTTATTGAACGTAATACGTGCTTAAAGTAAAATACCTGGAAGTCCCAAACTCCCATATGAATTTTCTTGCTCAAAGAAAACCACACTTCTTTCAGGCTTCAGTTCTTGCTTAACAGAAGCCTCATGAATGTAGGACTTACTTCTGTTTAAACACATGTGGTAAATTAAAGGCACTCTGCACATGCTCTCATTCATTTTGTTCCCAGACCTTCTGAAAAATATTATCTCCTGAAAGGCTGGGGTTCCTGCAAGTCTCTTTTGAAACCAGCAGTGCCTAATTTGGTTTGGGCTGGTTGTATGCAGTTAACTACCCAGTGGTGAGAGAATGCCTCTGAGTTTCATCTTGTGGCCAGAGACCTCTTTTCTTTGTTGTTTCTTTACAACATAGAAACTGAGTTCTTGAGCTGGGATTCTGGTGAGTTGATCAAACCGAGACCTGCAATGCTTCTTTTTATCTGATAAACCTCACGTTTCTGACTAGAGTATTCAGAAGTAGGTTTTAGGATAGGGGGGGTATATGGCAGGATTTCTCCCCAGTTTTGGGTGTGATTGTAGTTGTAGTAAACACCCCTGAAAAGAGAAAGGTGGTAATAAACAGGGCTTTTTCCCCGGGGGTATGTGCTGAAATGGAGGTCCAGAACCTGTTTGACGGGAAATTTTTTTTAAAGTTCCTGAGTTTTCAGTATATAGACTGAAAATTGCATTTCCCTGGTTGTGTTCAGACTGGCAGTTTGGCCCAATATAGGCACATTTCACAAATGGATTACATGGGCCTGGTCACACAGCCACCTCTGTCAGGCATTCCCCGGGCATACTCATCCCGTCAGAGGATGACTTGGAGCTGGGTTAAAAAGCCACCACCTCCGAAGTGGTGTTTTTGTTTCCCCACGCATTCATTGTGCATGGCCGAATGTCTGAACACGGGGGAGCGCACGCAGAATGGATTTAGCAGTTTGAACCTGCAGATCCATTCTGCCACTGGGGACATGTTTTTTTAAAGAAATGCCTATATATGCATGCGTGCACATGCACATAAGCATGCATTAATTTTGAAAAAAAATGCAGTGCGCTCCGTGGCTGATGTGCTACAATAATGTGGATGCTTTACCATGAGATGTCTTTGTAGGTAGCCTGCAGCAGAGTGTGCTGTGTGATTGATATGCCCCACAATACTTTCAACCAGTTCAATTAGAGGCGTCACCATATCGCGCCAAGCCACCAGTGTGATCACAGCCCCTCTTGAGACTTCCAGCACCTCTTTTTTCCCTGGCAATAAGGATCAGTGTTCCCCTTTTGGATAATTGAAGAAATATGTCTAGAATGTCTTCTAAATGCAGTTATCTTCTGTATTACTAGGAAGGAGTATGGGGACAAAACCAGAATGACTTGGCTTTGCCTATGGTTGATTCTGGCTCTGGCTGCTGTTGACTCCCCTTCCCTGTGCTCCTCCAGCCCCAGTGTGTAACAGCCTCCTCTGGCCCAAGACAAGTCGCTGTATGGGCACTGCTACCTTGCTTTCCCCTGAATCTGATTAAGAAGAAGAAGAAGAGAAGAGACTGGATTTATACCCCGCCCTTCACTACCCAAAGGAGTCTCAGAGCGGCTTACAAACTCCTTATTTTGTTTGAGAAAGTCTCTGCTGGAAAAAGCAGCAAGAAAAGTGTTGAGAAAATTGCACAAAAGTACTGTGGAAAACAACAATTTTAAAAACTTTTTTTTTACAACTACTTTTTTTGGCAATACTACTGACCAACTATTATTGGTCAATTACTTCTGTGTTTTGTGGCCAGTGGCATGATCAAGAAAAGATCTGGGGGTAGAAGTCCTGGGGCCCTGTTCACTGGCTCAGCCTCACATTTGATGTATACCTTACCATGGGAGGACACACCTATATCATTACATAGAAAGTCCAACTGAATCACTTGGTGTAGCCACAGATTTACCACAGGACAAAAATGGCCAGTTTTGTTAAAGTAGGTAGGATTGTGCTTAATTTCACTCTGCTTAGATCAGTGATACCCAGTGTGGTGCCTGCAGGTGCTGTAGTTCCCACTGGTACTTTCTGTGGCACTCGCTGTGCTTTTCAGACAGTGGGTAGGACCAGTATAAGGCAGGGCTTGTCATTGGCTGCCATAATTCAAATGAGGTTTTTCCACAGCTGCAGCAATGGAAGGATCAGGACTGGTAAGGACCTGAGCTTTCTTTCATGTGTATTTCCATTTCCCTTGGGCTTTTGTTTGTTTCTTTTTACTCCCCCTTCTTTTTCTCCCACCCTCTCTCATTTAAGCTTTCTTTTGTTTCCTTTTTTTTTTATTCCTCCTTGTCTTTCTCTCCTTTCCTCTTGGTTTCCTTTGTTTCTTTTAAAGGAATTTTTTTAGAAAGCAGCTCCCCACCTCAGGACATAAATAGAGTTTTTAAATATAGCAAGTTAAAAAAAAAGAAATCAACATGAATAACACCATGAACGTGTTCCAGTCAATGCTGACCCTGGTAGCCCATTGGTCTTAGAGCCAAATTAGATGTTAAGCAGGGCTGTGTATTGGCTCCCCTACTTTTCAATCTCTTTCTGAATGATCTGGCCATGGGGCTAGAGGGGATTGATGGACACAGCCCAATTTTTTTTTTAAAAAAAAAATTATTTATAATGTTTTTAACTTTATAACAATATGTCACACATAACAAACAGTACACATTAATGATTTAAGAATAAAATAAATTAACAGTTCCAGGTGTACAACTTTAAACTCTTAAACTCTAAAACAATGATATAATATCAAAATAACGTTTTGGGATAGTATCTAATGAAATCTGATCATTAAAAGACGCTTCCACAAAGGGAAGCCATTTCGAATAAAAATAAGCATGAGATTTACTTGTATTATAAGGAGGGACTGAAAGTGCTATTTTTTTCCATAGTATAAATTTCCCATATCTTTATACACAGCCCAATTTTGAGCTCGCACCCAGTGCCCTTGCTATTGTATGCAGATGATGCTGTAATCCTGTCCAGATCTGAAGTAGGGATAAAGAGGATGTTAGCACATTTTATAGAATATTGTGAGTTGAATGGGTTATCTGTGAATTTTGATAAAACTAAAATAATGGTGTTCGGAGATTCCCGGAAACCTATCAACTGGTGTGTTAAGGGTTAAAACATTGAACAGGTGAAGCGTTTAAAATATTTGGGAATTATCTTTCACCATAGTGCAAGGTGGGTAGCCCACAGATCAGAAGTAATCAAATCTGTAAATAGTTGCATGCTGGCAATAACTCGTTTCTTTTTTACTAAGGGTAACCAGTATGTTCCAGTGGCCCTAAAAGTGTTTGAGCATAAAATCAGAGCGAAGCTTCTTTATGGGGTTCCCATTTGGATTACGGCTTTTAACAAACTGGTAGAACAACTTCAATCCAATTTTGTGAGGAAAATATTAGGGTTGCCTTTGTGTGTTTTCTATGCCACTATTTGTTTGGAATCCAATTTGTTATGTTTAGAAACAAGGGCTTGGATAATTTCTTTCAGATTTTGGCTATGCTTGCATTTTAGGTGCTGCCCCAATAGCCGTATTACATATTTGCTGAAAGAATCTCATTGTTCTGAGTGGTTCACTGTTATAGAAAAGAAAATCGCTTCAATAGGCTTATGCCTGAATGATATGATGTCCTTATCTGAAACACACATTTTTGCTCTGCTCAAACAGAGATTAATTGATATTGAGATGCAAGAGTTTAGAGCCTTGGCCTCTGGTAGATGTTCCCCTTTAAGATGGGTACATTTTCTGATCAATGCTCCAGCACAATACTTATTCGATCTGACTTCCCCACAGCTGCGTAGAGCATTTACGTTGGCCCGCTTTAATGTGCTCCCCTCTGCGGTTTTAGCAGGGAGATTTAAGAAAATCCCCTACTCTGTTAGGCTTTGTGACTGTGATTCAGATGAGATTGAAACAATCGAACACGTATTCCTCTACTGCAGTTTGTATGACAACATTCGGACAGTCTATTTAGAAGCCATTCTATTTAGAAGCCATCGCAATCCGATGACAGAATGATGTATTGTTTACTGGCTTCACAAAACATAGCGGTTATTGAAGCGGTTGCTAAATTTTGTAATTTTCTCATAATGAGGAAGATGTGTGTTAATCCCATGAATTGAATGGTGACTGTTTATGATTCTGATCTATTCCAATAAAAGTTTCTGTTGTTGCTGATGTTACATTTTTTGCGCTTGCACATAGGGGCATTCAAGTATTTTCCATAGCCACACAGCAGCTGTGGTAAACAGTTAATTTTTTTAAAGGAGACCCTGAATAGGCTTGGAACAGTGCTGTGGGAAGGAGAACGGGCTCCTGCCTTCCTAGCAGTGTACAGGTACTCTACATGGAGCAGAAAATCAGTGAAATAACTCCCCACACACATGGTTTTTGGTCACGAAAACTGCTTGAGGGAAAGCAGGATCCCTTTCTTTCCCTGTGGTGCTGTCCAGAGGCATGTGGATTTTCCTTTAAACAAAACAGTTTCCCACAGCTGCTGTGTGGCTGCAGTGAACGCTTGAATACAATTGCAAAAATGTAATGTCCAGTTTGGCTCTCAGTTAGTATTAGGTTGCTTCATGTGTTCATCACAGAATAAGAAAGTGAAGGAGAATGTTGACAGGAGCTTCTTTTGTAAATCAGGGAACTTTATTCCAGTCTTACAGGCCAGGGATCTGGGCTGTTGCAAGAATGGAGATAACAGTTCAGAAGTAGAAGCCTGAGTCCCCTCCAGGCTTGGGCTGCGATCAGAAGAGCTGTTTGATCCAATGTCATTGCTGTTGACCCCAGATTAAAATGAAGGTTCAGACAGCAATATCTGTCTCCCATTCCCCAGTAGTTGGCACCCTGTTCTCACCCATCTTTAAGCCAGAGTTGACACAGGGGAATGTCCAGTCTTTACGGATGTCAGCATTTTCACCCCACACTTCCAGATGTTTGATCAATCCATCACACTCTCAAACCATTTAGGAAGGCAGATTGCATACTTCCGGCTGCATGCCATTTTTAAAGTCAGTTAGCAATGTGCGCATAAGCGGATCTTCACCCCAGGGTTGTGAATCACTGCTTGCACATTTCTGTGCCCAAACATTCTGTCAGGTTTAGGAGCCACCGGTGTAGTTGTTTTTGAGTGACAACTCCCCCCCCCAACCCTATCTCCTGTTTCTTGGGGTTGGGCAGCCATGGAAATAGGCAACTGTACTCGCCATCCCACTTTCCCCCATGCAAACTTTGTTAGCAAAGAGGTTTTCTGCTTCAGAGTTGCTGTTTGAGAGCATCCGATGATTGACACAAGAGTAAATGTACTGGTCAATGGGGTTACTCTTATGCAAATCTGCATTTTCCCCATGCATTCCACGGAAGATAGGCAAAGTGGAGGAGGCTGAGAGGGGCTGCAGTACTTGGCAGAGGAATCATGAAGCTGTCAAAATGGAGTAGTACTTTGAATGAGCACTTCTGTGCATGCATGGAAGACCATTTTTTTTAAAGGATGCCACCTGACTCTGTGGTTACTGTGCAACAATAATCTGAACAGTTAACCATGGATTGAGCATGCAGTGAGGCATATTAAGGGTGACAGGTCTGGACAAACCTCTCCAGAACAAATAACACTGGATAAAATAGAGGTGTGGCCAGACTGCACCAAGCTTGTTGTCTGACTATAGCCTTGGTGTCCTCCTAGTGGCTACACCATGCTTCCTATCAAAGTACAGGTAATACTGATGACAGATCAATATTCTGACTCTGGGTAAAGGCAGCTCCATGTGTTCATTGTGGTTCTTTTGCAAAATGAGGAGGAAGGGTTTGCGCTTGGTCCCATCTGCAGCAGACACACCAACCCTTTTCAAAATTCCAAAGGCTCAAAACAGTGAGGGTCCCTGATGATCTTCTTGACATACCTCTTATTTTTCCACATCTGCCCCATCCGAGGCTTTGTATGCAGCTCCTGAAAAAACTCAGTAATCCAAAGTCAGTGCATGAGTGTTGAATATTTGTTTTGTTTGTTTTTACTGCATAAGCATAACCAGGACATTGCGCTGGATCTATGACACCTCCATGGCAGGCAAGACAATCCGGCTGTAATTCACTTTTGCAAGAGTTGATTTGTGAGATGAAATTAGAGTTGCTTAACATTGTAAAAGCTCAGCAATATAGGATTT
Source organism: Lepidodactylus listeri (assembly GCA_029233225.1). Taxonomy (NCBI): domain Eukaryota; kingdom Metazoa; phylum Chordata; class Lepidosauria; order Squamata; family Gekkonidae; genus Lepidodactylus; species Lepidodactylus listeri. The sequence goes on along the minus strand of JARCFY010000010.1, from coordinate 47,478,666 downwards.
ACAATTCAAACATGTAAGTGAAGTGGACTGAAACACCAACCACTGAGCCTTAACATGCAGCAAACGTTGCAATAACGCATTTAAGAAGGTGGTTTCTCCTATGCATCAGTTAATTATTTGCGGTTTTGAGACAGTCTTGGATTCAAGTCTTCTGTGCATGAAGGAATTCACATATAAACTTCAGGAAACACTGAATTTAAAAACACTTTCCTCCACAAAGTAAGTAAACTATTCAGAGAGCAAAAGTCAAGTCTTTTTTATCTCTGACTCTCACTTCCTCTTCTCTCTCACACCCATCCCTACACATCTCATTACACTTGAAAACCAGACATGCTGTCCAATTTCAAGCATTGACCTGATACTGCACAAATGTGGCTCAAATCTGTGTTCATCTTTTTTGGCACTTAGGGCCACATTGGAAGGTGACCAACTGTGAAAGATTGGCAGCTAATTTGCATATCTGCTAATGCCAATAAAATTTGCATTAATTTGCAATATGTTTAGTTTTTGAATATTTTCATAACTTTGCCGAGTACTCATTTCAAAACTGCAAACATACAGTATGAACAAATGCTCTGTCTCTTTGTTGCTAAAGCTGAATGGCACCAATTTACATTACACTTTTTGGTTCCCATAACTCCCTTCCCTTCCAATAAAGGGCACAATCCCCCAGGGAGCTCTCCTGGGCAAGCCATAGTATAGGATTAAAGTCATACTCTTTGTGCATGAGAATTTCTTCATATGAGCAAAAGAAGCTGCGGTATATTGAACTAATCTATCTTATCTCAGAACGATATCTTTCCTAGTCTTCCCTCTTGAAGTGCTTTTAAAGTTTGGCGTAGTGGTTAAGAGCATGGTTGAGAGCCAGTCTGGTGTAGTGCTTTGGAGCACGGACTTGAAGAGCCAGGTTTGATTTCTCACTCCTCCACATGCAGCTGCTGATGTGACAAGTTCTTTCAGAGCTGTTCTCTCATGAGCAGTTCTTGAAAGAGCTCTCTCAGCCCCACCTACCTCACATGGTGTCTGTTGTGGGGAGGGAAAGGGAAGGGAGATTGTAAGTCGCTCTGAGACTCCTTTGGGTAGTGAAGTGTGAGGTATAAATCCAATCTCCTCCTCCTCTTCTTCTTCAATGTCACAGATTGAATGCAGGACTTATTGCATGGAAACTAGACTATATGAGCTATGTCCCTCTTAAAACATTGCAGGGAGTGCTGCAGAACTACATCAGCACTTAATAACCAACAGTACAGTCTGATTGATGTAGGCCATAAATAACACTCAGCTATCCTGGTAAATTGGAATCAATATGGAGGCTTGAATGAAGCCAGGGTTTAATTAAACTAATCATGGTTTGTATGATCATGTATATGTTGGGTGCTGTAACTATGGTTAGTTAGGGTGCATCATACTGGAGTCTGAAACTATAGTTTGACTCTTGTGTGCTTGTGATACTATCGAAGTTTCTGAAGTACAGCTAGTACTTGATGATGTCTTTCTGTTAGTATAGCTCATGTTATTTTCATTCAAGAAAAGGCAAGCTCTAAGAGTCATATAGGGCTCCAGCTGCTTAAGCACATATTGTTTTAATCTCACTGTGTTTCATATAATTATTTTTGAAAGATTAAGAAGACTTTTCTGTGTGGGTGTTTGATGTGTTTTGGGTGGGCTTGTGTATTTGATTCTAAATAGGCCCTGCCATTGCTCATTCTGTCTCTGCTTCATCCCTATCATTAAGCATTCCTGGTTGCTTTGGTCCTATCTAAATTTGGCCTGAGCTCAATAGAAATCTGGCTGCCAACAATGCTCTCATATTCCTCAGGACAGGAGAAGACATTTTCCCCTGGGCTGCAGTCATTGTTGGCAGACAGAGCCTGAAACATGGAGGAGCTTCCAGACCTGTTGTCTTTGATTAGCACCATATTGAAAAGCAAATGTACTTCAGATTATTCCAAATTAAAGACCCATGCAGGCCTACCAAGGTTCCCTGAATGTGTGGGAATATAATAAAGTGGAGCCATGTGTGGAGTGGTGGTGAGTGAGAGGATGGGGGAATTAATAACAGAGAGATGCATATCAGGGGGAATGCTGCGTAAGAAGAGTAAACAAGGGCAGCATGGCAGTCAGTGGGAGGCATCTTACCCCAACTAGGCTCTTTCCACTATATTCAGGAAGGTAGCTGTCCCAGTTAGGGTTGCCAAGTCTGGGTTGGGAAATACCTGGAGATTTTGGGGGTGGAGCCAGGAGAGGATGGGATTTGGGGAGGGGAGGGGCCTCAGCATAGTACAATGCCATAGAGTCTACCCTTCAAAGCAGCCATTTTCTCCAGGGGAGCTTATCTCTGTCAGCTGGAGATCAGTTGTAAACGCGGGAGATCCCCAGGCCCCACCTGGAGGCTGGCAACCCTAGTCCCAGTATATGTGAGATGCTCTCCTAATGGCAGTTCATTTAAAGAAATTCACATGAAAATTAGGTTGTGCATGTCATACAAAGAATACAATATGAATTCTTGCACTGAAAGGAGAAGCAGAGCAATACACAAGGATAAAAAAGTAGTAATTATCTAAGTCATTATGATCAATCACATTTCTATGCAGAATTTTATAGCATGCATCATAAGATATAATTTTATTTTACTTAAGATCTATGGAGGCATTTTCATTGTAACAGGAGTTGTAATAACTATTTATTCTGAATGTCCACAGTGGAAAAGTCTGTAGGTTGAATTGCAAATTTATTCCACTAGCAACAAAATCTTCCTCCAATACAAGGAGATTTCCTGTGTTAAAAGAGGAGTATTCCATTGGAACAGAACTATCAAGCCATTACCCATTATATAGTGTTGAATATTCACTAGCGAGACCTAATATCATAAAGAAGTAACTAATCATCTTTATATTTGTGAATAATTAAGAAATGAGAAGAAGTAACTGATATCAAATTTTGTAATAGTACGTGGCAATACAAATGGGGTTACAAATAAGGTAGAATGTAGAAAAAATTAAAACACATTCTTCTGGTTACAAATTTTGAGTAATGTAACTGAACTTAGTAGAACATTCTCAATGCCATTCCTTTGAGTTCACTAAATGCAGCCCCATGTAGTGTAATAATTCAGGTGGGTAGCCATGTTGGTCTGAAGCAGCAGAACAAAGTTGGGGTCTAAAGTTTCATCCAAGGTATAAGCTTTTGTGTGCATGCACACTTCTTCCATCTGAAGAAGTATGGGTGGCACATGAAATCTTATACCTTGAATAAAATTTTGTACATTGAATAAAATAGTCCATAAACTACTCCCGTCCAGTGCATCCACAAACCTAGGGTTGTTCTGCCAGTGAACTAGGGTTGCCAACTCCAGGTTGAGGAAATCCCTGGAGATTTGGGAGTGGAGTCTGAGGATGGTGGGGGTTGTGGGAAGGAGGGACCTAAGCAAGGCATAATGCCATGGACTCCACTTTCCAAAGCAGCCATTGACCTGATCTCTGTAATTTGGAGCTCAGTTGTAATTCCAGGAGGTCTCCAGACCCCATCTGTTGGTTGGCAACCCTAAAAATTCATACTCAGCGTACTAGTTCTGCAGGAAGGCAAGATGATTTCCATGGGAACCTAACCTTTAGAAATTGATTCCAATCCAGTGTGGGAATAATTGTTGGACATAAGATATTGGTTCAGGCAAGATTTTGTATAGATGGGACAGAAAATAATGTGGGTTTCTTTTGTTTTGTCAAAACCGTTTTGACAACCATCAAGATAAACAGAAGCAAAAGGTGGGTGTGGCTAGATGACCACACTTCTGGTAACATGGGGTGTAGCCTAATATGCTAATGAGCTGTGCTGTCAGGGGTGTGGCCTAATATGCTAATGAGTTCCTGCTGGGCTTTTTCTACGAAAAGAGATCTGTACACTGAAAATTAATGAACTTTTAAACATTTTAAACAGAATGTTGTTGAAGAGGTTCTGGAACTCCATTCCAGCACATTTCCCCCCAAAAAAAGCCCTGATGGTAGCTAATAAACAGATGAACTGTCTAGAAAATACTGATATTTTCTGAAAAAGTTATGTTCTGGACTGTGGACTTTCCACTGAGTTTTCCACTACATTTATATCATTTTGTACACTTCAGAAAGGTAAGAGATGGTAACCTTAACAACCATAGGTAGGAAAGACCCATTTCCCTTTTTAACATGACTTCTATAACAGAGGCAAATCCTTTTGTCTAGCTGATAGTACTTTTGAATGCAAACATATTGATGTATTATTGAGGGTTCTAATTAATATGTACAAGGTTAGTTTGCACAGTTGAAAAAAATCAATGCCAGCTGGAAGTTGTGCGTTTTGTTGTTAAAAGTTCGGGTTGTCTTACTTGCAAGAAATTTCCTCCCCATTGATTTCCAGTTTTCATGTTGCTGGGTTCTTGTTAAACATATTTGTTATCTACATGCACACTAGGGCATGGTATAACTTCTTTTCCTTGGCTGTGTGCTTCTGGGTTGCATGGATTAGAAGAGATTTTTTAACAACTTTGCATCAACACGGATTTGAACATCTAGTCTTTTACCCCTGCACGGTAGAATTCTGGAAAATGGGTGTATGTGTATACAAAATCACATTACAGTCATGTGTCCATTGGGAACAGTTAATATGCAAAAGGTGGGCACTTCTTTATTCCATGTAATTCTTCTGAGTAGTCTTCTGAGTACAGAATCACATGGAGAATTGAAAGTACAGTCCTGGCTGTACACATGGACGACCATCAGAAGCTGGCAATGTTTTTGCGGTCATGACCACAATTTTTCCAACTGTTATCATTTGTCTGTCTGTTTGTTTAAAGGATTTCTGTGCTGCCTTCCAGCCCAATTCTGGGTTCCCAAGCCAGCAAACATTAAAACATGTCAAACACTAGAACATTTCAAACATTACAAACAGCATTTAAGATATAAATATATAAAAACCACTTTAAAGCAATTAAACAAAACACATAAACTCATAACCAAGGTGTATGTATTTATAAGATGCCATCAAATCACAGCTAACTCATGACCAACCCCAGCTAGGGGTTTTCAAGGCAAATGAGAAGCCTTCCTCTGCAGTCTTCCTTGGTTATCTTCCTACCAAGTACTGACTCTGCTTAGCTTCTGAGATTAGATGAGATCAGGCTATCTGATGACATTTCTCTCCTGCCATAACCAGGCTAATAAGAGTTTGTGAGGGAATGCCAAACAAAACAAAAAAAGTCTTGGCCCACTAGAGGTTAATCTTTTTGTAGAGGGAGTTCCAAAGTGTTGGCACCATTATCAAGAAGACCCTTTCTTGAGTTGCCCCCATCTAATCTTGGATGTGCTAGCAGCAGCAGTGCTAGCAGCAGCAGGGCCCCAAAGATCAGATAGGTTCATATGGGAGGACACAGTTCTTAAAATATACTGCCTTGGGCTGTATAAGGCTTTAAAGTTCAATATCAGCACTGTGAATTAGCCCTGGAAGTAAATTGGAACCCAGTGTAGAAGGAACAAGACTGGAGGTCTCTATGACCCACTCCAGTCAACACTCTGGCCACAGCATTCTGTACCAACAGAAACTTCTGGACAGTCTTCAGTGGAAGCCCCACACAGAGCACATCTAATCTAGATGTCCCAGGGCGTGCACCACTGTGGCAAGATCTTTTCTGCCAGGAAAGGCCACAGCTAGCTCATCATCTGAAGCTGGTAAAAGTCACCCCACCCACTGCTGCCACCTGTTTATCTAACAGAAGACCTCGGTCCAATAATATTCTCAAACTATGAGCTGCCTTCTTTGGGAGGAATACAACATCATCCAGAACAGGAGACATCCGAGTTCCTGGGTCAGACCCCCCCCCACACACACACACACCAGTAGCACCTCTGTTTTGTCAAGATTAAATTTCAGCTTGTTAGCCCTCATCCATCCCAAAACTGCCTCCAGGTACTTGTTCACTGTTTCCGTAGCCTCCTTGGGATCTATTGGAAGCATGAGATATAGCTGCATGTTATCCATATAGTGGTGCCACCTGGCCCATAACCACAGGGGGCATCCGTGGATGGCACCCCCTCCCCAATTAGCCCCCCCCCCAATCACCTGGAGAGCAGAGGGGTCAGGAGGAGGCCTTCCCATGGCACTGCCCTGATTGCATTGCAATTGTCTGAAGTTTGGAAGGAGCTTCAGGCCACCACACTGGCCAGCCTACACTACCCTGGGGCTGGCCAGTCTACACTACCCTGGGGCTGGCCAGCCTCAGGAAACTCTGGCTGGCTCCATTTAAAGCCCACTGCTCTGGACTGGCTCCATTTAAAGTGCACAGCTGTTTCCACTAATCCACTTCCTGTTCAATGTTTCTAATCCTAGCAGCTGCTTCCTCCTCCTGATCTGATGGCATGTGTCTACTTTGTCGCCCTCCTCATCCCACATGTGCTGTCCTGAGTCCACTCAGCTTTTCTGCACTGTGTGCTGAGTTGATGGGTGGGATGGGGGCTGTGGTGGGATGGCTGAAACAGAGCCAGCTGAGATTGAATCCTACTAAGAAGAAAAAGAAGAGAAGAGATTGGATTTATACGCCACCCTTCACTACCCGAAGGAGTCTCAGAGTGGCTTATAAATTCCTTTCCCTTCCCCTCCCCACAGTAGACACCCCGTGAGGTAAGAGGGGCTGAGACAGCTCTGACAGGAACTGGTCTTTTTCAAGAACAGCTGTGCCAGAACTATGGTTTGCCCAAGGTCATCCAGCAGGTGCAAGTGGAAGAGTGGGGAATCAAACCCGGTTCTTCCAGATTAGAGTCCGTGCACTTAACCACTACACCAAACTGAAGAAGTCTTTCTTGTTGGGGTGAGAGTGGTTTCATATTTAGCTTTAAATAGAACATTTCCTTTCCTCCCAGGTTCATTCCCTGGCATTTCCAGTTAAAGAGACCAGGTGAAAGATGGGAAAGACTTCTGCTTAAGAGAGCAGCTGCTAGGTCAGACCAAAAATGGCTGTTTCCCACTGGGACCAAAAAGGTGCCTCTGGGCTCTTTATGGGGCAAGAGGGACAATTGCTTAAGGCAGCTGGTGTGCAAAGAGTGAGTTTATTCTTTCCCATAGCGGCAGGGGAACAGGGCTGCCACTTGAGAATGGTGCAGGAAATAGCAGGAAGTCTCACACTAGGTAAAAATCCTTGGAGGGGCCAGGAGACAAAAAAGTGTCCCTTTGGTCCCAGAGTCTCTCTCCCTTGAAGGCTGCAGAAGAATCTATGTGGTGTATGCAGTAGGGCTGCTCGGAGGAAATCCTGCTAACTGCTCCCACTGATTAAATGCATATGCATACTCAGAAGCATCAATTAATGCAATGCTTAGCTTCTTCCATAACATGAGGCATATTTTTGCACCTGTAATGTCAAAATCTCAGCATTTGGGTAGCCAATAGTCCCCTCTAACTTGAAGGATTTCTCAATAGTCCCAAGGTGATAGCCATGTTTGCCTGTTGTACCAAAGAGAAAAGGAGGCTCCAGTGGCAGATTGAAGATGAATGTGTTGCTTGGTCTTAGTAGGCAATATTGTTCTTTCTCCTGTTGGGGGGTGAGTAGTTTCTAGTTTGTATTTAGTTTAAACAGATGATCTCCTTGGTGTGCAGATAGACCCTCCCCAGGTTCAGTCCCTGGCATTTCCAGTTAAAAAGACAGGGCAGGCAGTAGGTGATGTGAAAGGTCTTTGCTTGAGAGAGTAGCTGATAATCTTAGGCTGTGGTCACACATGCCAGTTGGAGTGGAGGGGAAGCGAGGCTATTTCCTCCAGAGGAATTTGACATGCAGTTGTCCCACTTGGCTTTGTTTAAAATATTTTTTGGGGGGGGGGGGGGGTTGTTAAGTGGTTAGTGGCTAGTAAAGTACGTTATTATTTGTTTGCGACTCAAAAACTTTTTCTTTATTGATTTGTACTCCCCTACTAATGTCATAGTGAAAGTGGTAATGTGGCCTGGATTCATGTTGGTGCCTGCTCAGTAGTCAGTGCAACCCTTCAGTGGAGCAGTAGGTTAAAAATCAGAGTGCTAAAGAGGCTTTTAAAAAGTTAGGGACCACAGCATTAAAGAAAGGTCACTTCTGGTTCTATAAGAATGAGAAGGGGGTAATTTCCACCGATTCTCCCTTCCTTCTGTATTCAGTCTGTGAAACATTTCTGTAAAATGTATAACTCCGGTTTGTATATAGGGTTTTTATTTTCCAACTGAAAAGTACTGGAGTCGGGAGGGTGGTAACAGTGAAATCAGCATGGTAGTTTATTGCGGGTCAAGATGGAACATGGCAAACCCCGGGCTTCGCGCCCTCTTTTATCCCGGTCGGAGATAATCCCCCGACCTCGCCCAAATGTCCTGATAGGACCTTAAATTCATGGTTACAGTTCATAGGTCCCCTGGGGGGAACCTAGGCACAGGATTGGTGGCTGCTCAGGATCTGACCTGCTATTTCTCCTACCTGGCCAAAGCTCAGTTAGGTTTGGACCATGTGTGAAGGTCCACGTGGTGGTCACCATTGTGGGGCACATGGCGACCACAGTATCAATACACAACACCAACAGTTCTTCTATAATTTCTTGTCAGGAAATGGGGCCAGAGCAGATAATGTTGGGGCCAGAGCAGATAATGAAAAATAGGTATTACATCAAAAGCATTGCAGAAACTATCCCGTTACTTCCTGTTAATGGGTTGTCTTTACATGGCAGTGAGGGTCATGAGTCAATAAGTAAGGAAGCAGAAAAAGAAACAAACCATGATGGACTTCCGTGGCCCTCTTTCTTCATACTGTAAAGAAAGATGCAAAATTCAAACCAATTGTTCAGAGTATACCTGCTAATGCTTCTTATACATCCCCAGACATCCAAAATGAAGGCTGAGGACAGACTGGCAATCTGAAGCGGAGGCAAAGCGGAGGGAACTGGAGCGGGGGAAAAAACCCACGGAGCTGGCCGTTCACACTGGCCAGAGCAATGCGGATCAGCGGCGATACGGAGCATTCAGACTGCCACGGAGCGTTCAGACTGCCGCATAGCCAGCGCGCGCGGCTTGCGCGCACCGCTGCACTTTTTTTTGTTTTCCTTTGATGTTTTTCGCATTTGCGCACATGCGCACATGCGCAAAACTTTTTGCCGGTGCGTTCACACTTCCTCCGGATGCCTCCCGCTTCTTCCAGTTCACACTGTTTGGAAGCGGGAGGCATGCGGAGGAAGGCCCCTGAACACCAGGAAAAACCGGTGTCCAGGTAAAGCGGAAGCAAAGCGACTGGGAGACGGGTAAGTACGCAACGGAGCCGACGGGCAGATGCGCATGTCTGAACGTGCTCCTTTCCTCCGTTTGCGAAGCGTGCCTGCCCCGCTTTAGATTGCCAGTCTGTCCTCAGCTGAAGTAATCACTATCCTGGGCACAACGGTTACAGAAGGAATTGTTTCCCTTTACAAAACCAGTGAGGTGAATTTCTTCTGTGTAAAAGCTGATGAGACTTGTGATGCAAGTGGTGTTGAAAATTTATTTGCATAGTCAGATTTGTAAAGGATGGCAGACTAGCTGAACATCTTGTGGGTTTGCATGCATTCTCACATTTAACAGCAGACTATATATCTGATCTTCTGCTTCAAGTACTGACTGACTGTGGTTTAAATCCTGAACAGCTCATAGTACAATGCTATGACAGGGCTGGTGTTATGTCTGGCAGGTCAGGGGGAATTAAAAAAAAATCAAGAGAAACTGGGTAAAACTATACCATACATACATACATTGCTACAATCACTAAGTACATCTTGTAACACCTGCTCAAAAACAGTACCAGTGAAACAGTTTTTTGACATGTAGTCTATACAACTTCACCAGAAAGCATCGGGCAAACCAACTGTATTCAGGTTCTCAGCTCAAGAGACTCCTAGATTATAGGTGAACTGTACATTTGGCCACTGCAAGAGCCATTAGTGATAATTTTACAGAGGTGTTGACAGTGCTCAGTAACCTTGCCGATCCTGAACGGGAAACCACAGCTTCCACAGAATTGCAAGTTCAGGCAAATGATCTGCTTGTCATATGTGCAAATGTGAGGTTTGTATTTTTAGCACTCCTAATGAAATATGAGTTGGTTGTCTGTATTTGAGCCAGGTAATGCAGCACTGCAAGACAAAGGCGTGCATCTAGGGAAAGCTGCTGAAGTTGTGAATGCTTGCATTTCTATCATTGAAGAGAGGAGAAGTAAATCGGACTTTCTCTTTGAGAAGCTTTTGGGAAAACATCTGAAATCTGTAAACAGAACAACATAGCTGTTGAACAGAACAACAAGGGGAGGTTTAAAAAAAAGGATTTCAAAAGGATTTTAAGGATTTCATTGTTGAAGGTAGTGCAGGAACAAACTGTCACATGCACTTAAAACAGGTATTCATTGAAGTCCATAATTATTCCATTTCAGAGGCTGAAACTCAGCTTTCTAATCATAGTGGGAAATACTTATCTGCTTTAGACTCACTGATTCCCAGTTCACACACCCTTTATAAGTAAAAGCAGTAAAGGCTGAAGAGGACAAGTTTGCAGCAGAAGCAGATCTCTTTAAAAGGAACACCAAGAAATCCACACTTGAAAGAAGATAATAGTATCCATAATGATCTCACTGTGCTATTCTCCTATAAGAATGCATTCCCAAATGTATACAAAGTCCTTGCAGTTGCTGTAACTTTTGGTGCTTCCACTGCCACATGCAAGTCAGCATTCTCTTGCCTTACTTGCATTTTACAACCATAGAGGCTGCATTCATAGACAAATTCCGTGCCCAGTCACATCGACTTCTACTTAATTGTCCAATAGGCTGGAAAGGGTAGAATGGTGACCCAGTTCTCTAATGGTTAGCATGCTTTAGCAAATTTGAAGTTTCGAGCATCTATGGTTGGGTTTAATCATTATTTGGCATTTATGGTCCATTTGTCTCACTGAACTCTGTAGAGGTACTGGTTCGTTTATGGTCAGCTCTTGGTGCAGTATGAAATCTCTTTGATGTGGTCTAACCTGATTTAGCCTGCGTAGTACCTCTTATAACCACATCTTGTTAAAATTCAGAGTTGAGCAGTTTGAAAATGTGTGTTGTCTGTTACTTGTTAGAGTAGTCAATATGTTCTACGTGTAAATATCTTTGTAACAAACCTGAAACATTTGTGTGTGATATACCATTTGTCTTCATTATTTGGAAGTATAAGCATTGCAGTTTTGTACAGACATACAATGGGCTGCTCTCTACTGTGCTTTTTCTTTAATTCTGAGAATTATTAAGGGTACAGAAAGGAAAGTGGGTATTGGGAAATACAAAGAATTATATTAAAGTATTTACATTGCTGAAGGACATTCTCATTTTTTGTAATGCATTACACCACAATATAATAAGCTCCATTTCACCACTTCTATTTTACAATTTTAACATAACAATAAAGACTCACCATCATCAACAAGGGAGTACAAAGAACCAATAAATAAAGACAGCAATACTTAAGGCCTATTCCAACTTTCCACTCTGTATATAAAAGCTTATCTCTCCACTGTGCTAACCTACACCATTAACAAAAAAAAAAAATGTCTCCCAATCAAAAAAAAAATCTTGCTGGACTTCCTGTGGTGGGAGCGGTAATGGCGGCCGCATTTCCCCGCACTGCGGGAGAAGTGTGCCGCTCTCGGTGGAAGGGAAGGGGCTACGGACTGGTGCCGAGCCCCCAGGGACCCTAGTGAAGGGAACCTGTCTGGGGTGCTTGAAGTTTGCCTCTCCCGGCGGTGGCGACCGCGGGATTGAGGCATCTCTTTACCCCTATAGATTCCCCCCATAGACAAAAAAAATGTCTCCCAATCAAAAAAAAAATCTTGCTATGGGCCTGGGTGCCACTCAGCCCAAATCTCCAGATGACTTTTCCCAGTGGTTTCACATAGATGTTATAATATACTGGGTCCAGACGCATTGCTGTGAAATCAGCTCATGGTTTATTTATAGATGGAAAACAGGAACTGCCTGGCAGGGCTCGGGGCCCTGCTTATATGCAAGTACAAACCACACCCTTGGTCACACCCGAGCCCTGTGATAGGATTATTTACAAGACACCTTTGACCATAGGTCCTCTTTAGAATCCTGGGTGGCCTATTGGCATAGGCGTAGAGTATGGGGAGGCTCAAGGCTCGAGCCACCCCTGAAATTTCCCGGGGGGGCTCAGTCACCCCTGGCAAAATGGAGCGCCTGCCGCCGTGCCTTCCCGGGTCCTTCCGAGGCCTGGCCGCCGCTGCTGGAGAGGGAGACGGAAGGGGTGGCCAGGGGGGGAGAGAGAGGCACCGGCAGCAGCGGCTGGCGGGCCTCGGAAGGGCCCGGGGAGGCACGGCGGTTTCCTGGGAGAGGGGAGAATATCGCCCCAGTGAGCCCACACACTTCGTACACGCGCTAAGGAGCCCACCCCCCCTGGAATTTCCAAAAGACTACACCCCTGCCTATTGGCCCAAATTACAATCCACCTGGGCTATTGTCTACTGAAGCAAAGGTCTGGTAGTTTGCCCGACCTCGTGTGCGATCCCATTTGTGTGTGTGGTCGCCATTAGAACACAACAGATGTAGAATCATGCAACAAGACAAATAGGGCTCCACCACAAGCATTAATTATTCCATACATAGTCTGGTTCACATTGACATCTCACAGAGTGACCCCACATCTAGAGATACTGAGACTGTAAAGATTGTATGGATTTAAATCATAGCCAGTAATTTGTAAGGATGGCTTCAGGTAAGGGTCAAACTAGAAGTTCTCTCTATGTGTGTGTTTTTACAGACAGAGACGATGTCAGGGAACTAGTGTTCCAAGTACTCTGGGGCCCAGCCTTTCCTCTTATGCTGTTTCCTTGCACCTAAACAGTCACAGTGTGGCTCTGTTTGCCCCACTGTGGGGCTCTACATGCTGTAAATCAGCGAATGGGGTTTAATTTGGGTGTCTCACCTCTCCTGCCTCCCCTGCCTCCTCCACCTTTCCTGCCACCTTTCTCCTCTTTGTCCTCTGAATGTCATGTCCTCTACTCTGCTACCCCTATTGCCATTTCTCCTATCCTTCTCATCCTTCTGCCACCACCTCCTCAACATTTCTTTCACCAGTTTTCCCTTCTCTGGCAACAGCAGTGATCACAGTATCTCCCCTTCTGCTAATCCCTTGCTTTTTCTCCCTTCTCTCCCATGGCTTTCTCCCTCCCCAAATTTCCCTTCCACAGCTGCCTCTTCCTCTTCCCCTTTCTCTCAGCTGCTTCTTCTTCCCTTTGTCACTTTTACTGCTCTCGTTGTTTATTGGAATTGCTAAACACCTCTACCACACAGCTGAAGTCTCATAATGTAGCATTACGAGATCTCATTTTTAACAGTGTTATCTCCTCTACTTTTAAAAACTATTTTAGATTTTTCTCAGCAAATAAGGAGCTTTCTGTAGGTTTGCAGAACCTCTCTCTATCAGTACTTTTTTGATCCACACTCTGAGGCCATGTTCAGCGTAAGATATAAGATAGTATCTCTTGCTATGACAGATGAGTCCATGGATTTAGGAAATGGTCTTTGGGGCTTTCTAAGTTTGAAGCAAACTCAGTTTTCAAGCACTGTATAAAATTAAATGTGCTTTTTACAAAGATGTATGTTTTTATTTTCTGGAATCTGAGACACATGACAAAGCACTCAAACATAATGCATATAATTGCAAGCTGATGTATCCAGAACTTAAAAACAGAATAAATAATTTCATTTTCACACATGGGCAATCCTAACTAAAAACTACAACTCCAAACTCCTCTGAATATATTTTACATTAATAGATACACTGATATGAAAGGCAACTAATTGTATAATGTATTATTAGCCATTTTCTTTAGCATCCTATTAACTTTAAATAATGGTAACATTTTATAGCATCCACAGCGAAAGTTCCTCTTTTGCCAGCTAAAGAGCAAGCCACATGTTATTATTTTTCCCTGCAAGCTATGTAGCATTAGTGATGCTAAATGTTTTTTTTTTGGGGGGGGGGGAATCTAAAAGCATATTGATATTTTGTGAAGCTTGTATTGTTGAATATATATGTGTATTTGTGATATATATGTGTGTGGTGTATATAAAATAATGGATTCAGTCAAAGTGAAATGTTTTTAAAACACAATGCATTCATTTTTTAATGGAATATTTAACTCTCCCACACTGAATCCATGGAACTTTAGGTGGACAGTACTCAGTGCTAGGCACGTTATTAATGTTAATGTGGGAGACATCTGAAAACCTATTCTCACTCTGAATAGCATGCCAGTTGGTAGTGGTCCTGGCACCAGACTCTCATGTATAAAGATACAATTCTTTCTGAAAAGTTCAATTCTGCTTTCATGCTGGAAAGGGCTAAGGGAATTACATAGTACTGTTTTCAGTCCACATACCACAGAGCCCCATTATTGGCTCATTATGAGTCTCCTATTTATATCCAAAGAAAATGGAGATGAGAAGACAGTAAAATGCCCTTCTATCTTTTTTGTCCTTTGAACTGAAAGCGTTCGTAAAATGAAGTTCTGTTGAAGAACATCTGAATCAGAGCCCTGGAGGAACAGCTATTACAAAAGGACAAGCATTGGTGTTCATGGATTTTTATATCAGCAGCAACCAGTAAGGTGGGGTGGATGGCAGTCAGTGGCAACCATGTTAAGCAAGGACCCAGAGAAAAAGTGCTCCGTGACTTTACTGCAGCATAGGTAAAAGATGGTGAGCAGCAACACTGTCCATCCAGGCCAGTCAACACTGCCCATCCAAGCCAGTTATATCATTAGTTCCTGCCTGTGCATGTGCTCTCCAGCCAATGGAACAGGGCAGCATATGCCACCCTCTGTCTCCTGTGCCTCATACCTATGCTTGCCAGTAAGAAGATGTGGGCCCCATTACTGTTTAGCTGTGATGGTCATTTGTTGCCTTGTCCTACTTCACCAGCTGATTCTGGTTTGTTTTAGTGACAGACAGGTATATAAAAACCAACTTCCACTGTTCCATTCCACTGTTCCAACACTCCATCACCCATTAGCATGACCAAAATGCAGAACTCAGGTTGGGGCTATGCTCAGAGACATAGGCTTAATTCATAATAACTGGTGTTGGTAGTCAGGCAATAGTTTAATTCCTGCTCCAACAGTACAGCATTTGACTTTCTCTGATAGAAGTTAAAGGTAAGGGGAAAGCATTATCCTTGGAAACAACATTATGATAAGACCAAAATGTATGCCCCACTCCTGACAATGAGTAGCCTAGCCCCCACAGGAATCATAAAGAGGGCTACAGCCAAAGCCAGGGTGTTACATGATCCCTCCCTGAACATAAGCTCTACTTATCATAACAAGGATGATTTTGCTAGGGTATGTAAAAGCCTGTTTCCAGTAGGATGACTTTAAATACTTTACTTCATTATGAACAGGAAAGGTGTGTGTATGTGTATATTAATAGGCTCTTCTTAATGGTTGGGGGGGCCGGGGTGCAATCCATGAATGATTGTATCCCTGGCTGTAACTTTTTGGTTCCTTTTGCTTTCTCCGGAATAAGGGAAGGATTGTTGTTGATGCCTGTGGGGAAAAGGTGGAATTCTGTTCCTGAGGGCATTGTGGACAGAGCACCTTTCACAGCTGGTGCTAGTGACCTGCCCTCATTAAAAGAAAGCCTGGGCGTTGTTGGAATGGATGCAGACTACAAAGAAATGGGCTGTACCTCATCTGATAGTATACAAGCTCTCCCTCTGCAAACACTTTACTCTTAAAATGATGGCCATTTTTTTTTAGTTAACATTATATGGATCTCTAAAGATCTCTAGATCATTTTTTTATTGACAAGTCTTGAAGTCTGCTGTCAAAAGGATAAAAGCCCAGTAACTCTGTCTGCAGGTAGCGGATTTAGAGCAGGTATAATGCTGCCTGCACCACTGATGTCACACCAGATGTGCATAGTCAGGGAGTACTATCGTTACCTAGTGGCATTGCCTATCTGATGACACACAAATGGCATTTTGAATTGCCCGCCCACCCCTTGAATGAAAACATGACACAAGTGTTGAGTTAAACTATGCAGTTTATTTAAACCAGCTAGTCTGCAACTTTATTAACTCTTAAAGCATGGGTCTCCACAGGCTTGCAACACAAGCATTCTAACTGGGCAAAACCATCCCTGCTTCAATCCAGATCCGGAATTTACCCAAATCTTTCTCTTCATTGCCATGAATGCTCAGCCTTAGGGCCTGTCATGTGCCCCCCAATCCCCAAGGAGGCACTCACTGAGCTATGCTGACTGCCTAGCCAATAGGTACCCAGAGTGAGCACCTCCTTTCCCAAGATGTATTGGCGAACTTGCTAATTGAACATCCCTTGACCTGTGCTTTTCCTGCCTTCTTAGTTAGGGCCTAACCAGAATAATCAGGCCTATTTAATCCCTCCCTGACAAACTTTGCAAAGCAGGTGAAAAAGGACCCCCCTCACAGCCAATCCGAGTGAGGACCAAAAAATTCCTGCTCAGCCCCTTAATGGTGCCCAGCTAATCCCGCATGAGCATTACAGGGAGGGAGGGTGGGGAGATCATGTCAACCGGAAAGGAAAAGACTGCTTTCTTTCCAAGCCCCTCTCTGCAGCTGAGGCTGCTGGCTACCACAGGGCTCAACCCCATTGGCTGCCTTCCCCCTCATTCAAAAATGTGGTAGGAGGGCAAATGCCAGCTCCCTCTCAAATAGACAGGAACTGGTCATTCCTACATGAGCCAGTTTGGTATAGTGGTTAAGTGCACGGACTCTAATCTGGGAGAACCAGGTTTGATTCCCCACTCCTCCACTTGCACCTGCTGGATGACCTTGGGCAAGCCATAGCTCTGTACCAGCTGTTCTCTCAAGGACAATTGTCTCAGAGCTCTCTCAGCCCCACCTACCTCACAGGGTGTCTGTTGTGGGGAGGGGAAGCAAAAGGAGTTTGTAAGCCGCTCTGAGACTCCGAGTGAGTGAAGGGCGGGATATAAATCCAATCTCTTCTTCTTCTTCTTCTTCTACATAGCTGTAGTGTGCAGGACTCTTCACCAAGACTCCGTAGAAGAAGGGCTTCGCTGCATAAAGTATTATCTTCCTGTTTCCATTCTGATGGACATGGAAGAGTGCTATATGGAATCTGAACCACATTTAATTAATCATGGGGAATGGTTTTACATGTATTTGACTTTCTGTAGGGCTCCCTTTGAACATTTTCACAATTCCCAGTGGCAGTCAGAGGCACAGTGTTATGAAGAGGATCCTAATGCTGTGTCACTGTGAATGATGATGATGATTAATAATTGTTTTTATAGGATTGTCATCATAAATAATTGGGTTTAAGATCACATTCTCAGTATCTTACTAAGTTTTACATGTGCACCATGGCCAGAAGCAAAAGTTAGACATGCTAACTCCTCAGTCTGTGTTTCAACTGTGGATCTGTTTCCCATTTTCAAATATAGACATTTGCCACCCCAGCATGAAATAACGAGACAGACAACAGTTTGGAATCAAACAAGGGCCACTTTATTAACTATTTAAACAGGACATGCAGCAACGGGCAACTAAGCAAGCTCAGGAACAGGCAAGGCAGGCGTCATTCCCAGACTCAGCCTCCTTGCCCTTGTAATGGGCAGGTAACCTAGCCCCAGTATTGACCCAGTCAGCTTCTGGCTCGTAACCGGCGGCCCAGCATACTGGCATCCCCTCCCAGGGGCGCCTACCCCTGAGGCTGCACAGACCTTCAGGGAGGAGCCTAGTCTGAGAGGTTCCCAGAGGCGATCACCATTCACCTCCCCAGACCGCAAGGCCCTAGGGTGGTTCCTGGTGACCTCCTGTTCCCAACAGGGATATGCCGTAAGGTACCCACCAGTTCCATTTTCTTGCTTGCCTAAACCTACCAAGTGACCGGCCTAATTATACCCGACCACCTTCTATGCCCTTAACCACCAGCAGCAGTGTAAGGTAGGCGAAAAAACACCGTCTCCATGAGCCAAACAGAAGTCGGTGTAAAAATTCCTACCCGGCCCCCAACAGCGACCAGCATCAGCCTACACTGCATCCGGGGCGGGCGGGTGGGCGAGCTCTCGAGCGACTGCGCAGAGGGGGAGCGGGGCAACGGCTCAAATAGAGCAAGCCCCGCCCCCTCCCATTGAGCTACTGAGCGCCGACGCGCTCTGTTGCTGCCTCGCGTCATGCGAGGCGGCAAACCTGCTTCCCTCCGCCACGGCAAAGCCGGGCGTCGGGGAGCCCATTGCCACCCCAGCATGAAATAACGAGACAGACAACAGTTTGGAATCAAACAAGGGCCACTTTATTAACTATTTAAACAGGACATGCAGCAACGGGCAACTAAGCAAGCTCAGGAACAGGCAAGGCAGGCGTCATTCCCAGACTCAGCCTCCTTGCCCTTGTAATGGGCAGGTAACCTAGCCCCAGTATTGACCCAGTCAGCTTCTGGCTCGTAACCGGCGGCCCAGCATACTGGCATCCCCTCCCAGGGGCGCCTACCCCTGAGGCTGCACAGACCTTCAGGGAGGAGCCTAGTCTGAGAGGTTCCCAGAGGCGATCACCATTCACCTCCCCAGACCGCAAGGCCCTAGGGTGGTTCCTGGTGACCTCCTGTTCCCAACAGGGATATGCCGTAAGGTACCCACCAGTTCCATTTTCTTGCTTGCCTAAACCTACCACATGCAAATCCAAGCCTCTGCTTTGGCCTTTGCTTACCCCACACGGCAACCGAGAGCCAGCCGAATCCCGTGCTGCAAGTCCTCGAGCAATAAACCATTGCCCTTGTTTGAAAGGTGCACCCCGTCAGGGCGATACAGGTCCGGGAACTTGACCTGTATGCCAGGGTGCGGCAAAAAGAGACCCAACCCGGACTCCATGGCCGTGCGAAGTTGGCTGTTAGCGTTCCGCCTAGCCCTGTCCATACACCTGGGGTCACCGGCATGCCTCCAAACCAGACGGGGGAGCATGGCAGACCAGACAATCTGCACCCCAGGCCACCGTGACCTGATCAGTGCCAAATCGGCCCTGGCCTGCATCACAAGGGCCACGCCCTTGACCAAACCCAAATCATTGCCCCCCAGGTGTATGACTAGCACATGCGGGGGGGGCCCCCGCCTCTCCTCGAACAACAACGGGAGGAGCGCCGGCCATCTCATGCCCCTCCTCCCTAACCACTCCACCTTCGCCACTTCGCTGAGGCCAAGCTGGGAGCCGACAGCGGTCCTCCTCGCCTGATGAGCAGCCCAAAAGACCATGCTGTGGCCGCAGACCATGACTCTTCGTCTTGTCTCAAGGCCTGCAGCACCTGTAATAAGAACTTTATTAACAAACGTCAGAATGAAACTACCACGAACCTACACGGTACAGCGCCTAACGTAACTCTTATAACATCCAGATTTCCAGCGCCCTATCCTCTGTATCGCCCTATCAGGGTACCCCATTGCGGCCGCAGTCGATGCTGCCCCAATTCGAAAAGAATGGGAGCAAAAACGAACACCGCCCAGACCCAACCGGATCAATGCCTTCCGAGTCACGGTCCAGAACTGGAACTTCGTAAGAGGGGTGCTGTCCCTATGCCGAAACAAATAGCCCGGGCCATCACCCCGCAGTGCCAAGTACCGCCGCATGGCGGCGACTGGGCACAGTGCTGCCTCTGACCCAGACCCTAGCTCCAGTACACTCCCCTTACCCCTCTGATCGGTTTTGGATCTACGCAACCTGATCCGTAGCTGAAATTCACTGATTGATACATCCCTAAGCTCCAAAGCTGCACCAGAAGCGTCCGTCTGAGAGCCCGCCACCAGTTCGCTAATCCTGAGTGCCCCAAAAAAGGCGGTCAGCGAAGCTGCATGGAACAGGCCCACCTCATAGGTGTCACTACAACAAGCGGGCCACTGGCCCTCCAGCCCTCTCAGGACTGTGGGAGTCAAGGGTTCCCTGGTGTCTACTGCCCTAGGTGATTCCCGAGACCACCCCTCGATCATCTTCCGGAGACGGAAGTCGCCCGTGGTGTCCTTGTGACCCGAAGCCTTACTGGCAAAAGCCAGCGCAGACAGCTTGCCTCTGATTGTGTGAGCTGAAAGGCCACCGTTCCGTAAAGACACACAAAATTGCATCAGGTGTGACACCGGTATAGGCCAGACCTGCTGCAAACCCACTCCCGCCCTGAAGGACAAAAACTGCTTACCGGCCTTCAGGTAAGCTCTCCTGGTGGAAGGGGCAAGTGCCAGGCTCATTGCCCTGTCGGCCTCAGCCCTCCAATCCCCCAAACCTCCGGGGGCATCCTTGCCGGAAGCGGGTCGGCCTCTGGAGCCAGCTGACGGAACCTCTCCATCTGTTTACGAGAGAGAGCGTCAGCGATCCCATTAGCGACCCCCGGGACGTGTCTGGCCTTAAACAGGATGTTAAATCTGAGGCACTGTAAAGTAAAGGCCCTAACCAGGGCCATGACCCTAGGGGATTTGGATGTAAGTGAATTGATGACATGCACCGTGGACTGGTTGTCGCACCAGAAGTGGACGGTCCTATTAGCCAAATCGTCAGGCCAGACCCACACCGCTGCGACAATTGGAAAGAACTCCAGGAAGGTAAGGTCCTTAACCCAACCCGCCTGAAACCAATCTTTAGGCCAGTCCCCGGCACACCAATGCCCCCTAAAATAGACTCCGTAACCGGATGAGCCGGCCGCATCAGATGAAATCTGCAGCTCCGCCTCTAACAAGAGCTCATCCCGCCACATAGAGACCCCGTTGAACGATTCCAGAAACTGTTCCCAAACAAAGAGGTCCTCCCTCATTCCCTTGGAGACTTTGGTCCTATGGTGTGGAAGACGGAGGCCTCTCATTAGGTCACATAACCTCCTCACAAATGCCCTACCCGGCGCCACTACTTTGCATGCAAAGTTGAGGTGACCTACCAATTGCTGCAGCTCCAAAAGAGTGACCCTAGTGAGGGACCTAACGGATCTGACCCGAGTCCTTAAAGCGTCCAATTTCTCCCGTGGTAACCTGCAGCACATACTAACCGTATCAATTTCAATACCTAGAAACGTTAATGCGGATGTCGGGCCCTCAGTCTTTTCCTGAGCCAGAGGGACACCCAGCTCGTCTGCCATGTAAACGAAACTGTCGAGCAGGAAACGACACTGGCCAGAGCCCCTCCTGCCCACGAAAAGAAAATCGTCCAAATAATGGGCGGTACTACAGAGACCAGTCCTGGTTCTCAAGGCCCACTCCAAGAACGAGCTGAACCTCTCGAAAGCAGAACAGGACACCGAGCAGCCCATGGGTAGGGCCCTATCCATGTAAAAACTCCCTTCGAAGGCAAATCCGAGTAGCTCAAAATCCTCCGGGTGTACCGGGAGGAGCCGAAAGGCTGATTTAATATCACATTTAGCCAATTCGGCCCCCACACCGCAGAGGCGGACCACCCGCATGGCCTGATCAAAGGAAGTATATTTGACAGAGCATAATTCACCAGGTATGGCGTCATTCACCGACCCTCCCCGAGGGTAGGACAGGTGATGAATGAGGCGAAACTCGCCAGGTGCCTTTTTTGGAACTACACCTAAAGGGGAGACTCTTAAACTGGCTACTGGCGGACTGACAAACGGGCCCAAAACCCTGCCTTCCTTGCATTCCTTAGCAATCTTGGCCCTAACTATGTCCTCCATGCCCACAACGGACTTTAAATTCTTAGCCAAATAGGGCACCCTCACCCCCTGAAACGGTATGCGAAAACCAGCAGTGAACCCGTCTAAGAGGTAGGCCCCATCCCCCCTCCTTGGGTAACTACGCAACCAGCGTCTCAAAACTCCAAGCTTAATCGGGCTAGGACCCTTTGTCAGGATGGGGGTTGTGTGGCTTCCCCCCCCCTGGGTACTTGCCTCCTTTGCCTCCCCCACGGCCCCTGGGCCGTGGACAACTGGATAAGGGATGAGGTCCCGCGCACAAAGGGCACTCATGCCTAAAGGTGCATGACTTACGACCGCAGGATCCCTGGGAAGAAAACTCCCAGCAAAGCTGGCGTCGTTGAACCGCCTGCCCCGCCACCGGGCGGGAACCTGCTTGCACCAACGCCCTCTTAACTGAGTGGCCACTATGAGACCGCTCACCCCCGCCCGACCTAGCCGGAGACATGATTTGCAACCACAAATTGGAGCAGATCCTGTCCCACCGCATGGCTGGGTTAATGGCCGCCTTCATCCTAAACTCTTCGTCATATTGCGACCATGCCGGGCTTGGGAAGTCTGTAAACGCCTTGTAGATGATGTCCAGATACTGGAGCATCGACAAAGCCCTCCACGGCTGGTGTCGCACTATGACGGCTGTGTAGATTATGAAACCTGGAAGCCAATTGGCCCAAGTCCTATCTACCACCCGGCGCTTCAAGCGCTCTTTCTCCCGGTCATCCAAATTCTCCCTGTCCTTTTTCTCAACCTCCCGATAGAGCAACCCAAACACATCAACATATTCCCCGTTTAAAATCTTTTCTTTAGTGGCCATTGACAGGTGGTCACCTAAAGGCAGGTCTGTATCGCCACTTGGAATGGCCCCCGCAGCCGCCGCATCATAAGATGCCCCGCCCCCATAATGATAGCTAACGCCAGGCTGCGAGGAACCCCACGCCGGCCAGGCCCCCTGGGTAATTGAAGGCGGGCTGGCATAAGGAAATGCTGGCCAATTAAACTGCGGTAAATGGGCAGTGGAGGCACCTTGCTCGGGGGCCTGACCCATAGGCTGGCTAACGCTGGGCATAGGCGCCGCTGCAGCATTCTGGCCACCTGGACCCCAAGGCCACATTGGTCCAAGCCTACCCAGTGCCAGCTCCTTACCTCCTGCAACTTGAGAAGGCAAATAAAGAGCCACCTGCTGCTCCCCCGCACCTGGACCTTGCTGGCCCAACCTCTCTCCTGCCGGAACTGAAGCCGCCGCAGCCTGCCCGTCCTCAAGAAAGGCCAACCGGGCCAGCACCTGCGCTTTAAAAGACATATTCGCATTATTATCAACTGGTAAACCACCTACTGGCATACCACGCTCTTTCTCCAGCGCCTCCAACCGTTGAAGGATAGCCACATTTATCACATCCTCCTCTTCATCACTGGAAGGAACCACCGGGTCCGGCTGCGCAGGAGGTCTCTTTGGTGCTGGGTTCTTGCCCTTGCCCTTGCCCTTACCTTTTTTAGGTGCCATGACTACGCACTATAATAATATAACAAATACAATCGTCAGTAAAAACACTCCCCAACCGCAGGGCACAATAGCCCGCGAGAGAAGAAGAAGAGGAAGAGAGCAAGAGAGAGAAAGAAAAAAAAAAAAAAAAAAAAAAAAAAAAAAAAACCAAGGATGCAAACTTGGCTAGCAGTTAGCCCCCCCGCCTAAAATGGCTGCCAGACCGTTTACCCAATATGGCCCCTGACCATGCGGCTTGCAGCCCCCACCAAAATGGCCACCGTAGGCCCGCCTGCAGCACGGCCAGCAGGCCTAGTCTGACCCACGTCGCTGCACTGGGGGGGGGGGGGAAATCAAAATCCAGAATTGGGCAAGGAGCTTCGTGCTGCTGGCTGCAGACCGCCTTGGATCCCTCTTATATATATCCCCAGGAGATGTGGGGCGCCCCCTCTGAAAAAAGCCCTGATTACAACTGTGATTAGAACAGAGGTCTTTGTCATAAGCTACAATCCGTTCCTTTCACCTGGAGATGCAGGGGATTGAACTTGGGATCTTCTGCATGCCAAGCAGATGTTCTGACCCAGCCACAGTTCTCTCCTAATCGAAAATGGGAGCGGGGGGAGGAAGCTCCCCGTTTGAAATCGAAGGGGGGGGGGGGGAAGCCCCGGCACGACTCAGGAGCCCCCGAGCGAGCCCACGCTTGCTGTGGCTTTCGTCCGCAGAAAGGGAAAAAACAGGGGGGGGGGGTCTGGGCAAGCAACCCAACCACCCCACTAGCACAAACTGAAGTAAGGCGCCTCCGCCGCTGCCGCCTCCCCGGGGATTGCCCACAGCGCCGCCTAAGCCGCCCGGTTGCCCCTGGAGCCGGCGCCGCCGCCGCCTCCCCTCCCAACAAGGATCTGTGCAGCTGGCCACCCCCCGGAGCCCCGAGGTTCCCCAACGGCGCCGTTAACGCCGCCCGGCTGTCTTTAGAGCCGTCGCCGCCTCCCTCTCCCCAAAGGATCTGCTAAGCCCCGTAAAAACCGCCGCGCCGTCGCCGTCGCCGTCAGCCTTCGTCCGCCGCCCAACGAAGCCCCGTCAGCCGCCGCCGCCGTCGCCGCTATCCCTACGCTCAGGCCTCGCCGCTCCAACACGCCTAGGCCTCGCCGAGAGCACGCGACTCGTGCTCTGTCCTCCACCGTCGAGCTCTCGAGCGA
The DNA here is from genome assembly GCA_029233225.1 of Lepidodactylus listeri. NCBI lineage: Eukaryota > Metazoa > Chordata > Lepidosauria > Squamata > Gekkonidae > Lepidodactylus > Lepidodactylus listeri. The sequence goes on along the minus strand of JARCFY010000010.1, from coordinate 47,454,264 downwards.
CTGCGCAGAGGGGGAGCGGGGCAACGGCTCAAATAGAGCAAGCCCCGCCCCCTCCCATTGAGCTACTGAGCGCCGACGCGCTCTGTTGCTGCCTCGCGTCATGCGAGGCGGCAAACCTGCTTCCCTCCGCCACGGCAAAGCCGGGCGTCGGGGAGCCCATTGTTAACTCAAATAATTAAGCTGTATTCCTTGGACCTGTTTGTCTGCAGTGATGGAGTGGCTCTAGAATGACAAGATTAAGGCTTGTAACCTCAGAATCACTTGTATTTCTTTCTATGTGTGAATTGTCGTAAATTCTGTCAATTTGAACTGTGTTGACAGAACCTATTTCATGAAAAGCCCAGACTGGATCTGCATAATGGAGGCACATTTATCTCCCATTAGCTGCTATAGCCACCATATAATAAGAAACAGCATGGTTTGGTAGATAAGTGTTCGACCTAGCCAGGGTTGCTGCTTCTTTTTTTTAAGAGGTGTCGGAACTTTCAAGTGGGAAATGAAGTTTTCAGTCTGTGTACTAAAACTTGTGAACTTTTAAACATTTTAAAAAGAATTTTGTCAAAGAGGCTCAGGAACTCCATTCCAGTGCATTCCCCCGGGGGGGGGGGGGAGCCCTGAACCTGGCCATGGAAGCCTGGATAGAGATCCCCACTCAAAGGTCCATGCATGACTTCGGTTTAAGCTCTGCTTCTCAGTTTAACCTGTTTTGCGGAGTGGTTAAATGCAGCAAAGCAATACATACCATCCTGAACTCCTTGGGGGGAATGTAGGATAAGAATCATAAATATGAGATCCCAGGTGTGCTGGAAATTTCAACAACCAGGCCATCATACATCATAAATTCTGCCACTTAGTGAAAAGCATGATCAGCTAGGGCTGCCAAGTGTCCCTTACTTACCGGCGGGGGGAGTCCTCCAACATCCGGGAGTTTCCCGGGTGCGTGCGCTTTGTGCGCGTGCCCAGCGACGTCGCCTGGAAGTGACGTCGTCACGTTGGGGGCGTTGCCAGGGCAACGCTCTGGCAATCGCCCCCAAATTCTATGGTATCATAGAGTTTTGGGGTGATTGCCAGAGCGTCGCCCTGGCAATGCCCCCAGTGTGATGACATCACCTCCGGGTGACATCATTACGTTGGGGAAGGGGGGTGGGGTTCCCCCCGCTGGCCAAATGCTGGCTGGCGGATCGGGAACCCCTGTAGCGGGGGATCCCCCGCCCCCCGGGCTGACTTGGCAGCCCTATGATCAGCTCAACGCACCCTAGGTCACATATTTTGACATGAGTCAATAATACTGCCCTTGACTAAAAGGATATGTTGGGTTGGATCCAGTGAGCTTTTTTGCAGAGTCTCACTCATTTCTCCTCTTTATTTCTGTCTCTGCCCCCATTTGGCTTTTGTCCATGTAGGTCCCATGATCCCTGGCATAGCTCTTTTGAGTGGTTCTTCCTCTTGCACCAGAGTTTGTTCACACATAAGAAGAGGCCACATATCTCAGTTTCACCATAGTTCTTTCCACCAGTCAATTGTTCTGTGATTTGAACTACTGAGTACCAAGTTGTTTGTGGGCAGCAAATGCCTGGTTGTATGGCATACCACATCCTCCTTACAGACTTTCTAGAAGCTTGTACATTGAATGGACTTTGGTTTGATTCATGCTTACATTTCTAGACTCTTAGCTGTTGGGTTTTTTTTCTCAGAGCTAAGATGTATGAATATAACAAGGGACTTAGGAGATGATAAGGCAAGACAGTTGCATCCAGTGTGTCTTCACGTGACCCATGTGTCATCTGGATGGAAAATTGACATGCTATTGGAAAGGTGTTGGTTATGGTTGTCATCTTCCTTGCCACAAATTGGTACCCTTAATAACAGTCACAGCAGAAGTGACAAAGGCTAATTAGGCTTTGAACACTAGTGACATAAGGAAGAGTCTATTGCCAAATTGCTTAATTTTGTAAAATATATAAAGCTTTGGTAGCTTCCATGAGTGCCTAAAAAGAAAAAAGCTGGGGAGAATAGTGTGATGTAAAACTTTAGTTTATGTTCACTGTCTGTTTAAAAAACTCACTCGAAAATAAGAATTCAGACACTGAGCAATTTTTCTTCATGCACTTTTTGGTGTATGGTTGTTACTGCAGTAGAAAGTGGAAGTCCTCCATTTCTCTACGCTTCAGTTTCTATCCATTAACCCAGACTTCATTTCTAGTATCTGTCTTCAGCACCAGATTTTAACTGTACAAACAGCTATGGATTTGGAGTGAAGTGACGTTCACTTTTGGATGCAGCTTTTAAAAAACAAAAACAATTATCCACAGAATGCATGCATGTCATTATTCTTCTTGTACATTTCCAAGTCCCCATGAATACTCAATTTGTCTGTGACTGACCATGCTGCATCTTCTGTCAGCCAGTAAGAGGCATGATTGCACTAAATTGGAAGCATCAGGCCTTGAGGTTTTGTTGTATGTGTGAGTGTGTGTGTATTTGTTGGAGGGGGGGAGCTATCTGTTCAGGCTGCTTTAAACTCTTTGCTCAACATCATTTGTGAGTTTAGTTCCAGTGATAATAAAAATAACTAACTGAGCAGATTTTCCTTGACTTTTGACTTTATCATGCTCTTCCTATAAACTTTTATAACTTTCTCATGACTAACAGAGGAGCAACTGAAATCTGGATTATCTGGATTATTAGAATTACCTAACTTCTACCTGGGCCACGGAGAAAAATAAGTCAGAAATAATTAACCATGCAAGTATTCTTGCTATTATTTCTCCCCCCCCCAAAAAAAATTATGAATCTAAACAAAGAGATACCGTAACTGGAGACAGTTTTTGAACCAATAATTCAAATAGTAAATCAAACAAAGCATCTGCCAGAACCCTGCAACCAAAAATGTCAGTGTCATTGCTGTTTGCAGCAAAGCACCTCCACCCAGCAACATCAGAAACACCTGAGAAGTGAACCCATCTTGACCATGTTAAAATCTGTGTTGTTTGTCTCAGAGAAACTAGAAAATGTGTAGATAAATGCATCTGCCCATCCAGGAGAAGGAAAGTATATATTCATTGGGGACAAAATAACTTTTGCATAAACTACCAGAAAAACCTTTAGATTTTTGGAAATATCTTGCATTAAAAGACAGTCTAAAAGCAAGGCACGCCCACTAACCATGAGGCAAGTCACAAAAATGCCTTGGATGGGACATAAATGTAAATGAAATACTGTGTGATTATTACAGCTTCCAATAAAACTACCTCCTCGCACCCAAAAAAACTGCTTTCAGTCCATTTTCTTGAAGAGCTACAGACCTTCTATGCTGTTCATTAAAATAAATAAAAAGCAAAATGTTGTTATAGCAATGGACCAACTTTTAATATGCTAGAAATATGCCTGCATATGTTGGTTCACAGGGAAATTATTTGCAGCACTTGCTTTGCTCCCTCCCTTGCCGACAAAATAAGAGTTCTCATATTAAGAAATGTGAACTTTACATTACAATATCAGGGAAGACATGATTTATAAAATGGATTTCAAAAGTTGTGCAGGCTGCTGCTCCATATAAAAGAATGCCAACAACTGTTTAAATGGCTAGTAATATAAACATTATGTTACTAACACAGAACAGTTTATCACATAAATATAATTGTCTTCTTCCAGAAGAATAATGAAAACTGAGCTCATATGTTATAGATTTATTTAAAATTGTTTTCTGAAGGATGTATTAATTCCAGCGAAGAAGCCATTTTTTTCTGTCATAGGAATACACCAACATGTTCATTTTTTAATATTGTCATTGTTTAATTTGCTTGTTCCCAGTAGTAGTTTCACAGATTTTTATGAACTGTTACTTTTGCAGAAACTTGAGATACTATTGATAGAGGCTGTTTGCTTTTCGGGGGAGGAAAAGTCCATGCAGTAACGTTGCTTACTGCTAGGCTCCTGTGACTCGACTCACTTGCTGAGATTTCCACCAGTTTTCAGCTCGATGAGATCTAAATTACATTAGTTTTTCAAAGGGCTCTGCAGTTTGTGGAATGTTTCTGCTCAAAAACATCTTGTTCTTATTCTCCTTGACTATATGCAGATTTTACATGATAGCTATTTTGCAGTATATCTGATAGGTATAGATCATGCTCCTTGGTAAGATGTCTTTGTGGCTGTTGATAAATTGTTTGATTAATGGGAACTGTGCAGTTTTTTGTGCATAGCTCTCTTTTCACTTGTTTATCATAGATTCTTGCTCCGCAGTTTATTCAAAGGAAGCAGTAGAATTTAAAATTGGGATAGCATGGACTGTTGGTGCTAAATAACATGTCCTGCAAATGATATGATCACTTACCTAGGTGTTCCCTTGCTAAGTTTCTCTGTCTTTTGACCTGAGCAAGCTGTCTAACAAGCCAAGGCATGATCCAGCCAGAGTTATAAGTCTCACTGATTTTAGTGGAGGAGCATCAAACACAGACTTTCCTATTGAAAGAAATGGGGTGCTGAAGTGCTTAACCTGAACTGTCTAATGTCTGAAAAAACTTATCATTACAACCCTTTTAAATTCCACTTCTCATTCCCACTGATCTAAAAAGACTCATTTTCCCAGGATTGTTTCAAGATTTTAATTAAATGTGCGTCTCTTCTTAAAACTTCATTATAGAATTTAACACGGTGGATGCCTAAAATTCCAGACTATTTTGAGCTCCTGTTCAGGACATCATTAGATTTTAAATAAAATGTGTGTGATGGACCATAGTTCTAGGAAGGGGAATGCTGACTATTTAGAATCCACACAGGCACAAATGTTTAATGTGCAGTAATATTCTGGTTATTTAAAAATCTATAAACTACTTGTAAATATCTGACCTATTTTAAGTGTGCATGTATTTTAAAATAATTACATTTCTGTAAACATCTTTCCAGTTTGAAAATTGTACCTGATGAAGTAAGGAATCATGGAAACACTATCCGGTGTGTGAAATTAATGAAAATATAATGTGCCATTTTTCTTTACATATTCCAATTGACTGACAGTACAAACCTATGAAACATTACTCCTGTCTAAGCACAATGAAATCAGTCGAATTAGACTGCAGTATCTGTATAGGACCCACTGCAGCAGTATCCGTATAGGAGTAAGGGTGCATTCCTATGTCTTTAAAATTGATAAGTTAAATGCAAGACACAATCTAGCCAAAGTGAAGCACATTTAAACCCGAGTGATTTCAATGGGATAATTAACCAGGTATTTTCCCTATATAAACAAATGAAACTTTCACATGCTTTACTTTGTTGATGTCTGTGACCCAGCTATCACATTATGAAAATTTATTATTCATGTGTTGTTTATGTGAAGGATTGTTTTTCTCCAATAGAGCAGTGGTTGTTTAAAACTAGATATTTTCCCCAAGTTGCATAAATATATCTGCTTTTGGAGACCAATGGTGTGTGTACTATGTAAACACAGCCTCAGATCTATATTTGTACTGATGCTGAATTCAATTTGACCATTCCTGCATCTACATTGCATTGCATTGCTAAGAAAATGTTGATCCCTACATGCTTTCAGCAGTCTAGATATAAAACATGTTTTAAAATAAAAATGAACTTATCATTGTGGCTGTTGCCGACCCAGGTTTTGTTTTCAACTCTCTTAGTGGCTTATCACACTTACCTTGGTGCCCATTTATGCATCTAGAACACCAGTCTCTTCCAATATCCTATTTGGATTCTTGGAATTGGGTTCTGATGGTAGGAATTAGTAATAACTATTGAAATTATAATTTCCCAATTTTCTATGTCCAGAAGGCCAATACATAGCCATAACTATGACTATTACACACTGAACACTTTACATCTTTTTGTTGTTGTTTTTGATAAAAGGGTTTCATTTTCAACACCAGTTTTCAGAAAATATCTTTGCTGCCATCAATCACACAGGTTAAAACTATATAGTTCTTTCTTATTCATAGAAAACTCAGAAAGTAGTGCGGGGGGAGAGACTGTGCAATCTATGTAGTTGTTTTGACTTAATCATTTCACTTTTTAAAAATGTTTATATAACTTTAGGAAAAAATACCTTAGAACAAAGCATATTTCAATATCTGACCAGGAAGAGAAGAGGAAAATTATGTGGTATGTATTACTCTTAGTCAGTAAAACACACATATTTGTTATGGGGGAGAAATTACATAAATGGTGGGAGTTTGTTTTGTTTTGTTTTTTTAAAAAATAAAACTAGCTAGCCACAAAGCCCAGAATTCTACATATAAGTGACTTTCTTTTTTAATTGATTCACAAATCAGCAGTATCAAAGATAAAAACATACTGTACAAATATGGCTCAATCATTCTATTTTGAGTATATTTGGGGGTGCCTTTTCATGCCACTTCCACATTATGGAAATTGCTACATGATAGTTTCTTCCTGTGAGACTAAGGTAATGTTAGAAGCCCTGTAACTCTTCCCCACACCTTCCCTGTAAGTCTTTTGCACATGAGGAACTGCCTTGTCGAGACAGAATATAGTCTGTTAATCTTGTCAAAGAAGTCCATAAGCATCTCATTAAATTTCCTTTGCCTCAGTCTGTTTCTTGATGCCAGTAGGAGTTGTGGGTAAACAGTGGGTCAGCAGCTGTCTGAAAAGAAGAAACAGTACTTCTTCTTCTATGTGATATTCAACACAGAAAGTTTTGTCTTGAAGTTTTTTAAGCCTCATGAGAAATGTTGCTGCAAGTACCTTAGCAAAAGAAAAGGGAGGGAAAGAACGCCCCAAAGACACCAAAATGTATTCCTGTCATCATAACTTCAAACGGCTGTTCATAGCTAGTCAAATACACTTTAGCATAAGAAGACAATAGAGTTGGTTTAATTGGCCCTGGACTAGAGTAACTCTATAGGATTGCATTGCATGCAGCTTTAATATTTTTTTCAATTGGGGCCTATGTAAACTTTACCATAGGGACAAGTAGAAAAGAAAAATGGAGAGGTAGGATTCAGGTGGTTCCTCTACATGGTTGTCATTCCCCTTGGAACTCCTTTTTCTCCAGATGCACTTTCAGATGGGGGAGCTCCAGTGTCACAGATACCTTAGACTTAACATTTTGCTTTATATTCCACACTCTTGTCCTCCTCAAAGTGAGCTGGAGAAGCTGGAAGAAGTTAACAGCAAAGAGTGATACTCTTGTATTTGGTGTGGGGACAAATAGCTCATGAGGGGAAAGGAAAAAGCAAGCTGCACAGGATTAGGGCATACTATAAATCCCTTGGGAAGTTAAAAAAAAAACACTTTTGAAGATTCAGAGTTCCAGTGGATTCCCAGAAAAGCAACTATCTGTTGTAATGCATTGCTATTTGTAGCATTTTAAAATGAGGACACTGTAGCATCGAAAATGTGTGATACCTCTGTATTAAAACTAAATTTTCACAGTGCCTAAATCAGAAGTTTCAAATGCTGTCGCAGGGTGCTTCCCCAAGTTAAACTGTTTGGATAGCAAAGATGTCCCAGTCACCTGTCTATACCCAGGAGGAAAGGAGGAAACCAAAAGGCAAGATAAAAGGTGGGGCCTCCAGGATTAGCAGGATGCCTCCTTTCCAGGGAAAAGTCCCCCACAGTTCTAGAGAAAACTGTAAATTGTACTATTGCACAAATAGTCGAGCATATAAAGGGCATGGCATATATTATGTATATTAGTAAGCTGGGCTAAGAAAGCATTGGTTTGGCATATTTCCTCATGCTCCAGTCTGGTTGCAGCCAGATCATGGGGAACATGGGCAGTCGCCTGTACATGGGAACCTGGCAGTCACCTGTACGTATTTGACACTTGAAGCTCCAACTTGCAATAAATGAAACCAGGGGTGTAGACTTTTGGAAATCCCGGGGGGGCGGGGGCTCCTTAGCACGTGCACTCGCTGGAGCGATGGTCTCCCCCCTGGAAACCGCCCTGCCTCCCCGGGCCCTTCCGAGGCCCGCCAGCCGCTGCTGCCGGTGCCTCTCTCTCCCCCCCCCGCCACCCCTTCCCTCTCCCTCTCCAGCAGCAGCGGCTGGGCCTCGGAAGGACCTGGGGAGGCACGGCGGCAGGTGCTCCATTTTCCCGGGGGTGGCTGAGCCCCCCATGGGAAATTTCGGGCATGGTTCAAGCCCTTGAGCCCCCCCCCCATACTGTACGCCTATGAATGAAACTGAAAATGTGTCTGTGGGGAGAGGTAAGAGAACAAAGCATCTTCATTTAATGAGCTGATATAGAGCCCATAACAGGTTACTGTGCAGCAGGCTTTTCTCTCTCCCTTAGCTATGTGGTCAGCTGTATTAGTATAAAGTTGTGATTCCCCCCCCCCCCCGCTACACATTGTTGTGTAGTAAAGCTTGGTACCTTTACCATTTAATAAAGCTTGGCATCTTGACCATGTTGTAAAGCTTCTTCACAGTTTCTGAGTTGTTGGAAAGTCATCTTTGTTACTATTTTGCTAAGCTGTGGCTAGAAATTTGTGGCTAGAAATGTATTCTAAAGAATTCAGGTCTTCCTTGCTTTTATCCATGATACTCTGATTTCACAATACAAAGTGAAGTTTATATACTTAGGATGATATATATACTCACAGTTTTATCATCAATTTGTAAACTTGGCCATTTTGGTATCTCTGAAGTTTGTGTGTTGTGTGACGAAGCAGGCTTTGTTGGCTATGTGCAGATATTGTTAGTTTTGGTTTGTAAAATGAACCTATTGGAGAGATTCTTCTGGATTTTTTTCCCCATTTTGCAGAGGTGATATACATGTGCCACAGAAATGTCATTTTTAAAAAGCAAAATTCACTGGAGTAAAGAACACAGACAAATAACGTGATTGAATAATTTAAGGTATACACAATAGGTGTCTTTCAACCTGCCTTTCAACCCCCTAGTGTAGATAAAGACCAGGAAGCAGCAAGAAAACGCTTCTGCAATGCATGAAGGGTCAAATAAAACTAATGTCATCAATGTGTAGCAACAGAAGAGCTCTTGAATTAGGGATGGAGGTACAGCAGTCAAAAATATTACTAAGACAGCCATGGGCATCTATATTTCAGCGCTTTAGCACACTTTAAGAAATGATGAAACCTCGCTGTTTCCTATGTTGTATGGTGGTTAGTTAATTTTATTTAAAAACATCTCTGCCCCTCCTTATTTCCTCAGACTCAAGGTGACTAACAATGCAACATCAGGTCACAAGAACACAAAACCTAACTGTCTGATTAAAAGGCTTTAAAAACATGGATTTAAAAAAAAAATCACAGAAATAAAAAAGAATACATCCAAATTTATCAAAACAATTTATGGGACTTCCGGTTAACAGGGCAGTGGTGTTTTATCGGGCTCCTCATTGAGCTGCATTACTTTTACAATTATTTTTATTTTATCTATCTCTCTAGATTAGTTCCAGTGGTTTGTTTGGTTCGGTTCAAGATCGCTGCCTTGGTAGGTCTATGTTTCTTCTGTGAAGATGTTTTCTTTTAGTGTTTTTAACGCTTATTTTGATAAGCTGCCGAATGTGCTCTGATTGGCTTGGTTCAGATTGTAACAGCCGGGGCATAGCTGGAGAAAGAGGCTTTATTTTTACTCTGCTCTACAGTCTTCGGGTATACTTTGTTTTTATTTAAAACCATTTACCCTCCATTGCATGCACCCTGGAATAAAACTGTCTTATACTACCTTCCTAAATATCCATCCACACTCAGTCTGGTAAGCTATTCTAAAGGACTTGACTCACCTTGAAAAAGCCTCTAGTTGTTATCATACAGACAATCCTAAGAGAGGACCCCATACAGAAAAGAATTTCTAAAGACTGTAGCTGACAATCATCTGGACTCCCTAGGATTGCCAAGTCCGGGTTGGAAAATACCTGGGGACTTTGGGGGTGGAACCAGGAGAAGGTGGGGTTTGGGGAGGGGAGGGGCCTCAGCATGGTACAATGTCATAGAGTGCACCCTTCAAAGCAACCATTTTCTCCAGGGGAGTTGATCTCTGTCAGCTGGAGATCAGTTGTAAAAGTGGGAGATCCCCAGGCCCCACCTGGAAGCTAGCAACCCTAGGACTCCCCAACAGTCTGCTCCATGCCTGCTTATCTGTTCATCCAAACAAAGTGCACTTCCACCTTACCCCTAGAAAAGGATGTGTGCCTAATAGTTACCATTATAGAACATGGCATTGACACAGTCATTTTAGAGATGGACAATCAGCTCTGAGTTTAGATTGCAACTTGTTCACAAATTGTGAGCAGGATCCTGGAACCCTTTTTAAAAAAATCTTTTTTAGTGTTAGAAGATAGATTGATAAAGTTCTGTCCTTGCATGATTTACCACTGCTTTCAAATAGTAGTAGAAACCAAAAACAAGTGTAGTTAACAGACTCGTCAATATCAATTGCCAAAAGGCTAAAGGACATGTAATAGTAAGTAATATACATAAAGTGGTAACAATAGAAAAGTACAAAATGCAAACCATAGACAACTTGTGCATCAGTACACTACAATGGAAAAGTACAAAGTATGAACAATGGAGGACTATTATATAAATACGACATTTTGTCTGGATGTTTGATTACAATGTTTCTGAGTTCATCCTTCATCAGGGTGTTCCCTTTAAACTATTGTGATTTTCATACTCTCTCGCATGCATTGGGAACAGCAATAACTTAATACAAAATTGGACGCCAGTCTCCAACACGTAATCACCTTCAGTAGCTTCAAGCTTCCAGCGGAAGATGCTGTGAGTCCCACTGGAAGCTTGAAGCTACTGAAACTGTTTACGTGTTGGAGATTGGCGTCCGATGTTGTATTGAATTATTACTGTTCCCAGTGCATGCGAGTAAGAGTATGAAAACCACAGCAGCTTAAAGGGAACACCCTGATGAAGGATGAATTCAGAAATGTTGTAATCAAACATCCGGACACAACGTTGTATTTATATAATAATTCTCCATTGTTCATACTAGGGGTGTGCAAAAAAAATAATAAATGACCCGATTCGGATCAGGCCGAATCAAGCCATATCTGTTCTGGCCACTGAACAATCCCCATGTGTCAGTTTTGGCAACACAAGCTGATTCAGGAGTCATTCGGCCAGCCAAATGTCAGCTTCGGCCCCATTATACCCTATGGGCTATTGAAGTCAATGGCAAAAACTCATAGGGTATATGAGGAGCTGGAGGGGAGGGGGTTTGAGGGAGAGGCTTCAAACTCACAGGTTTGCTGCTGGAGCCTCTTCCCTAAATACCCACCAAGTTTCAAGATGATTGGACAATGGGATCCAATTCTATGGGCCCTCAAACAGGTTGCCCCATCCCCTCCATTGTTCTCGATGCTGGGGAAAACGTTACTTTTTATTTGTTATTGGTGAGTCTGTTAACTAGACTTGTTTTTGTTTTCTATTACTATTTGATTATATAATAGTATAGCCAACATCATTGAATGTTACCACTGCTTTCTCCATCCCTGTTTCTTGTCCATCATCGTTATACGTTTTAAAATCTTTTTTGCCCTTGCAAGTGGGGCGGAGGAGAGGTTGTGACGTCTTTCTGTGATTGCCTTGCCCATTTTGCTAGCTGACTCAGGGTTCATTGGATCCATACAGAAAATACTTTGATACGACTGTCCTCTTTCCCATCAATTTGCATACAGGGAAAATCTTATTTTGCAAAGCAGGTTGTAGGCTTAGAAGGATTTAGAATTGCACTGTCAGTCTTACTGCAGAGAGGGAACAGCAGCACAGCTTGTGTCTCTACCCCTGCCCATCTTGCTCTCTGTCTGGTTTCCAAAACCATGCATGTTCCTGTCCCTTGGTATTAATTGGATGTACACATTTTTTCACTCCTGCCTGAAAATAGTTAAATTCAGTCAGTTCTGAGCATGTATGTTGTGGGTCAGCCAGGGCTCAGTGATAGTGAGGACTCCTCAGGAGAAGAGGAGCCCCGTTTAGGCAGCCTTGAGTTAACAGAAGCTGACCAGCAAATAAATGAGCTGCAGGCTTGTCAGGATTCACAGCCAACAGCTGGTGCAGAGCCACCAACATTCTCCAGCCATGATTCAGCAGGTGAACCTCAGTTGGCCATTCACAGGCCACTAGTATCACCCACACCCTTAGATTGCCACATACGGAGGCTGAGAACAGAACTCCAAAAAAGATGGCAAACTGCACACTTCCTGGCCTGATATCAGTTGCTTGCTGTTAACAAAGATGAGTAGTTGCAGGATTGCTTCTGAGCAGCTGGCTGCAAGCATGACCCTTAGGCATGGGGCTATAAAACCAGCAAAGAGAGGTTGTTAAGCATGGATTCAATGAATACAATAGATGTTAAGCCACTGACTCTGCCTTGCCTGACTTCTAAACCCCTGACCTTGGACTGAACTACTCTCCTTTGCCTGACTTCTGGATCCCTGACCCTGGTATGAATGACCCTGCCTTGACTAACTTCTGGCACCTGATACTTGGAGCATGTAAGCCAGTACAATGCACTGGTATGATGACTGCCACCGAATATGCAATCACAAAAGCAAATGAACTCTCTGTTTATTTTAAATGGTATTTAATTTGCCCAAGTTTGTCAGTAAATTGTGAGTATGTCAGCAACAGCAACTGCTCGGCTACCAAGCTAAATGCTGCCACTGCTTATTTTAAGAGAGTGTTAGGTCCAAGGTCACCTGGAGAAGTTCCATGGCATAGTGGGAATATGAACCCAGTTGTCCCAAGTCCTAGTCTTACACTCTAACTACTATGCCTGATTAGTGCACTGATACAAAACTATACAAAATGCTGTTCATTTTGCAATATGAGGACATCAGAGTGATCATGTGAGGTTTTCCACTCAACACAAAATGGGTGTTGTGAACAAGGAAAGTTCAACTGTTGATCAGATTCCTGAAAAGTTCTCAGCATCCCTATGAGACTAGCTGCCTGTAAGACACAGTTCTCATGTGAATGTGCCAAAAAGTTGAAGTATTCATACCACAATTGGAAGTCATAGCGGGCCCCTTTTCAGCAGTCCAAGCATAAGCCTTAGCTATAAACACTGAAAAGTTAGGTTGTTATTCTGAGCAGATAGAATAACATTACTATTGTTGCTGTTGTTATTATTTTTATTATAATTAGTGCTCATATTGGGAGGTTTTTGTCAAGTACTAAGGTGGCCACAGATCAGGGGCCACCTTCCCATGTTCCTCCCCAACCACCCATTTAATTTTACAATAGATATACCAATGCTAGTTCTAGTCTCCCTCCTCACATCTTGGTACCTTCCCACTGGGATTGCCCTAGGGTGGTGCTTCCCCCACTGCTCTGACTAAACCCTGGCCCCACAGTTACAGTCTCTGGGGTTCTCCCTTCTGACATCTTCCATGGGGCCTCTAGAGTCCCAGCTCACCAATCTCTCAGTAACTGTCTCCTTGGTCTCACTCCCCTTTGTCCCTCTCGTAGCCTCTTCTATCCACTGTTGGCAAGATGATATCCTGGCCTTTCCCCAGTGGTGGGTCCAGCCACACCTCACTCTCCTTCAGCTGCCTTCCTGCAGACCCTCCAACAAAGTCCAGGGTTCTGCTCCTGCCTCAGCAATCTTCTCCAAGCTGGCCCTCACCTCTACTTGAGGGTTCCTGTCTTTTATGCCACCTCTGCCACTCAAAGCTCCTGCTTCCTGTACCGTGGGTGCTGCCTCTTCCATCTGGGCCACAAGAGGCCTCCAGCTATCAGCTGGGGCCAGTCTGCTGGCTACAATTCTCTTTGTGACTTCTGGTTGCTAAGTGATATTTTTTATGTGTGCCGCACTAATTATTGTATCACAAAGATAAACCATTAAAATGGCATTGACATTACCAGCATTTTCTCGCTTTCTCTTCTTTTCTCCCACACATCCTTTCTTTTCAGTATTGTTATCTCAATAGAGACCTCATGTACCTGTATCCCAATTTAGGAAACACAAAGGAGCCAGAGATCCAGAAGATTTCAGGTGAAGCTTTATTGCTAGCAAAAGCGGGAAAAACTTGCAAAGGGTTTTTCCGAAGAGCATGCATTTACATCCACACTTAATATACAGTTTCAACGAACAAAGGCGTAATCCATGTATGTTTATTTCCTACAAATACGTGTCCTTAAGATCTATTCTGGGGACTTGACATTTCACCTATGCCAAGTCCTTGTACCTTTTCATGTTAGCAAAGATTGATGCGAGTCTCCCGATTTAGTATCTCGCCCAAGCACACCTGTGTTCCCTGAATATCAATTCTTTGAAGTAATTTTAACTTTATTTCCTCCCTCCATTCATGTAAGTGGCCCAGAGATGAATATTGATTAATATGCATAGTTGAGAGTCGGCTAGGTGTAACAGCTAATGGCTAAAGGCTTAATCAGTAACCCCTGGTTCTTGTGACAGACCTGAATAAAGCTGTTGATGGCCTAGTCAAGCTAGGCCAAGATCCATCAGTATCATCCATTGTAGCACTGAGATCAGACATTAACTAGTGCTCCTGAAAGCTTTGTTAACATATCAGTATAAAGAAATGCCTTTTTATATGGGGATATCTCTCTTGCAGAAGTACAGAATATATTTATTCAGGCAATGTATGTATAAATATGCCTGTTATTGTTTTGTTTTTTTACCAGACACTGTGAACCTTTTTATCATGTCTATTTTCATTACTGGTGTTCTTGAGTCACCCTAATTCAAACATGCAGTAAGAAAGACATCTAAGGAAGTAGAAAAAGGGAAAATCCATTTTGTGTTCTCCATAATTGCTCTGTCTTTCTTTTTAGTCCTCTTCACATGTTCTAAGGTAAAGATAAAGGTTTCCCTTGCTCAAAAGCCAGTTGAATCCAACTCTGGGGGGGGGGGTGCTTATCTCCGTTTCCAAGCCACAGAGCCAGTGCTGTCTAAAGACTTTTCCATGGTCATGTGGCTGGCATAACTAAACACCAAGGCACTCGAAACTCTGTTACCTTCCCACCGAAGTGGTACCTATTTATCTACTTGCAATTTCTTGCTTTCAAACTGCTAGGTTGGCAGAAGCTGGAGCCAGAGACGGGAGCTCACTCCATCACATGGCACTAGGGTCTCGAACTGCTGAGCTACCGACCTTCCAGTCTGCAGCTCAGTGTCTTACCCTCTGAGCCACTGCGACCCCTTGTTCTAAGGACATACATAAAAACTCAGAGGAGAGTGCCAGATCCCAGAGGCAAACTGCCCACATTTGTGCATGTTCATTGGAATGTACATGTAGAACCTGCTCTCTATGTTCTCTATGAGATCAGGAATACTGTGTGTCCTCATATACATGTGTAAACTCTGGGTGTCAGAGGCTGATCTTGTCACCACAATCCTACTGCCTACCAATGTTTGTTCATCATACCTACTTAGGCTGGTTTTACATCTGCCTTTCCTGCTGGAATCATTCTACTTCCAAAAAAACTCGCCCACATCTCTTTCAAGTGTGAATCTGCATTCCTTCTCAACTGTCCATATCTGCTAATTGCCCTCTAGCTCTCAAGCTGGTTTCACACCTCTGTAAACAAATCCTGTTCTTAACAGCACTTCAAAAGAATGACCCCTTTCACTCCAGTTCAGTCAGATGTGGGCATTCCCCTACAACAGCTTTGACACCAATGTGTTACCGGTGCAGGGAGCGCTGGAATGAAGCTGTTACAAAAATGCACATGTAAAATCAGCCTTAGAGTGTCTGAAAAGGTTTTTTTCTCTGTGTCTCTCCCTCTCCCTCACATATATACAGAGAGAGAGAGAAAGTTTCATTCTTGCATCATTATCATCTCATCATCAAGGTTATCATCATGCAACAAGCTGAAGAAAGCAACCTTTTAAAATCCATTGCATAGAAAAGAAAGAGAGTATGCTATGATTGTCTTATGTGACAAGGTAATAGCCATTTCCACCCTTCCTAAATACATCATTACTTTAAGCAGTCAATATTTGGGACAGGGAGGGTCTAAAAAGGAATAGCACTTTGAGCCATAAGAAAGAAGAAAATATTGGCTAGGATGCTATCAACCATGAATGGAGTAGAGTTCTTGAAAGGAATCTTTGCCACAGACGTCTTCCTTTGGAGGCCCTTTAAGCCCTTCAAAAGGAAATGGCATAGGGCGTGGGGTTGGCAGCTAAAGCTAAAGAGGGCATATTAACAGCATTCACCCTAGTCGCCTTTGCTCCACTCCACTGTCAAGCAAGCACTTGCATGATTTCCCCCTCCTGCTGGAGCCCCTTGTGTGGCATTCCATGCTAATTACCAACCATCTCCTGACTGTCTTTCCCCCCAGAGCATAAAGTAGCCTAGGGAACCATTTTAAATCAAGCAAACAGTGTGCAGGAGAAAAGTGACTCTCTTTCCATAGCACCATGGCCCAAGTCCTATATTGCCCCCACTCATGGTGCCTTTTAAAGCCAAATAAATCTTGAGTTTCAGTCATAGAACTCCAAAGTCATGTCTAGTTTGGTACTCCAGCTTTCAGTAATTCAGGGAGAATCACTATTGTTAAAAATTGGTAAAAATAGTATATTATCTTTTTTTTTCATCCCCCCCCCCATGTATACTGAAGTATAAAGTAACAATTGTGAGTTTAGAACCAGGGATAGTTATCTAAGGTTGTTCGGGACACAACTACATATTGCTAACATTGTGGGTCAAATGACTCTACAACTACACATTCATTCCACACCCAGATCACAAGCCTTGGGAGATTCCTGTTTATGATATGAATCTAAGCTGGGGAAAAGGCTTAGTTACAGCTGGGCACTATACAATTTCCATGTGGGCATCTTTTGATTTTCATAATTAGGAGCAAGTACAGGTAATTGTAGCAATGTTATTTTGAAAAATAATCAAATGGTGCGATCTTGTATAATATAGCATTCTAAAACAATTGCTCTGGGAAGGAAACGCATGGAATCAGCCTTGACTATACAGCCTTTCTTAGTTCTTCAGGAACTGGAATCTTTTTTGAATTCAAGGCAACCTTAGTTTTCCTGTCATTAGTAATCACACCAGGCTATGTTTACAGATGTGTGAGAGACTCCTCCTAGGTATTCATTTGGCTGGCTTGCTGGAATATAGCAAACCCAGCAAATGCAGAGTGTCAGTTTTATAATGGTGAGTATGTGCCAGAAGTATTGAGCTGCGACCACTAAATATTTGCTTTAAAATAATTTTAACCATCTGGGCTCTTTGTTTTCTCTTTTCTTCAGGGAAAAAGGGGGGGGGGGAGATGAGCATGTCTGCGAGAAACTGATTTTTACATACACAATGAATTTAGCAAATCAACAACAAAGCAACAACTTAATAAATGATTTGGAAGAGCTGGAAAGAACCACACAAAAGAACCTGGAACATATTTCTAAAGAAGTAGGAATCTGGAGGTCTAATATTTCTCCTGACATATGGCATTAGACAAAATGTTTAAGCTTTAGAGTTGGGATTATGCCTTTCACAGGGCAATCCTAAACAGAGTTATACCTTTCAATATCTACAGGCTTAGATGTGTGTAACTGTTTAGGATTGCATTCTTACATTTAGAACTGAGATCACATGTCTTAGGCGGTATCAGTATAACAGAAAACAAAGTTGTAGGAAAGTATATGAAATAATATGGATGTGCTGTCGGAAATGCGCTGATCAAGATCCAACTTGAACAGCTCATTCTGTGAATCTGAACATAATTATTTTCTGACATTTGGTTGGCTGTCTGAAACTTTCCAATCTAGCACCTCACAATCTGGTTTTAGTTTCCTGGGCAGCAGGAAGCTAGGACTGTTGGTGAGAAGAGTGACTTAGGATCAGAGGATATGTCTCTCAGAGGAATACTATCCTATCAGGAGAGTTTGTGCTGAACAAGATCATCAAAATTGGTGTTTGTGCTTCGTGTGTCCATTTTCTCCTAATCATTAAACCATCTCAGTAGCTTTGAGAGGGCTTTTTATATTATATTTTATATTATATTTTACATTATAACATTGTATTTGTCTGTGCTTTTGGATAACTTCATATTCTGTCACTCTAGTTCTTATTTTTTGATTAAAGTGCTCTGTGGCCATTTTGCTAAATTTGCATTTTTGATTTAACTCTGTTGCAAATAGCCAAAAGCATAGGCACATTTATCTGGGGCACTGCTTCACAGAGTATGGTATACCAGCTATCTGTCCTGAAGTTCATACTCTGTTCCCTGTAAGGTAGCATTCCTAGATTGTCTGCTATGTTGGGCGGCCTCTTGACCCTGCCCTTTGGTCCTGTGCTATTGCTTAATGGCAGAACAGGAGCAAAATGGCAGGGGCCAGTGTTATGTGATGCTATGGCATCAGTTCCAGGGTTGTACCTGATGTCATAACATCATATGATGCTCTAGGAATTTCCCAAAGCTCTATAATTAACACCACAGAGATTTGGGCACTTCCTGTAGCATTTTATGACATCAATTTCCACTTTCCCTACCCTGCCAATGGAGGCAACAACTCTGCTATCAGCAAAAAATAACTTAGGTTGCAACAACCAGACATGTATGGACTGTAGTGGTTATAACTGAAGAAGCACTTTCTATTCATACAGTTATAGCAGTATAGGTGAGCCTTTAATTGCAATATTAGCAATACACCTGTAGAATTCAAACCTCTCCAAGACTTTTAGATTATAATAATCTGAAATTAAATTAAAAGGACAGAATCTCAGTATTTTAGGGACAATTGTCCAAAACTTTGGCACAGGCAGAAAGGCCACAACCAAAAGTGTTTGCAGTGATACCAGAGGAAGGGAGAACTGAGACACAAGAATGCATAAAACCCTACATACATACTCTGTACTCTATTAAGTAATAGAAGGTTGTGATGACAAGGGATGGGCACGAATCAGTAAAATGTGGTTCGGTTCATGGTCATGGTGCACCCACAGACCAAACACAGAACATCACAGACAAATAACCCATATGTATGAACTGAACTGGTTTGGTAAGTTTGTGGCTGAGGACAGACTCAAGTTCTGCTGCGCCTCCGCGGCACGGCAGAACAAGGCGGGGGGAATTGCCCCCACCACGTGGCATTTGCACACCGCCGCAAGGAAGCCACCCACAGCATCCAGACTGCAAGCGGCTTCCGGCGGCAGCGTGCGAATGCCACACAGCTCCCCCGGCTGGCGCATGTTCACACCCTCCAGAAGCAGGTGGAACGTGTGCCGCAGCGGCTGGGACACCACTTTTAAGTGGTGCCCAGCTGCTGCGGGAGGAGCACGGCGCTGGACGCGTTGCATCCGGCCAACCTCCTCCAGGCAGATGTGGCAGTCTGGACTGCCACTCTGCCTCCACTTTTAAAGCGGAGGCAGAGCGGGCCAGACTGCTAGTCTGTCCTCAGCCTGTGATGCAGTAGAACAACCCCCCCCCCCCCCAGTATGCTACAGACACCAAACTTGCAGCAAATTTCCAGACGACTCTCCTTTACCTGCCCTCCAAGTTTGGTGAGGATTGGATTTACAGAGTCTGAGTTATGCCCACCCCCAAAAGAAGGTGCCCCCAGGAAAGTGCTTTCTGGGAAAATGAAGGGCAGATTCAGGAGGTTAAGGAGTATACTGAATGCCCCTCCCCAGTGTGCTAGAGGCACCAAACTCACAGCACATCTCCAGCTGACTCTTCTCTACCTGCCCTCCAAGGTTAATGAGGATTGGATTTATAGGGTCTGAGTTGCTTCCCCCCCCCCAAGAAAGTGCCCCCATACTCCGTAGTTCCCAGTGGAGGGGAAAAAAACAGCAAAAAAGTAAGGACAGAAGCCCAGCAGAACAGAAACAGAATCAAAGTGCCCAAGAATCTCTCCAGTAGAAACTGAAGGTGGGGGGCATTTTTGCCAACCCAGCAGAACCAGGGTAATGTGCCTTAAGCCACCTGAGACCCAAACCCAAAAGAGCATGCAATAACATATGGAGATATGGTAGCTCCAAGACCTGAGACATATGTAGACATGGTCACCCAAAGCCCTGAAAAGGGGGCAGACATGGTGGTTCAAAGTCCTAAAAATGAAGTAGATGCCGTGGCTTGAAGCCCTGAGAAGGGAGTAGATGTGGTGGCTTGAAAGCCCTGAGAAGGAAGTAGAAGTGGTGGCTCAAAAGCCCTGAGAAGTGTTTAGACTTGGTGGCTGGAAGGACTGAGAAGGAAGTAGACATGGTGGCTGGAAGCCCTGAGAAGGAAGTAGATGTGGTGGGTCAAAGCCCTATGATGGAAGTTGATGTGGTGGGCCAAAGCCCTGAGGAGGGTTGGCCATGCACAGCAATCATTTCCTTGATGAGGCAAGAGAGTGACTGCTTCTGGGCTTATGAAGCACAGACAGACAGGGTGCAGAAATGTTTCCACAGGGTGGACAGGAAATGGAGCCCTTAGTCAACCTTAGACCTAAACCTGGACCAGTGTGCAATGACAAATGCAGACATAGTTGCACCAAGCCCTGAGTTCACCCACCACTCAAACCCAAAACTGCATGCAACAACATATGTAGACATGGTGGCTCCAAGCCCTGACATCCAAACAAAAAACAGTGTGAAATGATGTATGCTGATGTGGTTTCTGGATGCCCTGGAAAGGAAGTGGACATGGTGGCTCAAAGCCCTGAGAAGGAAGTAAACATGGTAATTCAAAGCCCTGAGGTGGAAGTAGACATGGTGGGTCAAAGCCCTGAGACAGAAGTAGCCATGGTTGCTCAAAAGCCCTGAGAAGGAAGTTGACAGGGTGGCTCAAAAGCCTTGAACCCGCCCCGAGACCCAAACACAAACCAGTGAGCAATGACATATGTAGACATGGCTCCAAGCCCTGAGTCCATCTCTGTCACTGAAACCCTGAAGCATGCAATGATGTACATAGACATGGTAGCTCCAAGCTCTGAGTCCACCCCGACACCCAAACACAAACCAGTGAGCAATGATGCATGTTGGTGGCTGTAAGCCATGAGAAAAAAGTGGATGCGGTGGGTCGAAAGCCCTGAGAAGGAAGTAGACACAGTAGGTCAAAGACTTGAGATGGAAGTAGATGTGGTGGGTCAAAGCCCTGACAAGGAAAGAGAGATGATGGCTTGAAGCCCTGAAAAGGAAGTAGACATGGTGGGTCAAAGCCCTGACAAGGAAGTGAACATGGTAGGTCAAAGCTCTAACAAGGAAGTAGATGTCATGGGTCAAGGCCCTGAGAAGGAAGTCAACGTGGTGACTCAAAGCCCTGACAAGGAAGTGGACATGCTGGAAAAACAGCCCTGGAATGAAGTAAACACAGTGTGTCAAAGCCCTGAGACAGAAGTAGATGTGATGGGTCAAAGCCTTGAGATGGGAGAAGATGTGGTGGGTCAAAGCCATGATCAGTAAGTAGATATAGTGGGTCAAAGCTCTGATGAGAAAGTAGAGATGATGGCTTAAAGCCCTAAGAAGAAAGTAGACATGGTGTGCCAAAGCCTTGACAAGGAAGTAGACATGAAGGCTCGAAGCTCTGAGAAGGAAGTAGACATAGTGGGCCAAAGCCCTGAGGGAAACAGACAGGTGCAGAGCACACCCACCAACTGGGGTGTTTTATTGAACTCTGCATCTGGATCTGGAGTGCACCCATCTGCTTACAGCCCCCCCCCCACAGCTGACACATGCAGCCAGTTCCAAAAGACTGATGGAAAGGCAGGCACCCCCAGACTTTGACATGATAGCTCAAAAGCCCTGAGAAGGAAGTGGACATGGTGGCTCAAAAGCCCTAAGTCCACCACACCCCAACCCCAAAGTGTGACAACCCCCACCAAGGGCTGAAACATGCAGCAAGTATATGAAAGATGGATGGAAAGGCAGAAACCACCAGACATTGCTCCCCAAACTACCACCATGGCAGCAGGGAGGGTATAATGAATGTGAGTTCTTGACCAAGGAATCCACTAGCTTGGACGGAAACAGGTAACAGCAGAGGACACCCACTGATGGGGTGTTTTAGTTGACTCTGCACCTGTGTATGGACCAAGCCCATTCACCACGGCAAATACTTCTACTCCACAAATAAACAGAAAGACATCAGAAAGGCAGACCAGGCATTCCCCCCCCCCCCCAGTTTCGACAGGGGCTCCCAGAATGACATCACGTCAGTTTGGTGGGCATCCCAGCTAGACACCATGAGGAAAGAAGCATGTCCAGAATGCTCCCAGGCCCCCTCAGGCCCAAACACAAATATCCCCTGGTTACATCGCACCCCTAAGTGAATTAGTGGAACATATTGTATGGATAAGAGATTATCTGTTGTGATTGTGAATTGTACAAATGCAATGGAAAGTGGTAGTCAAACAGGGGCTTGCTTGTACAGGCAGATGTTTGCAGAGATGGTTGTTTGCTGAGGTGGATGTTGTTCCATGAGGTAGGTGTTGTGCTGTGAGGTAGATGCTGGTTGGTTCATGAGGTAGGCTTTTGCTTACGAGGTAGATACTGTTTGGATTGGCTGAGGAGGAAGCCCAACCCCACTTGGCAGAGGCAGTCATCCTCCCACCCAAGTGCCAAATATGCAACCAGTGAGCCACATGCCAGATCACACAGAAAAGAAGAGGAATGGGGAGAGGAGACACATGGGGGGATAATCTTGGGAGGCCTGGATCTTTCTCCTACAGGTCTACAGTGGGTGGCCCAGCAGCGAGAGGCTGACCTTCAGGAAGGCCAATTTATTTGCCCTGGCCAGAGTGGTAGGGTCAGAGAAGGTCTCCCAAGTGGAAGAACATCCACTCATTCTTCACGCTGATGGGAGGGCTGGAGAGAAGATTCATGGCCACGCAAGAAATGTCAGCTCAGATTATAGCCTTGTGTGACCAGTATTTGAGGTAACTGGCCAAGGCAGGCTTGGGGGACTTGGTGAGGTACTCCCTCACTGTCATCTCTGCTGAATCCTTTGCCATGGCACACCTGGCCTCCCCACCACTGCTGCTGACCTCCCACCTCACCAACAACAACCAATAGTGGAGCTTCTGCCTAGTTGGGCTCTTGGAGGCAGAGGTGCAGGTCTGCAGCTCCTCCTCTATCACCACGTCTACTGGCCTAAAGCCTCTGTACATCTCTACAGAGCTCATGTTTTCACTCCATGTTTTCACTCACTGCATTACAGAGAGAAATACTGCCTTTGATATATCAGTCACAGATACTGGCCAACTTGTACTTCAGTTCTTTGCTAAAAAGGCAAATGTGATTTTGAGCTGTATCAAGAGAAGTATAGTGTCTGGATCATGCGAAGGGATGGTATCACTTTACTCTGCTCTGGTTAGACCTCACCTTGAGTATTGCATTCAGTTTTGGCCACCACAATTTAAGAAGGATATAGATAAGCTGGAATGTGTCCAGAGGAGGGCAACGAAGATGGGGAGGAGTCTGGAGACCAAGTCCCATGAGGAAAGGTTGAAGGAGCTCAGTATGTTTAGCCTGGAGAAGAGACAACTGAGAGGTGATAACCATCTTCAAGTACTTGAAGGGCTGTCATATAGAGGATGGTGTGGAGTTGTTTTCTGTTGCCCCAGAAGGTTGGACCAGAACCAATGGGTTGAAATTAAATCAAAACAATTTTCAGCTAAATATTAGGAAGAAGTTCCTGACAGAGCAATTCCTCAGTGGAACAGGCTTCCTTGGGAGGTGGTGGGCTCTCCTTCTTTGGAAGTTTTTAGAGGCTAGATGGCCATCTGACAACAATGCTGATTTTGTGAATTTAGGCAGTTCATGAGAGGGAGGGCAGGAAGGATTGAATCAGTGCTTAGTTTTCATGGCGCTTCCTTACATGCCCAGGGAAATGCCCGTTGCTACTTTGGGGCCAGGAAGCAATTTTCTTCAGACCAGTTTGGCCAGGGATCCCGGAGGGTTGTTGTTTTTTTTTGCCATCTTCTGAACATGAAACAGGAGTCTTTGGCGATGTGGGGGGGAGGTAGTTGTGAATTTCCTGCATTGTGCAGATTCAATGATGTCTACATTTTCTGCAGTTTTGAATTTTTGTTTTCTGTCTATGAAGACCACATTGCAAATTTTTATGGTCTGTGTCTTTGGGTCAAGAATTCTATATCTCTTACATGCCAAGGCATATCCAAAAAAGATACCTTGCTCAGTCCTTAGATCCAACTTGGACCGCTTTTCTTTGTGTATGTAGGCAAAGGCTTTTGACCCAAATACCTTTAGATGCTTCATGCTAGGTTTTTGTCCATACCATAGTTTACATGGTGTGCTTTTGGCACCTTTTGTGGGTGGCTGGTTTTGTAGATAAGTTACTGTGTTAATGGCTTCACCTCAGCATATCTCTGGTAGATCCACTTCTGGTGCAAGGAGTGCCCTGAAGGAAAACGTCTCACGGATTAGCATCACCCCCACCCCCCACCCATTAGTCTGCTTCCTGTGACAGGAAAGATAGAAGAGAATACCACTTGTGCTCCCATTCCTTTCAGCTTCCTCCCAAGAGCTTCATAGTCAGCCTTAATGTTTTCTATGTTGTTCACAGCCGTGTCATTGGTTCCAACATGGACCATCATGAACGGGTAATGCTCCATAGGTTTGATGAGTTTAGGTATCCTGCCTTTAATATCTTTCTTTTAGGGGTTTAGTTTCAACTTGTTCACTTTTAGGCAGTTAACCATAGCAGCCAGGGAGCCATTTAGGACTTCTACGGTGTCACCAGGGGATTTGGATAAGGATATATAGAGGTCGGTATCATCAGCATATTGAGAACATCCACCCCCAAAACTGTGAATGATTTTACCTAAGGGCTTTATATAGAGACTAGGAATAAGGCCCATTGTGGAAATAAATACAATGGGCTCTAGAAAGAGGCTCTTGGAGAGTGTCAAGGCCTTGGGCACTCAGCATCAATTTGTTGTGGCAACCTCAGCAGGGTATAATGACACAGAGTCCACCATTTTCTCCAGGAGAACTGATCTCTGCTACCTGAAGAGCAGTTGTAATTCTAAGTGATCTCCTGCCCTCACCTGGAGATTGGCAGCAGTGGTTTCCCAAGAGGGAATAGCTGGTTTGGAGGGCAGAGTCTATGGCACTGTACCTGGCTGAGGCCCCACCTCTCCTCAAACCTAACCCTCTCCAGGCTCCACCCCTCAAATCTCCAGGAATTCCCCACCTGGAGTTGGCAAATCCATCTCCTTCCCAGCCAAGCATCAACCTACCTTAATTTCCCCCTCACTGTTCAGCTTTCCATCCCCACCACCACCTGCAGCCTCTGCCGTGCTCTGAAGCCCCTTATAAACACAGGTAACTGCCATTTCGTTTCACCTACTAACAGCCACTGAGGTAACAGTTGAACCTTATGGGGGAACATTTTAAACAAACCACAGGCAGCAGCCATCTTATAAACACAGGTAACTGCCATTTCGTTTCACCTACCAACAGCCACTGAGGTAACAGTTAATCCCCCCACAGGAAGGAAGCAGGAGAAGTGTCTTCATCAAGAGCAAAAAACCATCTGCCAGGAATTCTGCCAGGGCACAGAGGCTGAAGGAGTGGGCAGGAAAGAGGAGCAGACCCAGCTAATGGCATGAGAGTATTCACAGCCAGTGGATAGGGACAGCTTCTGATTGACGAGCCAGGGGACCAAAGGCTGGGGTGGCTTGTGGAATGTTTAGGAGCGTGCCACCACCAACAGAGAATTATGTATAAGAGAGATTGAAAAGCATGTGAGATAGAACTGTGCCCTTTGGAACACCACAAGACAGGTCCTACATTGGGGGATACTGGTTTCCAGCAGCAACCCTTTGAGTCCATTTCGTGAGGAATTATTTGAACCAGTTCAAGGCACATCCCCTGATACCTATTTCTGTCTCCAAGCATCGCAACAAGATGACATAATCTACTATATTCAAGGTTGCAGATAAACTCAAAAAAAGCAAAAGATAGGTGTGGCCTTTATCTACACTCAGACGGAGGTCATCAACTAAAGTTAGCAGTACCATCTCTCTCCCAGCTACACTAAAAAGGGCCCAGTGTAGATGAGTTATCCAAGAAGATCTGGAGTTGCTCTGCTATCTCTCAGTCACTTTGCCCAGATATGCTAGATTAGAGGCTGGGCGATAATTGGCCATATAATTTTTCTATAGGGATGTTTTTTTAAGTAGTGGGTGAATAACTGCCTCTTCAAATGAACAAGGGAAGGTGCCCTGAGTTAGTGACTGATTTATAATAGATACTAAGGGCTTGTTGATGTGACCCCTATGTGGCTCTGCAAGTCAGGATGGGCTAGTCCAAGGTACTAGTCCAAGGTACTAGTCATAACCTTCACTGATCCCAGGATCTTGTCAACATCTTATGGAAACTGTGGCCTTTCTTCTGGTGCATCTACGTTACAGCAGACATCCAGATATGTACATGTTCTTGATATTTTATCAGCAAAAAAACATGACAAAAGTTAATTGTGTGTGCCTGGGATAGTAAAGGCTGAGATATAGACATCAGCAGATGCTGAGCTATCATGAACAATTGTGATGGACATGAACTAGGTGCCACAGGAGGTGGTGGCCGCTACAAGCATGGATGGCTTCAAGAGGGTATTAGATAAACATATAGACCAGAGGTCCATCAGTGGCTATTAGCCACAAGGTATAGATAGGAACTCTCAGTCTGGGGCAAGTGATGCACTGTGTTCTTGGTGCTTGGGGGGGCAACAGTGGAAGAGCTTTTAGTGTCCTGGCCCCACTGCTTGACCACCTGATGGCACCTGGTGTTTTTGGCCACTGTGTAACAGAGTGTTGAACTGGATGGGCCATTGGCCTGATCCAACATTGGATTCTCTTATGTTCTTATGCTATAATACCAGAGAAGTAACCTTTCTTTACTGCCAACACCACTGCTTCATAGGTTCTAGACATCTCCCTACCCTTTTCAGATCACCCAGCTCTGTGGTAAACTGGGGTGGGGGGGTTTCATCCTAAGGGCAGGAGAGGTTGACATGGGGCAACCATGTTGATAGCTTTAAGGAGTTTTGCATTCTACACTTCCACTGGGACCTCAACAGAGCACATGTTTGGAATCCTAAAACTTTTCAGAGCGTTCTGGAGTCCTGTAGGATTCATGGGCCTCTGAGGGCAGACGATTTTAACAGGCCCCCTCTCAGGCAGGGTGTTGGAGCCACATGCACCTTGGCTTTAAGTAGATAGTGGTCTGACTATGATTCAAGGCAAATTTCTAGCCCTGAAACCAAATTTTCCCTTAAAGGCTCAGTGCAAAAAATTGAGTCCAGGGTCTGACCTCTTTCATGTGCTGGGCAAGTCATAATTTGGGAGAGACCCAAGGCAGTCAAAGAAGCTATGAAGTTCTGGACCAAACTTACCAAGGTGGACTTGGCATGAAGAAGTCCTCCTAAACAATCAGTCTATGAGTCTTCAGCACCACATTTGACAGTACCTCTGACAACTCACAGAGGGTACTCACAGGGGAACTACATAGCCAGAAGACAAGAAAAATGCCTAATCTATCCTTAGTCCTTATTGTAAGAAGCATACAATCAATGCCAGTGATAGTTTGCATCGGGAGTATGCAGTTTGCAGTGTGCAAAAGTTTAAGGAAGCCGGTTTGGTGTAGTGATTAAAAGAGAAGGACTCTAATCTGAGGAACCAGGTTTGATTCCCCACTCCTCCACATGCAACCAGCTGGGTGACCTTGGGTCAGTCACAGTTCTTTCAGAGCTCTCTCAGCCACACCTATCTCACAGGATGTCTGTTGTGGGGAGAGGAAGGGAAGGAGGTTGTAAGTCACTCTGAGGCCACTTCTACACCGCCATTTTTGTCACTTGTTTGTCCTTATTGCTTCAGGGTTCCCCCCACCCCCAAGTAGTTCCAGAGGGAGCAAAACACATGTGGAAAAGGGGGGGCAAAGCAATAGGGACAAATGAGGAACAAAAATGACAGTGCAGAAGTGGCCTGAGACTAGAAGTGAAGGGTGGGGTACAAATCCAACTCTTCTTCCTGTTCCTCCTCTTTCTTTTCCTCCTCCTCCTTCTCCCTCGGCCCGTTGTACAGGGTCCCTACATTACAATTGCAGCTCCAGCAGAGAAGGTGTGATAGCAGTTTCATGTATTAATGGCATAGGAAATCTATTGCATTGCAGCTACAAAAAAATCCATCTCAATAATAACAAATAGATCATTCATACAACCTTACCGCTATTCTGTATTTCTTTTCACACCTTCCTTGTTCAGGGAAAGCTAGATGGTCATCCTCACCTCTTTTATCCTGACAACCAACCTGAGTGGTAAGTTAACCTGACCATGAGTGACTGGCCCCAAGGTCACTTACAAAGCTACTTGATAGATCAAGGATTTTAACCCAGGTATCTCCAGTGTTAATTTTATATGCTTCACTATACTGCCCCAATTACCCAAACTGGCATTTTGCACCAAACCAATCAGTCATTTTAAGTTTGCCTCGTAAAATAGAAATCAGGGAATTGTTCTCTTGCAGTATCCTTTTGTTGATTTTATTCCTTGCATTTATTTATGTATTTATTTGTTTAAGTTATAGACTGCCCCCCCAATGAGGGCTCAGGGCAGTGTACAAAATTTCAATAAACACATATATTAATTGATAATATTATTCAGTTTTAAACAGTTCAAACAGTTCAAACAATACCAAATAACAACTAATTCAGATGGTGTTGGATACCAATTTATACCCTTCCCCATGAAGGGAGGGAGTTGTTCTTTTGCAGAGTCCTGTTGTTGATTTGGGGTATTTCTTACATTTATTTATGTATTTATTTGTTTAACTTATAGACTCCCCCCCCCCCGAGGGCTCAGGGTGCTGTACAACATTTCAAGAAATACATATATTAATCGACAGTTAAAACAGTTAAAACAATAACAATCACAGCTAATTCAGATGGCATTGGGTACAAATTTATACCTTTCCCCATGAAGGAGGGAGGAGAGGAACAGAGGAGGTCAGGCTCAATGACAAACCATTGTTGTCCTCAGCCATAGGACTGGTGGAACATCTCTGTCTTGAAGGCCCTGAGAAACATAACCTACAACTGCTTAGGATTATTAAAATATTCCTGAATCTCCCCTCCCCATCTTGCCAGAAGAAAGGTCTTGACTTGAGTATGATGATGAAAAAGGTGACATTTGTCAGTAATTGTCACTGGTCCAGGTTTCAAAGCATGTCATTTCATTGCGTGCATTTTTAATGAAAGACTCCATATTGATTTTAAATAGGGAATGTTTTTATGGTGAATCCAGCTAATTTCCAATATTATCAGAGAGTAAACTATTCATAAATAGATTCCCTCTAACTTGCCTAAGCATGCAGACAAACATTTTATAGCTTTCCTTCTAAATAAATTTTGTACAAGGTTTTGGATGTTTTGTGTGTTTTACAATTCTCAAGGATGCCAAACTTTTCGCACTGTTGCATACAAATGAGATACTGTATGCAGACAGGAAAAAAAGTCATCTATTTGAAAAACAGATAACATGGTGTGGAACATCTTTGTTTTAGTAGCTCTTGGAGAGAGTTTGCCTCAGTTTGGTTATATACTGCAGCACTGGCTACATCCAATTTATTGTACATTAGGAACAATTTAGATTCCTCTCATTTAAAATATGCAGGGTTTACACAAAAAGAAAAATTCACAGCTGTGAAGTGTGTGCATGCATGCGTGTGTGTGTATGTATTTGGGAGGGTGTATACTCTGATAGTATGTATGTACTAGTCCCATCATTTTTTTAAAGCCTCTAAAGTTTCCATTATCCATTCTGTCAGGTAGCAAATATCTTCTCAATGTAACTCCAGACATTAAATCTGTCAAGAGGCATGCAGTAAAATAAATGTCTGGGATACCTTCATAAACAAAAATCTTATTTCCATAATTCATACAACTGGCTGGCATTTATTGGCACGTCAGGTGCAATGGGGACATTTCAGGAACATTAACATGTACAGCATCATTTGTCAACAAAGCAACAATGTAAGCAAATCGTTCAGAACTCATACAGATTTACAGCTTTCTCTGCCAGCTGCTAATTACGGTGTGCTCTGCCTATTTGGTATGGGCTTTTTTTATTGGAAAATGACAAAGGGGTTATGGTATCCCAGTTTGGAATATAGATGTGGCTTTTTAATAATAATGTAAGTGGGTAATATGACCATACAGCTTTGGAGTTTTGATCTAGTTTCACTAGTCTTTAATTGATCCATTTTGATTGATGAAGGAGCACTAGAAATTCACACTGGCATTTAGTTACTGATATATGTAACCTCTACAAACAAAGAAATAATAACATACCAGAAAAAACTGTGGGTGGGTGGGTGTATAATGCAAAAATTGTTCCATGGCATGTAATAGTCTCTTCTGAGAGTAAATATGATGTGTTGATTGAACAATGTTTACAAGCTTATAAATTACCAATAGAAAATAGATTGGAACCCTAGTGCAGACACTTTAATATATTATGAATATAAAATCTGCTGTTATTTTTAAAAACAATATTAAGGAAAAGGCACAATAGTATTTTTAATACTATTACCTATAGAGAATGTGCACAATGATATAAAAGAATGATGTATCAAAGCTTAGCATCAAATACCACTTGGAGAAGTCACATACACAGTGACTCTATTTTTTCCAATTAAATGAAGTCTCACAGAATTCTCCTACATAAAATACAACCTTCTTGCAATTCTGTATTTTCTTTTCAGTGAATAAACAATAACTAGATTCAAAATTAACATTATGTGTACCAATGTGGTATAGTAGTTAATGTATTGAACTAGGATCTGGGAACCTCACGAACTAAACCAGTTTGTTTAGCTCTTAAAAGTTCATGATGGTTCATGGCTCATGAACCGGGTACACCCTGAACCCCGAACTGTATTTTCCCTGTTTGTCCCCATCCCTAGCCATAAAAGTCATCCTCAGGTCTTTTCAATTCAGTGAAACCTATTTGATGACATCACATAGATTTTAGCATACTTTACCTTACTAGAAAAAGTGCCAAAGTGCTGTGTATACATGGGATCTCTTGAAAGAAGCTCTTTTGAGATCATATAACATAATTATTTTAAAGCACAGTGGCCTGTGATGCAGTGGTCTTCTGCACTGTTTGAAATTTTAAGAAGTCAAAACTCTCAGAATGTGGGCCCACGTGGTTGTATCCTACCACAGGTGTTCAGCTAGCAGTGGTTTAAGAAGTCAAAACTCTTAGTTAATGTAGGCCCACACGGTTGTATCCCACCACTGGTGTTCAGCTAGCAGTGGTGCTTTATCTGGTGCAAAGAGCCTCGTCTTGTTGGAGAAAGGTTCCTTGGGAAGGAGGGAAGTGCTATTGTTAGCTGAGCAGAATGCAAGTGGCACCTTTTAGTTCTTTCAGGAGAGTTTCTGACTACAGAATACAGAAATCGTATAATAATTAACTGCATCATGTTACAGTAATTAAATTTTTAAAATAAGGTCTTCCTCAGTCAATACAGTTTTTTAGTGATGCACCTAATACTGAAGCTAAAGCAGAGTGTAGGACAAAATCAGTAGCAATATATTTGTGTTTCATGCATGCTTTGCAAAATTTAAAACTTTGTTTAATTTCTATAGGCTTATTTTCTTTATTTGTTCATTGTTCTTTAGCTTTATCTGTTCTACACGATTGCCTTCCAAACCCCATTTATATTCCCTTGCCTAATAATAACGGTCATTATCTGATATCCATATTTAATTTTATTATGTCACCATGATTGCGAGAAAAGGATGTTCTTTTCAAACATTTTAATGCATTTATTATTTCACTGATCATCAGTTAAAACCAATTTTCCTCTTTATTGGATCTGAATTATAAATCAACTAGTCATTGTATGGGATACTGTATATGAACATACAGTATATCATTATGATGTATCCTATAATAATGTATCTTAGGCTTGAAAACTGAAGATGGTAGTTTAAATTGCTGAGACTGAGAAAAATGGGGAACATCTGTTAATCACAGATAGAGAAGAGTTCCAATGAAGTTTGCCATGCGTCTGGCAGAATGAACACACTGGACCATTTCAGGTTCTCTTTTATTCATATCCAACATAGTGTGTCATTAACTTTCTATTGGACCTATTCACTTTGTCCTGAATGTGTCTCCAGGACAGTACCTGCAGTAAGATTAAGAATGCAGTCCACCATCATTTATGCCCTCTCCCCTCAATGCAGGAAAAAGTAATGACTGAAGATGGAGATGCCACAGAAAATCTGTAATTAATGCTCTTTCACAATGAAAATAGTAGAGAGGGATAGGAGGAACAAAGGGTGGCACCTTGCGAATTCATGATCTCTTCTAGATATATTACCTGGAGCCATGAAATGAGTGCCAGTTTGTCAGTGGAAAAAATTAAAGTTCCAGTGTTTCATACATGAGCCAGTGTAGTATAATGGGGAGAGAGTTAGGATCTGAGACCTTGATGCAAATCCCTTCTATGACTCGAAATTTACTGGGTGACTTTTGGTCTGTCAGCCTCAGCCTAACCAGTTTCATATGGTTGCTGTGGAGGATAAAACAGGGAATAGATAACTCTGTACACTGCCCAGAGTTACTTGAAAGAAACTAGACAGACTGATTCCCCTAACCTGTCAGGGAAAAGTGCAAAGACCTGGCACCAGTGTATCAATTGTGAATTGATATCAATCACCACTATTGCTCCCCCCCCCCCACCTGGCCACTCCTGCCTCCCTCCCTCCATGGGCCAGCTGAGCAAATGCCCAGTGTGATGGCATCACCCAAAAGGGATGCTATCATGCTGGGCACGTTGCCGGGGTGATGCTCTGGCAATCACCCCGAAACTCTATAGTGCCATAGAGTTTTGGGGCGATTGCTAGAGCATTGCCCCGGCAATGTGCCCAGTGTGATAGCGTCACTTCTGGGTGATGCCATCACACTGGGCATTTGCCCAGCTGGCCCCCAGATTGAGGGAGGGAGGGACGGCGGGAGAGGGAAGGAGGCAGGCATGGCCAGGCGTGGGGGAGAGGCAGTGGCAGGCCTAGGAAGGGCCTGGGGAGGTGCGGCAGGGAGGCATGGTGGTGGGCGCTCCATTTTGCTGGGGGGGCTTAGTCCCCCCTGGGAAATTTCAGGGGTGGCTCGAGCCTTCGAGCCCCCCATAGTTGATGCCTATGACCAGCAGGTTCTCATCAGCTGAGTGTATTGCTCTCCAGGGGGTATACCAGGAGAGGTAGTCCCAAAGTTACATGGGTCTTGGACTGTTTGGAGCCTTAAAGGTTAACACCAACACCTTTAACCTGATCCAGTACTCCACCAGAAGCTAGTACAGCTCAAGCAGCACAGGTTGAATGTGTGTCATTTGTTGGGTCCCAGTAAGGACCAGCACCACCGCATTCTGGACCAGTTGGAGTTTCTGGATTAGTCTCAAGGGTAGCCCTACATAGAGTGAGTTACAGCAGTCTAATCTGGAGGTGCCCGTTGCATGGATTACCATGGCCAGATCTGGGCAAGACAGGTAGGGGGCCAGTTGCCTGACCTGGCACAGCTGGAAGTACGACAGTCTGGCAATGTTTGTGAACTGAGCCTCCATTAATAAGGAGTTGTCCAGGATCACACCCAGGCTCTTGACAATTGGTGCTGGTGTTAAGGGCACACTGTCAAGAGCCAAGAGTCAACATCCCAAACCTGAATCCCACCCACCCAGCCACATAACCTCCATCTTTGGTGTAGTGGTTAAGTGCACAGACTGTAATCTGGGAGAACCGGGTTTGATTTCCCACTCCTCCACTTGCACCTGCTGGATGACCTTGGGCAAGCCATAGTTCTGGCACAGCTGTTCTTGAAAAAGAGCAGTTCCTGTCAGAGCTCTTGCAGCCCCACCTACCTCACAGGGTGTCTGTTGGGGGGGGGAGGAAAGGAGTTTGTAAACTGCTCTGAGCCTGCGAAATGTGGGGAGAGCGGCCTAGAAATCAAATAAATAAATAAAATAAGCTGCTCTGAGATTCCTTCAGGTAGTGAAGGGCGGGGTATAAATCCAATCTCTTTTCTTCTTCTTCTTCTTAGTAGGATTCAGTCTCAGCTGGCTCTGTTTCAACCATCCCACCACAGCCCCCATCCCACCCATCAACAGATATAGCTGGCTGTCATCAGGATATTGGTGACACCCCAGACCAAAACTCCACACCAATTGGGTGAGAGGGTGTATGTAGATGTTAAATAGCATTGGAGAGAGGATTGCCTGAAAAACCACACATACTAGTGGATACATAGTTGACACCCCCTCTCCCAGCGCCATCCTCTATCCCTGACCATGGAGAAATGAGGTGAACCACCTCGAGATAACTCAATGAAAATATCGAGACAGTGTGTGACTGCAATGAAAAAGGCCAATGCTATGCTGGGGGTTATTAGGAAGGGAACTGAAAACAAATCAGCCAGTATCATAATGCCCCTGTATAAATCGATGGTGCGACCTCATTTGGAGGTCTGTGTACAGTTCTGGTCGCCACACCTCAGAAAAGATATTATGGCATTGGAAAAAGTGCAGAAAAGGGCAACTAGAATGATAAAAGGGTTGGAACACTTTCCCTATGAAGAAAGGTTGAAGCGCTTGGGGCTCTTTAGCTTGGAGAAACGACGGCTGAGGGGTGACATGATCAAGGTTTATAAGATTATGCTTGGGATAGAGCAGGTAGAGAAAGAAGTCCTTTTCTCCCTTTCTCACAATACAAGAACTCATGGACACTCCATGAAATTGCTGAGCAGTCGGGTTAGAACAGATAAAAGGAAGTACTTCTTCACCCAAAGAGTGATTAACACGTGGAATTCACTGCCACAGGGGGTGGTGGCAACTACAAGCATGAACGGCTTCAAGAGGGAATTAGATAAACATCTGGAGCATTAGTGGCTATTAGCCACAAAGTATAGATGGGAACTCTCAGTCTGGGGCAAGTGATGCTTTGTATTCTTGGTGTTTTTTGGGGGGGCAACCGTGGGAGAGCTTCCTGCCCCCACTGCTGAACCTTCTGAGGGCACCTGGTGTTTTTGGTCACTGTGTGACAGAGTGTTGGACTGGATGGGCCACTGGCCTGATCCAACATTGGCTTCTCTTATGTTCTTAATCAGATCCATATTCCTCCCCATGCCAATGATTAAATCCAGCATGTGGCCTGCCTGATTTGTGGGACCAAATACAATCTGGGAGAGTCCCAGTACTGCCATGGATTACACTAGGACTGTCTCCTGGGAAGAGGTTGTGGTGTCAGCATGGACATTAAAGTTCCCCAGGGACTAAAAGCCTAGGGAACTCAAAATATAAGCATGTTTACACATTAACGCTCTTACAGTATCTCCCTGATGCCCACCCTCCCACTTCCACTGCCCATTACACATTAGCACTGGGGCAGTATACAAGGACATAATGCATAGCCTCTGTCATCTGTCAGTAAAAGTAATGACTAGTTGCACATGGGCCAGATAAAGGCCCTAGAAAATAGCCCACAAACCGTATGTTTGACACCCCTGATCTAGCTTATTTTTAATGGCTGTTTATTATTGATGAATTTATTGAATTGTTTTACCTTTTGTGTCACCTTGAGCAGGTCCCAGAAAAGGTGGCATATAAATTTTACAGACAAGGAAAGCAAACCAGTAGGTTAAACCCACAGTGCACTATAGATTGCATATTTTGAAAGGACAGCAAAAACTGAGTTCATCACGGATAGAGGTTCCAGTGTCATCATTCGCATCTTTTCTTTTAGGAGTCAAGACTTAAATGCCAAGGGCCATTCCTAAATATGTTTTCTAGTGCAACTTGTTCTGCAGATTCTGATGGATATTGTGGAATCAGATATCATTCTCATGTGATTTACCTTTAAGAGACAATGGGAAGATAGAGAATATTGTTTATTGATTTGGTGTAGTCTATTGCTGTAGTCAATTGTCTACAAGCTGATACAAGCAGAATGAATCAGCTACAGGCTGGCAGAAGGCCCCAGTGAGTCATGTGAAGTAGGTTTCTGATAGCCTTTATCTTCATGAACAACCAGTGAAACAAGAGTGCTACTGTCTTCTGCTGGCGCATGGAGCTACCTCGGGCTATGCTGGAAAATGCCTCTTCCCCCCTTATTTTTAGACCTGAATCATTCTGTGCCACTAAATGAAATGTATTCTTGAGAATACAGAAAGCACTTTGTTGTAGTCCTCCTGAGAAGCCAACACTGTAACCTGTTTGGATACAGCTGCAGACCACCTGTAGAGAAAGTCAAATTAGGGAGAGACTCCACTATTCTCTGCATTAATGCTTTTTGTATTGTCATTTGACTTTTCCTCTCCTTCTGTGTTCCTTTCTCAACAAGGGACATAAGGGAGCACATTTTAAGGCTTTCTGTCCCTTTCAGGCATCTTTTGATTGATAGAATTCTAGCATGCAAAGGGTGGGGAGACTTGTTAAAATGGATTTTCAGTGTTGTTTTCTTTTGGCCTTTTCTTGTTTGGGTAAACTTTCATATCCAGCTCTTAAAGGGCACATTTATATCTATCTGTATAAAGGAAATTGCCAATGTTTATGTGGCAAAAAATGTGTTTCGAAAATAACAGCAGATCTCATTATATCTATTCTGTCAGTCTCAAATTGAAAACCTCCAGGGGAAAAGAAATCACACCAGAGAACTGTGCACAACAATCAAACACATAAATAGGAATGTAAGAAATATTCCTGTATTCATATAATAGAAAGATTTGAGAGCATTTGTAAGCTCTTATCTTTTATGTAGTGCTTCATAAACTTAATCTTATTCGTTTTTGCATTCATAAACATATTATTGTTATCCCCATTTTACAGATATGGTTCTGAAGCTGAGGAAGTTACTTGCCAAAGCTCATTCAATAAGAGCATAATAAAATTTAAACTCAGTATCATGGGTTCTACTAATCAAACTAGTATACTTAGAGTGCCAGGATATTATGACAAACAAGACTGGATACTTAAGTGCAGTAAGTGCAAAGATACTATTTGTGTTTTCTAAAACTAAGTCCCATGGATTTCATTAGAAATATTATCTGCTAAGCAAATTTACTTCGGGGCAAGACTAGTGGGGGTTAGGTGTACCAATTCCAGGGACATAAGTCATGCTGTGGACCCAGTTTGCTGAACAAGTTGCCATTGGAGCATTGTAGCAGCATACCTATTCTAGTTAACCATATCCAGTGTGTTCTCCTGAATGTGTCGTGGGTACTGGTTCTGCGGAGGCTGACTACTCTTCAGATGAGGAAGAGGGAGGGAGCAACCTAGCCTCCTCTGGAGTCAGCCCAGAAGAACCTCCAACCGTACCTGATGAGGAAGAGTTCCCAGCAGCTGCACAGGAGGTGCAGCCAGAAGGAGAGACCGAGCCTGAGCCTGGCCCAGCACCCCCAGTTGCAGACACCCCGAGGCCAGATTCCCCGCCTAGTTCTCCTGAGTGCCTCAGACAGAGGGCATGCCAGATATTGACTTTGCAGGAGCGAAGAAGTAGTGCCAGACTGCAGCTTATGCAAAGGCAACAAGAGGATCTGTAAACCTTTGAAGACTCAACTCCCAGGGAAGGGAGGACCTGCTCAAAACCGCTCTGTGCACCTGCTTCAGCAAGGCAGCAACTTTGCACATTCGGACCTGCTTCTCTGTGTGTAGCAGCCGCCCCATGTCCTTGAAACCTTGAATTAACTTCCTGGCTATCTGATCTTTGGCTTTGTTATTTACTTTGACTCCAAATTGTGTTTCCAGCTTGCAGTGTGTAGTCTCTGTGGCACCAAGCCAAGACAGCACAGAATGTGAGGAAGACAATCTCTGTGGGGACCCATAGTGCCTCTCAACAGCCCTGCTTTAGGGGATAAGAATTTGTCAGGAGTGCCTCTGAAGACCTGCCTCCTGCGGATCTAAGTGCGGTGGAGGATCAGTCCCCAGCTCCAGAGGAGCCTCCACCTGAACCAGAGGAGGCTCAAGCAAGCACCTCTCAGGGCATTACACCAGCCCCAGCAGCAGCTGAGCCACAGCCAAGCTCAAGCCCACCTGATTCACCTCCTCGGGTGGAACGGCTAAGGTCACGATCCAGGCAAGACTTAGCTGCTATGAGAAAAGAGGCATGCATGTGTAGTCGCAGATCACTCAGCCCTGAATTTTAGAGGGAGCCGGGACCTCACTGCCAGCTGTTAACAAGCACAGGAAGTGGCTGGGTATTTAGGCACAGCACAAAGACCAACAACTTGTGCTAGCAACAAGTCATTCTGGCTAAGCTCTGCACCCGTTCAGCTCGCATCAGCTAAACCTGATTCTGGACCCTCTGGCTCGTGACTTCGGCTCTGTTTGACTTCGGCTTTTGGTTGACTCCATGGACTGGTTTGCTCGTGAGTTTCCTTCTCTGACCTCAGCTTGGACTGACTCTGCTTTCGGCTTGTGTTTTGGACTTGGTAATTCGTTCCTGATTTGGCTTGACCTTGAACAGTCTCGGACTTCGACTTGGCTTCTGACCTACTGGCACCCAGCCCGTGACAGAATTCTAGAAATTTTGAAAGACACTAGCTCTCTGTTGGCAACATCAAAAACATTAAAAAACACAATGTTCCCCATTACTAATGAATAACATCCTTGGAAGTGCCAGCACTGGGCTGGGGAATCCCAGCAACTGGGCGCAGAGGGATATATGGCATTTGGGAAAGGTAATATAATGGAAGGAAATGGAGATGTGGTTATGCTCAGTCTCCTTCCAAACTTTGTCCCATTCTGAGGTACATTGGTGTGAGAACTAGGAATATAGACCCCTCTTTGACACTGATATTGTGCAGTGCCAGGTCCATTAATAATAAGACCAGGATGCTGCATAATCAGGGGTCATTTCGAGCAGGAGCTTGGGGGAGCTCAGCTCTGGGAGTTGGTGCCAGCCCCCCCCCACAGGGGAATGCCTGCTTGTGTCATGGCTGCAGCAAAATGACCCCGTCCCCTGGAAAGGTCCTTGTTCCTCCGACCAGCCTTCTGAAGGCTTCAGACACCACTGAAGCTATCCTCCCAGAATAGTGATATTTCTGAGGCTTGGATTAGTAGTTGTCCCCTCTCTACCAGCTCTTTCTCTCTTTCTCTCTTTCTTTCTTTCTTTCTTTCCAGTAATGTCAGGTGGTGTAGATTATGCAAATAAGTTATGCTAATGAGTTATGCTAATAAGCTCCTGCACCTCTTTTTCTATTAAATTACCCTTGTGCATAATTATATTGCAGCACAGAATGTGGACCTGGTTTTTGTGACCAAGACCTGGACTAGGGAGGGCAAGACAGTTGCCTTGAAGGAACTACCCGCCCCCCCCCCAGGTTTCTTGATCCTTTATCAGTCTCGAACAA
Organism: Lepidodactylus listeri; assembly: GCA_029233225.1. Classification (NCBI taxonomy): domain Eukaryota; kingdom Metazoa; phylum Chordata; class Lepidosauria; order Squamata; family Gekkonidae; genus Lepidodactylus; species Lepidodactylus listeri. The sequence goes on along the minus strand of JARCFY010000010.1, from coordinate 47,414,980 downwards.
AGGGGCAGGGGGAGGAGTTGTGATACTTATCCAGAGGATTTCTCCTTTAGGCCACTCCCCATCCCAAAGATTGCCAGTATTGATAGTGTTGGCCTAGTCTGGGACACTGAGGAGCATTTGGCTGTATGGCTGGTGTACCGACTGCCTAGTGCACTAGCTGACAGCCTACTGAGCTTGCTGGAGGATGTAGCTGGCTGGGCCTTGGAGTTCCCAAGACTACTAGTTCTTGAGGGCTTCAGTGTCCATGCTGATGTAGCTGAGGCCTCCATACAGGCATCAGATATGGTGTCCTCCATGGTAGCAGTAGGACTCTCCCAGCTTTTATCAGGTCCCACACAACAAGCTGGCCACACGCTGGATTTAATCTTTAGTATGGGGATGGAGATGGATCTGATGGAAGTGCCATGGTCAGATCACTTGGTCCTGAGGGATCAGCTAAGTGTTGTGCCCGCCCACCCCCCATCTAGGCAACGAGCAGATTTATGCTTGCTCGCAGACACTAATGGACCCAATTGGGTTCCAGAATGCTCTGTGGGATCTGATGCCCTCCAGCAACTCATTGGATGTGCTGATAGAGGACTGTAACTCCCATCTCTCTGAAGCCATCAATGTAGTTGCCCCCCCCCCCCAACATCCCCTTCATTGTCAGTTCAGGTCACTCCCCGGTATACGATGGAACTCAGGAGAATGAAATGGGAAGTCAGACAATTTCAGTGAGTTTGGTAGCACACTTGTGATGAAGCTGCAAGAGCATCTTATAGGACGTTTATGAAAGCCTATGAGGTGGTGAAGGCTGCAAAAAGGCAATTTTATTCAGCCTCCATCATATATGCTAGCTCTCACCCATCACAATTGTATAGGGTGATTAGATCTTTAACACCTCTCACTGAGAGAACTCAAAATATTAGCAATTCAGCCATTAGCTGTGAGGCCTTTGTGAGCTTCTTTGCAGAAAAAGCCTTGTTGCTTTGCCACAACCTACCCGCCAGTGTTGATACAGCATGTGAACTGGAGGTCCCTTGGCTGCCTTTGGATTCAGTATTTGACAACTTCAGCTGGCTTTCCCATGCTGATGTTGACAGGATCCTGCATGCTGTTAGGCCAACCACATGCCTCTTGGACCCATGTCCCTTATGGTGGGTAAAAGCCAGCAGTGAGAGAATACAGGGACCTCTGGTGGACATTATCAATCTGTCCCTGGAGTCAGGGGTCTAACCAGTGGGGTTGAAAGAGGCTGTGGTGGTACCGCTCTTGAAAGAAAAAAACTGGATCCCACAGATCCTTCCAATTATTGCCCAGTTTCAAATTTGTTGTTTCTGGGGAAAGTAATTGAGAGAGCAGTAGCTGAGCAGCTCCACAGTTTTCTGGATGACACACCAGGATTGGACCCATTCCAATCCAGTTTTTGCCCCAGCCACAGGATGGAGACTGTGCTGGTCAGCCTTGCAGATGATCTTGACAGACAGCTGGACCGAGGTGAATCAGTGCTGCTGTTGTTATTCAATCTCACAGCAGTGTTCGACATGTTTAACTATTAACTTCTGGCCTACTGTCTTACTGACGTGGGAATTTGTGGGGTAGCCTTGAAGTGGATTACCTCATTTCTCCTTGTTTGGAGACAGAGAGTGGCACTAGTGGAAAGATTGTCAACTAGATACCCCTTAATATGTGCGGTTCCTCAGGGGGCAATCCTTTCCCCAATGTTGTTTAACATCTACATGCACCCTCTCACCCAGCTGGTGCGAAGTTTCAGGCTGGGGTATCACCAATCTGCTGATGACACCCAGCTGTATCTGTTAATGGCTGGCTGCCCAGATACTGCCCTGCAAAATCTGGCTGAGGGTCTAGAGGCCATGGTAGGATGGTTGAAGAAGAGTTGACTGAAACTGAATCCAACTAAGATGGAGGTTCTAGAGCTGGGGGGGGGGTAGTCAAGGCTGGGGTGTCAACTTCCCACTCTTGACAGTATGCCGCTGAAATTGGACTGAAGGTGGGTTTGTACCCTGTGAGCCAGCAGAGGTAACATCAAGTTAGTGTCAGTTAGTGTCCCCCCAAAAATCTGCTAAAAATCTTCCACATACACATATTTTTAGGGTACAAGAGACATAAGGTATGGAAAAGAAGTGGTCTCTCTAAGGGGAATGTAATAGCTACTTGGCCTGGCAATCATCCTTTCATTACTGCTTTACTTTTTTTACAACTATTCTGCCTCTGCTGTTGCCGTGTGATATGCTGTTAATAAATTCTATAGGAACATGAAGGGGGAAAAGATTAACAAAGTGATTTCCCGGGTGTTCTGGTCAATGTATGATGAAAGGCCGTCTACTATCTCAGCTATCTACGTGTGTGACCAGAGTGTTGGCTGAGCTACCTTCGTGAGCCAAGTAAAGAAAATAACAGCAAGAAGACATTTCGAGAGGTCAAAGCTGTCATTGTTCTGTAGAAAGAGCCTTCATTGAACCAATAGAGCATTTTTTGTTGTAGTGGAATGCAGGACCCAGGAAATGCATACTTTCCACTAAAATTTCTTTCAGCCAGAGCTGGTGACTTCTTAACTTGTGGAGGGAGGGAGGGAATGTAAGAGGGAAAGGGTGGAATGGGTATGTTGTGCTTCTCTTACATTTCTCAAACCAGAGCTGTATATGGTTTGATTCACCAATAGCTCAGTTTTAAGAGTGTCTATATGGAAGTAAGTCCCATAGGGATCATTATGTCCTACTTCCAAGTTAGAGCGCAGTAAGTGATCATGGACATTATGTGTGGTTAAATTCAAGTGAAAGGGGTTAGATGTGTATAGCTTGTTTCTGGGTTTTCAGCCTTAATACTCAATCAGTAACCTTATAAACAACCTTAATAAGACAAGAACAAATTTTGAGTCCAGTGGAACGTTTAAGACTAATAGAATTTTATCCAAGGTGTAAGCTGTTGTGCGCAAGCACACTTCTTCAGATACACCTGAACTGAATAAGACAAGTTACGTTTCTCCGGTAAAGTGGTTATTTTCTAACACCTCAAACAGTAAGATCACATTATGCTGTAAAATGTGATGATAATTACAAGTGACATAAGTCAGTTCTCAATTTAGACACATTTATATATAGTACAGGGTACAATAGCCTCCATATTAAGATGGGGGGTACTGCATCACATCCCAAACCACAACATCTGACAGTGTGCTCTTTTAATGAATATGATATAAGAATGTACATGATTCCAAAGAGATCTTATATTTCATATATAAAAAGCTACGGTGACATAAAAATACACTGCCTTAAAATGTACTTGTAATACCAAAAGGACTGTGAAGTATTAGCCATCTAGTACAAATTTATCTTTTTCATGCAGATGATTATGGTTCAATTTTTTACTTCCTTGCATTTCCCAGTCTGATCTTAATGCTTGGTAGAAGGCACAACATGCTGTAGAGGATAAAGGAGTAGGAAACACAGTTTTATTTGTTGGTTAATGGCCTTTAGAAGTCCTAATTTAGCCAGTGTGTTCTGCTATAAAGTCCTGGAATGCTGTCTCGTAGTCTCAAAAAGCTATCTGCTATAGCTTCCCAGAACCCATTATGCCCAGAGGATGCCAGTAGAACAAGGGCTGCCTTGTTAACAAGCAGAAAACTAAAAAAAAAAAAGATAGGATCCTGATATAAATCATCATTTAGATGCACAGAGCTGTGTTCACAGCCACACTAATGTAATTCATTTACATCCAGTCATTACTTATCTCCACCAGAACTACTAAGTTCAGGAATGCAGCTGCCTTGTGCCTTGTGACTCCTGAGGTTATGGAAGAATGACATCACTGGATTTAAGTGCATTACCATGCTGACATAGTGGCACCTTGTTTTCTTGTCGCCAGATAGTGCTTGGATTGTTTTCTAGCCCCTGTTCTTCCTAAGAATACCTTTTTTCTCTCCTTTCATGCAGCTGCTGTGTGAAGGGTTGCAAATGTCACTTCAACTAATGATGAATGATGCTTGACCCCAGACCTGTTACTCTGAATTTTGTGCAACACTAGATTAAAATGAAAGATCTCGCCTAGAGAGACTTCAGCTATTATGAATGCCACCAAAAAAATAACATGTTAAACAGTGGGAGTTATTCCACCCACTTTTTTCTGTGTTAACATTGTGATGAAAATTCCTTCTTGAGAGAAAATACATTTTAGCTCTAAAACATTTTTTTTGTATGCCAGTTGTTGGCCAGTGCAAATATATTGTCAGAAGGGCAGTATGCCCGCAAACCTTTGCTGTTTGTGTTCAAATATAATTAATAACATAAAGCACTAGTTAGTGGGAGATTAACAATTAGAATGATCTCTCAAGTAGTCCTACAGAAATTACCAGCCAATTGAACTCCTGGTCTTTTATTGTTTCAGAAAGCAATGTTCAGTGTCATTCTTTTTAATCTCATCACTTTGATGTTATCACAGATCATACTTTTTAAAAATAAATGAATACTTCATAGCTGGCTAATACATAAATAACCCGGCTGGTAATTTCACAGCGTTCAGAAGTGTTTGAAATAAAAACACCTGTTTTGATTAGTATTCAGATTTTTTCTTTTATAAAAAAATGGTAATCCTGTTGCAGTTATATGACATTTTTAAAGCTTTGAATTTCCATCTGTATCCTATATTATGATGTTCCAGGATTGTTGTGAGTTAATTATGTTAACTTCGGAAACATTGTTGCATTTAGAATGAAAACCCTCAGCTTGAATAGACAGAAAAGCAGATGCTATCTTTCTTGTCAATTGCTTTGTTGTCTGCTGCCTCAAAACTTTGCTTAGAATTCTGTATCCAAAATGAAGAATAAATCTCTGTTTGATTTGAATGCTACCAACAAGCTATTGCAATATTCATTCTCTTCAAATGTTGATCAATCAGTATTGACATCTGTGGGTGTTCAGTGGGCAGGACAATTCCACAAAGTTGTCTTGTGACATGCAACTCCAGCTTGTGTAATACCTCTCTCATGCCATCAATCTACTTTTTTCAAGAAATTCCTAGATTTTCATATCAGAAACAATGAGTGGTATCAAAATCAATACGGATTCAGCTCTGATACCACTCACTCATGGATTTTCCCAGAAATGTTACTATGATTCCTCTTGCACACACAACTTCAGCATTTCAGATGGATGATTCAGATGTAAAATGTAAGCTCTAGGTGTCTGCAAGTTTTTGTTACTAGTATTTTTTGGTTTGGGTCCAATAGACCCGAGAAGAAAAATACTGGTAAAAGAAAAAGCCAAAACTGAGCTGCAGGAGAAGCCAACTCCAGGATCTGCCATGCTGCTAGAAGTAGATCGCTCCCTGCAGCACACAAAACCTGGTTGGTCTGGCTTCTTCTGCAACCCGGTTTACACCAAACTGCAGGAGAAGCCACCTCCAGGATCTACTGTGCTACTGAAAGCAGATCACTCCCTGCAGCACACAGATCCTGGCTGGGTTGCCTTCTCCTGCAGTCTGATTTAAACTGAGCTGCAAGAGGAGCCAATGCAAAGCCCAGCCAGTGGGGACCAATCTGTTCCCCATGGGCACAGCCAATCCTGGCTGGGCCGGCTTCTCTTGCAGCGCAATTTAAACCAGGCTTCAAGAGAAGTCAGCCCCAAGCCAAGCTGACAGGAACAGTCTGCTCCCCGCTGCACTGCAAATCCAGGATTTTGTAATTTGGGGGGCTTTTAAATAAGTCAGGGCACCTTCCCCCACCCAAATGAGTAGCCCGGCTCCCACCCTTCCCTGTAACTCATGCTCACTGAGAGAGATCTGCTGCTGGGAAAGGGGGCAGGAGGGAAGGGCCCACCAGGCTCCAGCCGGTGGCTGTGAAGGAGTGGCAGGATGCACAGCAACAGGGCAAGGAGGTGGGCAAATGAGCTCTTACACACCCTGGAAACCACTCCCAGTCCCAGGGTGGTTCTCCAACCCCAGCATAATCCCCCTTCCCTGGATCCGCAAGATCCTTCCAGACTGACACGAGAAGCAACAGGATCCCATCTGTGCCTGCCAGCATTGCCGCAGCTTCCCAGTACCCAAATCCCAGCACCACAAGCACCAATACTGTCTCCCTCTTTGGGAAGGGCAGATAAGCAGCCAGTGACAAGAGCCCAGCCGAGGCCACTCTCCCCTAGGGGGCTGCTGAGCTGCAGAGAGGCTGTCCCCCCACCCTTGATGGCTTCTCCTGGAGCAGCGGGGTCCCTCTGGGCACTGCAATCCAGCCAGCCAAAGAGCTGCTCAGCAGCAACTGTATAAAAGGAAGAGAGGAGGCATCTCACACTGCCCAGCTAGAAAACTGCAGCCAGCTGGATTCAGGGTGCCTGAACAAACAGGCCAGCCCAAGGGCTGGATGAAAAGTCATGGGGGCTTGGCAGGAAGTCAGGGATCCTCACCCCAAGAGGCCCCACCATAGCTATGGGCCTGGTCAGGGTGCATAGTTTAGAAACAAGCAGGAGATCAAAGGGGAATGGACTGTCTAAGAGCAGGTCAATTTGTTGCCATTCATCACACAGAAGAGCCAGGTGGCAGTTGTTGCTTTTAGAAGACCAGGCAGAGCCTTATTAAGCCTTTGTATCACCTGCCCATTGCTGACTTGCACTAGCACTCTCTGGTCATCTGCAGTGATGAAGCTACAGGGCAGCAGTAAGCAGGCCAACAGGTTGCTATGTGTAGAGAGAAAGTAACTTGTGTAATGTACTAAAATCACTAAGGTCTTTGACTTAGAGATAACGGTGAGATGGTTGTGAAGAGAATGGATAATGATAAGTAAGCATATGAACTTAAAATCTTTCTTTTTTTAACACTGGCTGCTGTGATGGCTATGCTTGTCCAGGTGAATATCTGCAGTGAACCTCTGTGCATATATGTTGTATATGCATAGGCCAGGGGTGGCCAACCTGTGGCTCGGGAGCCACATGCGGCTCTTTCACACATATTTTGCGGCTCCTGGCAGGGCGGCTGGGGAAGCAAAGGGGAGGCATGCTTTTTCTCTCTTTCTCCCTTCCTTCCTTCCTTCCTTCCCTCCTCCCTCCCATCTATTTGCTTTCCTAGTTTCTCTCTCTCTCTTTCTTATAACTGGTTTTCCTCGTTTGTTTTTATTTTTGACAGTCCCATTTAACGTTAATAAAAAGCAAATTTGCATATTTTAAAAAATAAAAACGTGTGTGTGATATTTGTTCCTGTCTTGCGGCTCTCAGACATCTCTATGTGGCTCTTACGTTAAGCAAGGTTGGCCACCCCTGGCATAGGCACTCCATGCAGTCATGACCAGTGTTCCCTCTAAGCTGAATTAGTATGAGTTAGTAATGAGTCACAGTTTTTTAGCCTCTGGCTCACACATTTTTGTCTTAGCTCAGGAAGGATGGCTCCAAAGCAAACTAATTTTTGCAGTAGCCAAATTGCTTGCTCCAACTTTAAAGCCAGTAGCTCACAAAGTAGAATTTTTGCTCACAAGACTCCACAGCTTACAGGAAGCATTGGTCATGACCCTGTTTCTTGCAACACTCCCAACCATGTGAAGAAGTCTACATGCAGACATTTGTATGTAGAGAGGGGCTCGCTGTAGTTATTCTGCTGGCCACACAGGTCCAGGAGGCATATTCCCCTTTATCTGCATTTTGGGAATGTGCCAATGAACATCTGAAATGGGCTAATGCGCCATTTGTGAAAATCCCTTGGCAAACTTCAATACCCTTCCTACCTCCTTTCTTGCCGAAACTAGCACAGCACATACATGAGCAAACTTAACAACAGTGTCAAATCTGAAAGGAAGTGACGGTTGAACTTCTTTTCCTTTCAGAAGATAAAGAGAAGCATAGCTGCTACATAAAGTAACTTCAAGTAATGAAGAGAGTTGCTCTATCAGTATGAATAAACTTGAATAAAGTATTTCAGTGACCTCTTCTAAACCAAAGGAGAGCACAGGAATGAAATTAAGACTTAGTAGCAAGTTGGAGTGCAAATCCCTTAGTTGATTAGAGATATGGTCTGTTTGAAACAGTTACAGTTTTGAGACTTTACTGCAATCAGCGGGTGGAGACTAACATAATCCAATTAATTCCAATTCCCCTTTGTGGCAGTAGTAAAGTGGTGACTGATATTGTAAGTCCATTGAAGTCTTATCTTTGGTCAGATAATCCAAAATGGATTCTCATTATGAAATAGTCATTTAGAAAGTTGCGGCCAACCAATTGTGTTTTGCTTTAGCAATCAAAAAGTTATATCCTAAATAAACGTATTTGGTATTTTGAAATGAAGTTCTCCAGTTTTCTGCCATCATCTTATTTAGTAGATTGATTGCTTCAAGTTACCACAGTCACTAGGTCAAACCTAAAGATAAAATCAGACTAAAAATCAGAAATTGGCTGTGAATTCTGTTTCAGGTCTTTAAGGAACTTTCAGACAAAATTCATGGATGTCCAGCTTCACAGGCATGCCCAGCAAGGAAGGCTCCCTTGCTGTTATGCTTGCCATTTGCCTACCAGTAGCAGGCAAACCCTATCCTCAGCCTCAGTCCCCCACCCTTGAAAAACTGAGTTGTGAGAGAGAAAAAATGGCCAGAAAATGGCCTCAGCAGTGACACTCAAATAATTTCCCCATGTCTTTACCATAGAGATTGGTGGATATTCCTAGAATGTCACCCAGAAGGGATTTCACATCCTCTTCAAACTCCACCTTCCCAAAACACCACAGGCAAAGTCTCCTAGCATTTGCTGAGGCAGTGCTGGCAATCCTACTCATTGCACAAAGGGTGCAGATCAGGAAGAAAGCATTTTCCAGTCCTAGGTTTCTTCAGAATACAATTTGAAAATCACTGTTCTGTAGCCCAACAAAATAAACGCTGCTGTGTACAACAGGAAATTTCAGTTATATCTCAGTTTTAACTTTGTGTCGTTTGCTGAAATCGCCAGATCTGTCCATTAATTTTATTGCTCATTGGAACAAGTCCAATGGAGGTGAGGGGAGGATTTCATAGCCACCAGGTACCATACAAAATCTACAAGGATCATTGCAAAGTTTCACTCTGGTTCTCTATGCCTTTACATTTGTCCTTTTAATCCCCTATTACATCTTCTTCTTTTTAGGCAGCAAGGCCATTTTATTCTTCTAAGTGGATAAATTACAACGCTACTTTTTTGTGAAAAATCACATGAAAACGTGAATGTCAAGTTAAAATCTTATAAATGTGAATAGAGCAGTTACTTTTTTTCTTTTATCTTTTCCTGTTGAATCTTAATTGCAATAATTTGTTTTACCCTTTGGGGAACTTTATGTCTGGAGTAATTCCTGACCCAGGGATCACAAGCAGACAGTGAATCAGGTTTTGGATAAGTCTGCCAAATATTATGAAACATTGTGTCTTATGAAAAGACCATTGACAACATGGAAACAGAAGCTGTGTTAAAAACCTTGAAAGGGATAGCAATGAAAGAACTGTATGTCAGGATCCGAGAGCCACCCTGCTTTAATTGGAAAGCCCATTTTAAAATGACAAGGAGCATGGAGATATTTTTGAACCGTGGGCATGAACATGGACAAAGAGATACTGTTTTACCCTAACTCCACTTCCTCTCTTGAAAAAGGACTCCCACTCTAATCAGAACGTAAGGTCATCCTAGATTTTTCATTTGCATGATTATCTGTATTAACTGAATTGTTTGTTTGTTTTTTAAAAAAACAGACAAACTGTAACGGTTAGTGAACATAAAGAATATGTCAGAACTCCAACCATTTCCCATTTAACAAATGTTTCCAAACTCACAGATCATGTACTGATAGGGATTTTATTTTATTTTTTATTCTGGAATATTTCTTTGCCTCTCCAGAACTAGGCTGCGGCTTGTAACAGCATCCAAAACAAGCAAAAACCATGCGATTAGAAATAACCATTCAAATTAAATAGCAATGATAAAAAGTTACAGTGCCCCCCTGACTAGCAAGGGGAGTGGGGAGAAGGACAGAATATTGAATGTCAGTGAGATAAAACATGACCAAGGCCAGTAAAAAGACTACAACACTCTGGCTCAGCTTAATGAAAACCAATAATATACTCAACATGAAAACATACAATTTTTTTTGAGAAAGGCAATATAGAATGGCCATATTTTAGAGGTTAAAATGACCAACTAACAACCAAATGGTGGTCCAGATAAAAAGCTCTATTAAAATCCTGGGCAGACCACAATATCTTGACCTGGTACCTAAACTCCAAAGGAGTAAGCACCAAGCGGACTTCCAGGTGACAGCATGGAAGAAGTTTGGTTTCCAACAGGGCTGTAGCCAGGATTGGGGGGGGGGGGCTGGGGCCCTGGGGGGAGGAAGGCATTATGGTGCGGTAGCACCATGTGCCACAAGCTCCCTCTCCGCCCCCCACCAGCAGAAGGAAGGAAGTCATTTCTTTTTTATTTGCCTTCACATTTTGTACCTGCATGGTGGCAGACATTAGTTCCTCCCAAGGTGGCAACTGAGTCATGTCACTAAAGTGCACACATCATTCACTTTGCCCCCTCTTCTGTGTGTGCATTAGAAAGCTTAATTTGAATGACCTGCACTGGATACAGACTCACTGATGGCCATGTGTGGTCCATGAGCCTCTGAGGAATCACCAAACCATTAATGTTAGTCTTTAAAACAAACTCAGTTAAAAAATAACAGGTAAACCATCATGTTTTTCCTGGAATATTGTAAATTTCTCTGTGATTGCATTGACTATATATTTACCTTAAATGATTCATGGTGCCTAGTGGAAGCAGGTGTCGGGGGGAGGTTCACACTGTTCATGAATAACCGAAGCTGTCCAGTTATTCAAGGAGTAATCCAATGGTGGAATAGTCCTTGCTTTAAAATACGGCCAGGTGGTATAAGCTCTGCATACATACAATCACTTATAGGGTTTGGGTGAAATTACTACTTTGGATATGAATTCTGTTTTCTCATAAAGGCAAGGATGTTCAAAGACACTTGGATTTTGCATGGGGAGCCAAAACGACAAAGCAAAGAAGACAGACAATTCTGTGGAAATAAAGGGAACCCCACCCCCCAGTTGGGAGTAAGGATAATGAAGAAAAGAGGGGAGGAAAACCTTGAGGGACTCAAAAGCTTAAACTCCCTTTCATAGCCAAATCCTAGGTCCACTGCTACATGCTGCCGCAATCCTACTCTTAAAATACATGGCCGTAATCTGTTATGAAGGGATTGCAACCAATTGACAACATAGTGGGGAAAACATGCCCCAGTTGCCTTGCACACAATGCTGCTGTAGCTATGTCAGTGCAAGCCACTGAGTGCCAGTGCAGCTGTTTGTATATCTATAAGATCAGGGTGCCAGAGTCACTGCATGACAGCTATTTCTGGACGTGCCACATTCTTAAAATGGTGTGCAAAGAAGGAGCAGAGTGGATAAGACTCTGATGGCATGATAACAAGTGCCCAGCTCCTTCATTCATACTCCTGGATTTCTGTATCTCCATCTCTGTGCAGATAGTAATGCAGTGGCAGTATATCAAAGTATAACTTGAGTTGCCGGCTAAACATGTCTCAGAATCCTTTTGAACTATTGTTTATGTTTTTATCGTGCATTGCTTCTGAGCCATTTGGGGTTTGGTCAAATATAGTGGACTTCTTCATGCAGAAACAATGGCAGAGTTCATCTCTGATTGGTATGACTCAACGGGTATCAATGGACCCACTCCAAGAATGAGCATGCCATAATGTAATCTTATTTCCCTCTAACTCCAATTAAGATTTAAATTAGCAACACCAGGTTTTTCCAGTTTGCTGTCAGGTCAGTGAACTGAAGTTTCAGAGAACTGCAATAAACAAAAGCCTTTCAACAGGCACAGGACATGTGCTTTTTTAGTTACAGCTATTTGCTGATTTAGTGCTGAGCACCATGGAAATGCAGTATTCTAGCAATGCATAGATGTATACATTAGGGGTGTGCATGGGGAAAAAATCTGGTATTTTTCGGGTTCAGGTAAACTGCTTCCAAGTGGAGGGGGAGTAGAACTCTGATCTGCTCTCCATCCTGAGTTTCCCAAGCTGGCCCACCACTGCAGGCCAACTCAGCAAGCAAAGGCAGATCAAGGAGGCATTTTTAAATGCCTCCCTTTCCTTCGCTTCTCCTCCCCAGCTGGCTTGCTCCCCAACTGGCTGGGGAAGTGAAGACTGATTGGGGAGGCATCTTTAAATGGCTGGGGAGTCACACTGTAAAGACAGCATGAGCCTCAGAAGGAAAGAAAAGTGTTTTAAGTTTAAACACCTGCCTTTCGTTGGAGAGGTGCACTGCAGCAGTGCACCTCCCAAATCAAAGGAAGGTATTTAAAATTAAATACTTCCCCTTCCTTTTGAAGCCGGCTGGGGAGGTTGGCTGGGGAGGGGAAATAAAGGAAGAGGAGGAATTTAATCCCTAGCAAAGGGATTCCTCAAATGAATGCTGAATAGAGTTGGCATTCCTTCGGGGAGTCCCTATTTGGCTAGCTGAGTCAGATTAGAGAATATGATTTGCCTTTTGGCATGCCTGAATAATGCTGAAGAGGCATTATTCGGGGGGGGGGGGGTATCTGAACTGAATGCACATCCCTAGTATACATAGACAATATTCTTACATGATTTACGTCAAAATGCTGTTCAGCGGCTGCATCCATTTTCTTTTCAGTAACCACAACTTTGAACCACTGGATATGAATAGTCAGGGGAAAATAATCATTGTGGTTTTTTGTAATACTGAGGTGAGCAATTGTAATTCATGTGCCCCAACAATATGTGGCTTAACTCAATTGCTTAGGTCATCTCCTCTGAATGTGCTTTTAGTGCAGTTGCATCTTCTTTATTCCTGCAATCTCTGGTTATGTTCTTTGTGTTAATATTTTAGACATTTATATTTGTAAAATCTCAGGGCAGGAGATTGGAGGAGAGACTGTTATGATGAAGTGATTAAGAGTATATACTAGGACTGGTGAAACCTGGGCTCAAATCCCAACTTGCTGGGTGCCACACTGTCTTTGTTATGAAGATAAAATGGAGGAGTGGTGAGCTGTGTACACTACTCTGAGCTCCATAAAGAAACAATAAAAAGGGACATACAGCTGTTGACAGCTGTGAGCTAATAGCTAGATGAAGCCTTCAGTTTCAGAGGCAGTATACCTCCAAGCACTGTAAGGTGGAAGAAAATACCAAGGAATAAATATGTTCATATTCACCTGCTTTTAAGCTTTCAGTGGTATAGCTAGCTGCCATTATAAACCGATTGCCAGCAGATGGACTTTGGTATGATGCAGCATGGTAGTTCTTGGTCTTTTGCTTACTTTCAGCCATATGATTCTTTGAGAAAGACCATAATTCAGACAGCAATAATTCATTTATTGAATTTTAGTGGGCGCTTTCCTCCAAGACAGCTAATGGTCACAAGGAATAATCCATTCTGACCTGGGTTTAGTTCCTTAGTTACTACTGACAGTTCAAGATATTTTGCTGCCTGGGACAGAACCCAAAATATTGTCACCCATCTTTTACCCTTATCCCTATCCTCGACATGGTTTCCATGTGACTATGAATGTAATCCTTACCACAACCCTGCACATAGTCTACTGATGGCTACTTATAGCTTATCCCAAATAGCAGCTCCCAGGGCCTTTTCAGGTTTGGAAAGTAGTACGAAGTTGAAAGGCCGTTTGCCCATGTGCCATAATCTTTTTTTTTAATTGAAGAACTATATTACTTTCTACAAAAAAGGTACATAAACTGTATATCACATCATCTAATGTATAACGTAAATTAGGTCAATTCAACTTATATGTCCTTACATTATATTTATATCTCTTTACATAAACAAGTGTTCTTTTTTCGTTCTTTCAAAATGGTCATTAATTATGCATTGAAACATACATGATAATTGTTAGCTTTCTAAGTTCCAGCATCTTCTATCTTCTTGTTTTAATCTGATAATACAGTTGATTAACTGATAAAGTATACATTGGAGCCCAGAAAACCATTGGGTCTATAGAAGCTGATAATGTAAGCTAGAGGAGAACTTTCTCCCCCATCCCATGACTTACAGTATGAAAGCACATACCTGTCTGCTCCTTAGGCCTCCCAGCCCCCGCAAACTTTATACATATTGAGCTAAGAAATATGTAGCTTGCTATTGTGGTAGAACATTACAAAATTACATTACATCAAGCTCTGTTTCACTGTCCTCTGTTTCTTCATGTAGCTTGCTGCTTTTAATTGGAGTCAACGGGGAATGAGGCTTCCTTTTTATAGCTTGAACTTCAGCTTGCTCTAACTGAGGCAAACCTAATGCCGATAACAAAGCTGATCCAGAAACAGACTCATATGCAATATATTGAGTTTACTGGTATTCCACAAACATTTTACCTGACTGCAACCAACAGTTTTTTATACCTGCTTCCTGGAGTTTAGAAATAATAGGTTTTAAGTCTTGACTTCCGGCAAGACTTGCGATAATGGCAGACGCTCTCCTCCGCAACTGCGGGGAGCGCAATCCGTACCCGGCGGGAAGAAAGGGCTCTGGACTGGTGCCGAGCCCCCAGAGACCCCAGTGAGGGGGCTCTGCCTGGGGTGGCATGAAGGGGATCTCTCCCTACGGTGGCGATCGAGGGATCGAGATCCCTTTTCATCACCCCCATAGGTTCCCCCGCCGTGGGAGCCGTATGGCTGAAAGTGCAAATCCGTGAAGCAGCAGAGAGTGCGAAGCAATGAGGCTGGAACTGACAGTTATGCATGGAGAAACCATGAGTCTGAAGTAAGAAAAGCAGAACATAGCGGGAAGACGGCGGGAGGAGTGAAACCCACCCACCCCTCTCCGGGACTAGCGTACTTACGAGACTCTTTACGTGGCGTTACTGCAGGAATAAAAGCCCATCCGCCTTGCTAGATGGCAGCATCGCTCACTTGGAGATATAAACTTTAGAAGGACATAAGTGCTGTTTGAAAATTTGCTCCTTTCGTTCATCTTATCTATCTATAAACAAAGAGCGTAGCCTCAACAATGACGGGAAAACCGAAACCTTCCCCCAAACTAGGAAGTACAGCTCCAAGTTCAAAGGTTGATACCACGGAGATGAGTGCGGTGTTCTCCTCATTATTGCGACCTCTAGTGGACCAAATGACAGCTCTCAACGTTAAGATGGACAAAATGCAGCTAGAACTAAAAGAGTCGAATAAATCCACAGAGAAGCTGCAGCGAGAACTTCTGGAAGTAAAAACTTCAGTAAAAAACCAAGACGCAAGACTACAAAAGGCAGAGAAGGAAAAGGCCTTCCATCACGATCAGCTTTTGAAATTACAAATGGAAAGATCGAATTTTTTCCTAAGACTTCAGAATGTGCCAGAAAACACAGGAGAAGACCTTAAAAATTTGCTAAGTGAAGCACTTGAACCAGTGACAGGCATGAAAGCAGCGGATATAAAAAGCGATATGGATATGGTTTACAGAACCTATCCAGATTATACTAAAAAGAAAAGCCTGCCTGGTGAAATCATGATAAGGTTCTCCAAAAAATCTACAAGAGACGTGGTGCTTAGGACCACAAACAAAGCAGCTCTGAAGATCCTGGGAGAAGAAGTAAAAGTGATGAAAGATATCCCATTTGAAATAAGGAAAAGAAGGAAAGCCTATGGAAAATTGACATCTTGGCTCCAGTCTGAGTCTATCATCTATCGTTGGAATACTCCAGAAGGACTATGCTTCAGCATCAAAGGTAAGAAGTATAAGATTGACTCTGTTCAACAAGCGAAAAAAATTCTGGAAAAACGCAAAGAGCAGGAAACTGGGAGAGACTCGGATGGTTCACTGGCCTCGCAAGAAAGCATGTATGGGTTTGATAGCTCAAAGAGTGAAGAAGAAGTGTCTGACTCGGAAAAAGGAGCTGCAGCTCCAAAAATAGTTGAGACTGTTAAGACAAGAAGAGGACGAAAGAAGAAATAGTGATTAAACTGTTTTATTAAGTATTGCACTTATGTATTATAAATTGTTTAATTAACCGTATTTCTCTAGGTGGGCGTGCCTGCCAAATAGTTTTGATATTTTTTATAGTAGCAGTAACAAAGTAATTGAAATTTATCCAAGGTTCTAAATGCTTCATAATTATATTATGTAATAAGGTAGTATTAAGCAAATGATAAAGTACTCTCTGTATAAGGTATATGTAGCTTAGATTGTAGCGTTATAGTTGTAGTTATAGGGAAAAATCAATAAAAATTTATTAAAAAAAAATAGGTTTTAAGTCTCTTTGAATCTCAAGCATTTCTGGGGGAAGGTCCGGAAATACAAGTATTTTGCTTCCTTGAAAATCCAAGCCGCTCTGCTGACGTGCTTCCATCAAGATTTTCCTCTTAGTCCAATAGTCTGCCACTATGTCTCTGCCAGAAGGGGCAGCCTGGGAAGAATCTGTTGTTTTACCTACTTGGTAAGCTCACAGTATCAGTGGTGTCCCTCCCTCCTCTAATTTACAGAAGCAGCCAACCAGGATGCTATGAAAATAGAAAGGTCAGTTGTTGCTTCTGCATTTGATGCAAAACTACAAAATTTCAAGTTCTTGTCTCTTATGCAAGATTCCAATATTATGATTTTTTCTTTAGACCAACTCTCTTGAGAGGTGGTTCCATGTGTTTTTTCCAGGGAGGCAACTTTCTTTAACGCTGCTTCTGCTTTTTGAGCTGTTTGCTTACATTGAGACTCCAGTTCCTCCATGCGTTGGGCTAGAGGTGATATCATATCCATCATATCTTGCCTTAGCTCTTGACATTGTCTCCCCAGTGATTCTAAAAAAAAACTTGGGTGTGAGGAGAGAGTCAGCAGAATTTGTATTGCCATTGCCTGAAGAAGCTGAAGAGGTACTGGCGAGTTCAGCCGATGCAAAAAATTCCTTTAGCAAAGGTGCTCCCCTGACATTCTTTTGATTCTTTTTGCCCTTAGAAGCTTTAGGTGGCATACTTTAGGTCAGGTTTGTTACAAAATAGTCAATTAGAGTTGATTTAAGAGTGAGAGGTTTGGGAGCAGCTGGTAATGGCGCCTGGTCAGCATGAGATCAAAGCCATGCCCCCATGTGCCATAATCTTGATGAAACTTGGGCCCCTGCATGCCTGGAAACTAAATGCTAATCAAAAGTCCTTGTAGTGGACCCAGAAAGATGCAAGGGCATGAATAGAATTTAGTGGTGAAGCTAAGAGAGTCCAAATAAGGGGCTAATTCCCTTTCTTCCTTTCCCTGCCACAAAGCGGCAGGCTTGAGAGGGTAGGCTCCCCTCTCCCCCCCTTACAATTTAGAGGAAATAAGCAAAATATAGCAGCAACAAGCTAACTAGGCACTTAGAAAAGGGAGAGTTCAGGAACAGCTCAGAGCTTTGCTCAGCTTCAGATAACTAGCAGCTCTCCTCTCCTCCTGAGGAGGAGGTGGAGGAAGAAGAGGAGGAGGAGATTGGATTGATACCCCCCTTCACTCAGAGTCTCCGAGTGACTTACAAACTCCTTTCCCTTCTCCCCACAACAGACACCCTGTGAGGTAGGCAGGGCTGAGAGAGCTCTTTCCAGAACTTTCCTTGAGAGAACAGCTCTGAAAGAACTATGGCTTGCCCAAGGTCATCCAGCAGCTGCAAGTGGAGTAGTGGGGAATCAAACCTGGTTCTCCCAGATTAGAGTCCACACACTTAACCACTATACCAAACTGGCACTGTCCATTGTTGTTGCTGGCACCAAGGAACAGAAAAATCAAAAATCTCTCCCAGGAATGCACCCAAGCAGGAGGAGGAGCAAGAAGACATCATGTTGCTTCTTAAAAGCTACTGCGGGGTCATCCAAATTTCTCCTCCAAGATGGTTCTAAAAAACCAAGGAGATAAGCAACACATGGTAAAGCAAACCAGAAGAGGGACTGATTGGCCTAGCACCTAGCAAGAAACAACACAACAGATCACAACCTTACTGCTACTTACCCAGAAAAGTTACAGTGCAGCCCTAAAGAGAGTTACACTTTTCTAAGCCCATTGACTTCAATGGTGTTAGGAGGGTGTAACTGCTTAGAATTGCATTGTTACCAACTTGAGATATGTTACTGTCTCAAACTGAGACCAAATTGGGGATCCCAAACTAGGTGCATGCTATTCATGGTATGACCTAGGTAGGTTGTGATCAGGAAGGAGGGGTGGTGTTAGAGTTTTCTGCAACGTTTAATACTTGAAGAAGCCCCTACTTCCCTTTTTAAGCCACAATCCACTGTAACAAAGTCCCCCATGTCTGATAACAAAAATTAGAATGTTACTTTAAATGGACTGATGTGTTGTTGTTGTTTTTTTAAAAAATGTGGTTCTCCCTCCCCCCTTTTGGCATGCTTCCCTTCTAATAAACATTTTTTAAAGGCACTTTATTGCTTGAGGGTAAAATGACACCCTTTACATTCAAGATGATACATTCCTAACACATTTCCTTGAAGAGCTGGAAATGGTGCAAAAATCTGGGGAGATAATTCTTGGTAAACTCTTAGAATCAGTGTATTTGACTCTTGATGTTTAAACAAAATGCACAAGGGGGGGGGGGTCTTACCAACCTAGGGTGTTTTTTTAAAAGGGTTTCTACTTAAAGGTCTGTGCCAGAGCTACAGTACTTATACATTTTCGAAATGTGTTTTAAGCAATAAGTTGTACAACATTTTTAGAACATGTGTTAAGCTATTTCTCTAAGAATGAAGCTCTTAACAAAACATAAGCACTCTGCATGAGATCTTAGCAGCAAAGTGCTTAAAAGATAAAGTAAGAATTGGTACCATGGGAAGAACACCAGCTGTAGTGCACACAGGTCCATTATGAGAAGTATGGTAGTGGGTAGGGAGAAAATGATTTAATCAAGAGTAAAACCAATTTTATTATAAGGGCACGCAGGGGGTGTGGCACCATAGTGCGAGGGACATTTCAAAATATCTGACAGATTTCAACAATGTGAAACCCACCCTGTTCTTTAAAGTGACAGCAAACCCCACCAGGTCTCTCTTTTTGATGCTATTGTGAGCAGATATCTGTTTAAAAACTGGCCTTCTAAAACACTGTCTGTCTATTTCAATGGTGTGTGTGGGGGAAATAAAAGACTAACTGTTGAAATACAATCAATCAAATTTGAGCTTGGCATTTTAAGAAAAGTCCCTTCTAATTCAATTTCAAAAGTGAATTGTTTTTATGATGGTGAAAAGGCTTTTTTGGGGGGGAGGGCGAAAAAGGAAACTGATGCAAGTATGTTTTTTTTTTTACTCACAACTGCAATCTTTTATTATAAATTAAGAGAAAGGCAGTAATTCACACACACACAAAGAAATTATAGTCAACATACCCCATAATGCTTGGACACTTTGTACCTAAATCTATATTTCTCCTTGATAGCTCTCCTCAGAAAGAAAGACGTATTAGAAGAATTGTAATCATAGTATGTCGTTTATTTTTTCATTGCATTTTTCCAGGTAAACAGATTGCAAGGATTGGCATTAGCAGTGGCTAGGCAAAATAAACATGAGGCACAGACAAAAGTACTTCAGTTGAATTGGGGGAATTTTTTTTCCCCTTCCAGTTTTGTGTTTAAAATATCTCTGAAGTGATACATTTAGGAATTAAATCTGGTTTTTTGGAACAGGTTCTGCAGAGAGCTAGACTTCTTTTCCATTCATTTTCACTTTCTTAGAGTTTTGTCAAGTCTGTGATTCTGCAGTTTATCATAGCCTACTAATAATAATGCCAGATGTTTCTAATAACTATTCAAAGAAAAGCAAAGTAATAATCACCCAATCTTTTTATTAGATTTTTTTTTTTGCATTCTTCCTCCTTTTATATTTAAATTTCCCAGCTCAGTCAAGCTTCAGGGGGGGAAATCAGTTTCGCAAACACTTGTGATTTGTCTTTAGTGTGTTATCATTTTCGACAGCTTTGCATAGCCTAGGTAGGCCAACAGGGGTCTGTCTAATATTGTTGCTGGGCAAATCTTCCTCTCAGAGTTGAAAACCAAATAAACTATTTTTGAAGCAGTAAGGAGGAATTAATATCTCCCCCACCTTACCCTCAGTACTGAATTCCTCACTGACATTACATTTAGGCAAAAAAAAGCAGGAAAGTGTTGCCCATTATTCCCTTGTACACAGGAAGGCTAACACATGTAAAGCAATAACTCATTTTGTATTGCCATGTTTAGCATATGTCTCATGTTGGCTCGGCAAGGCCTTCAGGCCCATCCCTTGAGCTGGTCATCATTGACAACTCTTAGCCCCTCGGCCTCAAAACAAAATAGCTTTGAATAATGTCGAGCACTGATGCTAATTTTTTTCTACTGATGCATTATGGGAATAAATGTATCTGACACACTGTGTCAATGCTACTGTCTCTTTGTGCCTCTTGCTTTTTGGTTAGCTGCATTCCTACAGATGGTATTCCATTGAAAATGTTCTCTTCCTACAGAAAAGAGAAAAGGGGGGGGGGAACCCATGCACAGCACCAAACCTCTAGGTGCAGAAGGCTGTTAACGGTTGCTGATGATAGTAGGCAAACATTAACATAATAATTAGTGTCTTGTAATTGTTTCATTAAAACCAGTTGTTCCATTTCTCCTCGTGTTTTCCCAGAAGAGAAGCTGAATTTGGACGACAGCCAGTGGGAGGACATCCACGTTGTCACCGGAGCACTCAAGATGTTTTTCAGAGAGCTGCCTGAACCACTGTTCCCCATACTGCTTCTTTGAACAGTTTGTGAAGGCAATAAGTAAGTACATCACATACAGCACCAGTTAATTAAATAGCCTATGTGCTTTTTTTTAAAAAAAATGCCCCCAAATTGTAGAGAATACATCCCAAATGTTGCTGTACCTGCTCCTGCCCTTTTAACTTTCCTTTCTTATTTCTGTTTCTTCCACTTTTGTCTATTAAATTGTCTATTATAGAAGAGCTACTGATAAAAATAATACTGTATTTGTATTGTATCCCAATTAGATATACTGTGCTCATCATTCATGCACCCAAAACATAATACTGATAGGCAGGATTAATATTTATAATATAGAGGATTCTGTGTTCATATCTTTAAAGGAATTGAAATTGTGTGTATGTGCTATTATTACAGATCAGGAAAGGTGGGTTTACCACAATCCCAAGTTCAGATATTTCTTTTGATCCCAATAATGTAATGCACATGCGTTCATAACATGGTCCTTCCAAATTCTCTTCTTCTTTTTTCTTTTTTTACCAACTTGGGGATGCCAACTTTTCAGCTAGACACTGCAGCTATGTGTTTAACACTGGCTTGATCAGCAGATAATAGCAGCTGTTAACATGCATGCTTTGAAAAACTTGATCTGCTGTGCTGATTTCTGTGAATCAAGCTGTTTATAAAAGGCACAAGAGCAGTTCAGATTGTTTTCTTCTGATCAGTTGTCACACATACTGCAGGACACAGCAGTATAACTTTCAGGATAGATGCCTTGCTTCTAAGAGATCTTTTGCTCAGTTGTGACTATTGGGAGTGGGGAGACTCTTACCAGCAAAGAGGCTGATTTCACTTTTACTTTTTTATATAAAAAAAGCTTTAAAAAATGAAAACTTGCAAGCCTAGCAGGAGCTTAATTAAAGTCCAATAGAGAAAAATCTCCAGGAAAAACAATAAAGCACTTAGGGATCTGTTCTCCGATTGATGCGCATGCATTATTGCCATTACCGTTAATGAGAGTTGTTTGCGCGTGCACATCAGTCAGAGAAGATAGAAACCTTAATGTGCTATTTAATTTGATGTTATGTTCATAAAAGTCTCTGGTTTAACGAAAGCTCTTCATGGCTAGCATCTCATATAACAAAGTTGAATAAATCTTGCAAAATTCTTCCCTTTCCTTCTTGGCTGCTTAGAGATACCCCATGGTGGTTTAAGCATGCAACACAATGCAAACATGCTGAGGAATTGGTCTCCTATGGAGGCACAATCCATAGTCCCCACTCCCACCTTCTCCCTTTT
This sequence comes from Lepidodactylus listeri, assembly GCA_029233225.1. Classification (NCBI taxonomy): domain Eukaryota; kingdom Metazoa; phylum Chordata; class Lepidosauria; order Squamata; family Gekkonidae; genus Lepidodactylus; species Lepidodactylus listeri. The sequence goes on along the minus strand of JARCFY010000010.1, from coordinate 47,392,989 downwards.
TTGTCTAAAGATAAATAGGACAAAGAAAGAACAGTGCCTTTTGGGATTCATCTCACACTTTAGAATTCATGTAATTATCTAGCAGGAAAACGATATGGCACAAACAATTCCTTCGTGTTCTGGCTGCAGCTTTTGTGCTGCACCTAAAATGAGGAGAGCTTCATTTGAAGCTCTCTTGTTCTAACATACACTTCAGGTGGTTTCCCATGTACCTGTAAAGTCTGCTTGAAGTGTTGACTCTTCAGTTCTTCAAGGGGATACAGTTGATTCATGGGGCACTACAAGATGTTCATTTTGCTTCCCATCCTTCGTAGGTATCTCAGCACTCAAATGTTTAATGCATTCTCTGCCTTCAAACTCTTTCTGATGTTTAGACAATCTCTGTAACATTGCTCTTTGGGGGTTAAATCCATCACTCACTCTTATTACACAGTCTCTCATTTGTCTCTGTCTTCCAAATAATCCTTGGACTGTACTTTCAGAACAAAACAAAATTTAAACTGCACAGCACTATCGTTATTCTACAGTCTCCTCCTTCAGTGGCGAAATCCTATCCTAGGACATGGTCGGTTTTCAGATGACTAGTAGATTATTTTTAATGCACTCTTCATTGGCAAGGTAGAAGTAACAAGCAATAAACAAGTGGTTTTGATTTTGGAACGATAGGGGGTAGAGGGTAGCTTATTCAAGCGTTCATATTTAAGTATGACAAATAAATGTCCATTTCTGCTCAGTGAACTATTTTTAATTCTTGCTACAGCTCTGAAAGCCGTTATAAACATTGACAGGTTAATGAGCAGTCATTTATGGGGTTTAGAAGACTGTTACTTAGAAGGGAAATTAGTTGTCCAATTTTTTTTTTAAAAAAAATGTGTTACTCTAAGAAAATTGTAGCCTGCCAGTTACTTTGTACAACATTAAGGTGATGTAGGGATGCCAGCCTCCAGGTGGGACCTGAGGATCCCCTGGAATTATAGCTCATTTCCAAACTACAGGGATCAGTACTCCTGGAGAAAATGGATGCGTTGGAGAGTGGACACCATGGCATTATACTACAGTGGGGTCCCTGTCCTTCCTCCATCCTCAAATCTCCAGGAATTTCCCAATCTGGATCTGCTAACCCTACCCCACCTCCTGCCCCCCAATTCCCCTGCTAGTGGCCGGGGGGAGCTGGCAACTCTAAGGTGATGTCTAGTTGCTCTACTTACATATTTCATTTATCAGAATGAAACTATTTCTCAGGGCTCCATGACCAGGTGACACAATAGGTAGTAAGTTGGAAATTGGTTTAAACAAGAGATATGCAAAGTGTCCCTTGTTGTGATACTGGAAAAAGATAATGACCCAACCCTGACCCTATTGATATCTCTTGCAGCGATCGTATTGATTTCAGTTCATTCATAACAGTTACAAAACTCATTATCTTCTAGTGATCACTATGTATAAATAATTTAATGAATTTGACACAACCCACTGTCTGTCATACTTAATGGTGTGAGTTGCAACCCAAAAACTCACACTTGCTGAAATTATGACTGAACTGAACAGTGGACACTTTTCATGAACCTTTTTGGCAGTGCTGAAAAATGCCACACAATTTTCTGAGGATTCTGATGGACTGCATTAAAAGGGACTTTGCCCACTGAGAGTAAAGAGGCAGAACTTCCTGAAGTCTGCACTGTTTGCCATCATGAACATTAGCCAAATATGATTGGGTACATATAATTTGCAGTGTGATACCCCCCCCCCCCAGACATCACCTATGACAAAAATATTCATGTTCTTCAAGCTTCCACCATGCCATTGTTTTCCTGATCTGCTGCATTTTTTGTTATTGATTAAAATAATTTCTTTTAAAATTAACAAATACTGGATATGGGATGGAAGGGTGTGGTGTCGTGGTTAGAGTGTCAGATTAGGATCTATGAGACCCAGGTTCAAATCTCCATTCTGTCAGGAGTGACCTTGGGCCAGTCACACACACTCTACCTAGTCTACCTCACAGGATTGTTGTGAGAATAAAATGGAGACCGGAGAGTGATTTAAGCCACTTTGGATCTCCACTGGGGAGAAAGGTAGGGTATAAATGAAATAAATAAATACTTTCTTTAGTCCCAATAATTAAGAAAAATGGAGCAAATCAGCAGTAGATCAGCAGTAGATCTGGAAAACAATGACAGTGAAAAGTTGAACCTTTTCATCAATAGGGTATTTTATTGGAAATATTTCAGTACTAGGAACAAGGCCCATTGTGGGAAAAAATATAATGGGCTCCAGGTGAGTGTCCCGGCTGTGACTAGTGGAGCAGCAGATGAAAGGAGAAAATAGAGAGAGGCAAGCCATGTTTATTTCCTTATATTTAGCAATAAGGCAGGGCTGTCTCAAGTCCCAAGTATGGGAGGACAGCCTCATGGTAACAGGTATGGTTCACCCCGGGCCCTGACTTATGCTGATTTGGAGCTATACAGTAGCAGCTAAGGTAGAAAAGCACTTCCTTTTATGCCGTGTCTTCTGGGTTCCAAGGGTCTGGAAAGCGGTTCCATAACCAGGTACAGGGTTGCCAACTCTGGGTTGGAAAATACCTGTAGATTTGGGGGTTGGGGTTGGGGTGTGAAGGGACTTCAGCAGGGTATAATGCCATAGAGTCCACTGCCCAAAGCAGCCATTGTCTCCAGGAGAACTGATCTTGGTCATCTGGAAATCAGTTGTAATAGCTGGGAAATTTTCTGTTGGGGAAATGATGTGCTGTGGCTGGGGAACATGGTGATTTCTGGAAGATCTCCAGGCCTCACAGGGAGATTGGCAAGTCCAGTCAGGGTTATAGGTAACATGGGGTCCACAGGGCCCAGCCCCCTAGCATTTCTTCTGCTCCCCCCCCCCAGGCTAACACCAAAGTACCTCAATTTGCTGCCTGTGCCATGCTGCCTCCGACCTGGCTGCCAGACAACTGAGCGCCTTGGCTGCTTCCCCGCTGGTCTCGCTCAACTCCCAGCCAGTGACATCCAGAACAGCAGCAGCAGAGGTGGCAGCAGTTCCAGCAGCAGGAGGTGCCTGTTTGCTCGGTGGTGTGGTGGGTGGGCAAGTGAGCTTGCTGGGCTAACCCAAGTGAATGGGCTGGGGAGAGTGTCCTGCTGCCTCTTCCCACTCCCACCGTCAGATCTCTTTCTTCCCCCTTCCCTCCCAATCCCCCTCCTGGATGTTGCTGCTGCCCACTGCCTGCTTCTCCCTGCCTAGCTTCACAACTTGAGCAGGTATGCAGTGCTCCGGGGGAGAGAGGAAGCTGTGACTGCTGGGCATTAGCCCCCCTCCCTTGCCCTGGAGTCTGGCAGGGGTGCAGGGCTGCCTTAGAAGAAGGCTGGCTTCTAAGGAGTTTCACTAACTTTTATTTAATGATTTAGGAGACCCCCAGGCCCCCTCCCAAAAATATCCCTAGCTACGGGGCTGACTCCAGTGACCGTTTAAGGGAAGATTGGGATATGTACTTTACCTAAGGACTCATTCAATGAGCAGCAGCAACAAACTGTTTAGAATGTTAGAGGCAAAGGCCAATTAGGCTGCATATGTAAATGACCTCTGTATTCTGATTGGCTATGGGGGAGAGGCGAGACTCAGGCAATGCAGCCAGTGGATAGGGACAGCTTGAGTGACAGGTCAGGGAGCCAAAGGCTGTGGGAACGTGTGGAACATTGAGGAAAGAGTCACAGGAAAACTCAGTTATATAATAAGGAGAGATTTCCTCATTCCCCAAAGCTGTAGTATAGCTCCAACATTCAAAATGGGTGACTATTTGATGCAACCTAGTTGTACTATGGTTCTTTGGATGCCATTCCAATAACATTTGAAAGGGGGCAAGTTGATAAAAACACTGGTCTTGCATACTTGGTCCCGCAAGGTGGAGCAATGGTGGCATGGTGAGTGCTGCTGTCAGCCCATACATGAGACCATTTCCCTTCAACTGTTACAGAAATGGCACAGAAAACAGCCATGCAGAAGCAGCTACCGTATTACTCAAGTAATTTATGAAACATGGGAAGAGCACATGAATGTATGAGGCAGTTACCTTTCATATTATTCAACACCTATACTGAACATTATCTTTTACATTAATGTTTCCTACTAATTTTGGGGCTTCTTGACACTTTAATTTAAATTCAAGTTTATTACTTTTCCTGACCTAGTGTCTAATCCATGTGCTAAAGAAAAAAAATGTATTTTGTAATGTTTGAAAAGCAATACAACTGACTTCTTCACTGGTACAAGGAATACCATTATAATCACTATTTGAATGGGATGTTCACAAATCAGTTTTATTGAACCGTTAAGTTCTACCCACCAAACACATGAACTATGCAGTCTTTTTCTCAATCACTTATCTTGGGATTTAAGAGAGAAATCAAGGTGCCATGATATTACCATGATTTATTCTGCTGTAGTTCCCACATACTTTTCACTTGGGACTTCTCCAAAGGCATGGCTTGAATCATCTGTACATTTTTACCCAGGTCTGAATACAGTTTTGTGTTATTGATATCAATGAAAGTTTTGCAACTGGATTCAGTGGAATCAATAGCTGCACTCTTATTTCATCAGTTCCTCCATGTTCATTTTTTGTTTGCAATACGAATAATGTGGGTTAAGAAAGTGTGAGAATGGGGCACTAAATCCAAAACTTGTCATGACTACAGTAAGCCCTACATTATTTTACTCATCTATGGCTGCAATCAGACATGCAATTTGATCCATTGCTGTTCCCTTCCAAATTTAAAATGCAAGATCAGACAGCAACATCTGTTTATCATGCCCCAGTCATCGGTGTCCCATTCCTCCCCACCTTTACTGCATGTTTCTTTGATACCTGTGAAAGTCCAGTCCTTTTGGGCCGAACTGGTTTCAAACTGGATTTCCTGTTGCCTGATCGCTCTATTGCACACCCAGGCCATCAGGTAGGTCTGACTGGTCTCTTGTTTTCTAGCACCCTTTTTTAAAATAGTTAGCGATGTGTGCAAAACTGCATATTTGCACCTCTCTCTCTCTCTCCCCTTCTCCCACAGAAGCGTCTCAAAACTATGTTTTCTTTTTTAAAGCTTTCAAAGAAAGATGCCTCTGTACTTCAGCTTTTTTCTGTGCTTTGGGGAAGGGGTTAATGGAAAAGATTAGAAAGGGAGGACAGCAATGCACTACATATCCCAGCAGGCTCATCAGCACTTGTGCACATGCTCAAAGGACAAACTAAAAAAACAGCCAACAGCCCCACTCCCTGGCTGCTGCATCTGATCACTAAAGAATGGGGTGAAAGCCCTTTGAAGAGTACTAAAAGGGGTGAGTCTGATCACAGTTCTCTGTTACAAAAAGCCCTGGATCAACTAGAGGGGGGCCACACTCTGTGGTTAATCCATTAATTTAATGGATATATATTTGTTATAGGGTTTTTCTTGACTGGTTACTGATGCAATTCAGTACATGTGCCCATTGAGTCAATCCCTGAGCAAATAGAAATCTTGATAGGATCACCTGATTATATCAGGATTACTTTATGTGCGGTGATTTAATCCGTGCACCTATACACAACCTTGCACTACTTATGACACAAAGCAAAACAGATGGTGCATCAGATCAAGATTATTTTTGCTCCAATAAGTGTGTTTCTAATGAACCTATAATAAAAAGAGCTTGAAACTGGAAAGTGTGATGATCTGAGTATTTGCAATGAACTGGGGTGGGAGGGAATCTAGAAATCCTAAACAGATGAATGGTAGGTTACTGGTGCCTTGGTATCACCCAGGGAACAAACTCAGGTAATTTTGAACCCTAAAATCCATGAAACTAGCTGTAATTTTTCTCCCTGACATCTTGTTCTGTAAGTGGAGGGGTTTTGTTCTGTTTTGGTACGGTGTAATATTAAGTCTCCAGGCCCATAATCTTAAACAGTCGCAAGTTTATCATGTCAATGAGAAATAGGCCATAGATGTACAACGATCAGCACATTTCAATCATGCTTTCTATTTTATATGTATTCCTTTTCACTGCATAAAACTCTTTTAAAAAACTGTTCTTGTTTTCACTTCTTTTTCCATTCTCCTGGATTTTTTTTCACTTCACTCTTCATCTGCTCTTATTTTTCAAGACAGCCTTAATTTCATTACAGTGAATAGCTGTAGTCTTGATCCACAACCATCTTGTTTCAGATTTAAATTTGAAATATGCATAATAAAAAGACAGAGCTGTGACTAATGCCATCTGAGCCTGACTACAGTTTTCAGAAGGTCAGCAGCTTGTGGAGCTGGCCAATACAGTAAGCAGCAGAACTGGCCAGGTTATCAGATGCTACAGCTCTGCTCCCTTTATGTGGATCCAATGCTGTGATAAGTTCTTTCCATGGGGAGCAGGGGCAGTGTACAGCAAAATCACCTGGAAGTGTAAATAGCATTTTACAGTTGTCAAAACCACTATTTGGGAAATGGAATTTATCCAGGATCAAGCAGCCTACTATTTCACTTATGTGGCAAGGAATCACAATGGAAATTTTTCCACCTCTTTCTCTTCCAAAGACATTTCTAAATTAAACTAGAATTCCCTATTTCTGTGGGCTTCCCATTTACAGCTCCAGAATGATCCAGTCAGGGATTATTTGGCTTTGTTTTCTTCTACAACCTGCTAGCAGTGTCTCTTCAACTGATTTTTCTTTCTCTCTCTCCTCCTGTCCCCGCTTTCTTTGAATTATTCTATATATTCCAGTACTACAAATGTTCAAGGGGGGGTTTATTTTTGTTAAATTGTATTTCATCCATAGAATCTGGAATTTAACTCTTCTGTCAGAGTATAAACAGGAATCTTGTGTACCACAGGACTTGTTCAGTAATAGCATAATTTTCCTTAACTGTTTATAAGCTTGGAATATTTCTGATTCCTGTTGTTGTTTTTTTAAAAAAGCAATAGAGGCTTCAAGATTTCAGAAAACGAGAAGTCAGAAACATGTCATTCAGAGTCTATGATAGTTCACTTGTCACTGATAACAACCATCCTGCCGAGTTTCTTTGCAACATACAATTATAAGCAATAATGTATGTAGAAAGCACCACTGCAGTCTCTTGCAGTTAAAAACAGTATTATAGAAATGAACCAACAGTACTTTAAGAATGAAATGCATTTATAAGTTAGGAGCATTAGTACTATATCATTACCAGTGGTTCTTAGCTTTCTCTTTCTAGGGAACTGGTGTGTCTAGTAGTGGTAAAATGAAGTTCAGCAGGGCTTAAGCTCAAAAAACAGTAAGAGCAGGAAACTCCACCCACTTCAGCAACATTCCAAAACTACAGAGGGTGAAAGGCATAGGCGTCAACTTCAGGGGGGCTGGGGAGCTGGAGCCCCCCCAAAACTTTTCCAGGATGTGCTGAGTTTCCCCCAGAGACAATGGCCTGTAATGTCTCTGGCCCAGCCCCAGCCCCCCAGGAAATTGGAAAGTCTACATCCTTGGTGAAGAGGTCCAAACAACCCCAACTAAAAAGAAAAATGCCCTCCTGATTTACATAACAAGAGCCCTTTCTGCACAAGTGTGTTACCTGTACTTCCAGTACTTACCCTGTACTTCCAGTGAAAGGTATTTGTACATCGCAGATAATTCTGAGTGGTGTTCTAGGCTTAAACTGTGGTCACACACACTAAATAACCCACTTTCAATCCACTTCCAGTGCACTTTCCAACTGGATTTTGCCAGTTCACACAGTAAAAATCCAGTTGGAAAGTGCACTGGAAGTGGATTATCTAGTATGAGTGACCACAATCTCACACTGAGTTTACACAGGTGCTGGCTTGGCCCATTTGACCCCATTACTGCACATTAACTGCAAATGCTCCAAAACACATCTAATATAATAGAAGAGTGAGCTGTTATCAAAAAAAGTTTTTGCTGACCAGATAATATTGTAATTCCTGATAAATCGCCAAGGATTTCCCAGAATACAGTTGACAAACTATTAAACTAACTTGCAGCCATTGCTCAAATAATAGTCAGAGGAACTATGAGGCACATGGATGCTGTAGCACATCACAAGCAGTCCAGTGGCAGGTGGATAGCATTGTAGACTCTGAACTAAGGCACCAGATGTCCAGATCCACCAACCAACAATTATCATCAGGAGTAGATGGGATATCAGGAGAGCTATTCAAAACCTGATATGACAAAATGTGAAGAAACAGAATGGTTTCCAGTTGGCAAAGGTGTCAGACAAGGATGTATTTTATCTCCCTTTCTTTTCTATCTGTACACAGAACATATCATAAGGACAGCTGGATCAGATTTATATGAAGGTGGAGTGAAAACTGGCAGAAGGAACATATTTGAGATATGCAAATGATACCACATTATTGGCAGAAAGCACCAAAGACTTGAGATGACTACTGATGAAGGTTAAAGCACAAAGTGCCAAAGCAGGATTACAGCTGAACATCAAGAAGACAAAAGTAATGACTACACAGCTCTAAGGCTCCATCATCAACCAAAAGGGAGACTGCACCCAAGAAATCAGGAGATTGGGACTGGGAAGGGTAGTCATGAAGGAAATAGAAAAGCTCCTTAAGTGTAAGGATGTGTCACTGGTGGTGACCAAGATTAAGTTAATTCATGCCATAGTATTTCCCATTACTATGTATGGGTATGAAAGTTGGACAATGAAGAAAGCTGACAAGAAGAAAGTTGATTCCTTTGAAATGTGTTGGAGGAGAGTTTTATGGATACCGTGGACTGCCAAAAAAACCAAATAAGTCGGTTCTAGTTCAATTCAAGCCTGAACTCTCCCTAGAAGCTAAAATGACTTAGCTGAGGCTATCGTGTTATGGTCATATTATAAGAAGACAAGAGTCACTGGAAAAGACAATAATGCTAGGAAAAATTGAAGGCAGCAGGAAGAGGACCCAACATGAGATGGATTTACTCAATCAAGGAAGCCATGGCCCACAATTTGCAAGACCTGAGCAAGACTAGGACATTTTGGAGGTCATTAATTCATAGGATCACAATAAGTCAGAAATGACTTGACAGCACTTTACACATACACAAACTGCATTTTCATAGGGGAAAATTGAGCTACAAGGGGAAGATGTGGTAAATATCTTAATAAACACATGAATAAACACATGAATTGTCCAGGCTGAGAGAAAGATATATTGAGTTATTTGGTTTACTATTTAGCCCTCCATTAACAGTCAGGAATAAAGTGGTACAAGCTGGAATATGCATGAGCCATACAGGCTTCTGATTCTAACGCTGTAGTCCTATGCAGAGTTACTCCTGTCAAAACCCTTTGAAATCAGTGGCTTTAAACTGGTGTAACTCTGCATAAGATTGCGTTGATGAACACGTGATATGCCTTGCTTTAGAGATCCAAGTTTTGGTTTCTAAGCTTCCACAGAGAGACAAAGAATATGCATACTGCATGTGTACATATTATACATATTTTCTCCATGCATTGATCATTCTGCCATCTGGATGATAACTGTTATTTCTAGTATTTGTACCAAGTTTTCCTTAGTGCTTCATATTTGAAATACTGTTTTTTGAGATTTTGCATGAAACAGGATGCAATGAAAATGTTGCTGCTTCTGTTGTAATCTGGACTTTAATTTTAAAGATATAATTCTGCTTTTGCTGCTGAAGATTGTATTTGCTAGAATCACAATTGTCATTAAGCCTAAAACTGTTCTGCCATTTGCTGTCCCTTGAAATAATCATGCATTGGCTATACATTACATTTATACATACCCTCATTGAGGAAATGAAATCTGACTACTTAAACATGGCTGGTGATATGCTATGCAAAGAAGTAGCTGAGTGGACTGAATTATCCACAAGCTGCAATTTGTTTGGATCAAACGTTTCTGATATGTACACATATTTGGACCAAATGTTTCTAATCTGTACATATATAGCCTACACTCTCTTGTGCTCAGCAGCTGGATTAGACATATATGAAGGTGGAATGAAAATTAGTGGAAGGAAAATTAACAATTTGAGATATGCAGATGACACTACATTATTGGCAGACAGCAGTAAAGACTTGAAATGAGCACAAAAGAATGTAGGCTGAAACAAAGAGCAGGATAGTCTTTTGTGGAACCCAAGTGCCGGGAAACCTGGTGATCTTGGCCATGGAAAACCATCTTTGGCAGCTGTATTGCACCTGCTGTACTGAGTGACAGCTGAAAAGCGGGGAAAGAATGGTAAGGAAAAGTGAGGAAGTAGAAGAAATAAGTAACACTATGATTCTTGCTGATGCTGCCACTCTCTTTGTAAAACATCCACTTTGGATTGCTTGGAACAAACTTGTTCACAGCTCAAGTTCATTCTCTGGTTAACTGTTATCTTTAAAAGATGGACATACATGCACTCAGAATTTTGTATTAGTCTGAAGTTATGATGATTACCCTAGGTCTGATATTTGCATAAGAAATATGTAGCAGATTCAATGCAATATTTGTCCAAATATTTTTAAATGCAACTGCTCATAGAATCAGTAATGCAGCTGCAATGTACATATCCATTCACAGAGAATTAATGAAGTCCCTAGATTTGAATCCATACATCATAGGTAGCTGCCACATAGAGCTAACAGCCTAGGAGATCTGCAGATATAAATGTTAAATACTATGGCTTCTCAAATAGTGATGTAGAACCTACAGAATTTACTCAGTTAAGTTTGTTCACTTAAGCTGAGTTCCGTTTGGAATAAAGTTGATATCACCGGGAATGCAGTGGTCCTGGAGCCCCTGCACTACCTACAACCTCTTGTTAATTGTGATCCCTCCATAAACATACCCTATTCCCTTTCCTCAGAGTGTATTCTGTGTGCAACAGCAATAGGAAGACCTCATGCTGGGTCCTTCTTGAGGTTGCCATAGCACTATACAGGCCATTAGGAAACATGGGATCTGTAGGAGCAGTATTTGGGGAAGTCTACATGTTCCCTGGGATCCCCAGCAGGCAACATAGCCACCCCCAAACTGTTTCAATATGGTTACCAACTCTGAGTTGGGAAATACCTGGAGATTTGAGGGGTGGAGACTGAGGAGGATGAGGTTTGGGGAGGGGAGGGACTTCAATGGGGTATAAGGCCATAGAGCCCACCTTCCAAAGCAGCCATTTTTTCCAGGGGGACTGATCTCTGTTACGTGGAGATCAGTTGTAATCCTAGATCTCCAGCCAACACCTTGAGGTAGGCAACCCTGTATTTCAGGTAGAGGGAAAATGGTACAGGAAGAAATACTGATGCTCCTCCTCCATGCCTTCTGTGGTTCTGATCTGAATTGGGCACAGCTTAGCTGGGAATTGAGAATTACAACTCACACCTGTTTATGTTACATCTGACACAAGTAGGGTTGCCAGGTCCCTTCGTTATTCTGGCAGGGGATTGGGGGGGCATTCCAGAGGTGGGGGGGATGCCCCAAGCCTCAGAGTGGCCACCCACAGCCACCCCTCTCCCTCCCCTCCTGCCAGAGTTAAAGGGCTTCTGCTGATCACTGGGGAGCATGTGGCCCACAGATCAGCTGGAGGGCTCTTTAAATCTTTCAGGAGAGGGAGAGGGGCTGTTGCTGGCTGTACACTCTGCTCACAAAAAGGGTCTTTTTGCAAGAGATGTGGGGGCCATGGCATGCAGGGCTAATTTCCCAGTGGTGATTCGTTGTTTAGGATTCAGGTGCACCTGCCGCCACCCCACTTACTGTGAACAGGGCGGTGGTATGTGGGGCTGGTTGTGAGTGGGGCTGGCTGTGAACGGGGCAGTGGCACACATGCCTAAGTCCCAAGCAGCAAATCGTCCCTGGAAAATCAGCCCCATGTGCTGCGGCCCCCACCCTGCTCACAAAAAGACCCTTTAAAGGGTCTTTTTGTGAATGAAGCATGTGGCTGGTTACAGCCCTTCTCCCTCCCTCCTGAAAGATTTAAAGGGCCGTCCAGCTGATCAGTGGACCACGTGCTCTCACTGATCAGCTGAAGCCCTTTTAATCTGGCAGGAGGGGAGGGAGAGGGGTGGCCGTGGGTGGCTGGTCTTGGGGACGGGTCTTGGGGGTAGGGCTTGCCCCACTGGCCAGCTGACCAACAGTGAATTGGCGCTCCCCAAAGCAGGGTAAACCCCACTCGGACCTGAGGGCTGGCAACCCTAGACAAAAACCCAATCTGTGTGCTCCACAGTGTACGAATTGGCAATAGTACTATCAATCATCTAAAACTGGGGACAATATTCCTGCCCATCGATTTGCCTGTTTGTCTCCAGTCCACCAATCCCAAGAGAAGTGATATTTTGCTGCAGTAGTATATATTATCTTAAAACCTATTTTAAAACTAACTACATAACATTGGGTTGTGTAAAAAGCATGTTGAAGGAGGACCTTTCAACTTCTAGATATTCATAAAGATAAGGACCAGACCAAGTTATCTGTCAAAAAGGGCTGTTGTTAATATTACTGCTCAGGAGGCTAGATGCTGTGTGAACTTCTCTTGCAGTTGATGTTGCATGTGCTATGGACATCCAGACAGAAGCCACTGCACCATGTCCACTGCTGGAATGAAAACACTGTAACTGAATCAAAACATTAGTGAAAACAGGCTTAATGTCTAAAGACAGGATTTGCAAGTAGGAAGAAGGGCAAATGAGAGAGGCACGTGAGCTCCAGGAGGTTTTCTTGCATTATTTTTAATAAATACAGAAAGAGGGTACAGTAAGGCCTTGACTACTGGGCAGGTTTATACACGCTTCTTCAGGTCCATCTGTTGGATACCATTTACAGAATGTTTTTTTTTTCTCTGCTCATCATCAATTTGCATCTTTCTCCCTCTCTTTAAATCACATTTGCCCAGATCCACCTCAATCCCACATGTCATCCAACTGAGCTCTTTGTTCAGTGTATTTTTCTCTAGTATGTTGTTTTACCAGAACACAATCATAGCAATGGAAATTTCATCCCCTTCATGGACACTTTTTTTTTAGAGTGAATGATTAGACCTGTGGAAATAGAAACTACTGGGCTAAAAGAAACTGACCCAAGGGCCGAGTTCAGACTGGCAGCTTGGCCTGATATAGGCCCGCTTTGCAAGCGGATTAAGAGAGCCCGTTCACTCAGCCACAGTTGCCTGTCATTGCTGTGTCGCACTCACCCCATCCTGAAGTGCTTTCATCCTGCTTTTAAAAAGTAGCTGGTGAAACCGGTGTCAAGCCGTCTGGGTGCGCATTCATCCCACTTCCTGGAAGTGTGGATGCAAATAAACTGCTCATCAAGTGGTGCCAGTAATGTGAACCCACTGATCTGGCTGCTGCGCCCATGCACCTATGCGCAGGTTGGCAAAACAGACTAAAGCTGTGTGCCTCCGCAGCGGCACCGCCAAGGGCCACCCCACAGTGTGAATGTTCCATTCTGCCTCCTCCCTGGTATGGTCCTGCATCAGTCTATGCAGTGCGAACAGAAAGCCCCGCAACAACTCGGCCCATGTCTTTTTGCCCCGCTTCCCTTGCACTTCATTTTGCCAGTCTGTCTTCAGCCAAAGTGTGTGTGCCAAAATGTGTGTGCTCCTTTCTTCTCTTTTAGGCAACATCTTGGCAATGGTGCCAATGTGGTAGGGGGGGTTAGGCAGGCAGGAGGCAAAATGAGAGAGATTCTGACCCAAAAATATCTAGGAATAGCCTTATACCTGAAATAAAAGTTCATGTTGCCAAATGAAATAGGCATGTAAAACAAAGCACAGTTTGACAGATTTAAAGGTGAAAATAATCCAACTTCCCAATGACATATCCATGAGTGTGGTTAACAAAATAACTGATCCTGTATATAGGCAGCAAAGCTTTCTTATAAGTGATCGTTCTTTATGCCTGCCATCACTGGTAGTTAGCAACTTTGGCAATGTGCTGCTGTTCTATCAGACAGATATGGAAGACACATCTGGCATTACATGAAAACATACACTCACATACTGTAAGACTGATTTTTAGAAATAAAGATCCTTTCTGTGGTTTTTAACCCCTCCTCACCAGTGATCCAAATTTTCTGCTGCCAAACCTTGATGAATAGTGCATAATTGCGCTCCCATAGTAGGCTGGCACCATGGTACACCCATGAGCTCCGGCTTATGAAACGGGAACTTAGACGGTTAGAGAGACGGTGGCGCCGTGCTCGTGATGAAGAAACAGGAGCATCTTATAGGACATTTATGAAAGCCTATGAGATGGCAACTAAGGCTTCCAAGAAGGTTTACTTGGCAGCTGAGGTTGCATCCGCTAGCTCACGCCCAGCGCAATTATTTAGAACAATTCGGTCTATAACAGTGTTGCCTCAGGGCAAACCAAATAGTAGGGAATTGGAGATCGGCTGTGAGGCTTTTGCGAGCTATTTTGCGGATAAAGTCTTGGCACTCCGCCGCGACCTCCCCGCCACGATTGAGACAATAAGCGAACTCGAAGCCCCTTGCACGTCGGTGCCGGGTTTGGATTCCTTTGACCCGCTCAGCCTAGAAGAAGTTGACAGGTTGCTCTTGACTGTACGTCCAACCTCATGCATCCTTGATCCGTGCCCTTCCTGGCTCATGAAAGTGGGCCACGAGGGGCTACGAGGTGCACTGAGGGAGATTATCAATCTGTCCCTCTTGCAGGGACAATTCCCGAGTGCACTCAAGGATGCGATGGTCTGCCCTCTCTTAAAAAAAACCATCTTTAGACCCAGCCGAATTGGCCAACTATCGGCCGGTGTCTAATTTGCCTTATTTGGGCAAACTAATAGAGAGAGCGGTGGCGATACAGTTACAGGGCTTCCTGGATGATGCTTCGGTGTTAGATCCCTTCCAGTCTGGCTTTCGCCCGGGATTCGGAACAGAGACTGCTCTGGTCGCGCTGACAGATGACCTCCGGAGACACCTGGATCGGGGCAGCATGGCGGTGCTGCTGCTGCTTGACCTGTTGGTGGCGTTCGACACAGTCGATCATCGGCTGCTGACCCGTCGCCTCGCCGACGTGGGGATACAGGGGCTTGCTTTACAGTGGCTGGCTTCCTTTCTCCAAGGTCGGGGACAGAGGGTGGCGCTCGGGGATCAGCAGTCCCGGAGGCATCCACTGGAATGTGGGGTGCCTCAGGGGGCTGTCTTATCCCCAATGCTTTTTAACATCTATATGCGCCCCCTTGCCCAGCTGGTACGGAGGGAGGGGTTGGGGTGCCATCAGTACACTGATGACACCCAACTCTACCTGATGTTGGGCGGCCAGTCTGGCTCTGGACCGGACGATCTTAACCGAGCATTGCACGCTGTGGCTGGTTGGCTTAAGCTGAGTAGGTTGAAGCTGAACCCAGCAAAGACGGAGGTCCTGTGCTTGGGTAAGGGCAGGCCTTGGTCGGGGCTCCCGCTCCCTGCATTCGACGGGGCGCCGTTGGTGCCTGCGCCGGTGGTGAGGAGCTTGGGAGTGCTCCTGGATCCCTTCTTAAATATGGAGGCCCAGGTAGCAGCCGCTGCCAAGTCGGCCTTTTTTCATCTGAGGCTGGTGCGGCAGCTGGTTCCCTTCCTGGACCGTGCCGACCTGGCTACAGTGATCCATGCAACGGTCACCTCGAGGCTAGACTATTGCAACGCTCTCTACGTGGGGCTGCCCTTGTCACTGATCCGGAGGCTGCAGCTGGTGCAGAATGCCGCAGCAAGGCTGTTGATGGGCCTCCGGAGACGGGAGCACATCCGGCCGGTGCTGGCGGCGCTGCACTGGTTGCCAATAGCGTACCAAATCCGCTTCAAGGTGCTGGTACTTACCTTTAAAGCCCTAAATGGCCTGGGTCCAACCTACCTAAGGGACCGCCTTTCCCTGTATGTACCCCAGAGAGCACTGCGGTCTGGGGCCCAACACCGGCTGACTATACCTGGCCCCAGAGAAGCCAGGCTTGCTACCACGAGGGGGAGGGCTTTCTCAGTGGCGGCCCCTATCTGGTGGAACGAGCTCCCGGAGAAGATCAGGGCCCTGCGGGATTTAGTGCAGTTCCGCAGGGCCTGTAAGACAGAGCTCTTCTGCCAGGCATTTGAGTAGGGGCCGCTGCTTCCACCTTCCCTCCCCCCCTTGTTTTCCTCCTGCAACATATCTGCTAAAGCCTGACCGCCACGTGCACTATTAGCCACAAGTAAACAGGGGCTCCGGAGCGATTAGGATGCCACCATCTGAATTTTTAGAACTGAGAACTCAGCACTTTAGACTGTTAATTGTAAATTTGTAATCTGTATTTTAATGTTTTATATTGTTTTAATGTTTTAGTATGTTTGAATCCTGGAGTACCAGGTCTTGTACGCCGCTCTGAGCCTGCAATCGAGGGGAGAGCGGCTTAGAAATCAAATAAATAAATAAATAAATGTTTAAGCTTTGGGGAATCCCAGCCTCTGGTGCTGAGAAGTTCACAAACATCATAATAAAACCATTTCACTCAAAGCGAACATCCTTTAACAGAAGATCAGGGGTCATTTCGAGCAGGAGCTCGGGGGAGCTCAGCTCTGGGAGTTGGTGCCAGCCCCCCCCATGGGGGAATACCTGCTTGTGTCATGGCTGCAGCAAAATGACCCTGTCCCCTGGAAAGGTCCTTGTTCCTCCGACCAGCCTTCTGAAGGCTTCAGCCACCACTGAAGCTATCCTCCCAGAATAGTGGTATTTCTGAGGCTTGGATTAGTAGCTGTCCCCTCTCTACCAGCTTGCTTTCTTTCTTTCTTTCTTTCTTTCTTTCTTTCTTTCTTTCTTTCTTTCTTTCTTTCTTTCTTTCTTTCTTTCTTTCTTTCTCTTTCTCTCTCTTTTTTCTCTCTCTCTCTCTCTTTTTTTCTCTCTCTCTCTTTCTCTGTCTCTCTTCTTTCTTTCTTGCCTTCTGACATACTTCTGGTGATGTCAGGTGGTGTAGCATATGCAAATAAGTTACACTGATGAGTTATGCTAATGAGCTCCTGCACCTCTTTTTCTACAAAATGACCCGTGCAGAAGATGCAGGAACCACCTTTAGGAGGTTCTGCAGCTGGATTTGTTCCACAGTGACAAAAGCTGAGTTTTCAAAATCATGAAGGCTTACATACAGAACCATGCAAGACTTTACATAAGAACATAAGAGAAGCCAATGTTGGATCAGGCCAATGGCCCATCCAGTCCAACACTCTGTCGCACAGTGGCCAAAAACACCAGGTGCCCTCAGAAGGTCCAGCAGTGGGGGCAGGAAGCCCTCCCACTGTTGCCCCCCCAAAACACCAAGATTACAGAGCATCATTTGCCCCTGACTGAGAGTTCCTATCTATACTTTGTGGCTAATAGCCACTGATGGACTTCTGCTCCATATGTTTATCTAATTCCCTCTTGAAGCCGTCCATGTTTGTAGCCACCACTACCTCCTGTGGCAGTGAATTCCACGTGTTAATCACTCTTTGGGTGAAGAAGTACTTCCTTTTATCTGTTCTAATCCAACTGCTCAGCAATTTCATCGAGTGCCCATGAGTTCTTCTTTTTGTGAGAAAGGGAGAAAAGGACTTCTTTCTCTACCTGCTCTATTCCATGCATAATCTTATAAACCTCGATCATGTCACCCCTCAGCCGTCGTTTCTCCAAGCTAAAGAGCCCCAAGCGCTTCAACCTTTCTTCATAGGGAAAGTGTTCCAACCCTTTTATCATTCTAGTTGCCCTTTTCTGCACTTTTTCCAATGCTATAATATCTTTTCTGAGGTGTGGCGACCAGAACTGTACACAGTACTCCAAATGAGGTCGCACCATCGATTTATACAGGGGCATTATGATACTGGCTGATTTGTTTTCAATTCCGTTCCTAATAACCCCCAGCATAGCATTGGCCTTTTTCATTGCAGTCGCACACTGTCTCGACATTTTCATTGAATTATCTACTACAACTCCAAGATCTCTCTCTTGGTCAGTCTCTGCCAGGTCGGACCCCATCGACGTGTATTTATAGTTACGATTTTTGCCTCCAATGTACATCACTTTGCACTTGGCCACATTAAACCCCATTTGCCACATTGATGCCCACTCACCCATCCTCGACAGATCCCTTTGGAGTGCCTCACAGTCCTCTCTGGTTCTCACCACCCTGAACAACTTTGTGTTCATCTGCAAATTTAGCCACTTCACTGCTTACTCCCAACTCCAAATCATTAATAAACAAGTTAAAAAGCATTGGACCGAGTACTGATCCCTGTGGTACCCCACTGCTTACCTCCCTCCACTGAGAAAATTGCCCATTAATACTTACTCTCTGCTTCCTTTTAATTAGCCAGTTTTTGATCCACAAAAGGACTTGCCCTTTTATCCCATGACTATTGAGCTTACTTAGGAGCCTTTGATGAGGAACTTTATCAAAAGCTTTCTGGAAGTCAAGGTAAACAACATCTATTGGGTCCCCCTTGTGCACATGTTTGTTTACTTCCTCAAAGAACACTAACAGGTTAGTGAGACAAGATCTTCCCCTACAGAACCCATTCTGAGTCTTCCTCAATAGATTTTGTTCATCAATGTGCCTACTATTTTTTTCCTTAATAACAGTTTCCACCAACTTACCTGGTATCGACGTCAGACTAACTGGCCTGTAATTTCTTGGATCTCCTCTGGAACCCTTTTTAAAAATAGGAGTGACATTTGCTATCTTCCAGTCCTCAGGAATGGAGGCAGATTTTAAGGAAAGATTACATATTTCTGTCAGGAGATCCACAAGTTCACATTTGAGTTCTTTCAGAACTCTTGAATGTATGCCATCCGGGCCCAGCGATTTATTTGTTTTTAAGTTGTCTATCAGTTGTAGGACCTCCTCTCTCATCACCTCAATCTGACTCAGGTCTTTCAACCCCCCTCCTGAAATCAGTGGTTCTGGAGTGGGCAGGCACTTCTCATCTTCCACAGTGAAGACAGAGGCTAAAAATGCATTTAGCTTCTCAGCCATTTCCCTATCATCTTTCAGTACACCTTTTACCCCATGGTCATCCAAGGGCCCCACTGCTTCCCTGGCTGGTTTCCTACTTCTAATGTATTTGAAGAAAGTTTTATTTTTGGTCTTTATGTTTTTTGCGATATGCTCCTTATATTCCCTTTTTGCCTGCCTAATCACTTTCTAGCTATGTATCAGTCAATTTATAAATAAGCCCACTGAACTAGAGTAACATGAGCCCAGAAAAAAATTGTGCACATATTTATGGAGATCTCTTCCAACCTGCCTTACCAACCAAGTTATCAGTTACGTCCCTGATAAAGACTAATCACCTACAAGGAGGACAGAGTAGGGGTGAAAGAGGTGCACAGGCTTTAAGCCTGCCTTCCCCCCGTTTACCTAACAAGACATAAGCCTGGTCTGAGATCCACAGCAGAGCTGCACATTAGGCAGTGAAAGCAGAAGTCCTCTGCAGTAGTGCTGACAAAACAAGATCTGAGCACAGGAGCACTGACAGCCTATGATACAAGCTGCCTCCTCAACCCACCTACCCATCTCCCGCAAATCTTTTTTCTTAATCACAGAAAGCAAAAGAAAGTAAAATTTCCTGTACTTGGTGTTGAGAGAGAGCTGCTTTCACACACACATTTGTGCATGCCTGCAGGAAAACAGAGAAGAGCCTGTACCACTGAATCCCAAAGATGTTTAGAAATGAATTAAATGGCAGATGTCAAAGCCTCCTGGAAGTGTCCACCAAATTTTATTCTGCACATGTTGCTAAAAAAATTAAAATGAGTACTTTGTGTGATAATTTACAAGCAAATCAGTATCAATAAATCAGAATCATGTAAGCAGTCATGTTTATTATATTCTTGTTGCTTAATATTCATGATAGTAATTTACTTTTATAGTACAGTTTCACTGTTATCTCCTTCACTGCAGTAACTTTGAATCAAGGAAGCTGCAAAAGTCCAGTAACCCTTTCAAGACTGCAAAAGTTTGTTCTCTTGTTAGAAGTACAGAAAAAAAGGCCCAGTCCATAAACCCTGTTGAACTGGTGCAGTATCCTACTGAAAACCAATCACTTTCTAGCAAAAGGTCCCTGTCTATGTTCTTAAGCTTTGCATCCCGTTTCACAGTTTGTATCTAGTTGTGAGAAAAACTAGTAGTAGCTTCTTTGGCCAGTGGATTTCAGATATGTATGAAGTTTAGAGAGCATAGCTGGGGGAGGAAGGCTACTGTGATAAGTCCCCAGAATGTGGGGATTTCCCTCAAACTTCAAGACAGTTACACCTGATTCCTCATTTGTGGTAATCAACCTATTGATGTATTTATTTATATGCCATTTTCCTGCTGACCACATCAGCTCAAGACAGCTTACAGAAAACCTGATCTTCAGGCAAAAAAATAAATAAATAAAACCACAACAAACATTAGAATAATATTCCCTATGCCATTTTCCTGCTGACCACATCAGATCAAGACAGCTTATAGAAAACCTGATCTGCAGGCAAAAATAAATAAATAAATAAGACCACAACAAACAATTAAAATAACACTTCCCTATGCTTTCTCTCAGTATACTTATATTGCTTCATTTGTGTGAAGTTGCTGCCAAATGCCATGAGAGTCAATTTCAAGCAGCCCCCAAGAATCACAGTGAGAAACAGTTACAATTATACTGAAAATCTCTATGTGAGGAACCATCCAGTACCCAATTTTAATAAGATATGATGGTTACAAATTAGGAAATACAAAAATAAAACGAATGAATTAGCTGTGCTAATCTATTTGAAGCCCATAAACCTGGAGTTCCTTAGCCATTACCGGTATTAACTAGCTTAACAAAATGAGGAAGATTCTCAGTTACTGCTGTTGAGAATGGTCTCTGTATTTATCTTGATTACATTTGAATTTTATATAATTACATCTCCATATCAGCAAGGAGGGCAGTGTACTGCAGTATCCCTGTTGCATGGATTCAAGTAAGCATTCTACTCCAACCCTAAAACACCTTTAAACAACCAAACTAGTTATGAAAGTTGAAAGCCAACAGTGGAGAGGGAACTATCCAACGTTTTGCAGGGAGTTCCACCTGTATGATTATCTGCCCATTTGGCAGAAATTGTGTGTGTGTGCGTTTGTGTGTGCGCGCGCGCACTTGATGCATGGAACTCTTGGATCTCAGGAAACAGGTTCATTCCCTTGAGGTTAGAGTTGCCAACCTAGAGCAACTGAGGGAGAGAGAGAGGTATGCAGACAAGATCTTCAGGGGTCTACTTGTTGGAGAGCATCAGGCTATGGAGGAGGTACATGATTTATGAGACTCCTTCTTTATACAAAGTGTGGTACTCTTTAGTATTTTAGATTTTTGTGTGATTACACACTATGTACCTCCTTTATTGTTATGGAAGCTATTTAGAACCATACTACTTGAAGCCCAGATAGAATGTATCCCCCAAGTTAAGGATACTGCCAACTCTAAAAGAATGCCTAGATGGTTAATGGCCCAAGTCAGTGAAGCTATAAAAGGCAAAAAGGGCTTCTTTTAGACAGTGGAAAGTCTGCCCCCATTGAAGTGAACAGAAGGCAGCATAGGGTCTGGTGAAAGTGTGAGATTGTTGATCTACTAACCGTTAGTCAAACTGCCTTAATTAATTAATAAGCTTGGTGAATTACGAATATTAAATGGCAATAGACATAAAATATAGAACCATAAACCATGTATACCAGAGTCAGGATTCCCAGAGCCCATGAATAGAGGAAGCCAGGTTGCTAGAATAATTGATTTATTTACTAAATCTCAGGCATGGACATAGTAATCAAGCATTCACACATAGAATACAGAGCTAAGACTACAGGTTGAAAGAATAGCGACATTTGTATGAGCAGGATTATCATTGGTGGGTGATCTGTTACCTGTCTGATGAGATGAGCAGATAGAAAAAATAGACAAATGGGGTGGGGGTGAACTGTGAGCCAACCAGCGACACACGTGGACTGATTCCAAACCAGCCAAGAATGGAACCAACAAGGTAGGATGGGGCAAAGAGAAGAGAGCAAACTCAGGGAGAGCTCACCTTAAATAGCTGATTTGTGACCTGAGGCCATGTGGTTACTGGTTCCCAGGAAGTATTAAGAGAAACTATACTCTGGATGGAGGAACATAAAGAGATTGACAGTTTGGCTATTGAAAATTGATGGTCAGCAGGGAGCGACACCTCTGGGGGAAGGGGGTAAGACAAAGGAGAAGGAGAAGGGATCCAATCACATTGCTGGCCTGAGGAAGAGGGGGAGGAATGTGCTTCATGGTGACGAAGAGATCTCTTCATGGCTTCTGTGCAGGAACACTGGTCCTCTATCAGAACATGGATTCTCTTCGGGCTGCTGTTGTCTCTGTGTGCATGGATTCCAGGGCTTTTGTTTTTCATCACGGCCCTTGCGCTGATGCAGAGGTGTAGAGGCAGAATGCTTCTGTAGTCCCATGTCCACATGTGGCTCGACATGCTTCTTGGGCACCAAGCTTCCCTTGGCCACAGTGTACTCCAGCAATGGGCACTTCTCTTGGGACCACAGTTCTGTCCTTTGCCCTGGCACATGCTCTTCACAGTTCAGCAAAGCAGTGATATTAAAGAGTCTTTAATAACACCTTCTGAAGTGGCTTCACGGCAACATAACCAATATGCGTAACTTGACACTTAAATTAGCCTCTATACCAGAAGACTGGAGACTAGACTAGCAAATGTTACACTGATTTTTTTAAAGGGGTCCAAAGGGGAACCAGGAAATTACGAGCCTGTTAGCCTAGTGTGTGTCCTATGCATATTAGTAGAAACTGTAATCAGGATGTAATTATTAGGCATATAGAGGAACAAAGCCTGCTGAGGGGAAATCAACATGGCTTCTGCAAAGACAAGTCCTGCTGCACCAACCTTTCAGAGCTCTTTGAGAAAGTGAACAAACACGTAGATATGCTTGGACTTTCAACAGAGTTTTGACCAGGGCTCATTTCATAGCAGGAGCTCCTTTTCATATTAGGCCACACACCCCTAATGTAGCCAATCTTCCAAGAGCTTACAGAGCTCTTCTTACAGGGGCTACTGTAAGCTCTTGGAGGATTGGCTACATCAGGAGTGTGTGGCCTAATATGCAGAGGAGCTCCTGCTACGAAATGAGCCCTGGTGACAGGCTACCTCACCAAAGACTCCTGAGTAAACACTGCAGTTATAGCATAAGAGAATGTGAATTTAAAATTGGTCAAATGACAGGAAGCAAAGAGTAGGAATGGATCTCATAATGGAGGGAAGTAAGTAGTGGGGTCCCACAAGGATCAGTATTGAGGCCAGTACTACTTAGTTTATTCATAAATGATCTGCAACTAGTGGTGAGCAGTATAGTGGCCAAGTTTGTGGATGACACAAAATTATTCCAGATGGCAAAAACTAAGGATGACTGTGAAGATTCCAGTAGGACTGCCACAAATTGGGTGAGTGGGCAACAATGTGGCAAACAAAGTTTAGTGTTGGTAAGTGTAAGGTGATGCACACTGGGATGAAAAATCCTAACTTTAAGTACAGGTTAATGGGATCTGAACTTGCTGAGACTGAGAGGGAAAGAGACCTTGACTGCTATTTATTTCCCCCTCATAATATGTAAATACCTGCCTAAGGAGGACCCACTACACGCACCTGCCAAAGCGAGCTTTAGCCCATGCAAGCTTAGGCTGAAATAAAAACTCATTAGTCTTTAGGGACCTAAGCAAGGCATAATGCCATGGACTCCACTTTCCAAAGCAGCCATTGACCTGATCTCTATAGTTTGGAGCTCAGTTGTAATTCCAGGAGATCTCCAGACCCTACCTGTAGGTTGGCAACCCTAAAAAATCATATTCAGCATACTAGTTCTACAGGAAGTCAAGCTGATTTCCATGGGAACCTAACCTTTAGGAACTGATTCCAATCCAGTGTGGGAATAATTGTTGGACATAAGATATTGGTTCAAGCAAGATTTTGTATAGATGGGACAGAAAATAATGTTTTTATTGGTTTTGTCAAAACTGTTTTGACAACAAGGTAAACAGAATAAGAAGCAAAAGGTGGATGTGGCTGGATGACCACACTTCTGGTATCATCGGGTGTGGCCTAATATGTTAATGAGATGTGCTGTCAGGGGTGTGGCCTAATATGCTAATGAGTTCCTGCTGGGCTTTTTCTGCAAAAAGAGCCCTGTGTGTAATGATGCTGGGGATGGAATGGGTGTGTCTATTTTCCATACCTGCTCCTGTATAGATGTTCATTCAGACATTCATCACCAGCATAGCAATCCTTTCTCTCTGTATGTTTATCCTGATGTTATCGTTTCCTGTACTTAAGAGCTTCATACTAAAGTCCAATGAATTTTCATAACGAAAACAGAGCTGCCTCTATAGTCAAGTGAGGTGTGTCTTTAAGCAGTGGTTTTGGGGGAAGGCAGACGTTGCCACTCCCCTGCTTCTCCACTCCTTCCTTCTCCTCTACTGCTGTCCCTGCATTGGAACAGCTAATGCTCCTTCCCTTCGCAGTTGCCCGGGCATCTTTAAACATGGCCTGGCAAGCAACACATGCCCAGCAGGCCTTCATGAACTCTTGCAAGTGAAATCTCATGAGAGATCAAGAAGCCCTGTTGGCCAGTGTGGCTTGCCATGTTGTTGTGCTTAAAGATGCCTGGCGGGGTGAAGAGGGGAGGAGAACTAGCTGCTCTGGGAAGAGACCACAGGTAGAAGCAGTAAAGGTGAGAGGTGGGCAGTGAGAAGCAGATGGCAGTAGGGCCAAGTAGCGTTCCTTTTTCCAGATCACCACCAACACCATGTAAAATGGCTTGGCATTATGATCACTGGATATCTTCCCATTGACCAATGGGGAATGTAGCAAAGTAGTCAAAGGTTCCTCTGGAGGAAAAAAATGTTTTTTAATGAAGTTATATAGACATACGGGGCTCAACTTTTTCAAATTATCCAACTTGTATTGATCAGAATACTGAGACAACTAATCAAAGGCACAGTCCAGTCAAACTTAATTACTTTTTTGTCCCATTGATTTTAGTGGGAGAGATTCAAGCATGTGCTTAACTCTCCCATTGAAATCAATGGGATTTAAAAGTGCTTAGCTTTGGCTGGATGGTGCCCCAGTATTGCCAACACAGTGAGTAAAATAGGAACTCATGGTCATCAGCATGATCATTTGAGAGAGAATTGTGCCCACAGTCCTAGATACAGAGAATAGATAAGTGGCTGAAAATGGAAAAAATGCAAAATATCATTACATGTATTTCTATTTATAACCTATAATTATTAAGATTGTAGCAATTAATCAATCACTTGATTAGCATGCAGAGTCAGCAGGATCTCTTGATCTTATCTTGAAGCTTGAATTAATTCATTAGCCACTAAGTAACCTTATTATTTCCTACTTGTGTATCCAGTGTGCATGAAGGGTGCCTATTGACAAAACATACCCTGTTCTCTGTATTTATTGCAGCAGGCATATGAAGTTACTGACATACACTTACTAATTTACAGTCAGAATTATGAATGAGTTAAAAGACTTTAAGCTTTGCATAATTTCAAACTACTTGTTATATTCTAATTAGCTGGGTTCGATTGATTTGTTTTCAGCATAGCTCTCAGCTGTTCAAGTGGAGTCAAATTCAACTGGTATGTATTGTTGCAATGATATAATTGTGTTAATTGTGCTACAAGTCAATGTGGTCCTTTTACCCAGGGTTTGTTCTTTGTACTGTAAATGGTTTATGTGGTATGTCAGTGGGCTTGGCATTTTTTTCTTTTAATTGATCTTGATGTCATAATTTTTTCCTGATTCTCAGCCTAAATTTTCCCCATTCTTTATCTTATATCATTAGTCCTAGCTAATAACAACTTGATTATGCACCTTGAAATAGTTGCACATGCTATAATTCTAGTAATCTTTTTGGCCATAAACTACCTATATTTATTCAATGACTTTTAATTTTCCTCATAACCATTCTCTTTATCTATATAGTTGTGTTTCTTTCAAAATCTTTTGTTGTTAATAGAACTTCAGAACAGAACACAATAATCTAGTTGTAGAAGGAACTATAAACATCTAGAAAATGTTCATTTCTTCTTAGCTCAGTGAATACTAATTTGTACTTTTGTATTAATGGACATGTGCCATTTATAGCTATTAATTATTCAGGAAACACAGTATAATGAAATTGTTGTGATGGATAGGTGTAGAGAACAGCTGAAATGATTAGTCACATCTTGGGTGGACAGTTCAGGCTAGGAATTGTAATCTAAAGTGCCTACCTGCTTTGGGGGTAGATCATGGGAAGGCAAGGTGAACATGCAGGAGTGACAAGCAAGCAAAATGAGAGCATGGCCCATTGGCCTCAAAGGTACATTGTTCTTTGGTTTATGGATGTGTGTGTCAGAAATGTCATAGAAGTCTAGGTGCTTTGTTTCCAACCTGGCCAACTCTGGACTAAAGCAATGTGACAGAGAATGCACCAGAGGTGTGGTGGAATAGGCCACTCTGGCCTGCGGGTCCTGTTCCACTCTGCGCTCCAAGGTTTTCCCAATACCTGGAGAGGCTTTTCTTTCCCTCTCAGGTAACCACTGCCATCACCTGAACTTTGTAAGGAATTGCCCAGTGGGAGGGTCAGGACTCCCAGCTTCCCTTCCAAATTCTGAGGCCTTGCCTCTGTGTCTCCCACTGCCTTGTTACCACAGGGACTGTTTACTGCCTTGTGTGCCCCTGGAGCTCTTTTTAAAATAGTGTGTCCAAGATGATGGAGGTCTATGCGGTACAGAGAACCATGACCAGCATCCAAAGTTATAAAGTATTTATTAAAAAGAAAATGTTCACAAGCATACTATTAGCATAGTGCCAGATTGAACAAGGGATTAAAAAGAAATGGGTAAAATGCAGTTCCTCTGGCCCTCTCTCTGTACATGCCCTATTAGATGTTAAAATATAGGACAGGCTCCTTAGGTTAAGATGTTAAAGATCTCTACAGAGTTTCTGTAACATTTCAGCTTCCTCCAGCTCTTCAGGCCAGCACATGGTTAACGGCTGCCTCCTCCTCTGTCTGCTCTGATGCATTCACCAAGCATGCCTTCCTCCTTGCTCCCCTGAGTTTTATCACTTCTCTTTTCCCTACCTACTGACTAGGTCAGGCTAGGTCAGAGAAGCTTTTCCTTGAGATTCTTCAGTTTCTTCCTTCCTGAAGTCTCTCTAGTCTTAATTCCTCCCAATCTCTGTTCCCTGTTTAGGGGGTGGGCAGGGAAAAGCTTGACCATCCCATTGTCTAGACCTATTAGCATTTGTATGAAGGTGGGCTGAGGTAAATCTGGAAAGCAATTGAACTGGCTTCCGCACTTCCTCCATGTTCTCTGCTCAGATGGGAGAAAAACTATTAAAACTCAGAGTAAAGGTTTTGCTCATTTCAAATCTCCAAAGAAAGAATGCATTTTTTCAAATGAGGCACTGGAGATGTGCAGATGCTTTGGATCACTTTTTTTGAGGGGGGGGGGAGTTCTGTCAAAGCAATATTGCACTGCTTTTGAACAGTATTTTTCCACAGAGTAACTTATTTGGGGAGTACAGCTGCTCAAGCAAAGGCATCATGTGAGGGATTTGTGCTACTCCAAACAAGTAGGCCTAGAGGAGCCAGGCAAAATGATCTTCCAGCTGGATGTACCCTGTGAATCTCAGGTGGGCCATCCCAGGCTTACCCCAGTCATATGCTTCCTGTAGGTTATTGAAACTATTGGACTAATTTAAAACTGATTTCATATGAAACTACTCTAAAATCAGGTTTGACTCAAGATAGTCTGCATCTTAAGTACTTTCCTTCCTGGTGAGGTCCAGAGGCAGCACCTTTGCAGCCCACCCTGGACCTTTGAGGCATGGCACACTTGGGGGACACCTCCTCCTGTGCTGCTCTTGAGGGATCCAGGATGAGGATATACAACCAGAAAATGCTGAATTAGGACTCATCAATAAATTAAATACCTTCTGTCACCTTGAATTAAACAGAGACTTCTTCAGCTAGTTGTTGTTTTTCCTTCTTCATAACACTTTTGTGAAGAAGTGAGCAGACTCACAAAATCTCATATTCTGCCTCAAATTGCATTAGTCTTTAAGGTGCTACTGAACTCTTGCTCTTTTCTACTACTACAGACAGACTACCATGGCTACCCATCTTGATCCATAAAACTTTTGTTTATCTATATTCCATGAGAAAGAGGCTATATCTTCTGACTTCTCTCATCATCTGTTACATAGTCCCTTACATAGAAAATATCCCCCCAAAATTTAAGACAGGATTTCTACCACACCTTTCTCCACCCCCAACTCCCCCCTTTCTCTCTCCCTGTCTATAATTTTCCTTATAAAAATATGGGAAATGATTTCCTCTTCCTAACCTTTGAAGAAGTGACTCACAAAAGTTCATACTGGGATAAATGTTTCTAGCAGTTAAGGTGCCACTGTCCTTTTTTTTTTTTTTTTTTTTTTGCTACTGTAGACTAACATGGCTGTCCCCCGGAACTATCTCTTCAGGCCTTCCAGAGAAACAGCAAACATTTATGTTCTAGAAGGCCTTTTGATGACTGTTGATGTGCACTATGTTCCATTTTTATTGTGTTTTTATTAGCTCCTTTGGTCATTATGGATGTGCTAAATTGTTTTTATAGCTGTTCAGACCTGCCTTGGGGCCCCTAGAAAGTCCTCAAAAGAGGCATGCAAATTAACTAACTAAATAACTTCCCTTGAAAATGTCAAATTTCTTCTGGTTTTCCATTTCTGATCCATCATATGGTGCTTAAGGCTAATCTTTTTTCCCTTCACTTTTCCCCTCTACCTTATAGCTCCAGTGCTTTCATGCACCTGCTGTATGTTTTATGATTTTCTTTGAGTATTTTGTTTACCTGTATTTAACATCTATATATGCCTTATCTTTTAAAACAAGCCGAAAAAGAGTTCAACAGCAGCAGACATAGGAGTCAACTTCAGGGGGGTGGGGAGCTGGAGCTCCCTCCCCCCGAACTTTTCCCAGGACGTTCTGAGCCTCCCCCGGAGACAATGGCCTGTAATGTCTCTGGCCCAGCCCCAGCCCCCCGCCCTGGGAAATTGGAAAGTCTACGCCCTTGGCAGCAGAAGAAATCTAGGTGTTGAATGAATCCTTTATTATTGTTATTTCCTGATCCCAACACATTTTGCCTAAGGCTTCATCAGGGGATCTAGCATACCATAAGTCTCCAGTCTCATCTTGATACCTTCTGCTTTTACTACTGGCGTGGCCCTGACTTCTTCACTAAAAAGAGTTCAAAACATGTAACACTAGTGATGAGGCACCCTGTTGATTAATTGTAGACATGCCAGCTAAATAGCTACCTGTCTTGGAGTGTGACCTTCGGAAAGCCCTAATGAAGATTTGTTCTACAGAATTTGTTCCGCACAAACTTAAGCTTTATTATGGAAAAGCAGGACTTTTTTTGTAGAAAAAGCCCAGCAGGAACTCATTAGCATAATAGACCACATCCAACAGCAGAAACTCATTAGCATATTAGGCCACACCACTGACAGCACAACTTATTAGCATATTAGGCCACACCCCCATGTTACCAGAAGAGTGGTCATCCAGCCACATCCACCTTTTGCTTCTTATTCTGTTTACCTTGTTTGTTGTCAAAACCCAGGGCTTTTTTTTGTAGCAGGAATTAATTTGCATGTTAGGCCACATACCCCTAATGTAGCCAATCCTAATGAGTTTCTACTCTTGGGTGCGGCCTGTTATGCTAATGAGTTCCTGCTGGGCGTGGCCAACTCAGGAGCCAGCCGGAACGGAGTTCCTGTGCGTTCCTGCCCAAAAATAGCCCTGTGGAAAAGTAAGCTTCACTCAACTCACTTGGACCTATTCACTAGTCAGTAAGTTCAGAATTTCTGTCTTAGTTCCTTTTTTAGGGTCTGTCTTCGGCTCTCAACTTTTTAATTTGTATATCAACCCTGTTTCATACCATCCCTCTGTCTAGAAAATTAGGATCTCTGTTACATGTCTCTCTCTCTCTTCCTTATTTTCCCCCTTTTCTATGGAATCTTGCTCCTACGTAGTTTCTCTTCTCCAAGTTTTATTTTACTTAATACCTCCTTTCCCAAATTTACTTGAAAGGGTTTTTTGTTGCTAAAAAAAGTTGCTTCTGCTTTATCAGCTGTGTATCCAGATGCCTGGGAGATGGTTTTTTGCTCTGTACTTTAAGCGAAGATGTAGTGTGAAGCAGAATGGTGGATGGGTGTGGGTGATTGTTCTGCCAAAATTTGCAACTCCTAGGTTGAATTTGCCGCAGCAGCAGTTAGTATGCTCTTATTTTTAACGCGTAAACATTGCAAAATTATATATGGAAGCCACTGATGGGCTCTACATATGGAACTACAAAATGGCACTTTTCTCCATTTGCTTTTCTGACCGTAACCACATTTCCTCACTGTCAGCACTTCCACTATAAACTCTTTTTGTCAGAGGTTTATAACATGAATGTAAAGATTTGCTATGGGCTAAATCTCAATCCGAGAGCAAATGTTTATACCAATTCTGAAAACAATCAGCTTGCCCATTTGTAGTTATGCATGTGTTCATCATCTGTTATTGCTTGTCCAATGCTCTGTAACTTCTGGAAAGAAAAAGAGACATCTGGAGGAAGGGAGGAAAATGTTTTTGCTATCCTGCAGATACAGAGTATGTTCTCCTGAGTTGCTGAATGAGGTACTGCATAAATGCCTGTGTGTGTGTTTTTCAGTTTATAGCTAAAACTTTCAGATGGAACTGGTCAGATTATCCACCAAGGACGATTTATTGTTTTTACTGCTTGTGAATTATCTGGGCTGGCTGAATCTGGAGATAGGCAAATTATTCAATGTGAATAATTTATCTGATCAGCTTAGCTTTTTATGTATCGTGATTTATCTCCAAGCAGGTGATGATCCTTACAAGGGTATTTATTACTTGCAGTTAGCCTACAAATGGGGGGGGGTGCTTTAGATGACAGTTTGTTCCTGAGTGGCTTTCAGTGCATGACATAATTAATCACACTAGCCACATGGTATTTACCCTCTTGCCTGACTGGCTGATCTAAGCAAAGAATCTTCTATTTTATTTCAATTGGGGGGGGGGTGAATTATTGATCTGATTTGTCTCAATTGCATGGAGAAGGGCATCCCAAAATTAAGATGATCAGAAGTTCATGAGAAATAATATTTCTCAGGCAAATTATTGTGCAAAGGATCAGTTCAAAACAGCCATGAAAACATTTCTGATGTTCTGGGAGTACAATAGAAAATGTAAACTTCTGATAAAGTGGTTTTGATTGTTTGATCTGGTTTGTTTGTTTTTTTGTGATCTATTAAATTGAGAAGTTTTTCATTTGCTTGAATTTTAATTGGAAAAAATTGAAAATTGAAATTGAAAAACTGAAAATGCATGTTATTTTTTTGAATCAGTTATAGAAATTTACTGAGCTACATTATTAAAGTAGCAAGTGAGGACTCATGAAAGTTTATAGATTTTGCTCATGTATGCACAACATACTCCATATTATATGTCTAGCTCAACACCTAGTGGTGTTGAGTTAGAACTTAAAGAGTTAGAACTTAAACTTAAGAGTTAGAACTTAAAACTGCCAGACAGTCTTCGGCTCCCCTGGCTATACTACACACAATGCCAGATGATGATGAAGCTGAAGATGATGGTGATGATGACTGTTGTTGTTATTGTTTTAGTTGTCATTACCCCATACCATAACTTTTGCCCTTTCCCGTCATCTTCAATTCACTCTCACTATCCTCCTCAATTTCACTTAGTTCAGCCTTTCTCTCTTTCTCACCCCTAAGCCAAACAGCTCCTGATCCTAATTTATCAGTTTCTCTTAATCTATCCCATCCTCTTTCTTCCAGTAACACCCCCCCCCCAATCCCAACATTCTGTGCTACCTGGATTTCTTTGCTCCAGTGGATCACTAATATCCCCATCCTTCTCTCACACTCTTTTCTTCTTTATTTCTCTCTCATTGGCTTCCTTTCCCCCTTCTCTAGTTTAATATTAAAGGAGTGATTCACCTCATTTGTTATTCCTTAGCTGTGTTTGTTGTGTTCTTTTTCTGCTTCTTATTACTCACCTGGTTGTTCTGGTGCTATTTTTCTTATTAAGCCTGAAATCTTCTCTCTGGTGTTGTTTGTTTTGTTTTGCTCTTACTGATCACCCCCCCCCCCCGAAACCCACTGGGGTTTGGAAAGGTGGACCAGGTTCAACCCTTTGATCTGTCTCAGGCAATGGCATTGGATGAGAGCAAGGAAGAGAAGATAGGAATTGAGTTGGAGAAAGAATTGGGAATCTCCACATTTCACTCTCTCATCAGACTTGATGGGCCTTTCACTACTTCTATATATGAAAGACAGATTCCCCCAGCTTCAATTTATTGGTTAAGCTGCTGTTCTGATACAGTGGACATTAATGATTTGGTCAGTATGATGACATGATGGTGGAACTTCTACCACATCAAGATGAGTGGTGAGGAATGTATACCCAGAGCTGCTGAGCAGTCTTGGTAGGGAGGGTGCAATGCGTTTCCACTGTGCAAGCCTCTCTGCAAGCATAACTTGGCACTAGGAGCTTTGGGGGGGCACTACTGGAGGCAGTGGGGATGACCCTGGCGTGATGACATCACACAGAAGTGACGTCATCACGTTGGGAAATGGCAGCCCCTTCCTCTCCCCAGCAGCATTTAAAGCGTGAGCCTACTGCACTCCGAGCCCCGAATTTGGGGCTCAGAGTGCAGCCACATGGCCTCTGCCTCTCCCCAGCAGTGTTTAAAGGGTCTCTTTAATGCTGTTGGGAAGAGGTGGGAGGGAGGCCAAGTGGTCCCTCTTGGGGGCGGGGCTTCTCCCTGCCGGCCAGCTGGCTGGCGACGGGAAATAGCCCCTAAATTGGGAAAACCCCACAAAACTGGGATGTCTGGCTACCCTAATTGGCACAAAGGGAGAAGGGCCTGGCTACAGGTGACTGGGGAGAAGACCTTCCCTTGTTCACCAGCTATTGCTGCCACTGCCATAAAAATGTCCATAGAAAAATACTACAGTTATAACATTATGTGACAAGGGTCACCCCCCCCCCCGCCGTCCATTAGTTAGCAGTGAATAATACCCAATATCATAATGTGTGCCATGCTGACTCCACTGAAATCAGTATAATTAATTCTCATTGAAATCCTGTTTAGATATATCCTGAGCCTGAATGTGTAAAAGAAGAAAAGCGGGGGGGGGGGGGGGGAGAAACCCCACTCTGGAAGTTGTGCATTTTTTTTATCTGTATCTTATCACCAACTGTAATATACTTTTGTTCATTATCACTGACTGCTGTGATGATGCTTATATCCTGCTGGTTTCCCAGATAAGAAAGCACTGGTATAAATATTAAGTAAATTTAAAGTGAATATTTTTTAGTGTAAACATTGAGTGACGGTAAAGTGAATATTATTTTTATTTCAGAAGGCTTTTGCATTGCTTTCAACTAGTAGGTATGCCTTCACTGCGCAGAGATGCAGAGTAATTAAGGTGATCAGTTCTGTAGCTCCATCTTCAGCTGATAAGAGTTAGCGAGCTCTGAAGGCTCACAAAGCTCTCCTTCAGGCAGAAAGGAAAGCAGATTGAGAATAAAAGCCTTGCAAGGCTTTACTCTTTGTGATTGAAGTTTGTCCAATAAAAGCATTCGCAGTACCTTCTTTCACTTTACCTCTCTCATTCTCCGGAACTAACACAATAATAACATCTGTATCCTATTATGTAGTAAAAGAACACAGTAGTGCCACACATCAGAACGAATGGAGGTAGCCCAAAATGACAGTGTGCATCATATGTGTATAACTGCTGTTTGCTAATGATGATTTATCCAGTAAATTTGAGTATGTGTAATGGTTAGTGTTGGATTAGGATTGGGGAGATTCAAGTCCCATGTCTTTCATGATATACCAAGTTTTAAACCCTCATTCAGCTATTAAGCTATCAGATGGGTAACCTTTGACTAATCACTGTATCCCAGCCTCACCTACCCCCTGTGGGGTTGTGAAAATGCAATTGTACCATACTCATCATGTTGAGCCCCTGGAGAAAGCAGAGGGGGGGATTAATAAATAAACCCCTTAAATTCTAACCATCTTTGAGACAAAAGTGTGATACAATTGCAGTGTCGCTACAGAGACTAATAGGAAGGGGCAGAATCTAAAACCCAGAATTTTTAATTTGGGGAGAAGCATTGTTCTTCCACCCACTTCACCCTAATTTCATACTGTTGGCTTTCAATGTATATCAGCTAAGAATCTAAAAAAAAAGAGTTTAGAAGGTTGTGAGCATTACCTCCAGATATGGGAGGGAATGTGTTGCAAGACTGGAACAAATAATCATTTTACATTAGGCTTGCCAAGCCCCTGCTGGGGCCGGGGGAACCCCTGATTTACTACCCCATTACCCGCTTTTAAAAAATTGGGCCCCAGGGGACAAAATGGCGGCTGGAAAAGTGATGCTCTACCATTTTAGTCCTCCAAGTCTCTATGGCTATGAAAGCTATAGAGATGAGGGCGCTCTCTGCTGCTCATGGCCTCGGAGGAGGAAAGGAAGGGGCAGTGCAGCGCGGGAGGGAAAAGGGAAAGCGGCCGAGACGAGTTGACTGTGGTACCTTCTTCATCCCCTTCACCTCGCTCACGCCTGGCCCGTTGGTGCTGGGCAGTGGTAGGGGGCGGAGGCTGCGGCAAGAGCAGCAGCAACAGCCGAGCTGGAGCAGCTGCCTCCCTCGCCGTCCTCCTCCACCTCTCGCTCTCCCTTCCTCCCGGCCCTGGTGGCCGCTGCTGCCGCCACACTGAGCCCAGAGCTGCAGAACCTGCCGCCGCGCAGGTGAGGAGGAGTCCCCCGCCGGCCTCGCTGCAGTGCCAAGCAGCAGCAGCAGCCACAGTCGCCTGCCTTCCCCTCCTCTCCCTTCTCACAGGGCCCGGCTGCAGACTTCGCTGTGCAGCCAGCAAAAGCTTGTAGGGAGGCAGCAGCAGCAGCAGCAGCTCTGGGCCTGGCTCAAGTGGCTCCCCCCAGGAGGTCTCCCATGGGGCGGAGGTGCAGGGGGAGTCTGGGGAGGGGGTGCGTGCAGGGGAGGTCTGGGGGGGTGCATGCAGGGGAGTCTGCTTTTTTAGCCATCTCACTCTGAGACAGGCCTCTGCGTGTTTCAGAGGGTAAGGTTTGGGTGTTTGGCCCCATGCTTTTGATGTAGCAGTTTTTGTTCAACACAGGCGGTGGGCCCTTGCCTCGTGTCCACAACCTGGAAAGTTTAGCTGGGGCTGTGGGACTTCTGGGAGACTCTTTCCCAGGGAACGAAGGAGAAGCTTGCGGTGGTTGAACGCGTGCGCTCTTTAAAGCAAGCACCTCAGCAGGTCCGCCCGTCTGCTGCTTGCTTCAAAGGATGCCTCTTCGCTCCCCCCCCCCCCAAAAAAAAAGAAGCAGGAGAGGGAACGAAGGAGAACTTTGTGGTGGCTGAGTGCTTTAAAGGGTGTGCAGTTATTTCAGGGCATCCCTTCACTCCCCCCCAGAAAAAAGAAGCAGGAGGGAACAAAGGGGAGACTTCTGACTGCCCATCTTTCTGGCTGCCTTCCTTCCTATTGTCTTTCTTTCCGTCTGTGACAGTCTGTTTTTCTTCTTTCTTTCCTTTCATTTTTCTCTCTCTTACTCCTCTCTCCCCATATTTTTTCTACCTCTCCCTTCCTTTCTTTATCTCTTTCTGTCTTTCTCTCTGTCTTGGGGGGAGGGGGGGAACAGTGGAAGGGCTTCTAGGGTCCTGGCCCCATTGGTGGACCGCCTGATGGCACCTGGTATTTCTGGCCACTGTGTGACTGAGTGTTGGCCTGGATGGGCCACTGGTCTGATCCTACATTGGCTTCTCTTATGTTCTGTAATCATATTGCTGGCTTATTGGCTTATTGGGAAGGATCCTTATACTTCATAAGCTCCTCTATGTCTACCAACTGGGAGAGGAGGAGTACATAACTAAAGGTCACCCCTACCCAAAATCCTAACAAGCAACTCTAGTTACCATCATGTAATGAAATAGCCTTGGGGTTACCAGGCACCCCCTGACCAGTGGCAGGTGTGGAAGTAGGGTTGCCAGCCACGAGACTTGGGGAGGACAGGGACCTCAGTGGAGTACAACACCATATGTGCATCCTCCAGAGCATCAGTTTTCTCCAGTGGAACTGACTTCTGTAGTCTGGGGATGAGCTGTAATCCCTGGAAATTCCCAGGTCCCAGTTGGAGGCTGACATCCCTAGCTACGCATCATACCATCAACTACCTCCTTAAAATAATTCTTCAGGAATGACCTTACTGGAAAACCTCAGGCAACTCAAGCTTTCAGGTTCAGCTTCCTTCTGTGTAGGTTTTTTTATATATGAACAGTACCACTAATATCAAAGCTGTCAAAATAAATTAAAAACCCTGTTCAATATTTGCTTCTCATCATTTCTGCCTCTTGTGTTTGCATTTGTTGGTGGTGTGTGTTTCAAGTGGCCTTCCTGTCAAATTTCAAATCAATACACTTCACCAATCCTTTCCATCATGCAGGGGTCAGCCCAGGGTATGTGGACTCTGATATGACCACATTGGGCACTTCTTATGATTTTAAATAAGACTGATTTTGCAAATTCCCTTAACAGAAGTTAGTTACACTTTGGCTGATAAAAAACCCAGAGAAAGTGTTCTTGCTCTGTAAATTTCATGTGTCAGTAGGCCATAAGGGTTCTAGTGTGCTAGTTTGTTTTTAAATATGCAAGGCTGCTCAGCCTATGCCTAAACTACAGGATCTTCCATAAAAGCATTAGAGTAATCAAAGTCATCTAAAATCTCACCACCAGAAAAGAGAACAAGATCATCTTTGAAACCGCTCTGCCACATGCTACATCCCCAAAAGCTGCATCACACAGGAGAAGTAGGAAGAGGTGGGGTTTTGGTGCAGTGTACTGGAAGTGACATAATCTGAAGGGGAAGTGACATCACTTGGCATTTGACCTGGAAGTGACACCATAGGAAGTGCCATCACAGGAAGTGACATCACAAAAGTCTCCTGTCTCCATCCCCAAAGTCTCCTGGCTCCACCCCCAAAGTCCTCAGATATTTCCGGAGTTGGACTTGGCAACCCTATTTTACATTCTAATACTGAAGTTGGCCAAATCTGAAAATACTTAAATCTCGTGACTGGACAAGACAGATCTTTCTACAAACCTGAAAAATGTTCCAGGTTTGCAGAAAAATCTGAAATCTAGATTTAACAGATTTCCTCAGTGGCTGTTGCTAGGCAACCACAGTATACCAGGCTGGATTTCAGTGAGTAAAAGGCAGGGGGGAGGTGGCAGGATCCTTTCCAGGGATGTTTTGGCCTTTGAGGGAGAACTCATTGAGGCTAGGGCTTCCAGCTCCAGATTGGAAATTCCTGGAGATTTTGGTTGAGCCTGAGAAGGGCAGGGTTTGGGAAGGGGAGGAGCCTCACCCAGATCTAATACCATAGAGTCCACCCTCCAAAGCAGCCATTTTCTTCAGGGGGACAAATTTCTGTTGTCTGGAGATCAGTCATAATTCTGGGAGATCTCCAGGTCCCACCTGGCTGGCAACCCTACGCCTGGCAGCAACTGCTGAATAACTTGATACCACCTGATGTGCATGATTCAGCTAGGCCTAGTAGCATGCTACTGTTCAACAGCAGCCAACCTATGAAAGCCAGTGTGATGTAACAGTTAGAGCTTCAGATTAGGGTCTGCGAGACCCAGGTTCAGATCCCCATCTTGTGGTGGAAGCTCACTGGATGATTTTGGACCAGTCACATACTTTCAGACTAACCTACCTCTCAGGATTGTTGTGCAGATAAGAAGGAGGAGAGGAGAATAATGTGAGCTGCTTTGGTCCTCACTATGGAGAAAAGTGGAATATAAACAAAGTAAATAAATAATGAATATAGCTGAATATTGGAGGCAGACAAAGGGTAGGTTGGTGAATGGCTGAGAAGGAGAAAATGAGGCAGGGAGAGAAAACAATATGGGGATTGCCAAGAGGAGGGAAAGAGGAAATAGTGTGGGGAAGGGGAAATGGGAAAGTTATGTGCCCCCCCCCCCACTAATCCTTGAGGGCTCTCTACTGTGCAAGTGGGCCTGGCCTGGTAGCCAGCAGCACACCACTGGGCCACAGTTTTCCTAAGTAGAGACTGCCGGGGTGGGGGGAGGAAAAGCTTAAGACAGAGGGGCAGATAAATGTAGTGAAAAGGAGATAAGGCTGCCAACTCCAGGTTTGGAGATTCCTAAACATTTGGAGGGGTGTAGCCTGTGGAAGGTGGGTTTGAGGAAGGGAGAGATCTCAGAGGGGTATAATGTAATAGACTCCATCATCCAAATCAGTCATTTCCTCCAGGAGAACTAGGGTTGCCAACCTCCAGGTGGGGGGGGGGGTTTGAAGGTCACCCAGAATTACAACTGCTCTCTAGCCCTGCTGGGGCTGTGGGGCAGCAGAGTACTAGGAAAGCTAAGAAACCCCATTTTCATGCTGACATTTTAGCCTGATTTAGAGGGGTGGTCCAACACACCAGCCGGTGGACCCAGCATGTGGAGGTGACTTGAGCTCTGAGTGTGAGATCATGAAGCAGGAGCTGTGGTGCCCCAGGATGATGAGGGTAAGTTTGACAGGGCACAACAGCGGTCCACTTGGCCCTGAGGGCCTTGGGGTTAGAATGCTACCTCTGGGCCCCCAGCCTCAGCTCCAACACAATCTACACTGACATCTGGGCCAGCATGGCCTTGGGGGCCCTGGAGTCAGCCTTTTGCTCTAGGATTCATGGGGAATGCCACCTGCCTTGGGTTCCCCAGCCCCTGTTCAAGTGGGCCCTGCATTGAAGACCTTGTCCCCGATTCACCCATGGGGCTGGGTCTCTAATCAACCCCCTTATCAGAGCCCATGGGGTAGTACTGTGGCCCAGTCATCCTTCTTGAAGGTTCCCCCATATGAGGCCTGGGGTTATCCTATTCAATGGGGGGTTCTCTATGAGTCTGTTCCATTTACAGCCCTCCCCTTTGGGGATGCTGCGATGCCACTGGGCAACCATCTCACCCCTACCACCAGGGGGAAAATCCTAAAAGGGGAATATGTGGACATCTTTACCCATCTCTTCAGGGAGCTGTAGACGAAAGATAAAGATGACTCGGATGAAAAGGATAAAGTGAAACTTAAGAGGCAGGAGGGTGAGAGGACCTGAGCCAGTCTTGTCTATGAGGGTGTCATAGACAGGCTGCCCCCTTGTTCCAGTACCTAGACATTATTTTCAAGGGGTCAGGTCTGTGTGTTTGCAGTATGACAAGGAATTCCAGATCAGGGCAGTGGTTAACCCATCCTTCCCATGGGACCAGATACACTAGGAGCTGTGGCTGCAGTTAAAGTCCCTGGCTAAACCCAGTTTAGGTGAGCAGTCAGACAGTGGGCATTTGGTTCATTGGCTGGCAGGAACTTTTGGCACCCATGGCCCTGTGGGGCAATTGGTTCAAACCTGGCTGCTTTGCTGGGAGTATACCTGCCAAGGGATTTGTGCTAGGAAGTCCTGTAAATATCTCCACAAATGCCCCTATGTGGGGGATTGCATTCATTTACAGCATGCTGCAGGGCCAAAGGGTGGAGCCAAAAACTCAGGAGGCAGGAGTTCCACCCAGTCTGCTACAAAAAGGACCCAGCACCATAAGACTTAAGGTACTTAGGGAGTGCTTGCATGGGTGTAGGTAGTTCTTACCTGTTAGCTGGTTTTACCCAAGGTTTTAGGATCCCCTGGCAGGGCACCAGGGTCCCCTACATGGCATCCAATTTGAGGTCAGTCGTGGGCATGAAGGACGTGCTCAGGGCAAAGATTGCCAAGGAGTGTGCAGAGGGATGGGTGCTTGGACCTTTCCCTAGGCTCCCGGTTCCAAACTTGTGGGTATCCCCACTGGGGGTGGTGCCCAAGGAGGCATCAGTTGAATTTCACCTGATTCACCACTTATCATACTCTAGGGTGGACTCAGTGAATGATTCTGTTCCTGACCACCTCTGTACAATAAATTTTACTTGCTTTGATCAAGCTGTGCAGGTGGTGCAAAGTTGCGGGGTTGGGGCTGAGATGGTGAAATGCAACATCAAGTGTGCTTTTCATCTTTTTCCAGTGCACCCTTTGGATTCTGAGCTGCTGGGCTTCATCTTTGACATCCAGTTCTACATAGATAGTGTTATGTATTGACCATGTGGTCGCCATGTGCTCTCTTAATTGCAACCGCATGGCCAGAGCACATGGCCAGAGCATGGCCAGAGCACATGGCCAAGAAACTACCTGAGCTTCAGCCAGGTAGAACAAAGGCCAGGTGGATTCAAACCAGCCACCAATCCTGTACCTAGGTTTCTCCCAGGGAACCTATGAAATGTAAATAGACTTCTAATAGCCTATCAGGCCAGTTGGGTGAGGTCAGGGGATTGTCCCTGACCAGCATAAAAGGAGGGCTTCGAGCCCTGGGTTGTATGCTTCATCCGGACCAGCAATAAAGATCTAGCTGTTTCACTATTCCATGGACTCCCGACTCCAATACTTATCAGATAGGGTGCTGCCCATGGGGTGTCTGTCTCCTGTACTGCTTTTGATTGATTCAGTTCACTTTTAGAGTGAGCCTTGCAGCAATGGGCAGGTCCCCGGGTGTAGGGTCTTATAGTGCAGGATGTGGCTGGTGACCACCCTCTTGGGGGCCAGGTAGGAACTTTTTGCCCCTCCCTGATTGGCCAGGAGGGTGTTTTTGCCTACTCTGCACGGTAGGGAGAAGTTGTAGCAATTGGCTTGGGTGGAGCCTTCTAAATAGGTTGTCACTTGGCAGAATAGAGTTGAGGCCAAGTTAAAGCTGACCAGCAAGCACCTTTTGGCACCCCCATTTAGGGGCAGGTGCCAGGATTGACTCATTGGTTATACGGCTCATGGTTGTGTATGCAGACTGCTTAGGGGACCCCCTGGAGAGGTCCTCCTCTCAATTTGTGCAGCTTGGGGGGTTGGAGCTTCAGGATGGTAACCTGCCTGGCTGGCCGGGTTCAAGCCATTCATGGGATGGTGCACACCAAGGGCAGGATGGGTCGCCCATGCAAGACAGAGAGGGGTCCAGGGATGACCCCGGCTTGACCTGTCAAGTCTACATTACGGGCTCTTTCTGCTTATATTGATTATTTTAAATAAATAGCCCTGTATTAACTCCAAATTATGAGTCTGCCTCTTTTTTCCAACTGGGGGGGGGGCAATCTGACAATCCACTGTGAGGCTTTTGTAAGCTTTTTTGCAGATAGTCTTGTTGCTCCACCAGAACCTGCCTGCCGATATTGATACAGTACCGGAACTGGAGGACCACTTCAGTTGGCTCTCATGGGACACTGTCAACAGGATCTTGGAGGCTGTGAAGTCTATCACATGCCTCTTGGACTCGTGTCCATCGTGGCTGGTGAAATTCAGTGGGAATGAAATACAGACTTCCCTGGTACACATTGTAAACCTGTCCCTGAGTTCAGGGGTCTTCTCAGAGAGGTTAAAAGAGGCAGTGGTGAGACTGCACTTAAAGAAACCATCCTTGGACCCTACTGATCCATCCAACTACCACCCAGTATCGAATGTACCATTCCTGGGCAAAGTTGTTGAGAGAGCAACAGCAAAACAGCTCCAGGTTTTCCTTGGTGACACTTTGGCCCTGGACTCCTTTCAATCTGTCTTCTGCCTTGGCCATGGGACAGAGACGTTGCTGGTCACCCTCACAGATGACCTCCATAGAGAGCTGAATCAAGGCTGGTGAGTGCTGCTGATATTACTTGACTTGATAGCAGCATTTGACATGGTCAGTTATGACCTGTTGATCCACCGCTTCACTGATGTGGGGATCTGGGGGACAGCCTTGATGTGGTTTGTCTCATTTCTCCAATGTTGGGGACAGAGGGTAGTGTTGGGCAGATGGTTTCACCATGATACCATTTGGTATGTGGTGTCCCCCAAGGGGCAATCCTCTCCCCAGTGTTATTTAACGTCTTTATACACCCCCTTTCCCAGCTGGGGTGGAATTTTGTGCTAGGGTGTCACCAGTATGCAGATGACACCCAGATATATCTGTTGATGAGTGGCCATTCGAATGCTGCCCCAGATATTTTGGCTGACAGATTGGAGACTGTGGCTGGTTGGCTAAAACAGAGCTGGCTGAAATTAAATTCATATAAGACAGAGGTCCTGTGGCTGGGCCAGGGAGATTCAGGGTTAGGGTGCCAACTTGACAGTGTGCCTTTAACACTAGTGCCAACCGTCAGAAGTCTGGGTGTGATTCTGGATGCCTTCCTTTCAATGGAGGCCCAGGTCACAAATGTAGCTAGACTGGCATTTTTTTCACCTGCACCACTTTAGGCAACTGGTCACCTTCTTATCTTTCTCTGACTTAGCCACAGTGATCCATGCAACAGTCATCTCCAGATTAGATTATTGTAACTCGTTCTGTG
Organism: Lepidodactylus listeri; assembly: GCA_029233225.1. Taxonomy (NCBI): domain Eukaryota; kingdom Metazoa; phylum Chordata; class Lepidosauria; order Squamata; family Gekkonidae; genus Lepidodactylus; species Lepidodactylus listeri. The sequence continues at coordinate 47,350,477 of JARCFY010000010.1, read as the reverse complement.
CAGAGCTACCCTTGAGACTGACCCGGAAACTACAGCTGGTCCAGAATACAGCTGTGCATGTTCTTACGGGAACTTCTTTCAGAACTCATATCTACTGGTTCTGGGTTGAATACCGGATCAGATTTATGTTTTGGGTGTTAACCTTTAAAGCCTTAAATGGTCTGGGACCTGCATATCTTTGGGACTGCCTCTTCTGGTACATCCCCCAAAGAGTGTTACACTCCAGCGATAACAACCTGCTGGTGACCCCTGGACCAAAGAGTGTCCGGCTGTCCTTAACCAGAACCAGGACTTTTTCAGCCCTGATTCTCACCTGGTGAAACACTTTGCCAGGTGAGATCTGGGCCCTGCAAGATTTAATACAGTTCCACAGGGCCTGTAAGACAGAGTTGTTCCGCCAGGCCTATGGTTGATTGTGGCAATGGTTTTTCCACCTTAGACTGGCCTCCCTTCCTCTTCCCTCTTCCCTTTCCTTCGTATCAGTCAGATTTTAGAATATTTATTTCTGTCCTGAGATAAGGAGTACTAGGTTGTGCCTCTTTTATACCCCACCTATTAGTTATTGTTATATTGTTGTGTTATAGAATTGTTTTAATATTTTAACTGTATGGAGTGTTTTATGAATGTTGTTACCTGCTCTGAGCCCTGTTATACATGGGAGGGTGGGCTACAAATTGAATGAATAAATGTTTCTTTCTGTGTTCAAACAGTGCAGTAACGTGTAATCTACAACATTTCATGCATGCGTGTTCTCACACAGCCTGCTCAAAGCTCCCCCCCTTCCACCCAACAATCAGTGTTTAACTAAAGAGTGAACAAACTGGACATGAAGTCATTTATCAACGCTGTGCGTTGGATCCCATCTAACTCCCCATCCTGCAATATTCTTCCAGCTCCCCACTCATGCTGCTCCTAGGGATCCCTCTGCTCCGGGGGGGGGGGGGCAATTTGGGAGATATATCTGGCTGCAGCTGGGAGGCGGGGAGGCAGGGAAACCATACTTCCATGCACAATGGTTTTAGATGACACCCAGCACCATGTGTTTAAAAAAGTCATACCATTTGGTGTCCATCTAAGTCTGCTTTATCAATATTATCCCATGCATGCACATTTTTACAGAATTTTATTGGAGTCGTAATCCCCCCTCCCCAGTCACATCATTTAATTACCTGACCCAACCGTCCATGACCCTGTGGGAGAATCTATTTTACTTATTGTATAGATGCAAACGTGGCAGCATGGCAAAGTGAAACAAAACTCCACATCAACGGCATAGCCAACAAAGCTTTTTGGCAGCTGCTTGAGTTGGAAAGTGGTGAGGCAAGGGATCTGAGGCGTGGTTCAAGGTGATGGTGGCTGTCAAAAACAGCATTTCACTGCATCGTCTGCAGCAGCCTTAATCCTGATTCTCTCCACTGGTACACTAGAATGGCACTTTCTTTTATTCTCATATTATTTGGGGTATGCGTCAAAAAAGTGTTTCTACCACACATATACTTTTACTGATAGAAAAAGTGTATCCCTCTTATGAAACTCTTTTTAAAAATAATCCACCCCCCCCCCACAAAAAACCCCATAATAACGATATTACATAAGAGCTTTACAGCAGGCTTAGGCAAACTATTATTGGGGGGGGGGGGAGACTAAGTCTCTGTTAAGAGGAATGAGCTGAAAGGTTTGGCATTTTTATAAATAAAAGGTGAGCTACATTTTTAACAGAGTTACTTTGGGTCCCAATCCTTTTGCTACAAAGTGATAAGTCTTTTCTTTACCAGAATGGGAGCAGTAAATGGTTTCCTGAAGATCAAACACTTTTAAAATCGATTTGTTCTGCTCTTTTCCTTTCCTGTTTCTTCCTTCCTCTTCTTTCCTCCATTCTTTACAGCCCATTCATAGCTGGGGTTAGCAAATGAGGGCTTGGAAAAAATACTGACTATATTTGTTTTACAAGGCTTCTTTTCTTTGTGAGAATGAAAATCAGTCTCTTTCCCTCTCTGTGCACAAGCTCAGTCCTCAGGTGGAACTGTGGCTCCTATGCTTTTCGTTCTCGAAGCTGTTATTCTGGAAGGGAATGGAGGCAGCTGTGTTTACAGCTCAAGTCTTGGCATACATTTACCAGAATCTATTATTCATATCATTCAGTATCAGGGAGAGATCTCAGGCCACCTGTCTATCTGACAAATTCACCCTTTTGTGAGCTTTCTGTTCATAGCAAATTATGTTCACATTGATGAATTGAGTTTTTATGAGCATTGCTAACTAACATTCTCACAGAAGGCCAGGGGCAATAGACTGCAAGTGTTTCTGGTCTGCAAGTAAATGTTAAAGCAGAAAAAAATATCCTGCCAGTATTTAAAGACAATTTGCCATGAAGGAATAGTTAAAATATTTGGCAGTGCCTTCATATTTATAAATTCAAAGCTGTCCATAAATTATTGCAAATACTCTGCTTATAACAAACAAAAACAGGGTAAAATGTTGTCCATGATACCCTCCATAGTATTAAAATGTGTTTTAAAAGGTAACTGTTGTCCTCCACAAATCTTGCTTGCTGTTACGGACACATCTGATGCAGATTGTTAAAGATTACTTCTTGACTTAGCTGTATCTCCCTTTCTGTGTGAATAAAAACATACACTAAAATCACAATGTTCTGTTTCAAGTGAAAAGACAAGAATAGAAAAAGAATAGAAAAGCAGTAGGAATGAGCATATCCAACCAAAATTAATTATCTCTCAGTCCCATTTCAATGAGAGAGTAGTAGCCATGAATGGGACCATTCCCAGAGCTGTTATATGCAAACCTATTGATATTTAGTATTAAAGAAACTGTCAGAATCTGCAGATTCAGACAAGGATTTTTGGGATCTCATGCTATATATTATAACCTGTTCCTGTACCCATTTTGTAATCATGCCTATTGCTATTAGTTGTTCCTATATCCACTATGTAATCATGCCTATTGCCATTTGCTTGACCATTGTGAATGTATGCTATGTGACCCCAGGTTTATGGCTTTGACCAGGCCTGGTCTATGTATCTGTTTGCCCGGGAGAATGACAACTTCAAAGCATGGGAACAATGGGCCTCTCACACTCCTGCCTCCACATTCCATTCATCCCGGCTGGGAAGACAGGGGAGGACAGGGACCATTTCTTATCAATGTGCGAAAGCCTTGGGGAAAGCATTTGTTATGTGAATGTGGTTACATCTGAGGGGTCTGGTTTGGGGAGGAAAATTTACTGCTTCACACCTAGCTTTCTTTCCTGTGGGAAGCAAATGGCCAGAGAACCTTTTGCCCGCGGTTTTTTCCCCCTTGTTGATTGGTTACCTATGGGCAATTCAAATTGTGCTGGAGAGTATATTAGACCTGCTTCTATTGTATGCGTTATCTCTGACAATAATCCGAGGACCTGTACCAATCTAGAAATTGGAAATAAAGAACTGTGTTTCATCAACAAAGATCTGATCCTTGACTACTTTGAGCAGAAGCCTCACAGATTGTCAGAGATCTGTGACTGGGACTTGGCCGTTCCTGACCATGTCGGACGACGGCACTCTTCCCATCCCTACTACCGAAGATCAGCCGGTGACCCCGGGGGACCAGGGTGCCGGTGGTGGAGGAGGCGGCGGGGAGCCCGAAGTGCCAGTGACTACGGTTCAGGGGGCTTACTACATCCCGCAACCACCTCCTCATCAGAGCGTGACCCCGAGGTACTCATGGAGCAATTTCGGTCGTGGGACCGTCGACTCGTGGGTGCACGATCGGAAGGGGGCACGGGTGTCGATCCAGGCAGATCACACCGAACGCGGGAAGCCGAGCTTTCTGGGAGACAAGAGAGAGACGACCTACGGAGGAGAGTGGCGTCCCCCGCCTTTGGAAGAGGAGAGAGGCGTACCTTACGGGCCCGATCTCTACGGGGAAGACCAGACCCAAGCCCTGGATCGTATGATGGGAGATTTGCGGTTCCAACTCACCGCAGAATTGCGCGAGCTAGCCCTCGACCTGCAGTACCAGTTCCGAGACGCCCTGACGGCTATGCAAGCAGCTCGCCCAGCCCCGGGAGGGGTCGGACCTCCAGGAGGGGGAGTCCCGCAGCTGCCGGTTCCCCCCGGAGGAGCTCCTGCGGGACTTGTCCCGCCACAAGTGCCACAGCAGGTTCCACCGCCCGTTCCCCACCCGGTTCCCGCACCCATACCTGTGCCGGCCCCAGTGCCGGCAGGGCCGATGGTTCGCCCGGCCCCCGCCGATCCGTTGACGGCTACTTTCAATGGGGACCCCGAGAAGCTGCGGTTCTTCCTCATAGAGAGCGAGCGATTTCTAGACACCTGGGGACATCTCTACCCCACCGAGAGGGACCGGATTGGCTACATCGGGTCCAAGCTGAGGGACACCACCAGCGACTGGTACGTGAGCCTGCACAACGCCCCCGGGCCTGAGTTACGCTCCATGCACAACTTCATGTGGGCCCTCAGGCACCACTACGAGGACCCCTTGGGAGAAGAAAAGGCTCGGAACCAGTTGCGGAAGCTGACCCAGCGGCGGTCCTCAGTGAGGGAGTACACCGACAAGTTCCGGCGCATAGCGGCCAAGATTCGCGGCTGGACCCAAGACCTTTTCATAGAAAAGTACAGGGAAGGTCTGAATCCTGAGGTGTACGAGACAGTGCTGCGAGGGGGAAGACCGGGCTCGCTAGCCACATGGATGAGAGCGGCTGCGGACATGGAAGAACGCTTCACCCTCATCAAGATGGGAACTTCAGCGACTGCCCAAGCAAAAGCTGCTCAGAAGGTGAAGCCCAAACCGAACCTCCAAGAGATCCGGGATGCCCGCTTCAAGCAGGGGCTCTGCATGAGGTGCAGGGAGAGCGGTCACTTCGCCTCGGCGTGCCCCCGCGGTGGGGGAAAAGTCCCCAAGACCTCCACCCCGGTAGCCGGGAGCACCCCTAGTAAAGGGAAAACCTCGTTCAAGCCCCAGGCACTACAGCTGGAAGGGGCCACGAGCGAGCAAGGAGACCTGGAGCTGACGGAAGCACAGATGTCGGGAAACTCCAACGGCCTGCAGTGAGTGGCGCAGAACTGCAGGTCCCCATCTGCGACGCGCCATCCCCGGTGAGCATCCCTGGCCCTTTACTGTATATGGTAGTGACTGTGATAGCACCCGGGACCGGGACCCACGTCCGGGTCCGGGCCTTAATTGACTCAGGGTGTGCCCGGGACTTGATTAGCCCTTTAGTAGTGGATGGGTTAGGGCCTAAGGTCGCCCCATTGGGGGAGCCACTCACGTTTACCCAAATGGACGGATCGGAAATGAAAGAGGCGTGTGTGGCAGAGACCAAGAGACTGATAGTAGGGACGGGGGAGCACTGGGAGAGGAGAGCCTTCGTCATCACTCCCAATACCCAGTTCCCCATGGTGTTGGGGAGTCCCTGGTTAAGCTCCCATGACCCCTACATCAAATGGAGCAAAGGGAAAATCTCCTGGGTGGACGAGAAGTGTCAAAGCCATAAGTGGGACGCGGGGTGGGGAGTGGGGCCTCCGGCACCACTCCAAGCAGCGGCGCTCACTCTGGTGCCCTCCGCCATCCCCAGGGAGTACCGAGACTTAATGGGAGTGTTCAGTGAAACTGAGGCCGATGAACTCCCCCCCCCACAGACTGTCGGATTGTGCCATAGAGCTGATCCCGGGAGAGAAGCTACCAAAGGGAAAGCTCTATTCCATGAGCCCTTCGGAGCGGGAGGAGCTAAGGAAATTCCTAGACAAGAACTTGGAGCGAGGTTTCATCCACCCCGCTAAGTCCCCATTCGCTGCCCCTGTTCTGTTCAGGAAAAAGAAGGACGGAGGGCTGCGGCTGTGCACGGACTACAGAGGATTAAATGCAGTGTCAGCCTCCAATGCCTACCCCCTCCCCCTTATTAAGGATCTGTTAACAGAAGCAGCCAAAGGAAAGGTGTTTACTAAGTTGGACCTCCGAGATGCATATTTCCGGGTGTGCATCAGGGAGGGGGACGAATTTAAGACTGCGTTTAACACACCGTTGGGGCAATTCGAATACCTGGTGATGCCGTTCGGCTTAAGTGGCGCGCCAGGAGTCTTTATGAGTTTAATAAACGAAGTGTTACACAAGCATTTATTCAAGGGGGTGTTATGTTACTTAGATGATATCTTGATCTACTCTGCTGATAAGAAAGAACATGTACAATTGGTCCGTGAGGTGCTGTCAACCCTGTTAAAAAACCAGTTGTATGCCAAGTTGTCGAAATGCGAATTCCATAGGGATTCAGTGGACTTTCTGGGGTATCGCATTTCCCCAGAAAGGGCTAGAAATGGACCCTGCCAAGGTAGAGGCAGTAGTGCAATGGGAAGCCCCCCGAACGAGAAAACAGCTTCAGAGTCTATTAGGATTTTGTAATTTCTACCGCACCTTCCTAAAAGACTTCGCCACGGTCACTCTCCCGCTAACTGAACTCCTTAAAACCAAGGGGAGGGGCCCGGAAGCAGGGAAGCCCGGGGAGAGAATAGCCTGGACGAAAGATTGCCAAAGGGCGTTCGACACCCTCAAGACCCTTTTTACATCGGAACCTATCCTGGCCCACCCCGATGAAACTAAGGAGTTTGTGGTGCATGTAGATGCGTCGGATGTGGCCATGGGGGGAGCCATCTTACAGAAGGGGTCGGATGAGAAGCTGCACCCTCTTGCTTATATCTCAAAAAAAATTAATGAGACAGAGAGGAACTGGTCAGTGTGGGACAAAGAGGCAGCAGCCATACGACTGGCCCTTACCACCTGGCGGCATTGGCTAGAAGGAGCGCAAACCCCTTTTGAAATTTGGACGGATCATAAAAATCTGGAAGCCTTGCTCACCCAGAGGTCCCTGAATGCGAAACAGCTCCGATGGGCCGATTTTTTTTCAAAATTCAATTTCGTACTTAAGCACTTCCCCGGGAGAGCCAATTCGTTAGCAGACGCGCTATCCAGATTGCCCCAGCACGAGAGTCAAAAGGAAGAAGTGTTCGACTCCATGTTCTCCCCCCAGCAGTTGGGAGGAGCTGTCACCACCAGAAGCCAGAGTAAGCAAGCGGCAGTAGAGTCGTGGGGGAAGGAATGGGGGGGGGATTACTCCCCGGAAGAGGCCGAAGAATTGGGAAACATAGAGGACTGTTTCCTCCGGGAAAACAAGTGCTGGTACCATGGGGACAAACTCGTGGTACCTCGAACCAGACGAAAAGACATATTGCTGACTTGTCATTCATCAAAACTGGCAGGGCACTTTGGGTTCCTGAAAACGCTTAATTTAGTCCAACGGCAGTTCTGGTGGCCGTGCATGCGCAAGGATGTCTCAGACTTTGTAACTGCCTGCCAAACCTGTTTGATGTGCAAAAGGAGGGGAGGGAAGGTCCCGGGACTGTTGCATCCGTTACCCACCCCCTCTCGCCCATGGGAAGCGATAGCGATGGACTTCATCACCAACCTGCCACCTTCAAAAGGAAAAACTGTAATTTGGGTGGTGGTAGACATGTTCTCGAAACAAGCCCATTTTACCCCATTTAAACAACTACCCACTGCTAAGGGGATGGCTAAAGCTTTTTTCAGCCACATGATAAAGTTACATGCTTTTCCCAAGCGTGTGGTATCCGATCGGGGCAGTCAGTTCGTTGCCAACTTCTGGCGGGAGCTCTTGACTCTAATGGACATTGAACCAGCCTTAAGCTCGGGTTACCACCCAGAGACCGATGGCCAGTCCAAACGAACTAATCAAATCTTGGAACAATTCCTAAGGTGTTACACTAACTACCATCAGGACAATTGGGTTGAACTACTGCCATTTGCAGAGTACAGTTACAACAATGCTATTCATTCGTCTACGGGCGTATCCCCGTTCATGGTGGTAGGTGGCTTTGAAGGGAAACCTCTGCCCACCATAGAGGAAACGCCAAACACCTCCCCCACGGACTTTAAACGGTGGTGGGCAACCTTACAAGACTCGTGGCCACTGATTGCTAAAACACTGGACAAAGCTAAAGAGGATTACAAGAAGTATGCAGACCGTAGCAGAGCAGAGGGCTGGGATTTACAGCCAGGGGATTCAGTCTACTTGTCCACCAAAAATATACATGGATTACAACCCAGCAGGAAATTAGGGTGGAAATATGTCGGGCCCTACAAAGTGTTGCGCAAGATTTCTGATGTGTCTTTTGAACTAGAATTACCCAAGTCACTGAGTTCTGTGCGTCCTGTTTTTCATTTCAGCTTGCTGAAGAAGAATCCTGGGCCAAATGCATGGCATCCAGTTCCTCCGACTCCTCCTCCACTGATGAAGGGGGAGGCACCCCATTTTGAAATTTCTGAAATCCTTGATTCAAAAATGCGTAGGGGCCACTTGCTATATCTAGTTAAATGGGTAGATTTTGGCCCGGAACAGAATGAGTGGGTTCGTTCTGAAAATGTGCATGCTCCTAAGTTAGTTAAAGCTTTTCATAAAAGATTCCCAGATAAACCAGGGTAGATTGATTTTTAGGGTGGCAGTGTGTCAGAATCTGCAGATTCAGACAAGGATTTTTGGGATCGCATGCTATATATTATAACCTGTTCCTGTACCCATTTTGTAATCATGCCTATTGCTATTAGTTGTTCCTATATCCACTATGTAATCATGCCTATTGCCATTTGCTTGACCATTGTGAATGTATGCTATGTGACCCCAGGATTATGGCTTTGACCAGGCCTGGTCTATGTATCTGTTTGCCCGGGAGAATGACAACTTCAAAGCATGGGAACAATGGGCCTCTCACACTCCTGCCTCCGCATTCCATTCATCCCGGCTGGGAAGACAGGGGAGGACAGGGACCATTTCTTATCAACGTGCGAAAGCCTTGGGGAAAGCATTTGTTATGTGAATGTGGTTACATCTGAGGGGTCTGGTTTGGGGAGGAAAATTTACTGCTTCACACCTAGCTTTCTTTCCTGTGGGAAGCAAACGGCCAGAGAACCTTTTGCCCGCGGTTTTTTCCCCCTTGTTGATTGGTTACCTATGGGCAATTCAAATTGTGCTGGAGAGTATATTAGATCTGCTTCTATTGTATGCGTTATCTCTGACAATAATCCGAGGACCTGTACCAATCTAGAAATTGGAAATAAAGAACTGTGTTTCATCAACAAAGATCTGATCCTTGACTACTTTGAGCAGAAGCCTCACAGAAACACAGGTTCTGCACCCAAAACCCTAGGGATGGCAGCCTCCAGGCAGGACCTAGGGATCCCCCAGAATGACACCTCATCTCCAGGCTACAGAGATCAGCTCCCCTGGAGAAAATGGATGCTTTGGAGGGTGGACTCTATGGCATTATACCCCACTGAGGTCCCTGTTCTCCCAGCCTCCATCCCCAAATCTCCAGGAGTTCCCCCAACCTGGAGGTGTCAACCCTACCCCCAAAAAACTTGCTGCCAGTGACCAGGGGGACTGGTAACCCTACAACCTCCCCCCCATTTCAGTAGGCTAAAACAACATGAGGACTAGTAACTTTAGGTTCTTGGGATTTTAACAGGAAAATAAAGGCCAGACTACATTGCATACAAATATATGAAGCAATAGCAGATAAACCATTTATACAAGGAAAAATTGCACCAAGTAGGGGGAGTCAGAAGCGTACAGAAGTGGCAGGGGCAGAGCATGTGATAATTTCCTCACATACTATCTCCCCCATTCCAAATCATTTTCCCTCTACTGGCTTTTCTCTGGAAATAATTTTCCCTACTTTGAAAGCATTGTGAGGAGACTATACTGAATAGGAAAATAGGAGATGGAGAAACAGTTAAGCACTTCCTTCCCATGCCACTTCTCCACTTCTGATCATCCCTGTATGGTGTCTTTCCTTATCTAAACTTTAGCTGGCCTACTCTCATATGCATTTGTACACACAAACATGTAGCATGGGCCTAAATATTTATATACTAATAGCCAAGTGTCCCCTGTGCATGCGGATATATAAATCCGCACATCGGGAGCACTTGGGGGGCAGAGAGATTTTTCCTGCACACTTGGGGTAATCCCCAGGTGTGCAGAAAAATCTGAAAACTTTAAAAGACTATATGAGGCATATTTAAATCCCCCCCAAAGTAAAAGAGTGTTCCCTGTGCATGCGTAGAGAATGCTCTGAGAATTGTGGTGGGTTGGCAGCTGGGAGCTGCTGAGGCCTCACTGCTGGGGGGGAGATCAGTGGGTCCAGTGGCTGAGAGCAGAGAATGCTCTGAAAATTGCGGCGGGTTGGCAGCTGAGAGCTGCTGAGGCCTCGCTGCTGGGGGGAGATCAGTGGGCCTGGTAGCTGAGAGCCACTCAGGCCTCACTGCTGGTGCCTCTGGGGGGGAGATCAGTGGGCCTGGGCCTTGCCGCCAGTGTCCTTGGGGGGGAGAAGGATTGGCAGGCCCAGGGCTCACTGCCGGTGCCAGGGGGCTGGGGGAGAAGGCTCACCTGAGGGTGCTTCTTCCTCCTTGACGTGGAGCTCCTTCCCCCCCCCCCCCCATGAGTATCACAGATCCCCCGCTTCTTGTTCTGTCTAATTCTATATGAAACTGTGTCTGCATAGAATCTCAAAGGGAGATGGTTTTCTTCTGAATGACTTTGTATTTCATCCTGATCAGATAGCCAGATACCTGAGCAACAACTATTTTTTTGTATTCCTTTGTAGGTATATAGTATATAGGTTTTCTGAGGTTTTTTGCTATTGATCCAGTGAAATATGGGTTTGGATCTTATGCTTCATTCCATTAGTACAAGAACTCTTCCACTCATTTGAGATCTCTGTTTATTTCTTTCTGGGTTTTGCTGATGCAGGAATCACTTGTGCAACGATGTACCCGATGTTTAATTAAAATGGGAAACAGTATAGCAAGGCTTTCACTTTGATAAAATTTGTGTTTTCTTCAGTTGGGCTGCGATCACACACACTAAATATTCCACTTTCAATTCACTTTCAGTGCACTTTCCAACTGGATTTTACTATGTGAACTGGCATAATCCAATTTGAAAGTGCATTGAAAGTGGATTATTTAGTGTGTGCGATTGCAGCCCTATCAGTATGATTGAGCGTGCTCAGTCGGTGTTCTTTAGGAGGCTACGAACCTGAGACAGAACTTAAAAGCAGCAAAGCAGCATGTGAAGAGGCAGTTTGAATTAGGGAATAGTGGGTGGTACGCCATCCTCCTTCTCCGACCCTCCTTTGTTGAAGCCTCTTCTCCCAGCTACATTTCTCCTACATATCACAGTGTAAATGGCTGGAGAGAGGAGGATACATGGTAAAAGCAATGGGCAATGGAAAGGAACCCTTCCCACCTTCCACGTTGCTGCTGTGAATCATGCACCTCCAACATCACTTTTCAGCTTTTCGGATTGGCAGTTTAAGGTCCCAGATCAAGGTATCTCATCGTCTAGAAAAAGTAGCATGCATCAATAGACCTAAGCCACTAGCATTATGATTAGATACAGGGGAAGTTATAGAGTCTGGGGGTACATTTCCAGGGTGACAGATTCATAGAATAGGTAAGCATTCATATCTAGTTATGGGCAAATGATTGCTATCATCTATCTATTAGATGGGTCATACTTGACTTGGCCACACCCTCTCCTTTCTACAGCTCCCTATATGACACAAAAACTGATTGTGAGGGTAAGAAGAACCTCAAGAACAGTGTAGGGTGCTGTACAGGGAACTGTGGTAGGAAAAAAAATGGAACTCATCCCCTCTCACCAATTTTGCATAACCCTATTAACACAAGACTCTTTAAATTGCCTTTTTTCTTTCTTTGGGTAGGTCAGATCCCACAGCCCTAATGGGAAGAGTCACCCTCAATGTACAGAAGAAATTTTTTAATATATGGAGATAATTCCAGGTGACAGGTGTGAACTTACAACTTGGAAATAGATAACCACTTGGAATTTCTTTTTAAAAATGTCCTGACACATCCGTTGTTGCTGTTGTTGTTCTGTGGTAGGGGCCTACAGAAGAATGGGGAAGGCAGGAAAGTTTCTTTCTATTATTATAGTACTTTTCCAGTATCTAAAATTGTCTCTCAAATTGCAAACTTTAAACTTCAAATTTCACTTTTGAAATTTAGCTTTGAGAGGTTTTTTTTTAAAAAAAATGCATACCTCACATTTAGTTTATTTTAGGGTAGAAAGTATATATGCTTGTCTAATAGCTTATTTTTGCCCCTAAAGCATGGATCCCCAACCTTTCTGAGCCTGCGGGCACCTTTGGAATTTCTGGAGGGGTGGTGAATGCCATCCAAAAATGTCTTTTGCAGGCAGTGAAACCAAACCCAGTTTGGCTTCCACAGGAGGTGGAGTCAAAGACAGTATCTCCTTCCTTGCTTTGCAAAACAATTGCAGAGGGGAATTAAAGGAAAACCCAGGTGGAAGGAAGGGAGAAAGAGAAGGGGAAATAAAAAGGAAATCCTGAAGTGGAAATGGAATCACGTGCCCGGGTGCTTGCTAGTCCTCCTTATCCTTGCACTATGATGGCATCATAGCACCATTTTCTAAATTAAAGGAAAGGAGACATGGGGCTGCTCCTTTTTGGCAATAGCCACGCATTGGCTGAAATGTCTGATTTGAGCTCAAGAATGAGTATTATGAGAAGAACTAAAAAAGAAGTTTGGCCATATGCATATATGAAACCTGAGTCTTTAAAACTCTCTCTATCTGTGTTTGCCTTGTAAGCACCAAGTCTTGGCAGCTACTGTTTTCCAAGTTTCCCAGTACCCAGGTATACAACACTTATCATAGACTTTCCCAAGCATCAGCTCTTGCCCAGGAAGATAGCAATGAATACAAACCAGAGAGTTGTTTTTATTTTAAATCTGGTTTGCTTTTTGATTAGCAAATGTGGATATTTGAATGGTAACTTATACACTGTTCACACACGCAGATATCAGACTGCCAGAAACACTCGTGTTTCATAGTTTGTACCAAAGCAAGCAGAGACTGAGTGGAGTATTCTGAAGACTGGATGCCCTGGTAACTAGCATACCTCCCCATTTCAAATGCAGCATTTGAAAGTTGGCTACTAATGCCAGAGCACTGTTCTTTTTTCTCTGACACCCACGTGCTAGGTATCTTCAACAGTGTCAAACAAATTTGTAGAACTGGTGATTAGCTGCCCAAAGAGCATAATGTATGCATTATTAATTAAAGAAGGTAAGTTTGGCTAATTGTCATTTCTATACAGTAGCACTGCACTAAGATACATTTTAACAATCTATAAATAATTGATAATTTTTTTCTTTCATCTTGCTTCCTAGTTTGCATAAAACTAATGACTTGGTAAATGTTACTCACTTCAAAATATTCCACTTCTCCCATGAAAATTAAACTAGCAATGTAACCTTAGCAAATAAGGAAATCTCCCCCTTTTTTATTGTAAAGGAAGAAAGGAATGTAGCAAAATTCTGGTTCTCTGATATCCAAATAAGAATAATTTGAGAGTAGTAAATATGGTGTATTAATAGGTTTCAAATACCAATTTTTAATGTTCAGAAGACATTTTTATTCTGCTCATCAAACTCTTAAGAATAGTCGGTGGTGTTATTTGTTCCACAGGGTAAGGGTATGACATGAACAACACTATGTGCCCTTATGTAAATAGATCAAGAAAGCCTTTACTAGAGTGTAGAAGAATTTCCAATAGTTATCAAATGAGCGCATGCCTAATCCCATAAACCAAGTTAGCTGCAGATGCAACATTTTCCATAAAAAGAGGGGTTTGGGGGTAGTTTCTAGCTGTTTGATTAATATGATTATGATACCTTGCTGGTTCCTTGAAATGAAGGATTTATCCCAGGAAAAGTAGAGTCATGTGCTGTGTTCTCTGTTATTTTTACAAATCCATAACCTGTCAGTCTGCAGCATTATTGCAGCAGAGCTTACTCTTTAATTTTCAGTGCAACTAAATACATTCCCAGAGTTACTGATGGGACTATAATTTCCCTGTTCATTTGGTTTGGAATATTATGTTAGTAAAATCTACAAAGTATGCTTTGTCTGTCATTTCAATATGGTGGTGGTATGGCTTAAGTCTATACAGATGCTTGCATATGCTTCATTATTAAAAAAAAGTTGTAAGGACTGCTTCTGTGACCTTTTTTTCTCATTTTAACCCTACTGATATGTCACCCATGGCAACCTTAAACCGATTTTAATAGAGTCTATCCTATTATTCATTTAAATTGAGGTGCAAGAGCACTTAGACCAGAGAAATTTGCATTCTGCAAATGGGAATTTGATGAGCAAAAATGATAAGATATATGTTGTATAACATGCCCTATTTTGCTAGCAAATAAACAGCTCTTGAAATTGATAAACTTCAGAATATTTTATTCTCAAATGTTTATACATAAATGATTAAAATGCATTAGCAATTCTTCTTTTGAAAAGAAACATAGGGAAAACAACACAGTTGTGTTGCTTAAATTTGTAATTAACAAATTTATTACTAATTCTGCTCAGTTCTTTAATATGCTGCATTCCTGAAGAAGAACATTAATACACAATGGCAGAAAGAAGCTAATTTTAAGACTTTGGAGAAATGAATGTCTTTTAATGCTGTGTGTTTCTCTTATCTACATGCCACATTATTGTAATAAGTACATTCAGGAATAATTTCTTTTCAAATATTTTTACAAATCTTGCTCTTATTTGCATGCAAGTAAGTTGTCAGCTTAAATCTTTGAAATGCAAAATATATCTCATTTCTATATTTCATCAAGGAGCCTTTCATGTTTAATAAATTACAACTTAGATCCTCCAAGACTTTGTTTTTCATTAACTAAAAGCAAAAGGATACATTTAAAATCTTAATCACAACCTGCAAGAGTATTTGCATGTTGCTGATATTTGTCTTGATGGAACTTTTAATATTTGCAAACTAATCAGGATAGCAAGGTTGTACCAATAATTTCTATAGACAATAACCGTTTCCACATTTTAGTCTTTTCATTGTGCCAGGTTGTATGACCTGGGTAAACATTAACCTTTATGGAATGAAATAATCCACCTGGGTAAGGTACTTTTCTTAAAGAGATATCCAGGACAACTGTTAAGCAGTCCTTTAAGAGATTTCAGAAGGTATTTTTTTTATTTTTACAAAATGTGGATTCAGTCTGTAGAAATTACAACTGTTTCACCACATAGAGTCTTTAAGGAGGCTGAGCAAATAAGGCAAAATCCATCGCTACTCTACCCTTGATAGTCCAATAAGAGTAGGAATGGATGAGAATGGATGTCTCATGGATGGTTGTTTGACCCTCAGTTTAGCTAAACATTCTAGCTCATCTTTCAGAGGGCCTACTGCTGGTCTCTCTGTAATAAGATGGGTCAACTCATCTTATCAGAAACAGAAGGCCTGACAGCTGGCACTATTTCCTGATCCTGGTGGTCTCTGGGGGCAACAGAAGTATAATGTTACAAAAAAGGCAAACTTCTGCAGAACTCATTGCTCAGAGACCCTCACTTAGTCTTTCCCCTATCCCCAGTCTCCTGAGTCACTTTCCCCCCCAATTAAACGGGTTCAAAAATAGTTAACTAATATGATGGGTAGTTAAACCGATGTACCATGCATGTTGTTTTGTGAGCTAACAGGTTAAATATGGCTTTGCTTTAAGATTCCCATCAAATTTGTTTTTATAGAGAAATCTCTGACAGCAGAAGGGGTTGAGGGAGGGTGAGGTAAAAAGAAATAAATCATTGTAGTCTCAGGAACAGTAATCCTTGCTGAGGATTTTGGCTGATTGATATAAATAACATCGTCCCCGCCATCTGTCCGAAGAGGGACCTTTCCAGTTAGTGTTAAGCTGCAACGGCAGAATAATTAATGAATGGTGTCCTTTGTGCTGGTAATAAAGACAAGACAAATTATGTTATAATCCAACTGCTGCTCATTTGTCACAGCCAAATAAAATGTCAAATAAAAGTGAGGGGGGCCCAATGTTTGTTTAATGGACTGCAAGCTACCTGTTCATATCACTGACAGACAAGTATAGTATAAGTTCTGGATGCAGAGAGTAGTGAAATGATATGAGAGAGAGAGAGAGAGAGAGAGATCTATGAGGTCATTTGGCTTTTGTGGGGGTATAGTAACACATGAAGAAATTGTTCACAACCTTACATTAATCCAGGTTTTAATTATATAGCTTTTACCCCTTTTCTTCTCTGAGGAAGGTGGTTTATATTACATAGGAAATTGCAGAGACAAAATATAACAATAGCTTCACAACAGCGCTGATGCTGCAAATCTGCAAGAATTTGATTGTGCTCCCATCTTCCCCTTTTCAGGACAGACATATCCATCCAGTTGCTAGGAAAACCAAATAATGAAAACATAGCTGGGATTTAGCAAAGTCCCATCGGGAATTACCTATGAAAGAGGGCAGGGCTGCACTTCCTCAGAACATGCTCCTGCTGTAAAAATTCACAAACCTGGCATTCATACAGGCATCTGTCGCTTGCTAATGCCAGTTCATAGTATACATACAAACATCTGCTTCCATGCACAAAGGGATACAGAACGCTTGACAGGTCTGTGTTAGCAGGGTTCGCAATGCCAGTTCTTTATGCAAAAACCCTAATGCTTCCCGTCAAGCCATTAGAAGTGATACAATCAGCCCAGGCCCCATTAAGCCATCAGTGTCCACCTGTGATAAAGATGGCCATTTGTTTTCTTAAAGCCCACTTAATGTCTGCTTAACTCGATTTGTCAGGAAATGTAGAACAATTTCCTCACAGCCTGAAATTTGGTAGTGGTTCAAAGTCAAAAGGCCAGGTCTAGTCTTATTCAAATGATGTAATAAACAGTCTTCAAGTCTAAATCTCCCCTGGGGAAATGCTGTTTACTTTGTTTGTTTGCTTTTTAAAAAAATCAAGAACAAAAGGATAAAATTGGTGTGCCTTTTACTATTAAAAATTCTGAGCCCTTGAAATGGCCTGGGGGGTGGGGGAACACTTTTTAAGGCAAGCAACATTTTTTCTATTATAATTTCTGTCAGAGAGATATAAACAAAAGGGTTATTAGTTATGTCAGCCCTAGATGCTACCATTGGTAATTCATACAGCTATTTGTATACATTTATTTTCTAAAGGACTTTTTTGACTGCTTTCCATTAAAATAAAATAAAATAAAATGTATTTTATTTTATTTTGGCAGCAGTATAGGGCTGAAATTGTGGGCACCAACCCTATTATTTATAAAGGGATTTCTATGCTTGGAGTTTAATTTACATATAGACAGTAACAGAACTTTTGAATAGGCTGGGGTTAATTGAAATATAAGTAAAGAAATAGCTCTCTTCTTCCAAAGAATCTCCGTGATAGCCTAATGAAAGAAAATGCTATCATAATGCCTTCCAGATTTAACTGGGTGATATTTTTCTTCTCCTTTCGCCCTGTTCTGTCATCTTTTGCATCTAACAGAGCTCAGCAAAGCCTCGACAGGAATCCTGTGAAAGTCAATCAGGGCTGTTTCTCCATTCAGGAGTTAAAATGACTTGTGGGGGGGTGGGAGAGAATCTCTTATTCCCATCAAGCAATCACATTGTAGTTGGTGGATGGTATCGCCTTGCCTCCTCATATTCCCCACCCCTTTGTCTCATGGAAATAGGATGTGGATTTATTCTTGTGAATGCTCAGATCAGAACTAGTATGCCATGAGACTTGTTTGGAGCTTGAGATCCCCTATATTAACACTGATGGATTTATAAAAGAAATGCTATGTTACCCCTTCAGTCTGAGAGGTTTTGTTTGTTGCTACAGAGACCATGTGGGGGGAGAATGTACAAGATGCAAGATATTGCTTGTCATATGATCCATACTATTTCTGTCTTTGGAAATAATGTGAGAAAAGATTATCTGGCTATTTATGTCTCTAGAAGGAAATGCAGGCTAAAGCCTTCTAGCTCACAACTCTGTTAGCTTTAACTGCTTGTTAGGGAGGTGTGTGATAGCCTCAAGTTGTGCATTTGTGGGGGGAAATATCACACTATCCAGATGTTCAAGTCTGCTCTTTCTGTGCACATGGAGAACTATGCACCAAACTGAAGCTGAACAAAAACATCTACCCGAAAAAGAGGAACAGAATATTTTCCTAGTTAAACCAATGGAATCTAGTATTTCCCAGGATCAAGCTTTTTAGTTATCAAAGTTCATTGATTTATTACCCAGGAAGAAGCACTGACCAAAAAGGGGGGAGGAGAATCATTATCTGAAAAGGGCAGACTTGGCTCTATGTATTCTAAGCGTAGGGATGCTTATTGCATGAGATACTGTTTCTGTAACAATTAGGGGCCAGAAAATCTGTGTTTCCTGTTTGCCGTTACTTGCTGCTACATATTGCCTGTAATGTATGGCACTGTTAAGGGAAAAAAATTGGAGTCAAAGTGACTGGAAAGTTAGGTCTGCTCTGTAGCACTGTGAGATTGTTGACATCTGCCGAAGTTGGAGAGCTCAGTAAGCAGGAAATGGGGTGTCACTCTGAGTGGTAGTTTACCATTATCCTGGCATCCTAATGAAGTGTCTGCAGTGCACAGAGCTTCTGGATGGCATCTTAACGCACGGCTAAGCAAAAGCACTTCTCTTCTTGTCACTGTCATCCATCTGCCTGCACCCTACTGCAGCCAATGGGATGGAACCATGGTACAATGTGCTATAAGCCATTTAGAGTTGCACATTGCATAATCAGTCCCATCAAATATGTTTTAAAAATGACGATTATTGGTTATTTTTCTCAAACGATGGCACCTGGCGGTTCAGACATTAAAGTTTAACTTTTCTAAGTACTGTGATGTTTTTATTATTATTATTATTATTCCATTAATTCCACATTCATATTTGTTAAATGGGATAGAGTTAGAAACTCATTGTCTTAAGTCTTGCTAATGGACTGAAAAATATGTATGAATATTCATCGGGAAACTCCTCTTTTTTTATAGACAACATTTGATGAACTGATCAGTTGCTAGTGTAAAAATGTGGCAAGCTAACATTCATTTTATTTTACAGTATATTTCTCTCCTCTTTCCTCCCTTTTTTTTGGATAAATGAATAAAAGGATATAGATTTTTTTTCCTTTCTGTTAGAATGAATATAAGTTAATTTGGACACCATGAAGTTTTGCTTAGAAATGCAATCTGAACTGGATGATTCAGATTTAGACAACTAATAATAAACCAAAAAAAAAAAGTTGGATGAGTTTTTTTTAAAATTAAAGTATATTTATGCATTATCTGGTTTAGATCTGCTTATCCATCTATATGTTTCATTCCTGTTTATTCCTTTATCTACATGCACACGATTTACTCTCACTTAGCTAAAAAAACAACAAAGTTATGCTAGAAGAGCCAAACATGTATTCTGTTGTAGCAACATTTGTACAGGATTTCGGGAGGGGATCATTATATTTAAATGAGTGGGCTGGCATGGAACTGCTGAAACTGGGTAAGGGCACTACAAATTGTCTCAATCGGATGTTTTATTTACATCCAAGAGGGCAGAGCATAATTTAGTTGCCTTAAAAAAATTTTTTCACAGACATTAAAACTATAGCAAACATACCAGCAGGGAAGCTTGCACAGCAGCACAGTAGGGGAGCTTGCACAGCATCTGCCCAACACTGTGACTGGTTATAGCCAGCACCAGAAGCCTCACATTTTCTTTCGCACTCCAAATCACAACCTAATTCACTCTATTTTTATGTTTCAACAGAGGCAGATGATGCAGACAGATAGACAAAATCAGTAGTCAAAATATTCTTGTTACAGATATTTCTTCCCTCTGGAGGGAGCAGGTGAACATGATTAAAAAAACAAAAACAAACCCTAAACAACAAAGAATATAGGAAAGCCAAAAGAGAGTTTTATTTTTAATCCGAAGGAACAAGATAACGTTTTAATAGTTTACGAAGCCTTGAAGCGTATTTTTTTAAAGATCACACTGAGGTAAAATAGCACAAAGACTCAAGGTCCTAAATCTGAACTATGCATTAGGGTGAGCCATAAATACCGGCTTAACATTAAGCATGGACACACGGTTTTGCAAGATTTTAGCAAAAAGAGTGAGTAGTAGAGTAACATGACACCAGGTCTGTCAGCCATGAATAATGCAGCAAGGCTGAAGGTGGGGGCAGAGGTCACACTCCACTACCTTGCAACATAATGCATTTGTGTCAGACTGAAATGGCACAACTGTTTTTATCAAATGGGAGTTATTGGAGATAAACTCTGGACTTCCTGATATGTAGCAAAGGGGTTTGCTGTAAATATCCATGCCCATTTAACATAACTGTAATCATGATTTGTGTAAAGTATTAGAAGCAGAAGAGTTTAAGTTCAGTTCCTTCATTTTCTTCCTGGCCGTGGCTTGTTTCCTGCAGAGTTTTGCCTACAGAACAGGGTTTTCCACCCTCTCCTTCCCACTGTACCCCAAAAGCCATTTCTGGTGGTCAGGGGACCCTCAAGAACAGTGCTTAATACAATGCTAGGTGTATTTAGTTGGGAGGAAGTGGCAGGAATCAGTGATTTCTCACTTGTGTATTCACACTCTGGCTCTCTGAATCCAAATTGTTTGCAGCCATGCTGGTCCCAAAGCAAAATCCAAAAAGCAAGAACACTATCCACATCATACTTTTTTTTAGGTCCAACCATACGACACATAACATTGTGCAAGCTTTTGAGTTCTCCAGAACTCTTCATCTGGCTTCTGGTTGCCAGCCCCCAGGTGGAGCCTGGGGATCTCCTACTTTTACAACTGATCCCCAGCTGACAGAGATCAGCTCCCCTGGAGAAAATGGCTGCTTTGAAGGATAGACTCTATGGCATTATACTATGCTGAGGCCCCTCTCCTCTCCTCCCCAAACCCTGTCCTCTCCTGGCTCCACACACAAAGTCTCCAGGTATTTTCCAACCCAGACTTGGCAACCCTAACCTGTCTAGATGTTACAAAAACAAATGTATAAAAGGGGGTTGAGGGACGACTTGGGACATGATGCTTGCTCTTTACTGAGCCTGAACTTACTTTCAAAAGGACTTAGCTTGAGAAGCATAACAATAGATTGCTAGGATCCTAGAATGGGCCAGTATGGAGACAGGTCCTAGAGGAAACCAATCAGGAAACAGTGTAAATAGCCTATTGTTGGGAGTGGGGTGTGTTTGGGGTGTAATCCTTTTCAGGCTTAAACACCAGGCTTCGGCCAGGGACAGCCAGTCCTCTTTTCTCCTTGCTGTAATCACTAATAAACTATGAGCTGATCATTCTACACGTCTGAACCCAGTATATTTTAATGCTAAATCCTGTTCAAGCTTGCACTGTGTGTTGGATGCAAGGCAGAGTCAAATGGTGCTGTTTTCAAGTTATACCAAATTGTTCTTTGAGCAGGAGTATTGGATCCAAGCAATGTTAAAAAATATGTAATCCTGCATGTTCAGTACTGCACATGACCAGCTCGAGATTTCCGGGAAGTGGGGGAGAAGAGGCCTAGCCAAAATACCTTCTAGTAAGTATGCCACTGCCACATCACCTCCATCATTCTATCTGGATTAAAAGGAATACTAAAGAGTTGTATTCTGTTCTCTGCAGTATTATAGGGGTCTCTGAAGCTCCGCTTCTTCCTGGGAGGAGTAGTGGAGGGACCAGAACTCTCACCTTTTACACCGCTTTTAACCATGCAGGTATCAGTAAACCTTACTGGTCTCCCATTTGCAAGTAGGACAGATGCTTGGCAGAGGCAGCAGTGCATACCTGTCTTCTGTCAGTGAGTGAGGCACCCCTCTCATTAGAAAATGGAAGCATGTCCCAGATCAATGCAACATTGCTAGAACTTCTGGGACAGGATCCCACTTCTTGGTTTGAGTGGATAGCTGAGGTGCCACTGGTAAACTGCAGATAATCTGTCAAGCCTTGGGCTTTAGTGCATTTCTGACAATGCTGACCCATAATGCCACTCCAAGTGATGCACACAATGGCGCAGTGTAATGGTATGAAAGACTGCAGCCTATGTAACAAATAAGTTTTCTCTTCCTCTCTATATGATTTACTTCAAAAATGGGGGCCAAAACAACCTGATGCAATATTAAGTGCTTTCTTAGATAATTCCTTTTTAACTCAGACCTGAGGGAATCCTTGGGGTTGTGCTCTGTTGTAATGAAACAGTCACCTTATTGTAAAAAGTAACCATTAAAACACAGATTGTCAAATTGTGGTTTTAAAGTCACCTGTGGCTTTTGAGCAATTCAAATGCAGCTCTTGGGCAGTTGAAGGAAGCAAACAGAGGTTAAGTGAGTTTGTGAGCCATGTGAACAACAAGGATGTGCCTTTGCTCCCTTTTCTTTCCTTGTACCACATGGCTGAGAATTGAAAACACTGACCAAAAATGATGTCCAAGTGGAGAAAGTGAATAAATTTCATTTTGTTAACTAAAACATGCTTTAATGGAGACACTTTAAAAAAAATCTAGGTTTGTAATACAGTATCTTAAAAATCTTGTGTTCTCTCTCTCTCATACACACATACACAAACCCACAGAGATAAGTATCAACCTTTCTAATGAAAGAATATCCAATATTTTCATGAAACTATAAAAGAGAGAGTGAGTGTTATGGCAAAAAGCCTGTCCTCAGCAGGTTTGTGTGGGAAATGGTGAAATGTGACTGTGATTTATAATGAGAAAAGGTATCTACAACATACAATTTTCTACCTAGCTGCAAATAATAATTCATAGTGATGTCCCTTCCAGATAAAATACCTTTGCTATGGAAGACCCATGTGGTAAGATGATCATGATAAATGTCAGACCAGTGCAGGTAACGGCTTTACAAACCATTAAGATTAGCTCCCTCTTTTTCCCCCTGATGATAACAGTAACCATGCTGTGAGCCTATGTGGTAATAATATCTCAGTACTGATAAATGCCGGAGCCAGGCAGAGGTGTTTATCATTCCCAGTTCAGAAATGCTGACTAAAGTTACCACATGTTGACTGTTTTTCTTCTTTTGCAATTGGACAACAATTAACAAATACATTGATTCATGAAATAGTTATATGCAACATTACTTCTGAGAGTTATGCACTTTACCGATAAGTTGGCTAAATATTTTTCACCCCTTTTACCAAAGATTGCTTGAAGACTAGAAAGGCTATTTCACATTTTCAAATTGTCATATACATTTAAGAGATTGTGTTTTATGGGGGTTGCTCACTGAAATATTTCTTTGGTTCATATCATCTGCTAATGCTGAAATTAACATTAATGGATTGATGTAACAAAGCATACAGTAACATATGTGAAGTAGATTTTTTTTTAATTTCAACATTTGCCAGCTCAGTTTTTTTTAATTGTTTCAGATATGCAAATAGATTTCTCTATAGTGACCAGTTTAAGAGCACCATGGAGACTGACATGTAAGAGAGGATCCATGCGTAGAAATTCTTCATCCTCATTGGCAAATGCCATACAACCAAGGGTACTAGCCACAGGGATACAGATCACCATGGTGGATATAACATATAGACCAGGAGTGGCTAAACTTGCTCAACTTAAGAGCCACACAGAATAAACGTCAGATGTTTGAGAGCCGCAAGACATAAACAAATATCACACACACGTTTTTATTTTAAAATATGCAAATTTGCTTTTTATTAACATTAAATGAGACTGCCAAAAATAACAGGGGAAAAACAGGTATAGATAATGATATTTATCTGTCCAATTATATTTATTTGTTTGCTAATGATATTTATTTGTCTAAGAGAGAGAGAAAAAGAGAGAGGTGGGAAGAAGGAATGAAAAAGATGGAAAGAGGGAGAGAAACAAAGAAAGCAAATAGATGGGGGGGAAGGAAGGGAGGGAGAAAAAGTATGCCTCTCCTTCGCCTCCCCAGCTGCCTTGCTGGGAGCCACACAATGTGTGAGAAAGAGCCACATGTGGCTTCCGAGCCGTAGCTTGGCCACCCCTGATACAGACCCTCTCTAAGATTGTGGACTATTATAAATTCCTTTGGTCTTAGAAGAGAGGAACTTTTTAAAAGTTTCTGAAATGAGTAGTATAAGCTCTCAGTGCTGGCTGGCTGACGACTATTTGCTGGCTGAGGACAATGGCCAGATGTCCTTCTTTTTACCTCTCTGACCACATAATTATGTGAGCTGGAACCCAAACTGGGAGATAAAAATGGAGCAGAGAAGGGAGTCCTTACACACTCATGGACTGTTCATGTCTATCAGTTTGTATAGCGATAAAGCTGAAATAAGGTCTTCAGCAGCTTTTTTTAAAAAAAATTTTTTAAATTATTTTTGCATATTCCTACAGTGAGGTAAGTGTCCTATTCTTACTGGAGTTCTCTATAGCTATGGGAGATTTAGGCCAGTGTTTTTCAACCTTTTTCGAGCTAAGGCACATTTTTTTCATTGAAAAAATCCCGCGGCACACCTGACAATATCTCACGGCACAGTGGTTGAAAAACACTGAAATACAAGATAAATGGGTCATTAGTTGCCTCAGCTCAAGTATTAACTATGACAGTATTACAAATACACGTAATAGCCACTCAACTTGAAATCGTAAGTTACAGATCCAAAGTGTAATGGCTCCTTCCCATAATATTGACCTGAGTTTCAGAAGAAATATAATGTGGATGTATTTTAAGCAGCTGCTCCCGGTCGCTCATGGCTGCTGCCTCTGTCGTGGCGCTGGCAGGTCGGGTGGGCGAACAGACAGAGCCCCTCGGCACTCTCCCTCCCTCCCTCGAGTCCTCACAAGGCCAAGGGGAGCTGCGCCTCAACGGCAGCTCCCTCCTACCTCAGGCCAGCCACAGAGCGTGCGAGCGGAATCAGCGAGAATGCGCCACTGTTCTTTCTCGCATGCGCAAACACGTCCCGGAAGGTCAGCCCGGAAGGCACATTTCTTTCATTGAAAAAATCCTGCGGCACACCTGACAATATCTCGCGGCACACCAGTGTGCCATGGCACAGTGGTTGAAAAAGACTGATTTAGGCAATGAAAACAGCTTTAAAAAAAAAAAAGTCTAATGGATAAGGCCACTAACAAGTGTCAGGTTATCTAAAACCTACAGCATGTAAAACAGTTTCCCTATGTCAGGGGCCTTGAACATTTATTTTACCTTATCTTTTGTGAAATGAAAGCACAGCTATACATGCTTCAACATCTCATGCAAATATCTCAGTCAGAAACCATATTTTAAGATTTAAAACCATCAATCACGTTAAAAATATGCTTATCCTGAGTCAGTCAGCAGCAGCAACACTGTTATCACATCATCAAAAGAAGTTTTACATCACAAAGGCGATTATAGGTTTCAGTCTCACATTCTTTCTTTACTAATTGTTTTCTACGAAAAGTGGTAATGAAATGATCGGCTGCCATGCAAAGACTAATATATGAAAACTAAGAATTGCTCACTAGTGAATATGAAAATCACATATGTAAACACTGAAGTTATGCAATGAAGCGAAGTAGGGTAGGCTGAGAAAGAGTGACTGGCCTGAAGTCATTTAGAGGTCTTCATGGCATAACTTGGGTTGTTTGAATTTATCGGTGTTAATAGGGAACAGAGTTTTAGGTTAACTTTCTTCCTGACATGCCAATTTCATATAGGCAGGGATTCTTTTTCAAACGAAAGAATTTGATTATATGATGTAATTGGAAATAGCACAGCCCAGGCATAGGTATTGCTTCCACACTGAAAACTAGGCATCTGTTCTGACATAGAAAATCCATGGATTTCCTGTGACGGGATTAACAGAAATATTTATCTTGGTTAGTGACTGACAAATCTTGCTTGCTTGCTACAGTTATAAATGATCGCCAGATTACAAAGATTCTTTCCGTACATAAGATTGAATGAAGATACCAGAATATTTTAAAAGTTTTTGTTTCCCTGTAGGTTATAAAAGGAGAGCTCTTGCTTTTCACATAACTGACTGCTCTCTTGTCCAGGGCTGGCTGTACATTAATATTACCAATGTAAAATAATATGTGATAATCGCTCCAGTTGCACATTCCTGTTGGTTATAGCATCTGCATTTTTTTCTTTCAGAAATCCAAGGTAGTGACAATAGAGTGAAAATCATCAAGGTCGTTGTACAGAAGCTCCCCAGACCAAACTATGACACCATGAAAATACTATTTGGACACCCAAAACAGAGAGCCAATCCAATATTATTAAAAGGGAAATTCTATAATGGACTTTTGGTTTTGGAATTTCAAGTTGGAGTTCTCGGTTCCTTGGTCACTCAGAAGGGTGAATTATGTTATAAGAGCATGAGTAAATCCCTTCAACTGATAGAATTATCCCCAGGTAGGCCAAACAAGATATGAAGTAGCCATTTTGTTCATTTCATAATTTACCTCATTTGTTGTTGTTAGCCATTCAGTTGTGTCTGACTCTTGGCAATTCTATGGGCCAACTCTCTCCATGTTTTACCTCATATAATAGAGGACAAAGACTCCTTTTGATATCAAAAAAGTGCAGGTTGGGGGAGATGAGCTATCACCTTAGGCAATTTTTTCTCCAGCAAGCTTATTTCCAGTATCTGATATATATAAAAATCAAGGCATGTTGACCATATGAGAGTAGTTCCATGGTAGGAACAGTAGCCCGTCTTTACTCATTTTGTCTTGTCAATGGATGAAGCAATTTCTGCTCAGTGAACATGTAATAGTTATGCTCATGGAGTTTCCTCACCTTAGTGAAACTGGTGAAATTTATATATAGTACTCTATGAATCTAATATAAGTCTTCTGACAAACATTAATCGAAACGAAGATACAATCCGGAGTCTTCGTTGGATTGGAATTGAGCTGGATTCAGTTGTGTTATTTATACTTTTGGCTTTATTAGCTTCTGTTAACAAGTTTCATTGTTTCTTGTAAAATAAGAGTGATACTGATATGATATGTTATAATATATCAGTAGTTATATTCACATAAGTGTTTTGTTTGCGTTTGAGTGCAGTGCTTGTTTTCCAATAGTGTTTATTACTGCTGTTTATCAGTTATATATTTACAATATATAAAAATCCTAACACGTTGGCACTTTCCAGCTCTCCCATCAGCTGTGCTGTGTGCTCAATCAGCCATTGGCCCATCAACTGCCACTCAAGAGTACTCACATGCCAGTGGCTGGGTACTGGGTCCACTCCTCTCTCCTGCCCACTGCCAGCCTGGCTACTGTTCCCTGACAGAATAAACTGCCAACATGGCTGTCTCTCCTGACAAAGACACTTCTCCTGCTTGGTTCCTGTGGGGCTAACTTTTCCCTCAATGGCTGTTGCAAACAACCAAGCTTGGTTCTGTCAATAAAAAGGCAAAGGTAGGGGGCCCTTTCCAGGCCTACCAGGTTGGGAAAGTCCTGGCGATTTTGTGTTGGAGTCTATGGAAGCCAGAGTTTGGGGAGGGGAAAGGCTTTAGCAGAATAGAATATATTCCACCCTGCAAAGCAGTTATTCTCTTCTGGGGAACCATTGCTGCCAATCTCCAGGTGAGGGCTGGAGATCACTCAGAATTAAAACTGCTCTCCAGATGGCAGAGAACAGTTCCCCTGGAAAAAATGGCTGCTTTGCAGGGTGGACTCTGTGTCTTTACACCCTGCTGAGGTTACTTCCCTCCTCCTTGGGTTCCCACTGTGGAGAAAGACTGTACTCTTCCTAGGTAAGGGCTGCAGGTGGGGGGGGGGATGGAAAGCTGAAGTCAGAGGGGCAGATAAAGGTAGGTTGATGGTTGGCTGGGAAGGAGACAAGGTTGCCACCTCCAGGTTGGGAAATTTCTGAAGATTTGAGGGGTGGAGTCTAAAGAGGGTGCAGTTTGAGGAGGGGTGGGACCTCATACATGCACAATGCTATAGACTCCACCCTCCAAACCAGCCATTTCCTCCTGGGGAACCATTGTTGCCTATCACCCGGTGAGGGCTAGAGATCACTCAGAATTACTACTGTTCTTCCGATGGCAGAGATCAGTTCCTCTGGAGAAAATGGTGGACTCTGTGTCATTATACCCTGCTGAGGTTGCCACAGAAAATTGACACTGAGTGCCCAATGCCGGGGCACTCACCCAGAGCCTCTTTCTAGAGCACATTGTATTTATTTTCACAATGGGCCTTATTCCTAGTATTGCAATATTTAACAAAGAACATAAGCATTCTCAGTGTTATTCACCTTGTTTGTATGCTACAGAGAACATAAGATGATATGAGGAGCCTCATGTAGACGGCGGCAAACCTCTGAGTTGTAAAAAAATGATCTCACATTAGAGACCTAAACCAGATTTCAATGAATACTGTTTTTATAATTGTTTGGTTGTAAACTTCAGCTCTTTATGTGTATGGTGCATAGATCCTGTATGTGGTTATCAGAATCACAAATGCAGAACTGAAAAAGGAATTGCATACCGTTATATGATGTCACTACTTAATGAGACTTCCACAAAGACTGAAAAAGTGATTCTGACATTCTGGAAAGGCCATGGTCTCTGCTTTTTTTGCAGTACTTTTCAGTGGTTGGCAGTCAGGCTGATTCTAGTTTAACATTTGGCACTCACATGTTTTGTGGGTTTTTTTAAGTGATATCATCAGCACAAAATTTACAACTTGGCAGTCACTGTAATTTTTTCAAGGGTAGTTCTGGAGTGGCATCTTAGATTCCTTTTGGATCCTGCTCACAGAATGCCAAACACTGCAATAAAATCAGCTCAAACAGAGGCACATTATAATTGCTGTAAGTAAAGGCATAGTGCTTAGTCTATATGACCGCCCTGAGATACCTGCCTGACTACAACTTATAGTGATGGTGTACATTATATTTCTATTCTCAGGACTAGTTTTTATTAATTTTCATTGAATAGAAACTTCAGAAAAGCTTAGTCCAATCTGACTACCGGTTACATTAGCCCATGCCAAGATACTTGTGTGGATGATGCAAAATCTCCACTGTTCCTGTTATTCCTCCTGCAAAGGACTGCAGGCAAGAAGAAGCTGATTGGCTAGCAACACGTGCCCTTAGCTGGCACTAGCAAAGTAGTTAGAAAGCAGCCAGAGCAGCTACCTTCACTGCATATGTGCCAGTGGAGCATCCTCCTTCTATTAATGGGTCCTATTTGGAATTCTCTTTTAAAATGATGATTACAATCTCTTTATTGTACAGCCAACATTTTTCTGGGATGTGACAATGGTACAAAAGCTTAGAATAGTAACCCAATTCAGCAATGAGATGCGAAAAGTATTTTGCATCAAACAAGATATATTTTGTTTAGGGCAAAAAAACTGCCTGTGGGGAGGATCCAAAGAACAGTAAGAGCAATGAAAATAGCTGCTAGTGCTGTTTCACAGATGCTTGCACAAGAGCCTGTGCAAGACTTCACTGAGTTCGAAAATAAGATCTGTAGCCATTTTGGTGCTTGAGCCAGTGGAAGAACATGTCCGGATTTAGTTTCACTTCGGTGCAGTATTGTTTCCACATGGCTGTTTTGCTTCACCTTGGCTCTCTACACAGGACCGGTCTTTTTCCCAGTATCCACATGGCAGCATCTTGCGTCTGTGTACCTTCTGGCTTTTTCACCACACTACTGCATCTTTTCCTAAATCTGTTTTGGGATGATCTTTTTGGAAAGATCACGGCCAAATCTTGTTTGCAGTAATGTGGCTAGAAAGGTGTGGATTTTTCCAGCTCCTGTCCACATCTGTGCCATTTTCTTATCTTGGACCCACAAGTCTATTCCACACACACACACACACACACACACACAAATACATACACACACACTCCAACAAAAGGCTTTAGGGAGGGTTTAAAAAAGAGTAACTGACATATCACTATAGCATTATAACTTCAGTGATACGTCAATTACTGATTTCTTTTTTAAAAATATCCTCTGGTGTCATGGGGAGGGGTGGCCACAGGGCAAGGAAAATGTAAGGAAAACTGCTTCGCGGGTGCTTCATTGATGATGCACACGCAGAAGCATTTGCAACAGCAATGAAAGATCCACGGAGAAAAATCACTGTGTGAAAACAGTTGTAGACACCTTTCTCATGCCACAATTCATAGTGTGTGGGATAGAGAAAAATACAGTAGCAACTGGGAAGAGCAGGCCAGGGGAAGGGAAGGGAAAACAGACATTTGAGTGCTGTTGCCCTGTCTGGCTCTTCTTCCACCTGAAGTGATGTTGGTAACCATATCAAAAACCCCACCAGGCTGTTGATATGGTACAAAAGCCTGCTGCTAAATGCCAGGTCAGTCACAGGAAAAATAGCAGCCATCCAGGATTTAATCCAGCTTGAGAAGGCTGACTTGACATGTATCACTGAGACTTGCCTGGGGGAGGAGGGGTTAACCTCTCCCAGCTGTGTCCCCAGGGTACTTGGTGGTACATTAGCATAGGTCTGGTGGGCGGGCAGTGGTGTTACTGTAATCTGTAATTACTCTATCCCTCCAGCACGATGCCCCAACCAGGACACTACTTCATAGGCCCTGTTTTGGGTGTCCCCACCTTCCGAGATTAGCTATATGGCAATCACAACCATAGTGGTTTGAGACCTGAGTGCTGCATGGCAGAGTGAGCTCCCATCTCTGGTCCCAGCTTCTGCCAACCTAGCAGTTCAAAAGCAAGAAATTGCAAATAGATAAATAGGTACACTTCAGTGGGAAGGTAACAACATTCTGTGTTGATATTAGATACATGTGCTATAATACAGTACAAATCATTTTGGAAGAGGCGTTCCCCCTGAGTTAGACAGAAGGAGGAATGCCTCTTCTAAGGTAACTGTTTTACCCCCATGGTGTTTGTAAATTGCTATATTAAAAATCTATTTTTTAATTAGCTGCCTGATTAATTGGGGACATCTTTTAAATCTGCCCAGTGTTTTAATTGATTAATCTAACTAATTAATCAACTAAAAATTACAGCCTTAGTTATTAGGGTGATATATTCTGACATAAATACATAAAAGGTGTTTGACAAGTTTAATATACAGTGTGCCATAAACACTATATTGTTATTCATTCTTCAATAAAAAGATGTTTTTCAGTCAAAAATAAATAAAGGCAAAATAAGTATGAATAATGATTAGGCCAACAGGTTAATTTAGTTATTGACCATTCAGGTTCATATTTTTATGCTAGTGTTATGCTTTTTACACTTTCCTGAACTGTGAGAAGCTCCAGTGATAGTTCTACAAGATTTACAGAGGCATCCTAAGCAGAGTTACACCCTTGACTTCAATGGGCACAGAAGGTATTTATTTATTAGATTTTTTAGTTACCACTCACCCAAAGGGTCTTGAGGCAACTTACAACATTAAAACAGCACAAATAAGTTAAAAACAGCACAACAAAATATTAACATTAAAATGATAAACCATTAAAATATGTGGCTAGCCATATTTTAACCATACTACTAACAAAACCATACTACTAACAAAACAATACAAATATGTTGATTATATTACAAAGGCCCACCTAAACAATTCAGCCTTGCATGCCCTGTGAAAACTAAACAGGTCTGGCAGGGCACGGATGTCATCAGAGAGTACATTCCACAGGGCTGGGCCACAACTGAGAAGGCCCTTCCCCTTGTGACAGCTGAGATATCCTGGGGCTGGGCACCTGCAAGAGACCCATAGAGGATGACTGAAGGAAGCACGGGAGGTTGTAATGGGAGAGGTGGTCCTGCAGGTATGAGGGTCCCAGACTGTTAAGGGCTTTAAAGGTGTGCAGCTGCCACAAAGTTGGAGTAGTATGAGCTGACCATGATGTTCCAGTCAGCAACCTGGCACCTGCATTCTGGACCACCTGCAGTTGCCAAAGCATTTTCAAGGATAGCCCTACACAGAGCGAATTACAGTAGTCCAATCTGTAGGTGGATCAATGGATCAATGTTGCAAGGTCCAACCCAGAGAAATAAGGAGTCAAACGGTGAGCCTGGCATAGACCATGGACTCTTGTTTATCCAATGATAGTACAGAATTCAACCCCAGAATTCAACCCCAGGCAAGGCCCTTTACAGAGACTACAGCTGTCAACTGGACACCACTGAGTCTCAGGAGTGATCCTCTAGCTAGCATCTCAGTCTTTCCCAGCCACATGCTTCCATCTTGGATGGATTTAACTTCCGCCAACTCCCTCTTAACCATTGCATATCCAGGCACTGGGATAGTGCCGAGAGCTATGATGCTGGATGCTTATCCAGCAGGAGGAAGAGCTGAATGTTATCAGCATATTGATGGCACCCAACTCCAAACTTCTTGATGATTTCAGCAAGAGCATTCATATATATGTTAAATAACATCAGAGAGAGGATCAAACCCTGTGGCATCCCACAATTTAGGTCTCATCAGGATGACCTCTCCTCCCCAATAACAGCCCTCTGAGAGTGCCTCTGGAGGAATGAGGAGAACCAACTAAGGGCAGTGCCACTTGCCTCAGGGAGGCAAGGAGATCGAGTTAAATACACTCCATTTAAAATGGAATCGTTTGTTTACTTTTGCACTAAAGACATTAGTATATTTGTATATTTGTAACATCTATTTCTTTACAAATATACAAGCAGAGCATACTGGAAGCAAGCAGGCTTCTAAAGCAGTCAGTAGAATTGCTGACCCTCTTTCAAATTTCCAGAGAGCAACAGCATTCCCCCAAATAATCTACGGCTGAAGACAGACTGGAGTTCTGGCCCGCTTCAGGTTCGCTGTGCAAGCAGATGAGGCAGGCCCGTTCACACAGCCACAGCTGCCCGGCGGAGGCGTGCCATCCTTACCTGGTCCAGCACCGCTTCCCTCCCACAGCAGCTGTACACCAGGAGGAACTGGTGGCCAGCTGCCTGGGCGCGCATTCCTCCTGCTTCCGGTGGGTGTGAATGCACGCGGAAGCACACAGCCGTGCGCCATGCCGCCGCCAGGAGCCACCCACCGTGTGCACGCTGCAGGCCGCCTCCTCCCCAGAATGCTTGTGCCGCACTGCATGCAGTGTGAACGGCAAGCTCCTGGATGCTTCGCCCCCGGCTTGCTCCACCCCGCTTTCCTGGTGCAGCGCAGCGCCAGTCTGTCCTCTGCCTAGCTTTAGCTAAAACTTCCCAGCCATCTCTGTGTCTACATTAAAGCTGCAAACATCCCACTGCCAAGTTAGGGTGACATTCCAGAGGCCAGAGAACAATGCCTGGCCAGTTTACTAAACTCCATATCCTACCAGCCAAAACCATAGTGGTAGTTCTGTTCATAATGATCAATATACCCAAACTTAAAAAGACTAGTGACTATTTCAGTAGGGCAGTTAATATCAAATGTTGATCTTTAAGTACTATGAAAAAGAGTACAGGCAAATACTAACCTTCCATTCTAAGCTAGAGTATCTTTTCAGCCTGATTCAGGCCTTAAGTGAGTTACAAGACTGTCAGTGTCTCAGCTGTACTAGCCACATTACAACTGCTGTTAGAGAAGAGCAACAATGTCCTGATTTGTCTCTTTGTCTTTTGGGGTTTTTTTGTAGTTTTCTGCAAACAGTTCAAATTAAATATTGTTGAGATTAAGATATGAAAAGATGTCATATTTCCTTTAGACTGAACTTATCTGGCAACACCATTCAGTGTTACCAGTATAATATAAAATATTGGCCACTTCCTGTGGGATGTGCATGCTATCGATTATAAGCTCTATTTTTTAAAAAAATGAACACATGATTTTGGTTGGTAGTTTTATCAGGCAAGGAAAGTACAGAAAGGGTTGTCTTAAGTGTATGAAGTAACTGAGAATACAGTGACAAGAATTCTGCATCACAAGAAGACAGAAAATGACTACCAATTAGTTTCCCTTCTTTTGTTGTTCTGTCTGTGATTACTGCCTTCTTCAACCAGGTTCCTCTAAAGACTACTATTCCACCTATACAAACTGGGTGCTGCTTCACATTTACTGAGGATGTTGTAGTGGGCTTGGTATTTTGTTAATGTAACCCACATAACTCCCAGGACTATGTGTTGTGAGTGTTCAAGCCCCCTCTTATCTACTGTGTGCAATATTATAATCTTTTTAACCATTTGCAGGCTGGCCCATAGCTACGGTGGGGCTATAGCAGGGCTCCGCACACTTCTTTAAAGGCACAGCTTGAGTCAATGGCAGGAGAGGGAGGCTGCAAAGAAGGTAGTTCTTTCAGCTTCTTCCGTGTTAATTGCTGGGCTGTGGCCGCTGACAGGCAACCCAGGGCTGAAGATGCCTTCTCTGGGCTTACTAAAGCCATGCACTATGTTCTGGATGAAAATTTGCTGTAGCGAACAAGTTTATCCTATAACTAAAGCCCTTACAAACTACTTTTGAATTATAGTCCATAGGGAAATAACCTCCACTGTTTTACTTTCAGCTTGGGACTTGCGGCGGGGGCTAAGTACCCATATTCCAAAAACTGGTGGAATAGCCCAAAACAGGAGGAGAAAGAATATCCAATCATTATCTTTGGGTCTGTCCTAGATAAAACAAATGATGCCCATGGGAGATACTAATATTTCCCTCCAATCTGTACATCCCCCCTTAAGCAAATTTCAATTTCTCCCTGTATGCAATTTCATTTCTCCCTGTATGCCTCCCTAGTCTTGCCCCTTTCTCTCTCCCACATTTGGGAGAAAATGGCATCTCCTAGAATGCTACTTTATGTTTGTGGAAGGGACTCGCTAGCTTACTGAATGCAGAGTGGAGACAGAGCAGGCTCTGTGGAGAAGCCGCTGCTGTTTCTGAGGGGAAGCTTGGGGAAGGCAAAGAAACACAGCCTGAGTGGGAAAGAGCCGCTAGTGGGAACACTGCAAGGTAAGAGGATGGAAGTGTAGGCTGAGCGGCACATCCATGGGAGGTGGTGAAGGCAAGGCCCAACCCCTTTTTAAAAAAGGCTGTGTACAGAGAGAAAAATAGTGGCAAATAATTACAGCCCCACAAGAAAAAATGTGCCCCACAAGCCACAAAATCCTGGCTACAAACTGTTTGTAGGGTTGCATGGGATAAATGGATGTTGTAGCAGTAAAGAAAATATCTGTTTCCTGAGAACTGAGAACACATAGGTGGCCTGTTTTACCCAAATCACTGTGGTCTGGTTGTCTATTGCCTCATTTGCCCATCCTCCCCCTCTGTGCCTCTGGGCCCACAATTAAGTATCCCATTTATGCATGCTGATTTTCTCCCACAAGTACCCACACATACTTATGTTGTGTTTCATGCCTGCCTCAACTCCAGGCAAAGGTGGGAGTTGGCCATGCTGGGGGAAGGGGGAAAGGACTGCTGTGGCCTCAGAATGCAGAGCCCAGGGTTACTTCACCACCAGTGCTGCTGCTACAGGAGGTGAGCTGAACCGCTAGCCCCTATCTCTCTTGCTTCACTCACTCTCCACCTTTGGTCTCATCCTCCTTGGCCTTAGCATCTGACATCCTTTTATCCCCCTTTCTGTTCCCCACCCCCTCCCTTCCTCCCCTCCAAGTGGGTTCCAGCCCTCATCCATCTGCCCTCCAGCTGTCCCCATTGGCAGAGGGCAGGGGACCTCATAATGTGCCCACCCCACCTCCCAAATTGTCTGGCCCCTCCCCCTTGAACTGTGGCCTGCTGGGCGGGTCTGATTGGGCATCTGTTGCCTCAGCACTCCTGAGGCTGGGTCAGGGTTGAGCCATTGCCAGATCCTGTGCCTCGACCGTGGGCTCCACACTTCCTCCCCCATTTTCCCTGGCTCCCCGGGGCCACAACTGAGCATGCCCCATTGCTCCTTTTTCCACTGCCAGTCGGGCACGGCTTTCAGGCCTTTGGGCCGCCATGTCTCCATTGCTCCCCAGGGCTGGCCAAGAGGCCAGGCGCCAGGGTCCCCGCTTCCTGTGGCTGCCCACCCTTCACCCGCTGCAGCCCTAACCCACAAGTGACATGGCAGTGCCAAGTGGAGTCCCCTTTCCAGGCTGGCAGACCTTCTGCAGCCCTGGAACTTGGCTCCTCTTCCCCCTTTGTCGCCAGAGACGCCCTCTGCTTGGCTCCTGGTGGCATCAGTAAGTCCAGTCCCAGACACTCTGTAATAGTACTTTGAGGGAAACATGTTATTGGTACCCATCCCTCTGCAATTGCAGTCCAATCATTATATTTTTGTATAACATTTGAAAGAGTTAAATACACTTCCCATACTTTAAAGCATAGGATATGCAGGTGAGATGCTAAAACTTCTCCTTACTCCAAACTGACTTTTTGTTTCTTCTACTTTGGGGGTTACTCTCTGTCTTTTACTTTTTCCTCAGAAGAAGAAAAATAGTATAAAAATATGGGTGGGGAGGGACATGCTTACTCATGTGGTTTATGTAGACCATTACCACTTTATAGAGACAGAGACTTAGTTCTGCATGTGGATCTGTGGCTATGTCAGAACTGGCCCTGAGCCCACACAATTGCTTTTGGTGTATTAGCTTCAGTTTTAAGTATTAAAGACCAAACTTTGTTGGACTTTATATAGTCAGTGGATGAATTTCCTTTTCTCACTGAGATATAAATTAGTAATATGCAAACATCCATATGCTTGGCCAAACTCATTTAAGAGCATTCCTAGACAAGTGAAAATTATCAGTGGGTATTTCTGAATATTCCACAAGGATACTTGCACAAGGCACCTGCATGTACACACTCATACACAGGTGTCTGTCTGCAGATCCCTACCAGTCCCCCAAGCTTACCTCTCTAGGATTTTCTACCTATCCAAAGGAGTCGACACACACAGGAAAAAGATTGTTGGCTTAGGGAGAGACCTGTCTTTCCTGAAAATTACTCCTCCCAAATTTCCCCAGTATGACTCTATGTTTGGGTGGATGGAAACTATAGTTTTTACAGTCTCCTGAAATTAGTTTAAAAAGCCAAGGGAACTGCAATTCCTGTTAACTCCCTCAGGAAAGATCCTTTAATTGATGAAGTACTCCCTGCTTTCTGCTACTCCTTGCCTTATGCAGAAAGGTAACATATGTGGCTAAGTGGAAGATAGGTACTGGCAGCAGGCATGTTGAGACCATTTTAATTCAGGCCCAGATTCAAGGGAGTGTGTATGTGTGTGTGTGTCCAATCCAAAAATAGATTGTCTGCTCAAAGTTACCTGTTCGACATTATTTTATGAAATTACACTGATTCTAGCCCTGGGAGCATTGTGACCTAAAACTATGTTTCTGAATGATTTTAGGGTAGGGCTGCCAAGTCTCTGGTGGGGGCAGGGGATCCCCAGGTACCATTGCCTGCTGCAGCTAGAAGCAGTAATGGGAGAAAAAAATCAAAAAGAAAAATAAGGCCTCATCTACTAACAGGAAGTTCTTACCATAGAGTTCCTGGTGATTCCTAGAACTACAGAGAAGTGAAAAGGTTAGCACTAAGAATCACTGAAAACTCTATAGAACTTTCAGTGTAACCACAGAGTTTCTAGCAATTTCTAGAGCTACCCTTTTCAGTTCTGGGTAGCTCTTGGAATCACCAGGAACACTATGGTAAGAATTCCCTGTAAGTAGACAAGCCCTTATTTTTCATTTTTCTCTCAGGACACTGCCTGTCAACAACCCTCCTGCCACAACTTGCCCTGCCACACTGCCTGGCAACACTATTTTAGGGTGGGAATGGGAAAGTATTTCCTGAAAAAATACATTCAATTTGTAAATGTTCACCATTTTCCTAAAACGTTTCTTTCCATTGCTTTTGCTTTCAGACGTTGGGGCTGGCAACCGTATCATGGCTGCCCCCCCTACCATGTTCCTTTCCCCAAACCTCCTGCTGGTTGCCAGGCTTAACCCTGCATAACACTGATGTAGCAGTTGAGTTTAACTATGTTATTGCATCATTAAGGGGAGACAAACTCTCTTCAGAGTACTTTTGGACTGGTCCCTTGGATGATTTTAGCCAGTCTTCATGTAATAAATCATTTAACATCATAGATGAATAATTTCAGAGCAGTACCTCAGGATGGGGGGGCTTCCAAAGCAGTGGGAAATGTTTATACCCCTTTGCCTCAGTCCCAGAAGAAAGACCAAGTGAAATTTTTTCCTTTTCAATACTTCAGAATATCATTTCTTTGTAATGCCTATACTCTTTGAAAAGCATTCAAGGCAGCTTATGACAGCTTAATTAAAAGGAACATATTGGTTTGTATTCAAGAGGTCCACTCACAGATCAAACCTCATGGCAGAAGACTTTCCTGCTTTCCTTTACACACTGATTTAAAGTAATTCTTGTTCATTCTTGGTGCCCAGTCATTTGTATTTCATGTGTTTTACACATATTTATGGCTTAGGCCTATTTGCCTTGATGAAACACTTCTCACTCTTGCACACTTCGATACTATGTGATTTGCTTTGTTCATTTGTAAGGCTTTCATCCTTTGGCTGCTTTGAAAATCTGTGGTTGACGTAGACTTGGAGACACATGCCACAAAAACCATGAAATTATGAGATTTGCAATTTTACAGAACCTCACACTTGTCAGCTATTGTAGCTATGCTCCAGATGAGGAAGACTGTGGCCCCAGGAGATTTAACAATTTATTCAAACTCTGTAAAGTTGTGGGAGCTTAGACAAAGGTCCCTCTATAATGCATGTCACACATCACCAGGGAGAACAGAGCATAAAGCTGTGACAAAAGAATGCATAGAGCATGGGTTAAATGGAGCAAAATGTATCAAGCATGGGAAGAATGGTTTAAAAATGTGAAAAAAGGTTGGCCGACACAAATCCAGAAATAGAAACAAAATCATGAAATATCTTTTACTGAAGCCAACCCGA
Organism: Lepidodactylus listeri; assembly: GCA_029233225.1. Taxonomy (NCBI): domain Eukaryota; kingdom Metazoa; phylum Chordata; class Lepidosauria; order Squamata; family Gekkonidae; genus Lepidodactylus; species Lepidodactylus listeri. The sequence continues at coordinate 47,311,691 of JARCFY010000010.1, read as the reverse complement.
ATGACACAAAAAAATTGTGCAAGCTTTTGAGTTCTATAGGACACTTCATAAGGCAAATGTTACAAAAATTTTAAAAATAAGGGAGGCAGGAAAGCAATTTTTTCCCAGATTCAGATGTTAAGATGCTATCGTGCCAGCCTGTGATGCTAGATGCTGATAGACTTACAGTTTATTCGCTGTGGGTGTTAGATTACAGCTGCGGTCCCCAACATGGTGGCTGTGGGTCCCATGATGCCTGCCAAAACCTTTTCTGGTGCCCATTAAGTGTTTTCAGAAATGGGTGGGGGCCAGGTGGACCTTTTGCCCTGTAGGGCTTCTGATCAAGTGTGCAGATTTTTTAAAAAAATCACTTCAGCAGCAGCTGCCACTGCAGCACAAGGATCATCACTGCACAGCTGCAGATAAGTGCTGTGTATGCAACATTTTTTTGAAAACAATGTATGTTTTAAAAGGCAACCTGCTAAGCAGAGCTTCTGCCTGAAATGTTGAAAAGTAACTATTTGATTTATGCATAGTCTCCCTCCCTGATATTTTGTCATTGGCTCTGCCTCCAACAGCAGCCATTTTGCGGCTTCTCCTCCTGTGGCAGGCATTTTGCGGTTGCACCTACCATCCTTTGCCAGAATTCCAAAGGTGCCCACAAGCTCAAAAAGATGGGGGACCTCTAGATTACTGCACTTGCCTTCTGTAAAAAGAAGCCCTGAAGAGTTGTTTCATTTAGGGGGGGGAATCCAGCAAAGTCCAGAGATCACCCATCAATGATTAGCTTGACAGGGCCTTAAGATCTGGACCTGGCAAGGTTTTTGAGGGGTGCTTCCCCCCCGCCCCTTGTTGTGATTTTTGTAACATTTGCCTGACAAATGTTGTGCAAGGGTTCTATAGAACTCAAAAGCTTGCATAATGTTGTGTGTCATTTGGGTTTGCCTCAGTAAAAGGTATTATGTAATTTTGTTCTTTTTCTTTAAAAATGTGACCCATTTTATGGATTGTCTCTGAGCCTGAACATCTCCAAATCTCCAACTTTCTGCTTTACGTAATTTATCTTCTTTCAAAATGTGAAAAATGGAATTGGCTGCAGTAAGTGATATTTTAAGCTCAAATGTACAAAACAACATTTAGATATTAGATCTATATTAGATAATAATATTGACTAGATATTATTATTAAGAGTAGAAAAGGCAGGATCTAGATTCCCTTCTCCTCCTTGCTCTTCCCTCTTCTTTAAGTGGAAAGCACTGAACCCAGATGCCCAACTTGTGGCACAGAGTCTTCCAGCAACAGCATCTGGCTTCTTGGCAGTCACTTTCAGGCAAGTTGTCTAGGGAGCATTGCAGTTGCCTCTTGGTTTATCACATGGAGCCGTTACTGTGGCCTATCTGGCTGCTTTACCGGGGCAGAAGCCAATTCCTTTTGATTCACCTTTGATTTTCAGAAACTTGTTCATTCCGGATTGGGTTGTGGTTTTTTTTAATGTTTCAAAGTCACTTGTGTTTTGCTGTAGGGCAGTACTCGCTTGCATATCCAAGCTTTTTTTCCCCCCGCTTCTCTTTCTGCCAGATACAAAATCATCAGCCTTTCTGTCTCCCCATCAACACTGTTAGTTCTTTTAATAACATCTTCAATCAATTTCACTGCCCCTTGTTAACAACAGCAGAGAAAACGTATCACAAAAAAGAAAGGGGGGGAATAATGCCCCCTTCCACAAATATCTAGGTTGTTTAGCACCATTTCTTTCTCGCGCACAGAAAACAAAAATTCTACAGATCTGAAGTGGAATTTTCTTCTGTTCAAAAATTTGGCTTCGTCTTCTCCATTTTCAAAGCACCATGAAGAGTATCCAGTGACTGAAAACAGATTCACAAAATGCTATATCTTATGCTGGCTTTATTGCATAGCAAAAGATCTCTCGCTTCTGGAAACTATATTTAACAAAAGGAGATTTATTTTTACCTATTATAAAAAAATTATCCCAGCCAGCAACCCACATGTAAGAAGAATGCAACAGTAGCTCACGCAAAAGGAAGCAATGACAATGTGATGACAAGTTCAGCAGCGATACGCAGAATGCTGAGGATAAATCAAAAATTAAAGCTATTGTATGACAGCTAGGAACACTTACCAAGCGAAGCCTGTGAAATTTCCATTATTATTATATTTTGAAAGGAATCGAGATGCAGTTTCTACATGTGATTTCCATTTGCTCCAGTCTGTTTCTGCAGGTTCAGGCCAGAGTAAAGATTTAACTCACACTCTGTGATATGTGGGGCTGGAGAGGCTGAATGTAAGCTTACACATGCTGAAAGAGAGCACAACAGACTCACAGCACAGAGAGCTTTCACACGTGACATGAAACAACCTTAGAACCTCTCTCATGCCATTTGTGCTGCAGGTGAGAATGCTGAACAGGAAAGAAGACATTTTAAAATCACTCCAGTGATGTAGGTGTTACATTTAAAAAGGTACCACTGGACTCAAAATTTATTTTAAACACTAGTAATTTTAAAAGGCACTATTACTATAATGTGAACATAGAAGTCAGCAAGATTCCAACACATTACAATGGCTGCGTTCACACTGGCAGATTTGGGCCGGCTGCAGCCGGCTCAGATCTGCACGTCTACATTGTAACAGCTGGCTCCCGTCCACAGGCATCGCTTACCGTATGAAAAACCGTCTGAAATCCGAGACCAGCTCCCCTGCTGGTCTCAGCTCTCGTCTTCTGGCTGCAGCTGCATTTGGAGCTGTGTGAACGAGGAGCCATCTCCGAAGCACTTCCGAGTAACCCCCCTCCCCTCCCTGTGGAAGCCTCTGGCTTCCGCTTTGCGTCCGCCATTTTTTTTTTACTTTAGCGATGATCGCATGAGCACACATACAAACCTATGTTAAAAGTTCAGATGTTCAAATGGAGGGTAGTTCTACTGAGTACATGAGTTTGCGATCACGATGAGGCTATTTTCAACCCGATTTCTACTGGTAGAAGGAAACAGTGATTCAGCCGGATCGGAATGCGCATGTGCAAAGAGATTTCTCTCATCTATGTGGATGAGCGCATGTGCGCATACATAAGTGGCGAAAAAAATTTTTAAAAGCCCCAAAATCCCTCCCCCCCTGTCGTTAGTGTGAACGCGGGGGAGCCGCTTGAGGGCAGCTCGAGGAGAGGTGAGTGTGATCGTGATTTTTATAGAACAAGCCGTTTGCAGCCGCTCCAGCAGGCTCCAGCACTCCAGTGTGAACACAGCCAATGTGAGACCATAGGAGAAGGGGTGATCAAAACTTTATGAGAGTTTCTTTAATTTCCACAACGTTTACTAAATGCTGACATAATATTTGTTTGTTCAGTAGCCCTTTGTTCTTTAAGCACCAGTCATAATCATGGCCATTTTCACATTACCATCCTAAACTGGATGTTATTTGTTGTTGGCCCAATTTCAAGTAAAGCAATACAGGGATGGGGGTTCCATACAGCAAATTTCCTTCTGTTAATGAGTCATCTCTGAAGTGCTATGGTCATTTCAAACCGTGCCACTTTTTTCCCCACCCTTTTTCGCCATGCAGTTTTCCCTGGACTTTTAAAAAACATTCTAAGGTGAGCGCTATAGCTCTAAACTGCTATAGCACTGAAGAAGAGAAGGAGACTGGATTTATACCCTGCCCTTCACTACCCAAAGGAGTCTCAGAGTGGTTTACAATCCCTTCCCCTCCCCACAACAGACACCCTGTGAGGTAGGTGGGGCTAAGAGAGCTCTCTCGAGAACTTCCCTTGAGAAAACAGCTTTGAAAGAATTTATGACTGACCCAAGGTCATGCCAGCAGCTGCATGTGAAGGAGTAGGGAATTAAACCCAGTTCTCCCAGATTAGAGTCTTAATTTGTGACCACTACACCAAACTGGCTACAGTGGAGTTGATGCATCTCAATGATGCCCCTATAGCACTTCAGAGGTTTAGCACTATAGCACTTAACTTAGAATGTTTTTTAAAAGTCCAATGAAGATTGTGCAGTGAAAAAGGGCAGGGGGAAAGCAGTATGGAGTGATGTCCTATGGGCATTTTAAACAGCACACAACAGCGATTCAGAAGCGCTACAAAGGGGCTGAAAATGGGAAAAAGCAATTTCCCTCAAAAATGGCTCAACCATGCTTTGCTAACTCGATGCAAGTGGTTTATATGAACAGGTAAATAAATTACACTAGCAGTGGGTTACTAAAATGGGTCTGTCTGAAATGACAGAAAAAATCCATTAGCAACCAGTTGCTAAAACATAATATAATGGCAATTTGAAAAGAGCCCATGTTTCTGAATTGTTATCAATACCATGTCCTGATCATTTAGAAAGCCACCTACAATATTCTTGAGCTCCAACAGAAAAAATCCCATTCTTCAGGAAATCCATTTGGATCTTGTATTTTGCTGTTAGAATATGAGTATATATGAAATCCCCTGCTGAATCACACTAATGGTCCATCTAGTCCAGCATCCTGTTTTAGACAGCAGCCAGCTAGTTACATTGGAGGACCAATAAACAGATCAACAAAGGACAAGTATTTTCTTCAATGTTGTCTCCTACCACTTATATTCAGAGGTTTACTGCCCTTGAATTTGGAGGTTCCCTTTGGTTACCATGAAACACAGCATCAAAATAATTAGCATAAAAATTGTCTCTAAGATACCTGAAATGATAAGATGGAGGCAAAGACATAGACCCCATCCAAGGTGATCTATACTTTTGAGCCACCTGGTACTACCAAAAGAGTAGCATCATATGTGTAACAGTTTCAGTTAGATTCATTTTGCTGATGTAATTGCCTGATCCTATGATTGCTGCTTTGATGCAACTGATGAGAAGGGAGCACTCACTGGAGAAGACCCTGATGCTGGGAAAGATTGAAGGTAAAAGAAGAAGGGGCAGAAAAGGATGAGATGGTTAGACAGTGTTATCAATGTGATGAGCATGGAGTTGGGCAAGCTCCAGAGAGCGGTGGAGGACAGGAGGGCTTGGTGTGGTGTGGTCCACAGGGTTGCGAAGAATCAGACTCAACTGTGCAACTGAACAACAACAAATAAGATATGAGATCTAGAATTTCATTATAGCAACCATTCACCTTAGCATTACTATGGAAGGGCATCATTCCCTCCTTCCCAAAAATCCCCATAGAGTGCAATTCTTTGTACAACCATTGCTTTATTCATATTAAACTTTTAGCAATACTTTTCAACCCAGAAGGTTTTTACTCTCTCAGTGCATAAATAACACTAGTATATCTAATTCTCAACCTAGTCCCATCTGCAAATGCATACATATCTGGCCAGATGGAGAGATTTTCCTACAAACTTGGGGGAACCCCCCGCCAGGTTTGCAAAAAAAAATCTAAAAATGTACCCAAAATAGAGGTTAATTTCCCCACAAATGAATCTCTCTGGCTTGAATAGAGCCCTGCCATCTCTGCTTCTTTCAGCAGCTTCTGAGGCTGTAAGGCAGTAACAGTGTTGTTAGGGGAGCAAGCAATAGCAGCACTGTAAGCAGGCGAGGAAGCATGACTGATGCTGCAGGCCCTGCCATCACTGCCTCTCCTCATCAGCCTCTGAACTGGTGGACTGGAGGAACTGGTGGTAGTTCTGCCCACCATGCCACCAAAAGAGGAGACACTCTCACTACAGAACCTATTACCCACCACAATATCAGCTTTATTATTGTCAAAAAACCCTAGTCCAAGGGATTTTTGGTAAGGGCAGGCAAAACAAAAAAATTAACAAAATCCTGGGGTCCACACACACCAGTAGATAGCTGCCACCAGCCCTTTGAGACTATCCCAACAGCTAGAAGCCAAAGAGCAAGCTTCTAATGCTTCTGGGATTCAACAAGGAAGTCAGCCCTGTAAGGTAGACCACTTGCAGCACAGTGAATTTTCACAAACAGTTAATGTGATGGGGAGGCACCCAGGTCTAGGTATTACGATTCAAATTGAAGCCATCTGAAGAACAAAACACAAGCAACTGTGATTAAAAAGAATGTATTAAAAGTTGCAAAAATATTTCAAAAGAACTTTAGTAGTGAGGAATCAAAATAACGAAGCTAAATTTCAAGAGGCTAAGTAAAACATTGATTCAGAATTACAGAATGTTACCAAGGCTGCAGATGTTCAGCAGTCAAAGTCCTCTCTGTCCCTAGAGGGGCATGAGGGCAGGCAGGATACCTAGCCCATGACAACAAGCAATCCAGGAAATCAAAAGGCCATTTTGAGACTATTGTCCAATATACAAGAGTCCATAGTCTAAAACTACCTGAAAGAGGCTAAACTTTATGGGCAAGACCCAAAATGGTCTGGGGCCCTTAGACCAATCAGATCTCTGGTTGGTGATGTCAGTTGATAGAGTGACTTGGTTACTGGGCAAAAGACCTCAAAGGGGTCGGACTAAGATGAACTGGTGGGGCAATCTGCAGTTTCGTCCCCCCAGCTCCAATGGGAGTAAATCATGCTAATTAAAAGGAATGCAGTTAATTGGTTGCTAGGCACCAAGTTCTGGCCTTTGAACAGAGAGGCAAAGATAGGCACTAGTCTCCTTCGTACACCTGGACTCTTATCTAGGTGTCACTAGGTTGGTATGCTGAATCTTCCCAACACAATTATTCCTGTTTACTGTACAATTTATAATCAGGTCTGGAACTCAGAATGAAGTCTGAACCAATGTTTAAGGGGGGGAAACAAGAACTGAACAAGGAACCCAGTTTCTTCAGAGCCCCTCCCTTCCACAGCTGCATAAGGGAGAGAGCAATAGTACTGCCAGCAGGTGGGATCCAGATAAGTGGGGGGGGGGAAGTAATGGGTGGGGGAGGGAGAAATAGAGAGGAGTGACAATAGGCATGAGGGAGGGAGGGAGAAAATGGGAGATAAGAGTGGCAGTAGGCATGGGAAGAGTGAAAGAGAAGTGATAGTAGGCATAGAGGAGGGAGAAAGAGGAAGTGAGACAGTAGGCATGGAGCAAGAGGAAAAGAGAGAGAAAGTAAGAGAAGGGGTAGGGAAAGGAGATATATGGGAGACTGAGAGAAGGAGTGGGATTAAAAAAAAAAAAAACCGACCGCACGGCTTCTTACAGCGGATGCTGTCTAGACCAGGGGTGTCGAACTCATTTGTTATGAGGGCCGGATCTGACATAAATGAGACCTTGTTGGGCCAGACTATGTATGTCATAAAATGTATTGCCAGGTAGCGGAGATATAAACTTTATAAAGGACACAAACTCAAAGATTTTTTTTAACTTAAAATAAAAACATGCTTAAAACAGCACTCTTGCAATATTTTGTTTATTTAACAGAATCTGATAACTGACACCTCTTGCTCTGAATTATTGCATCAAAATGTCTGTGCTGTTGCAATCTTGAGTATGCTGTTCAGGTGTGTGTCTGTAAGCTGCAAACCTGATTTTGATCTATTGACATTCACCACAGAAATCTCATGTTCAGAGTTCTGAGTCTAGGACCCAAAGGAAAACATGAAATGGCTGAGCAATTGAGACAGTCTGGAGAAGCCAGCTTTGATGCAGCAGCAGCAGCAGAACTGGAAGCAGGAGGTGGCCAGTTCCAGTGCGGGCCTGATAGAAGCCCTCTGGGGCCTGATCCTGTCCCCGGGCCACATGTTTGACACCCCTGGGCTGCGGCCACACGGGCCTTAAATGCGGGAGGAAGGGCAATTTCCTCCTGCATTTAAAGGGGCCGACCAGACGGCTGGTCCCCTAGTCCCGTGCCGAAGCGGGATCCAATGCGGGTTCCTCCCGCATTTTCAGACCCCGGGAAAATCAAGTATTTTCCCGGGTGTTGCAGGAGGAACCTGCATTGGAGGTATCTGGACAGCCCTCTCTCGCATGGCAGGGCTGTCCAGATAGCCCCGCCGGCCATTTCCCCCCCACTCTTTTACACTTGGGCGCATGGCTATCCATGCGCCCAAGTGTAAAAGAGTGAAAAAAAAACACCCCAACTTACCCAGGTGGATGGTGGGTTGGAGGCCGCCACTGCTGCTTCCAGTGCTGCTGGGGCTGCCTCCGCCGCCGCCTCTTCAGCTTCCGCCGCCGCCGTGGCTGCCCCTGCTTCCACCGAGGCCGCCGCTGCTGTTCCCACCGCCGCCGCCTCTTCAGCGGCCGCGCCCGCCAATCACGCTGGCACAGGGGTTGGGATGTATGGACATCCCAACCCGCTGTTGAAAAATGCGGCCCCTTTAAATCCGGGAGCCTTCCCAGATTTAAAGGGGCCGTGTGACCGCGGCCCTGGTCTAGAGAATCCACCACAGAGTCACACGCAGTAAAGCGATTCACAGGGGAGCTTTCTGGTCATGCAACACTGGATCAAAAAGATCTAGATCAAATTACAGTTGGGCCGATGGCGAGATTAGCTGCCTGTCTGAACACACCCTCATATAACTTCCAGTCACCTGAATCTCTAGGAAACAGCATGTTACATTTCAGCCTATTCCATTTTATCAGTCAACATAGCTGTTCTATTTCTGATCAATATAAGATTCATAATTTTCAGACAGGAATAAGCCTTTTTCCTATGAAGAGCTACAAATGTCCATATGCAGCTGACTTGTTTGAAAGTTAAGAGCAGATCTGTGCACTGAAATGCACCCTTCTTGTAATGGGAACAAAACGCTGGTAATGAAATACAAACCTAAACCATAGTACAATGACCGCCCTCAAGGCAGCTGCCAAAGAGATGGTGTTTTTAGGCAGCTTCTCTGAAGCAGCGTCTTTATGTCTATGCCATGTACAGATTTATGATTGTGCGGGGTGGGGGGGAGTGGAATGTCAATAGTTTGCCTAAGCAATATTGAGCTTTGGTCATAGGAGAGACTCCAGTATTGTGGTCACCACACCCTCACCTACTGATGTGGTCCCCATTTTTTCTTTGGAGGCACCTAATTAAGAAAACCTTGACTCATTTACATGGATACGTTTGATCTAAATTACACTCCAAACCACACCAAATTAGGAGCATCTGTGAACGTGAAATGTTTGTTCCCTTAGACTGGTAGAATGGGGCCAGCTCTGGACTGCACATGTTCAAGTGACGAAAAATATTTCAGATGTAGCATACTTCTGAGACCTACTTTTCCACTAATAATTTGCAGTGAGCTAAACTAGTATCTCTTGCTCTCTTCCCACAATCACTACAGGCTGTCTAAAAAGTTTTTCTCTCTCTCTCTCTCTCTTTCTTTCCAAAAACCAGAAGGGAGAGATAAGTGGCCACCTACTTTGTTGATACTCTTGTAGCCACTGCCAGAAGAGAACAATCCAGCAATTGTCAAGAGTTGTCACTGACAAAGAGGGCTAATTCCAACATAACATTTTTTCTCAGAACTCAGACAGAATGTATTCTCCAGTTTAATGATCTCTCTTGCAAAATGCATGTGTTGTCTGTGAAATGGTCATCCTGGGTATTTCCTTCTTTGTGGAAAAGGAAACACATTATGTTGGAACTGACCACTATCTTTTCAGAAATTATTCAATAACCTGAATCACATAGCACTCTTTGGGCTTTTGCACAGATTTAATTTCATTCCTTGGGGTCTGTATGACAAGGTAATGGCAGGAACAGCAGGTAAGGGCAATTCACTAGGTGGCTAAGTGAGAAATCTACTGAGTTGTCTGTGGAGTCTATTCTTAATGTAACAAATGGCATCTATCCCACTAAAACATATGCATAGTCTTTTATCTACTGCAAAAACGATTCCATTTTATCCTGGTAAATTCTCAGTTTTGTTTTCAGTGGGAAAGATGGCAACACAACATAAAACCTTAAATGGTCTACTTGTGACTTGTGACTGCTTATCCAAATGCCTTGAATGCTAGTTGAACTCACTAGAAGCTTTTTTTAAAAGCCACCTGATTTTTCTGTCTACTTAGGGCAACAGAAAAAGATGCAGGACATTTTGAATCCCTGCCAGGCCACTGTAGATGACATATCAAAATGAGTTTACAAACACAAGTCTATGCATGTTTCACATGTTTACCTTATACAGGGCACATATATGGTGCTGACACAGGAATACTGGTTTTAAGTGGTGCCATAAATGATATTATAAATGATACAAGCCGGAGGACCCGCAATACTCGCGGGGGGGGGTAGGTGAGCCTCTTCCCCCTCCTCTGGCCCCGCGTGCCGAGCCTCTACCCCGTCCCCCCTCCAGGCAGCTCCCCCCGCCTTCAAAATGGCGGCGGCGGCAGCAGGGAGACAGCCGCCCGCCGAGGCTCCCCCCTGTAAGGCAGTGGCGCCAGGGAGACAGCTGCCTGCCGAGGCTTCCCCCGCCTTCAAAACAGCGGCGGTGGCAGGGACACCTGCCGTCCACTGAGGCTTCCCCCCCCTGCTTTCAAAACGGCAGCGGGGGCATAGAGACCTGCCGCCCGCCAAGGCTCTTCCCTCCCTCCCCCCCGCAAACGGCGGCAGCGAGTCCTTGTCACGCCGCTTCCCACCCCCTCCCCTACAGCAGCCACAGTGTTCTCTGCGCACGCGTGGAGAACGCTTTAACTTTTCGGGGGATTTAAAGATCCCCCGAAAAGTTTTTTAAACATTTAGGATTTTTCTGCACATGGGGGGAGTGCCCCCCGTGTGTAGAAACCCCACCCCCCAAGTGCCCCCCGCGTGGATTTAGGTATCTGCACGGGGGAGGGTACTTGGGAATTAGATATATAGATTGTAGTCAGATTTTAATAATTATTGGTATTATATTAATTTATTGTATTATTATTGTATTATTGTATTCTATCATATTGTTGGAGGGCTAGAAATCAAATAAATAAATACTATGTTTGAAATGCATTTTGTTATTTTGTGTGGAATTACAATGCGCTGTGAGAATCTGATGTGCCATTTTGAATCCCTTGAGAGTCTATTGTATGATTTTTATGGAATACTCTTTTATGGGTTTGTATTGTTGCTTTTAATTATGTTGATGCTTGTATGCATCATTATTCAAGAACATTCATGTAACATGACAGTGGTACTGAAAAATATTATTTGACAGATTCAACTAGTTTAAATCTTGTGACACTTTTACAGCGCCTTTCTAAACAGAGATGTACCCTTGATTTCCATGGACCTTGAAGGGTGTGACTCTGCTCAGATGGCACCATAAATATACAATTAAAGAACTGACCAGGACAACACCTTTGGGGGTTGATTATTTTTCCTGCTGCCTTTTCATCTGCTTCTGCACTAGGTGAGCATTTGCAACTGAAGTTGGCAGGCTGGATTTTGACTCTGGAGCCACCAGTTTGGATTTTGGCATTAATATCAGGCATTTGTCTCTGAAATGTCAAAAAGTATAGGCTGAGATAATGCTTTGTAGGGACATTAGTATGGTTGTACCAAAGTCATAGTCTCAAGTCTCAGAGAGAATGGCTGAATATTAAAATAAATAAATATAGTCAGTCCCAATACTTTTAATCCTAATTGTTTATTGTTTATATTTTCCCATCCTACACAGGCATTATAAGTGTGCTCTGGGGTAAAGAGTTATTTAAGGCTGATTGTGAGCAATAGTAAAAGTAGCGTACTGAGGGGAAAGGGAAGTCAATATGAGGTTAAACCATCTTTGCAGCCCCTTTGGATTTTGTGCTATTCACAGCCAAACCTTTGGATTTGGCCCCGTGTAATCTGAACTGGGACAAAGTTCAAAGAAGTCAGCCATGAATTTCAGCCAGCTTCATCTTTCCCTCTCCTTCTGTTTTTGCTCAGTGAACAGTTTGAATTACATAATTTTCAGTATCAGCATGTTTGTGAGTTTAACTGTTGGTATTTTTTTTACCTTTGAATTCAAGCTGTGACCGATATTCCATGTTGTGAGAACTTCTTGCTATTGTATATTATTAAAATTTTGTTCATGACTTTAAGCAAACGGTGGAGGCTTTATTTTAAAAAACCTACTCTTTTTGTTTGAAGAGATCGTAATACATTTGTCTGATCTACTTTTTCGCAGTAGCTGGAATATAATTTGAATATATTAATAACTTCAGCAACAGCACTCAGGGAGAACCCAGTTAATAACTTATGCATGGATACATAGATATACTTCAGACAGAGGTAATGTTGGTAATACTTGGAAACATGGAATGAAAGAGTCTGTTCTTTTCCTCCCCTTTGTTGTGGCCATGCATTGTGATGGTATGGAGCCAGTGTTCTTTCTGTTGTCTACACAGCCTGGATTTAATAAGCACTTCTATATGTATATTATGACAATGTGGTCAAGGAAACCAGATTTTTTTGCTATACCTTCGAGTGACTGTATAACATAAAAAAATCTGGTGCTTATTTTTCTTGTACTCATTCAATATGTTAACATATTCATAATTTGATACAGGTTGCATTTATCATATAATTAAAGTAAGAGTGTTAGATGAAAAACCAGCAAGATGTTACTTGGATGGAAAATATTTGTCCTGTCATACAGTACTCATTACGGCATTGTATAAAACTGTAAACCTGATGAATAATCATCGACCCATGCATGGGCATACAGTGGATCATTTCTGCTTCCCTCCCTAGGATGAAAGCCCATTCAGCTTTCTACCCGCACACATAAAACTTGCATCTGTCCCGGATGCTGGGCAATTTTGGTCATTCCATCCCCTTCACGAGAAAGCATCACAGCTTTTCTGCCACTGGGTTGCTTTTACTTTTCCTACTTACTTTTCATTCCTCTTCCCACTACTTCCTACTCTGGGCCTAACTCTCTGTAGCGGTAGGGAAGGCCTTAATGCCAGCATAGACAAAATGAATACCAGAAACAAACGTTCCAAGTGGTAATTCCCAAGGGGTAGTTGATTCACTCCTGCTGCAGCCTAGCATTCCTCATGTGTTCCCAGGGCTTTTTTTGTAGAAAAAGCCCAGCAGGAACTCATTAGTATAATAGGCCACACCCAACAGCAAAAACTCATTAGCATATTAAGGGGCTGGGAAACCACAGGGCAGGCATGGAAGCTTGCCGCCCCCCGCCCCCCCCCCCCGAGCTTCTCCACCCCACTTCAGCATCACCTTTCTAGTCTACCCCTCCCTCCAAACCAGACAGCTGGGGAAAGGTGCTGCTGAAGTACCTGGGAACTGAAAGATTGGGAAGGGAAGCAGGCATGTTTACCTGGCTGCCCTCAGCCTCCCCAGCCAGCCTGCCAAGGCATGCAGGCTGGGGAGACCGAGGGCAGCCAGGCAAACATGCCCTGTTCCTTCCCTGAGTCTCTCCGCTTTTGCTGAGAGACTCAGGGAAGTGCGGGGGAGGGGCATGGGTAAATGCCTTTCTCTCCCTCCCCCAGATCGGGGAGGGAAAGAAAGGCATTTCCCATGTGCCTGGGTTCCCTGCCTATCCTTTTCCAGCTGCAACATGTCAGCTAGAGAAGGGGAGTCAGAGAGAGGCTTTTCCTTGTCAATTTCACTCTCAGCTGACTGGCTGGGAGTGAAATTGACAAGGAAATCCCCCTGCGCTCCCCAGAGGGAAAGACCAAATTTTAACATGCCGCCTTTCCCTCTTGTGTATAATGTGGGGAGGGCAGCGTGCTCTGTAGCCACGCATGCCAGAGGTTTTGGCTGTAGGCATGGCCAACTCAGGAGCCAGCCAGAACTCCATTCCTGTGCGTTCCTGCCCCAAAATAGCCCTGTGTGTTCCTATTTCTTCCTTGGTCATCTTCTCCTTGCTTTCTGCTACTGCTGTGTGCCTTCCTCCTCTTCCTTATTTCAACACAGAAGTAACAGAACCACATGTTAAAACTGCAAAGGCAGCTCGAAGCAGATGGCTACTTTTACCACCACCACCCAGCTGCTAGTGCAGAGCTCTAGACTTGTGCCCCAAGTCCAGCCCTGAACATAGCAAGGCTCTCAGCAATCCAAAACTCTGTTGGGAGACATTATTTGTATAAATGAGACAGACAAGCATAAGAATGATTTGTAGGGGTCATTTTGTGGGGGAAAAGGTACAGGAGCTTATTAACATAACTTATTTGCATATGCCACACCCCCTGACATCACCAGAAGTGCGTCAGAAGGCAACACCCACTGCTCAGGCTCCACCCAAAAAATCTCCAGGTATTTCCCAGCTCAGAGCTGATAAGCCAGCTTTACACTTTGACTAAAGACACTCTAGGTTTCCTTTGCTCTTGCAGGGAAGCTACCCTACAGCAAGCATAAAAATACAAATCAAGTTAGTATGCTTTTGTTTTTTCCACAGTGCATCACCATATGTGCCCACTCCTGGGCTTGTTACTTCCGGAATAGTGTTCCTGTGCGTTTCTGCTCAAAATGGCCCCTGGATTTATGTAAGTCAAGCTGTATCTTCGAAAATCAGAAGCTGTCTTTAGCAACAAACAGTGGATGCAACAGCCCCCCCATACACAAATTGTTTGGGAGCTACTTCTTTTTGGTGCTGTTGCACACGACAGCAGGGTGTGAGAGGAGTACCACATGCTTGAATCTTTCCTTCAGTACCCTTCTTTTTGGCTGGGTACTGCTGTGAGCAGTAAATTGCATATGATTGTCACCAGCACATGACTGTAGAATTAACCCACACAACAGCCTCATATGTAGGGGTGGCATGATTGGCCCAAACACAGCTTATTTTGTATATGTGAAGGGGGAGAAGGAAGAATGAATGATGGCATCATATAGGAAAGCACGTAGTACTAGAAAGCACTGTTGGGAGGACCTGCATATGACTCACAGGAAAGCAGGCAGCTTTGGGGAGACAGGCTGAGAGCTTGTATTAGCTTTTGCTTGACGGGGTTGCAGAGAAGTATTTTAAGCTATGTGCCTTTCTACGGATTTTTGCCAGATTCTGATTTTTCCCTCCCATAAATTGGTAAATTGACTACCATGGTGACTCAGAGGTTAAGATGCTGAGCTGCAGACTGGAAGGTCAGTAGCTTGGTAGTTCAAGACCAGAGTGCTGCAGGACAGAGTGAGCTCCCGTCTCTGGCCCCAGCTCCTGCCAACCTAGCCACCGGCGTAAACTACGGGGGGGGGGGGGGGGCTCAAGGGCTTGAGGCCCTCCCCGAAATTTCCCGGGGGGGACTGAGCCCCCCTGGGAAAACATTGCACCTGCCGCCGGCGCCTTGCCGCCGCGCCTCCTGGGCCCTTCCGAGGCTCGCCAGCTGGTGCCTCTCCCCCCCCCCCCCGGCCTGGCCATTCCTCCCTCCTTATCTCTCCCTCTTCCTCTTTTAGGGGTGAGGGAGGGAGTGGCCAGGGTGGAGGGGGAGGGAAAGGCACCAGCAGCACCGGCTGGTGAGCCTCGGAAGGGCTGGGGAGGCGCGGCGGCTGGCGGTAGGTTTTCCGGGGGGGGGGCGGAAACATCGCCCCAGCGAGGCACGCACTTTGCACATGCGCTAAAGAGCCCCCGCCCCCCCCAGACTTCAGAAAAGTCTACGCCCCTGAACCTAGCAGTTCAAAAGCAAGAAATAGCAAGTCGATAAATAGGTACCACTTTGGTGGGAAGGTAACAGCAATCTGTGTGTCTCGGCATTTAGTCATGCCAGCCATATGACCATGGAAAAAGTCTTCAGACAGCACTGGCTCTTCAGCTTGGAAATGGAGATGAGCACCACTTTTAACTGGCTTTTGAGCAAGGGAATCCTTTACCTTTACTTTTATCATTTACTAATTTGGGGGGGTTGAAATTTTGCAGGGTTTATTTTTATGTTTTATGCTGTAACTAAGCTAGAGAGAGATTTAAATATATTTTATTAAACACAGTAAATAATGTATTATATCTTACATCAGAAAATCTGTTTTGAATTTGGATAGTCTAATTGTGGACTTCCATTGACTCTTCAAGTTCCTGCCATTCCATGTAAAGTTTTACTCTGTGATGCAAATCTAGGAAGAAGTTCTGTATACTTTCTGAAGGTGATAATTAGAGACAGTATCCAAGAGAAAATGAAGAAAGATGGTGGATTCACTTCCTCCTGCTGACCTAATTTCAGTCCTTCACTTTATTTTTTTTTTACTCAAAGCTAGCCAACTTTCAGATGAAGTTGCTTGCCTGCCAGGATTCTGCACGCTTCTGAACTGCTTCTCAATGCTGGTATTTTCTGGAATAACTGTTTGTGTGTGACTCACAATGTAATGTGATTGCATGCTTTACCTTACTGGAATCATGTGCATGTGCAGATCTTCACCAATCATAGTGTTTTTCTTGTCAGTGATTGCCAGAGGCGGTAGCAAGGGTGAAGGGTATCTATCATGAAAAGTCCAGTTTCAATGTGCTTTTCCAATTTACTTACTGACCGTCAACACAACAGCCACACTCCTGACCCTCATGAGATGCAGCCTAAGGGGAAATGGCACTGAGCACCAATTGTGGTCTCAATTAAGTGTTAATTAATTACGCCGGCATCTTTGCCATTGCCTTTCACGTTGGATTTAGAATAGTCTTCCAGCATTTATACAAACAGCCCTCCATCTCCAGCTAAAATCCCACACATTGTTACTTCTTTTTCTTACTAAATCAGTATTTTTAAAAGGAAAATAATGTGTCCATGTCCATTGCAGGTAGCACTGAAATCACAGGAACAAGGATCAGTATTGTAAATTTTGATTAATAGCCTTTCATTAAAAAGCATCCTGTTATTCATTTTCCACCTGCAGTTGCTGATGTTCCCTGGAATCAATTAACTCATATAATTTGATTTATTTTACAAAGACATTTTTGGATGTGCTGCACTGATGATAAAGCTTTCTGTATTTGTAGTCCCTGATTCAAAGTGAGATTGTTACCTAAGTGCTTTTTATTTTTTAGTGCTGCAAGGAAATGTGGCTTCAGGCTTTCTGGAATTAAAAGAATGAAAGTACATCTGAAAAACTTGAAGCTGAATTCATAGAGAGGTATCTGCCGCCTGCTGGGAAATATAGATTCCAGCTCCACATCAGCTGTGCTGTTTGCTAGGTTGATTCTGACTACAGAATCAAAACTGTTTAACGGCACCATGTCCACAGGTTATAAAAGCAGCTGTGAAACACTGCTGAGATATCTTTGTTTCCAAAGGCAAGTGGGACCATGCTTATTCCTGGATGACAAATTAAGCAGCGTAAACATAACAGAGGGGTGGTGGGTACACCATTCAAGAAGAGCATTGCCTGCGCCTCACCATGACCTTGTTTGGTCAAGTGTGCACCCCAGAACACCCCTACTAAGCATTACATGGAAATATGGGTACCACTGTATTTCAAGAAAACAAACTTCAAGTTATTGATTTTCACACTGAGGAACTTGTGATAAGCTTCCAAAAGTGGTGGGGTTCATCAGAACACAGTTTGAAAACCACCACTTTACAACATAAACCTCAGTTTCACCCTGTGTGGGGCAGTCAATATGTGTGATATGAATGTACTCAAATATGGGATATTGGTTTCCCCTGCTGTTTCCAAGAAGCCTTTGAACTCTGTGGTAGACTTCTTTGCTTAGAACCCTAGGCACAATGGTCCATTACTGGGTTGGCAGCAGTATTAAGGAACACATATGTTTCCATCTTTTCATTAATACATTCAATTAAAAAACACTTAATGGAAACATACAGCCAGACTGATAAAATGAAGTCTACCACCTAGTTACCCTCATGTCTTGGTTTATCAAACAAGGCTTATGTTCTGGTTTATTAAGGGAGATCTCTCCAAGAATTTCCATTCCACTTGGTAATATTCTCTAGTTCAATAGTTTATCCTCAGTCTTGCAATCCAGCAAGACCGATGAGCACAAACAGGCTTCATTGCATAGCTAAGTCCACCCTGTGCTTACAAAAAAACCGAATGAAGAGTGGGCCCAAGAACCTGCATCTAGATCCTGGATGTGTACTGAATGGTCCTGCACCACTGATCATTTTTGGAAGGTGGACAGGAGACACCAGTTTATTCCCTGATTCCTTGCCACTGCAGGAGATCCAACCTATAGGACAATTTCTGCATCAGGACTGCAGACTCCTAATGCCCAATTATAAATAACATCACCACTGCCTGCTCTCCTTTCTCTGTTACTGTTTTGACTAACAGCTGTTTTGATATGCAGCAAATTTCTCAACCTCAGATTTAGGACAATTGGAAATGTTTTGCCTTTCAATGGTGCACTTATACCCAGTCCAGTTATTTAGGGAGCCAATTAAAGTATTCATGTAATGGAAGAGTGGCTGTGATGGTTGCCAACTCTGTCTTGGGAAATTCCTGTAGATGTTGGGGTGGGGCTTTGGGAAGGCAGAGTTTAGGGAGAGCCCAGTGGATGCCACAGAATCCACCCTCTGAAGCTGCCATTTTATTAATCGCAACTGATCTCTGCAGTCTGGAGATCAGTTGTAATTTCTGAGAACTCCAGGCCCCACCTGGAGGTTGGTAACCTGAGACTGAGTATATTCCCTCTTCCTTCCAGCATCCATTAGAGGTGGTTTCCCATTGCCTGCCTCCACCTTGTGACCGTGGTATTCCTTGAAGGTCTCCCATTCATTTACTAGCCAGGGCCAACCCTGCTTAGCTTCTGAAATCTGACAAGATCAGGCTACCCAGGTCAGGGCCCAGCACATCTTACTACTAGACTATTTCCCATTATATTTGGTGCAGTTAAGGTAAGAAGCTTACTTCCAAAGTAAAGTGTAGCTCCGACAGAAAGCCTGAGCTAGTAACAGCAACCTGAGGATTGACAGGAAGTCCAAAAGCAAAGCTCACTAGGGGATCATAGGCTTCCCTTGGGAGATACATTTTGAGCCTACAATGCATTTAACTGGAATGGTTATATACTTTCAATAATGATTTTATTTCAAGCGTTATATTTCATTTTTCTCTCAACTGGGGACTCAAAGCCACTTACAAAAAGCAAATATAACTTAAACAAAGTAAAACTCTAGCTTCCAGATGTGACAGACAATTTTGGGTTCTGACTTCCAAGAGCCTCAGCCAATCACTTTCAAACAGTGGACTGGAATGTTGAAAAGGAAAGGAGGAGTTTGGCAGTTTAACTGCTGGTCAGCTAACAGAGTTGAGGGCTGTTGGATCTGGGTGGGAGAAGTGTTAGGAAGTCTGCTGGTTAGGCAGGGAGTTCACTTGAGGACTTAAGGGATTTTGAAGAAGGGGAATAATTTGGGTACTATTCCTGTCAAAAAACATTAAAAGCTTTCTGTTCCATGATATATCTGCATCAGTCAACCAAGAAACCTGCTTTGTAACTCTTATGCTTTCTCAAGCCCCAGCTCTCCAGTAACTTTGTTATTGTAATTTTTAAAATTTATTTAATTTGATTTCTAGACGGCTCTCCCCAAATAGGTCTCAGGGAGGTTCACAAGATTCAATAAATGCACTCTATCAATTCCAATAAATACAACTATAGAAAACAAGTTAAAATAAGTTAAAAACAAGTTGAAACAAGAACAATCACACTATACCAGAAGGTGTTGAAATATTTGTATACTACTTCTTCGAGGGCCGGAGAGATGAAGGATAAAGGAGGCCAGGCTTGATGTCATCTGTTGCTGTCATACAGGCCCTGTGGAACAGTTTTAGGTCCCACGGGGCACAGATGTCATCAGGCAGAGAGTTCTACCAGGCCCGCTGTTAGCCGAATTGCTTTAATTTACCTTTAGCAATCAGCAAAATACACGGGTTCTTGCCAACTATACCAGGGTCCCACCCCTCCCGGGAGATCTCAAGGAAAGAGGCACGTGAGGCGAGTTCCAAGTTCAATGTTGTTTACTGGATCATGTAATCAAGCATACAAAAATCGTAATCACACACACAATCTTACAGGCCTAATAAAATAAAGAGAGAAAATAGCACTTTTGCATGAGCAGGTTTCGTTGGTGGGGAAAGCACGTTACCTTAGGTGCGTTGTCCGATGTCAAGATGAGTTGGATTTGGGAAGAAAGGTATAAAAGCTATGGGGCCACGAGGCTTGAACCGGCAAGACCACGTGGTTCTCCTGGATCGCGAGTCCAGAGAGAGAAAAAGGGTTTAAAAATGGAGGTAAGGGTTGGGGACAGAAAGCTGGACTGAAGGGTCAATAGGTAAGATAGAGGGCGATGGCTCAAGAGGCCGAGTGACTCTGGGTTTGGACTTTTATTGGGGGTCTTGGGGCGGGCTCTGCAGACCACAACCCACTAACACTCCCACTAGGCGGTCCGTCCCTGTTGGACCTTGCTATAGGTTAAAGGTGAACAAAGGGAGGAGGTCCAGGGGTTTGGTCAGTGTTGCAAAAGTATGACTTCACCAGGAAACAGACACTGAGTCTAGGGTCCGATGACTCACCTGGCCAACCTATTGTCCGTTGATGGTTTTAGCCAAGTATCTGATGGCTGGCACAGTAGGTGCTAGGCAGTCTTGTTAGCCTAACTTATTCAGATGTATATTGAGGAGTGGGGGTTAACCAGCGGATGTCTGACAGAAGGAGGCCTCATGGCAAGAGGAATCCTTTGTCCTTGTCTTGGGTGAACTGCTTGGGGTGTCAGCCTCCTGGCTTGGGCTGGAGCTGGCTCCTATGTGGAGAAGAAAGCGCAAGTCCCTTCCACTGCTGGCGACACAGAGTTCAAACTTATGGATAAAAATCCATAAGAGCACAGAAAAGTGCCTTGCTGGCTAACATTTCCCCCCCTCGGAGACCTGAAGGCGTCAGGTGAAGGTCTCCGAATTTGATCGATACAATGATGAAAATTGAGACAGACTGCATGATGGTGATCCTGGAAGAAATAGTTGGCAAGGGACGGACCCAGAAGATGACAAAAATCTATTGCAATAAAAAATGCCAAATTGTTGCTGGGGCGGACATAAAAACAAGGCTTTGTGCATTAGACCACCAAGGGAGCCTATGTAGAAATATTTAAGTCTCTAATTAGCAGAAACATCCTTAACTGAAATATTAAAAGTAATTCTAAAAATTCCTTATCTTAAATTCATTTGTAAAAAGCCTTATAGAAGCATTATAAGTTTCTTATAAGGGTATTATCTATACATAAAGCATTTAATACTTATAGCGGAAGTACACACATTTGTATCAATAAAAATACTCCACAAGGAATGCACAAGGAAATAAAAATTGTTACAAACAATTCTTCGTCCATCTCTCCTGAGCGGCAAGGCTTTTCTGTTGGAACAGGGCAACTGGTGCTGTTTGAACAGGAGAGAGGCGCGCTTTACATTGTATCTAATGGAACACCAGGACTCGTATGTCTTCGGCTCTTTGGAAGCCACTCGGGTCTTGATCAATAGCTCATGAAGCTCTCGGCTGCGCTCGTCACTTCTCGGCACGGACACGAGTCAGTTCGGCCGGGAAGGAGGAGACCGGTTTGCATATTGAGGAGTCACCCCCCCTTGCTATCTAAAAGCATCATGGGTATCTACTTAATTTAAGGAAAAAGGATATTAAAATAAAACATAGTTTAATGATCTCGCAAGCAGAATGTCTAAAGGCATTCAAGGAATACGGAAAAGGTCAAAACAGGTCAGACATCTGGAATCATTGTATTATGAAAGACACATCATCTTGGGGTCCTGGCTGGAATAATCACAGGCCAGGTATTCACCCTTCGGGGTTGGCGGAGTCTCCGGGCACGCCTCCCGAACCCTGGGGAGCATTTGTGAGCTGTGTGGCTGAGAGAAACAGACGCACACACACACAGGCGGGGCATGCAAAAGCTGGGTTCGGGAGTTGCGTCCGGTCGACTCTGACCTTTTATCTGGAGCCGGGTGGCTCCGCGGGGACGCCATTAGCTGCGTACCCGTTTTAGCTTGGAGGGCTCCCTCCGGGGGGCCCTCCCCTAATACTGTACAAAAATAGAACAATCTTTTCCCCCTAAACCTGATCCCAGTGGTACCGTCCCATACCCAATGAGGAGCGGACTGGGCAGCTAGTCACTAGGCAGAACCCCTCAAAGGTCGCGTGTTTTGGACTTGGCTGTATATGTTACGGCTGGAGGTCGTTGCGTATGCAAATGAGAGGATTGTTTGGGCATTCTGGGATACACAAACATTTCAAGAAAAATAAATTTATTAAAAATCAAAAACAATCGAATTGGACACACCAGTGTTGTGGCGAGGATACGTTTTAGCTTGCAGGCACTTCAGGGAGAGAGCTGGCGAAAATCTCCCTTTAACCTAAAAAGATGTTAAAAAGAGGGGGCAAGAGGTTTTGGCCGGGGCTTCGAGCTAACCGGGAGTCCTTCCCAGGCACTCTCCACTGCTTCGTGCAGGGAGAGCTTGCACACCTGGTGAAGGGGGGCATGGGCCGGATTTAAATTCCGAACCCAACCTCTGCATGTCCTTCGAAGCAGTATGGCTTGGAGGAGCTGCATAGCAGAGGGAGACAAAGGATTCGTTTGTCCCATATCTTCCTCCTGAGCTGTCTCTCGGGCTTCCATGTCGCAGCTCATTGGTCCTCCCACCCCTTGTTGCCCTGCTCACTAATGACTCCCTACGGTTCGTCCGGGCTTTGGCCCTCCCAACACTGGTCAAAAGAATAGAAAAAGAAAAAAAAAAATATTTGGAACAAGCAGAGGCATGTTGCAAAGACTAGTTGCAAAATATAAGCTGTCAAAGGCGGAGGAAAAATAAAAGCAAAAGGGAACCAGCGATTGAAAAGGGTTTTTTTTTAAATTATGAGTTACTGGAAGAAACTCTGTTGGTGCAAAAAGAAAATTTATTTGTGCAGGCCAGCAATAATGTTTGGATTAACAGGAGGGCTTTGTTTTGCAATCCGCCTTGAAAGAAAACAATACAGTAGGATAGTTTGCAAAAGCGAAACTGAAAATGAGGCTTGTTTAGTAAGCATGGGGCGCTGGCTGCTGTGGACGCAAAAGGATAAACTAGGCTGTGGTAAAAATAAAAAAAGGGAGAGAAACTTAAGCAATGACTAAAAGGGAGCCTGCTTATACTGAAATAATAATAAAAAAAAAGATTTTGGGAAAAATAATTTGGTGTACGGCGTGCTATTGCGTATGCAAAGTGGCAATACCGCAGTGCATGCCGGGACTTGTTTCCTTAAATTTGGAGAAAATTATTGGAAAATAATATTTGAAAAATACCAATGGCACAATTTGAAATAATTTAAGAGGTTTCAAATCGGGGAGCTCTGGAAGCAAAAGGCAAAAGAAAAATTTATTCGCTGTGAGTCTCAGTGTCCTTGCAGAGGAGGGCAAGCGGGCATTCCACAGGCCGCCTTTTAACCCAATTGAAAGGTGTACGCTCCTCTGGCTGATAATTCAGCTAGCCTGCACAGTATCTCCTTTCTGGGTCTGCTTTACTGGACTCAAAAGCATGGCTACACTGTCAAACAGGTCTCAGTCATCCGGGGGATGCCCCGCTGATGTCTTGGCAATTTGGCAGTATAGTTTTTCGTATATTGCAGTGTTTCTGCACAAAAACGGTGAAGGCTCTTTAAGGTCTTCTGAATATGTGCAGGAGGCGGAAACCGTTTTCCTTCGGTTGCCTTTGTAGTGTTCGCCTATGCTTCCTTGGGTTCGAAAATGTAAAGCTGCTACGACCCAATTTTTCTACCTCATGGGCCTTTAAAGGCCTACCCAATTGTAGTAAAGAATAGAACACAAATATGGACATACATGGGAATAGTTCTAAGCGAGAAAAAGGCACATATAGGGGGCAACAGTAAAGGCATATCAGAGGAGGGGGAGGAGGGTTAGGAGTCAGAAACCTTGGTTGCTAGGTGCATCAAGGCTTGAACGTCTGTGGCTTTGGTTAATTCTGAGCAGCATATGACATATGATGTTGAAGTCTTCCACCCTTGAAGTCCATTGTACAGTCCATGGGGTCCTGTATATGCAAAACTTCTGAGAACTTGAAAAGCACAATGGGGCAGCAGAAATATATATAAGAACAAATCAAATGCAATCACCTTAGCACACACACACAGAAGGGAAAAAAACTCTTAATGATTAGTAGCACATATTAGATCATAGTAAATATAGACAAAAGCATGATTGCAACACAAAATTGAAGGATTGGGATATGACACCCAATCACCCATTAGAACACAATGCAATGTACTGGCAGTTTATAGGAAGAGGGGACACATTTGACAGTGTCTCTCCCCCCCTTGTATCAAGATAGACATTTTGCTAGACATGTGATCACATTTAATAGAGTGTCTTCCGGAGACAATAAAAATAATAATAATACATGAGCTCAGAACAGAAAAGATTTTTTTTTCAAAATTTAAATTGTATTGCCATGGCTTATAAGGTTGTAGCAAACGTTGGGCGCCCTTAAAAAGAAAATAAAAAGAAGATAAATACCGGCTTGTGGGAGTGGCTTAGACTTCCCCAAAAAATAAAAAGTCAAAGAATGTAAAAAAGACAATATAGCAAAACTCATCAAAACATCTGACTTCTCCCATGTTGTGAGAGAGGAATTAAAAATAAAAATAAAACTGGCAGGAATCTGAAAAGCAATAAATGATTAGTACACACATAAAAAAAAACCTTACAGACAACATGGTTTTACTATATGAGAGCCTTCCTTGGCTCAGGCCCAGTGATTCAAGGATTAAATACCAGAGAGAGATGCTCTCAGGTTTGCAACTTTAAGGGGTAGACCTTGTTTGAAAAGGCCCTTTTCCAGTTGCCAACCAAGTGGCTTTAGTCCAATTAGGGACTTCATGCTGCTGGACTGGTCCTGAAAGAGAAGCAAGGTTAAACTTTGGCTTAGAATGACATGGGTGCACATGACTGCCCTCGTTTGTACCAAAGAAAGGCATGGTCCTTGCCCTAAAACGAAAAAACAATTGTTGCTGGGCAAAAAGAAAATTGTTTTAGAAGTATTCTACCACCCCCCTTTGTTTCTTTCGTGACCAATAGGGAGGAAAGAAACATATTTGAAGGTGTACTCTGTGCATGCGCAGAGTATAGATGAGACAAAGATAGAAGAATACAGCCTGAGTGATAGAGGCATAATTGTACCAAGCATCTGGAATATAACCTGTATGGAAAATCCAAGACATAGAACAAGCAGTGGCCCTTGATAAGGCTCAGTGAATTCTTTATGGATTAAGAAGTCAGTCAGAAAGATCATAACCCAAGTAAAAGCATGGTCTCTGGCATAAGCTGTGTGCCAGCAAACGGTTCCTCTGAGCATATAAAGAGTTTCCTAACTCGCTGGCTGAAACCAGGCGGAGCTAGAACAGAAGAATGGATTTGCATGAGAAACACTTCAGATGAAAAGCCAAGTCATAGCAAGATGGCAAAAAGGATGGTATAAACATTCTGACTGCTATAGTATCTCAAGACTAAGGAAAACTAGCAAAGAGTGAGCTAAGCAGGGACCCATTTCTGTAAGATGAGAAAGAAATCTAAAAAAAAAACTGATACTACACGGGACAAAGCCTGAGAATGAGAGGCAGTAACACATTTAAGGAAATAGAAACAGTATCTCTGTTGAATATACCCTTTTAGGTAGGAGTGGCTGAGAGAGTGCCCTTGAGGACTGCTCTTGAAAGAACAGCTCTGAAAGAACTTGTGACTGACCCAAGGTCACACCAGCGGCTGCATGTGGCAGAGTGGGGAATCAAATCCGGTGCTCCCAGATAAGAGTCCATGCACTCAACCATTACACCATACTGTCTCTCCTAGAGATTCCTGAGATGTGATGTACTAAAAAAGTTAGAAGGAAAGCATGCCAAGGAAGCAATCTTAAGATTTCAAATAAAAGCAAAGTTATCCAAAACTGCAAAATTCTAGAAACAGCATTGTTGTTCTTAAGGAATTAAAGCTATAAAAATTGCAACAACAAAAAGAACTTTTAACTTCTAAGCAATGATCTGTTGTCTTTTGGCAGAGGGGCAACTCTAGAGCAGTTTGCCCAAAAAGGGAATTTAAACCTAGTTTAAGAAGGGAGGGAAGGGAACCTTCCTTTCAAAGCATTCTACAGCAAAGTTTCATCATAATAAAGGGTAGGGTTGCCAACTCCAGTCCAGGAGACTCCTGTAGATTAGGAGATGCAACTTAAAAAGAACAGTGCATAAAATTGCATAAAATCAATACTGCATCAAATCAACCTGTTTCCAGAGAAACTGACTTTAGCATTCTGGAGAAAGGCTGTAGCTTTGGGGGATCTCCAGGGCTCTCCTGGAGACTGACATTCTCGCAATAGTGGCCACATTCTTAGCAAAAAAGGAAGGGAAAAATCCAAATATTCACTACCCACCCCCTCCCTGTTGCCTTAGAGAGAGAAAAAGGGGGGGGGGGCTTGTCTCTGGTTGTAGAGGGAAATTATGCTTAACAAAAGAGGGAGGGAGAACTTCCTTCTCCATCTCATTTCAGAGCTGCTGGCTCTTTGATTATGCAAATTTCACAAGAGGGGAAACGATGGGGGATGAGAGGAGACTTTTGCTGGATGGCAAGGTTTTCCAGATAGACTGTCTTTGTCTGATGAGGCTCTCTCTTTTAAACTATGTGCCACATGGCTAGTTTTGAATTGCAACATGAGTCTCAAAAGATTTTAACAGGACTGCTGCTACATTTCACAAAGTTTGGGTCTTTTTCAGGCCAGATTAAAAGAAGGGAAAATTTAAAAACAAAATAAAAAAATCCTTGTACCAAAAATTTCTTGCACTAAAAATTCCCTGCACTCCCCTTGCACTCCCCCCCTTGAATTCACAGAACCCTGTGAATTCACAAAACAGAGCCAAAGTAAAAGGGAAAGAAAAACCATTCCATATTTCTTTTCACTGGGCACCCCCCTGGGGGTGATATAAGAACTTTTCTCTCTAGGGTTGAGAAGGAAAAATAGCCCTAACAGAACAGGGGAAAAGCAACAATTGCCAGCACTCCTCCATCTTATCTCATGCCTGCTAGTTCTTTGAGTATGCAAATGTCGCAAAAGGGGAGATGAGGGCAGTTTGCCCTGCCATGAGGTTTTTAGAATGTAACTTCTTTCAGCATTTTAAGGCCAAAGTGGGCTCAGTTTGTTTTGTTTTTTTACAAAGGCAGCTGGAAGGAGAGCCTGCCTGAGCTTTGCCAATTCATGCTGTATCAGGAGCCACTAAAGTAAAAATACATTGTAGTCAAAATGGAGAATTTGCTGCTTCTTGCAGACATGGGAAACTACCTCACTGCTGGGGCTCAAACGTTTGAAAATGTGCCACTTATTGGGAAAAAAAGGTATTTGTCCCTCAGTTACTCTTGAACTGTGGGCCAGATGAATATTTAAAACAAAATATTTCAAAGGAAAACGTGGCTTTTTCTAAACCCTCTAGAAGGGGCAGCCTTTAAAGGCTTCATAACACAAAACAAAGACAACACATTGTACCTACTGAGGTTTCAAAATGGAAGAAGGTGTTGTGGTGGGGAAGGAGAGGTAGTTCTCCTTCCCCAACAGTTCAATGGGAAGTCTCCAGGTCTGACCTGGAGATTAGTATCTCTATGGACTATAGAGAGTTTACAGAAAGAAGGGAGCTTAGGAGCTTCCATTTTCCAAAAATAAAAGTTACATTTCTCATGATTTTACTGCTGCGATTCCTGCCCATTTTGAGGAGGGGATAATAAATTTCTCCATTTCTTTTGGGGCTGTTAAAGTCTCCTGATTAAGCTAATTTTAAATTGTCAGTCTTCTGGGTTTTTAAAAGAACTTTTCTGTGTTCACTTGACCTGCATAGGCCAGAATGAAACAGGCAGAAAAACCTTATTTGTCCTCCCCCCAGGTTTCGTCTAAGGCGGGCAGACACAGCAAAAGTCTCTCTCTCCCTAGAGTTGAGAGAGAGATGATCTTTGCTTTTCTAAAATTGGGAAGGGCAATTAATAATCAAAAGTCTGTTTATCTCTTACCAGTAACCCTGTGAGGAGGCTGAAGTCGAAATTGGGGAAACACCAAGAGTTCTGTCTCTGTGGGGCAAATATCGGGAGGTTTGGACTTGAGATCTCTCCATTGTAATAGGGAGGGCTGAAGTGGGCCAAAGTTTAAGGCCTCATGAGGTTCCATAAAAGCCTGGTGTGCGCATCTACTGAAAGCATAATTAGAAACTGGCACATCTGCACAGACAGTCACAGAAAGCTGTTCCCTGCTGATGGAAATGGTCTGGGCAAGAGGTTTAG
This sequence comes from Lepidodactylus listeri, assembly GCA_029233225.1. Taxonomy (NCBI): domain Eukaryota; kingdom Metazoa; phylum Chordata; class Lepidosauria; order Squamata; family Gekkonidae; genus Lepidodactylus; species Lepidodactylus listeri. The sequence continues at coordinate 47,283,658 of JARCFY010000010.1, read as the reverse complement.
AACTCTGTGTAAGCTCAGAGGTTATTTTCTTCTCTGGAGTTGGAAGTACAGAAACTGGATCAGAAATTGTTTTCTCATTCCCATGGGAGAGAGGGGGAGCTGCAGTTTGCACAGCTTGATCCTTAAAACAGCTGTGATTTCTGTTACTCTGGATTTCCAAAATTCCTAGTCTCTGAGTTATATGCTGCATTAAAATGGTACTTTGTTCCAACTGATTCTTGATGTCTACAAGTTCCCTGTGAAATCCTGCCTTCTCTTTAATAGAGGCTTCTAATTTCCGTTGAAGATCCTGGTTTTTCCATTTCAGTTGTTGGATTTCTAGATCTCTGCTTTGATCAGGATCAGTGAGTCCTCTTGGTTCCTTTTGAAGGGGAGAAGTTTCCAAAGCAGTAGCTTTAGGGAAGTTGCTGCTTTTTCCTGCAAGTTCTGCTGCCAGGTGAGGGTGAGGAGGATTTTTACTCTCAAGTGGCACACGCACATTCTGTGTGGTGCTGCATTCCACGTGGCTAACAAGTTGGGGGCTAAGCACATTGAGAGGAGCGCCTGTGTCTATGTGAAGGGTGGCAGGTTTTGTGTTCCCTGGAGTCCCGACCCCTGCCTGGGCGGTCAGTCTCTCCCAAGTGTCCGGCTGAAGATGAGCCAAGACATGGTTGGGGAGAGAGTGGGACTCCGGGCAGCCCTATGCTGAAGCTAGGCTGCAGCCTTGAGAGGGATGCAGAGTAGCCACAGGATGACTGCCTCGTGTCTCATATTCGGCCAGAGCTTTGACCAAAACAGCGTCAGGCTGCTGATCAAATTTACTCATGTCTGCCCCAGTCTCTTTCAGCCGCATCCAGAGGCACCAGTGGAAGGAGTCATAGCCTTGGGGAGACCCCGGCCATGTGCGCCCTTCCCCTGATTGCCCCGAGTGCCACTGATTGGACTGAAGAGGGGCAGGGTTGTTTGGAGGTAGCTGAGGGTAAAGGGAGTGTGTCTGTGGCTGGTATGGTGGTGGAGGCTGCCCAGGTGGTCTCTTGAGCTGCTGCTGGCCATAATCCCTGTGGGGATATGGTGCAGAGGGTTGGAGCCGAGCTGGGGCAGGACCATGATCATGGTAATAGTCATTTCTACCATGGCCTCTATTGCCCCTGTTCTTGTGCCTATCATATCTTTTGCCTTTTCCTCTGTAAAAGCCTCCTCTGTTTTGGTAATTGGAATGAAGTCCATTATTGTTATATGTGATTGCCTGAATGGGTTCTTCCTCTTCCCTGTCTTTGCCTTTCTTAGTTCCCTTGGCAGGTGTAGTGACTCCTGTGCTGCGCAATAAAGTTGCTACTCTTCTGATTTTCTTTTCCATATTGGCCCAGCTTCCCCTAGTGGGATCAGGAACATTGAGGGCTAACTGAGTTTGGGCATTGAATCCATACATAAGCGCTTCCCTGAATTTGTCATCATCATAGTTGGGGAGATCGGTTTGCGGGTCCATGTCTATTTTCCCTGCTAAGATGCCTAGGAGCTGTTTTCGGGCCATGTATGTTTCGGGGTCTTCATTGGGGCCTTGTTTTTCTAATACAAAGAGGGCATTTAAATTGGTGTTTGGATTGAGGTATTTTAAAACGTCCTTCATCCATTTAGTTTTGGAGGCCGTAGTTAAATTGCCGCTTGCTATGGCTGCATTGAGAGTGGGGAGGTTTGCAGACTTTATGCAATGGCGAGCCACTAACGTGAGGTCTTCTCCACTAGCAGAGTTATAAGACATGTCCACATTAGCCATCCATTGAACTGAGTTTTCCCTGTTTAGGGGGCCCAGCTGTTCGGCTATGGCTTTGACCTCATCAGGTTTCCAGAGCCTAGTTTTGGTCACGATTTGGGTGGTAGTCTCATCACCTTCCTTAGTGACTGTATGCTTGGTGCAGATTGGATGTACGGGGGCACTTGGTTCCAGGGAGGAAACTTCAGGGAAGCTGATTACACTCCCGGGGTGTACAGAGGAGATTACTGCCTGCTGTAACCCCACTTGTTTCTTAAGGGCAGCGATTTCCCTTTGACAGGCCTCATGGTTGGCTTGCTGCACTTTGATTTGATTTTGTTCCATTAGGAATTTTGCCGCAGCCTTAGAGGTATTTATCTCTTCCCTCGCTTGAGTTAAGGCAGCCTCTGTGAGTTCTATTTTACGGTTTAGGCCCTCGATCTTTTTATTAGCATCTTGGACAGCAATAGTGAGGCTTTGGTTTGCCAGAATTACATTTAGTTTCTCTGTCCTCAGCCTATGTTCCTCTTCCTCATGGGCCCTTTTTAACTCATTTATCTCCTGCTCTATTTCGTCTTGTCGGTTAGCCATTAATTCCTCATAGTTTGCTCTTTGGAACATGAGGTCTTGTTCGTGCTTACTTTTAATGCCACTCAGTTCCTCTTTAGCTTCTAGATATTTTGATTCTAATTTCTCGAATCGGTCTATTTCTCTAGCCAGGGCAGACTCACGTTGCCGGACTAATTCCTCTTGCTTTTCTACGTCCTCCTGAAGGCGTTTGATTACAGCAGCGGCGTCCCGCAGAGCTGTATACAAAGCCCAACTGGCGGCTTGATCCTTAGCCGCGGAGCCTGGTTTTTGCTCCTTGCAATAGTCTTGGAAAGCGTTTTGTACCAAGTTTAAGGGATCGGGGACTTTGAAAGATCCTTCCTTCCAAGGCGACGCACCTTTCTTGATCAACCATTTCTCAAGTTTGGGCTCGTCACTCTTAGAGCGAAACATCTTTCAAGGAGTTCTCCTGCTTTCACTTACAACAGGGGCAAAGACTGGGAAGTTGTCTCTTCCACTTTTCTTAGATTGTAAAGCTGCCTGTGTTAGCACAGGCTGGCTAACGTTACAATTAATTGGCACACTCTATATGCAGTTTTTAGGGCCGGGGGACTCTCACCCCGCGACACTCAGGGATTACTTTTTAACCCAAAACCTGGTTTTTGGAGCTGAGGAATATCCGTTCCTTCAGACTCGGGGTACCTCTAACCCTAAAGAAGTTTTTAGAGACTGGGAATATCCGTTCCTCTGCTACAGGGATCACTTAAAACCCAAAGAGACTCCTTTGTCTCTGAGGCTCCTTTGCCTCTTAACTCTGGGGTTTCAAGAATGGGGTGGCCAAACCTCCACTTCTCTGACGGGATTACCTCCTAACCCGTAACACAAGGTTTCTGGGCTTCTTCTAGCCTCTATGGGATTACCTCTAACCACAAGTATGAGCTTTACCGTGCTCAGTGACTTTTGCGAGCTTTACCGTGCTCAGAAACTGGATGAGCTTTACCGTGCTCAGGAGCTGAACTTCCTTTTTCCAGTAGGGTTTCCAGACAATATGTCTCTCAGGGTAACCCCGAACCTAAATTAATTATTTCCACTTCGTTGAGCGAAGTAAAGCAAGGACGGGGAGCGAGGGTGCGCTCAAAAAAAAAAATTCTTTTTCGGACTCAGCGGGTGTATGTAGTGTATGTAGTGTATGTAGTGTTGGTGCAACTGGCCTAGCGCCCTACTCTGGTCTTCTTTGGGGTCCCTTCCCACAAGATAGACACGCGGACGGTCACACAGTTTGACCTGGGATAAGAGAGAGAGAGAGGGGGGGGAAGCCACCCACGATAGGTTGCTCACTAGAGCCAGGCACGCAGACAGAAATCTTTCACACAGCCTCTCCTAGAACTCCGGAAGTGGTTTTTCCCCTACGTCTGCTGGTCAAAAGACACGCCTGTCGACTTTGGTGCGACCTTTGACCTGCAGGGCAATCCCGGACTGAGCCCCCAATTCTGTTAGCCGAATTGCTTTAATTTACCTTTAGCAATCAGCAAAATACACGGGTTCTTGCCAACTATACCAGGGTCCCACCCCTCCCGGGAGATCTCAAGGAAAGAGGCACGTGAGGCGAGTTCCAAGTTCAATGTTGTTTACTGGATCATGTAATCAAGCATACAAAAATCGTAATCACACACACAATCTTACAGGCCTAATAAAATAAAGAGAGAAAATAGCACTTTTGCATGAGCAGGTTTCGTTGGTGGGGAAAGCACGTTACCTTAGGTGCGTTGTCCGATGTCAAGATGAGTTGGATTTGGGAAGAAAGGTATAAAAGCTATGGGGCCACGAGGCTTGAACCGGCAAGACCACGTGGTTCTCCTGGATCGCGAGTCCAGAGAGAGAAAAAGGGTTTAAAAATGGAGGTAAGGGTTGGGGACAGAAAGCTGGACTGAAGGGTCAATAGGTAAGATAGAGGGCGATGGCTCAAGAGGCCGAGTGACTCTGGGTTTGGACTTTTATTGGGGGTCTTGGGGCGGGCTCTGCAGACCACAACCCACTAACACTCCCACTAGGCGGTCCGTCCCTGTTGGACCTTGCTATAGGTTAAAGGTGAACAAAGGGAGGAGGTCCAGGGGTTTGGTCAGTGTTGCAAAAGTATGACTTCACCAGGAAACAGACACTGAGTCTAGGGTCCGATGACTCACCTGGCCAACCTATTGTCAGTTGATGGTTTTAGCCAAGTATCTGATGGCTGGCACAGTAGGTGCTAGGCAGTCTTGTTAGCCTAACTTATTCAGATGTATATTGAGGAGTGGGGGTTAACCAGCGGATGTCTGACAGAAGGAGGCCTCATGGCAAGAGGAATCCTTTGTCCTTGTCTTGGGTGAACTGCTTGGGGTGTCAGCCTCCTGGCTTGGGCTGGAGCTGGCTCCTATGTGGAGAAGAAAGCGCAAGTCCCTTCCACTGCTGGCGACACAGAGTTCAAACTTATGGATAAAAATCCATAAGAGCACAGAAAAGTGCCTTGCTGGCTAACACCGCATCAGGGCCGAAAAGGCCCTGGATCTGGTTGAGAACAAACAGATAGCCTTTGAGTCAGGGATCGCCAAAAGATTCTTCCCCTCAGAGTGTAGTGCTTTTTGTGGGTTATGCCAGGAGAGGCAGTCCCATAGATATGTTGGCCCCAGATTGTTTAGGGCCTTAGGGGTTAATACCAGAACCTTGAACCTGATCCAGTATTCAACCTGGAGCCAGTGCAACTACCACAGCACCTGTTGGATATGTGCTGTTAATGGGATCCCAGTAAGGACCCAGGCCACTGCATTCTGGACCAGTTGTAATTTCTGGGTCAGTCTCAAGGGTAGCCCTGCATAGAACAAGTTACAGTAATCTAGCCTGGAGGTGACCATTGCATGGATTACTGTGGCTAGGTTGGCGTGAGATTGGTAGGGGGGCAGGTGCCTAATCTGGCATAGCTGAAAAAATGCCAATCTGGCAACATTTGTGACCTGAGCTTCCATTGATAGGGAGGCATCCAGGAGCACACCTTGTCTCCTGTCAGTAGGCACCAGTATCAGTGGTACCCTGTCCAGGGCCAGGAGTTGGCATTCCAACCCAGAAGCCCCCAGACCCAGCCACAGAACATCCATTTTAGAAGGATTCTGTCTCAGCCATCCTGAGATGGCCTTCAACCCTTCAGCCAAGTTGGATGGGGTGATATCCATCCATCCATCCATCCATGAACAGATACAACTAGGTGGCATCAGCACCCTAAAGCTCCACACCAGCTGGGTGAGGGGGCACATATAGATGTTAAACAACAATGGAGAGAGGATTGCCCCTTGAGGGACCCCACACACCAGAGGCTTTTGAGGCAACACCCTCTCTCCTAATGCCACCTTCTGTCCCCAACCCTGGAGAAATGAGGTAAGCCACCTCAAAGCCACTCCACAAATTCCTATGTTGGTGAGGCAGTGGATCAATAGTTCATGATCAACCATGTCGAACATTGCTGTGAAGCCTAGTAACAACAGCAGCGCTGACCCGCCTAAATCCAGTTTCCTGCAAAGATCACCCATGAGGACAACTAGCACTGTCTTCATCCCATGGCTGTCACAGAAGCCGGACTGGACTGGAATGGATCCAGGCCCCCCATGTCATCCAGGAAACTCTTGTCCAGAAATGAAAGATTCGAGACTGGATAGTAATTGGCAAGGTCTAAAGCATACAAAAATGGTTTCTTTAAGAGAGGTATTACCACGGTTTCTTTTAATCCCCCTGAATAAACCCCTGAATTTAGGGACAGATTAATAATGTCTACCAGGGGGACCTGTATTCCCTCACCACCGGCCTTTACCAACCATGATGGGCACGGGTCTAAGCAGCACACAGTTGGCTTAACAGCAACCAGGATCCTGTCAATGTCAGCCTGGGAGAGTCATCTGAAGTTGTCAAATTCAGAATCCAAAGACAGCCAAGGGGCCTCCTTGCAAAAGCCTTACAGCTAATGGCTGAATTTCTAACACTTTGATTTATCTCCGTAAGAGATGTTAGAGGCCTAATTTTCCTAGACAATTGTGCCGGGCATAAGCTAGCAGATGTGATAGAGGTGGCAAAGAAATCTCTCTTTGCATTCTTTACCGCCATCTCATAAGTTTTCATAAACAACCTATAGGATGTTCTTGCAGCTTCATCACAAGACCAACACCAAACTCGCTCTAGCCATCTAAGTTCCCAGTTCATCCACCTAAACTCCATGGTATATCATGGAGCTCGTTTGGGGTGGGAACTAAGAGTGTGTTGAGGAATAATGGCTTCAGAGGGTTGGAGAGAGTTGGAGAAAAGGAAATGAGAGGGTTGGAGAAAAGGAAAACAACAAAATAACCAAGCCACACATACTACTGGGAGAGGGAACAGTTTCTTAGTTGTTTTCATCAAGTCTACAGGGTAGTTCCTTCAAGCCTATAATCTCCTCATAATAGGTCACCTGAACCATGTGGCACCCTGAGTCCAGGCATTACCCTCATGGAGGACTAGAAGACTAAGCAGTTCCAAAAACCTCCATTATAAAAATAAAAGTTAAAAAAAATCAGAAGAAATTTGTAGGCTGTGAAATTTAAGTCCCTAGTTTCTAGGTCTGGAGATGGGATGTTGTCACATCAATCTATATTTTGGTGGTAGTAGTGGAATTTGATCTGAAATTACTGCTTATCTGGTGAAACTGATTTAAAATCTAGACCAACCCTTTAGTGCTGAAGTGAAATTTTACTTTTGCATTTACAATGAAGTAAATACCTTGCTGAGTCACATACAAACCTTTGTGAGGTCAGTTTATCAGGATGCCTCCAAAAATGGAGAAAGTGTTGGAGAAAGTAGAAGGAGAAGGGGGTGGTGGAATGAGGAATATGTTACTCAGACAGAAAGCTGGAAAATTAAGCTGGAATTGGCCATAATGGAAGAGGAAGCTTTCCTTAGAGAAAAAGAATTGAAGAGGGAAGCTGTTCTCAAAAAGAATTGCAGAGAAAGGCTGCCCTCAGAGAGAAGGAATTGGAACTTGAAATGGTCCTTTACATCAGACTAGCCCTAGATCCATTGGACAGGCTTGCTCTGAGCCATAGGCCAGGATCCAACAGCCAGGAGCCCTTTGTCTCTTGCTCTTCAAGTGTACACCAAAGACTCATGCATCTGGCCAAACCCTGGCTAAACAGTTGCAACTAGAGGAGGAATGAAAACTCAGCCCAGATCGCATATAGTTGGTCCAAAGATGTTTCCCATCTTCCTCCCCACCAAAGGCAACTTTAATATCCACAGTAATAAATCTAAGAAATATAACAACATATCCATTGTGTGAGGCATAACACACAATTAATTATCTTCTAGGTTTTTCCCCAGTATGTACTGTTTAGCACTAGAGAACCTCAGCAGCCATTACTTGCTATAGACAGCCAGTATATTGGTGTGTGTGTATCTCCTCCCATGGGTGCTGCCACTAAGGTATAAACATTTGCCATGATCTGTGTAGGCTGATGAAGTATTTGTATCCATGGGTGGCATCAGCCTTCATAAAACTGAAATGGAAGATTACCATCAGCATAATACAGAGGGTGATTCTCTTAAAACAGATACAGTTAATTAAGGCATATTATGAAAACGACAGTCTGTACATTATAAAAAGCATACCTCTGATATGTAACACTGAAATGTAAACACTATCAGCATTTCCTTTGTCTTGTTATTCCTTCCTTTACTCGTCTGACAGTTACTGTCTAATGCTCCAGGGTGGAAGTTGGAAGCATTGCCACATTTATTTTTCATCCTCAAGCAAGTTACCGCACACGTATTAAACTTTATGGATGTACTAGAAAAAATTACCAAAAGGAAAATGTAATGATTTTGGACAGTGGTTCTTACCTAGGGTCATATAGGACCTCCAGGGAAATTTGCAAACCTCGAGAGGCATTCAGAACTCCTGTGTGAAAACCAGGGAATTTGGGATTTTAGGATTTTGCTGAGACTGGGAGGGAAAAAAGATCTGGAGGTCATAGTGGATAGCTCAATGCAAGTGTCAACCCAGTGTGCTGCAGCAGTGAAAAGGGGATTATTAGGAAAGAGATTAAACATAAAACAGCTGGTATTATAATGCCCCTATGGTGCAGCCTCATTTGAAATACAGTTGGTCACCTTATCTTTAAAAAGACATTGCAGAGCTGGAAAAAGTACAGAGGAGGGCAACCAAGATGATTCTGGGGTTGAAGCACCTTCCCTATGAGGAAAGGCTGAAGAGTCTGGGACTTTTCAGTTTAGAAAAAAGATGACTAAGGGGGAACATAAAATTATAAAAATTATAAAATTATGCATGGGGTGGCAACAGAACTTGACAAATATCAGTACTGCTGTATTGACGTCAGAACTAGCTTGTTTGCACAGTATTTTATGGTTTTACTGTTTTAATTATTATTTAATTGTTATTTTAATGATATTGTACTGAGATTGTTGTGAACAGTCCTGAGCCCATCTGCGGGGAGGGTGGTATACAAATCAAACAAACAAACAAATAAATAAAGATAACTTTTTCTTCCTCTCCCAAAATCCTAGAACTTGAGGGCATCCAATGAAGCTGATGGGCAGTAGACTGAGGATGGACAAAAGGAAATACTTCTTTACACAGAGAGCAATTAAAATGTGGAATTTACTTTTGGAAGACGAAGTGATGGCCACAGGAATAAACAGCTTTAAAGGGGGATTGGACAGATTCATGGAGGATAGGTCTATCAGTCGCTACTAGCCATAGTGATTGAGGGGAACCTTCTCATTCAGAGGCACTAAACCTCTGAATCCCAGAGCCAGGATGCAATATCAGGGAAAGGTCTCAGCCTCTACGCCCTGGATGGCCACCATGTGAGACAGGATGCTGGACTATGTACCACTGTTCAGCAGGCATCTTCTTACAGTCTTATGTTCTTAAACATTTTTTCAAAAGGCATATTTATTTTATATGTCCATTTAAAACATTTCTATACTGCCTTTCAACCCAATTCAGAGTCACTAAGGTGGTGAACATCACAACATTTCAAATATTTAAAAGCATTATTTATATAATGCTATATAAATAATTGGGAGGGGGGGCAGTGCTGTCAAGTCACAGCTGACATGGATTTTCCAAGGCAAGAGATGTTCAGAGGAGGTTTGCCACTGTCTGCCTCCACATCGCAACCTTGGAATTCCTTGGTGGTCTTCCCTACCAAATCCTGACCAGGGCCAACCCTCTTTAGCTTCCAAGATCTGACGAGACTGGGCTTGATGGGCTATCCAGGTCAGGACAATATTGTGGAAATAAAACCAAAAAAGTCTTTACCCACTGGCAGAAGACAACAACTGAGGGGGACAGACTGATCTCTGTGAAGAGGAAATTCTGTGTTAAGGCATCACATTTAAGAAGGCCCTTTCTAGGGTTGCCACCTATTTGGCCTCAGATGGCAGGGCACTCAAAGCACAGCCTGTGAAGATGTCCAGAGTGTTCAGTTAGGTTCATGTGGGAGTAGGCAGTCTTCCACAACATAGCAGCCAACACAATGATTGCCAATGGGAGTAAATTGTTTTCAGACAGCTGAAAAGATATAGGCATTGCTGAATACTTCCCTATTTAAAATGGTGAAAAATTCTCAGATAGCTATGAATTGGGTTGCCAGACCTCTTGGTTGAACACGGGGGTTCCCAATTTGGAGGGGCTCCTTCCCGCCTGCCTGCCAGCTGGTGGGCAGGGGGAAGCCCCACCCCCAAGGGCAGCCACTTGGCCTCCTCCACACCTCTCCCCAGCAACATTTAAAGAATGTCTTTAAAAGCTGTTGGAGAGAGGCAGGGGCTACGTGCCTGCACTCTGAGCCCCGAATTCAGGGCCTGAAGTGCAGACTCATGCGGCCTTTCCCACCTCCCCCCAGCGGTATTTAAATTCATTTTTAAAAATTGTTATTCAGGTTTCCTACTTTCAAACCTGAAAAACCTATGTGTGCAAACTAGTGAGACAAAAGAAAATGTGTGGCAAAGGAAATTATTATTCTACAATGCAACATTCCACTTTTTCTTAGTGTGGACTAGGCTAGCCCAATCTCATCATATCTTGGAAACTAAGCAGGGTCAGCTCTGGTTAGTACTTGAATTGGAGACCACCAAGAAAGTCCAGGGAAGGCAATGGCAAACCATAGAAAGGCAGGCATCTCTTCCCCAAAAACTCTATGAGGTCAGCATAAGTGAGCTGTGACTTGACAGCACTTCCCACCACCACAATGGAACATTCCTGGCTACGGGTTACACAGGAATTTAGTGATTTGTGTTGGGTCATTTAAGCTCTAAAAAGCCATAAGGGGTGGTAATTTTAGTTGGGGCTGTAATACTAAGGAAGGAGGATTAAGTCATCCTCCCTGCACCACAAAAACTCAGCTCCCCCCCCCCCCCAGTAGAGGGGAATAATCTATATTGTACCCATTTTCTCCCTGCAGAAGCACAGGCCTTTTCTACCAAGGGGCCTACATGGCCTCTTAAGATTTTGGGGAACCAGGTTTCTTTTAAACTGTAAACCTTCCCCTCAATCAACAAATGTTCTTAAGGGAGTAATGATAAAGGCTTTGGGTTTACTACCATAAGTAAGTTTTGCAGTAAACAAGTAGAACACAGAGGTTGCTGAAGCAGGAATTGTATATAAAAATGTATTTTATTTATGTATAGGTTGGTCTCAGAGAACAGATCAGCAGAATGTATCTTTAGGTAGTCAGCTGAGAAATGTGGCAGAGAGACATGAATTTAAACTAGTTATAGCTTCAGAGTATGGTTTGAATGTTCTTTTCTCCTGGCAATGCCCATATCCTCCTCACCTTCACTGTTTCCTTCTCTCTACCTATGCACCAAAGTATCTTTTATCTGTCCCCTACCTTCGGCTATTTTTGTTATTTATTTGCTTCATTTATAGCGCACTTTTCTCCACAATGGGGACTAAAAGCAGCTTACATCATTCTCCTCCATTTTATCTTCACAACAAAACTGTGAGGTAAATTAGGCTGAGAGTTTGTGACTGGCCCAAGGTCACCTAGTGGGCTTCCATGGCAGAATGAGGATTCAAATATGGGTCTTCCAGATCTAAGTCTGAAACTCTTGTTAGAATATTCAATGTCTACAGTGCAGCCTTTTGAAGAAAATCAGATTACCCAATAGAGGGAGTGCTAGTTAGCATAGCTAGATTAGGAACCTCCCACATTTTCAAATTATGTCCTTCCTGTCTCCAGATTGGCTCTTCTGGAGACTTTCTGCTCTTGCAGAGCTTCCTTGTTTGTTATTCCTCTCACAGCAGTTAGTTAAACAATTAATGTTATCTCTCGTCTATGTTCTATAAGTGTGTTCTTTGAATAAACCTACTTATTTTTCTCTAAATAGTCAGTGCTCTACTTCCTGGCATATTTAAACTCTGCCAACAGGGTTCTGGACCCAGAGTGAGCACCACTGTGAAAAAGGGGGAAATTTACATAGATCAGTAGGCAAAAAGCAGAAACTGCAAAATGGCTGCTTCCTGCACAGTTCAGCACAACTACCTTCTAGAAAGATTGACTGACAACAGTTTTCACATTTGGAGGGAGAGAATGAACACCCACATGCTTGAAATGGGTCTCTGGTATGTCATCAATGAATCCCAGCCAGGAGATGATACCCTGGCAAAGCAGAAGTCCTGAGGCATGCAGAATGAGAAAGCAAGAGGTGCATTAATAAAAGGTTTGTCCAATAGAAATGTTTTGCAAGTCATTCAAAGGCAAAAAGGGGAATGGTGGCCTCATTTGGGGAAAGATGTCTTATCAAACAAGATGGTGAACTGACTGCAACAGGGAGAGTGCATGAAGATTTATATGCTCTGGACACATGCATACAAAGTGCAAATTTGACCAAAAGTTGCAATCATAAGAGAAGTTCCAGGTTATGGCACCAAAGATTTGGGCATGGAGATAATTGTGCAATTGCCCAACTAGAGAACCAGAATTTGACCAAAGGCATACAAATAAATAAATGTACAATTGAAAGAAATTGCATGCATTGCATCCAAGCAAAGGAAACAAGACCAAGTTTTAGCAACAATCATGTACCAGACCAAATAAGGCTCCCCCTAGAGCTCATTCATAGTGATGTTCGTGGTCCAATGAAAACAGAGACCCCTAGTGGGAACAGATGTATTTTCAGTTTCATTGACAATTTCTCTAAATACACAGGTACCTATTTCATCAGGAAGAAGAGTAAAGTATTTGAAAAACTCAAGGCATATGTTGCAATGGTTATCAACAGGTTCCAGAGAAAACTGCTGGTAATCCAAACTGTCAATGGAGAAGAATATGTGGGACATGACATGAAAAGGTGTTTACCTGAACAAGGTATTAAACATCAACTCACTGTTGCATACACACCAAAATGGCATAGCTGAGAGGAAAAACAGCTCTCTGACAGAAATGTGCAGATGCATGTTACTAGAAGTGGATCTACCAGAGAAATATTGGGGAGAAGCCATCAAGCCCTTGAAAAATAATTAATGAAAATCCAGTCTGAACATATCCTGTGAACTAACCACAGAAAGATAATGTATTAAAATTTCCTATTTCATATCTGAAAGCAGACCTTCAGACTAATCTGAGTACATGCTTGTAACAGTATTAAAATGTATTAAAATGTAAACCAAAAAATTCACAAAACAAAAAAATTGTGTATGGCTCTTCTTACCACAGAGAGTTCCATGTGTATACAATTTGTGACATGTAGCACAGGTGACAAAATCTAGTCCTGATAACATGCTACAAGACACACTTTTTTTTTCCAAAAGAGATTAATTGGAAAAGTCTCATTTGAAAACTACACTAAAACAAGGTAACATTTCTTCACAACTGGTTAAATTCCTGACCTATGACCTAACTAGTAGTGTGATGTTAATGTTAACATACTGTGCAAAATAATTTATCAAGCCTTTTTCATTTCATTTAGAATAAAGATGTTATATTTAAGAAACTAATAATTAAGTCTGTCTGATTAGTGCCATATGGAGTGTGTTTTGTGTAATGGACACCCAGGCTACAAGCATGAGACAGAACTCTAATAAAGCTTCCTATTTATACATGACAAGAAGGGGAATGGGAAACCTTTCGAATGAATGTTTGTATTAAGGGAATGTGGTAAACTAGAAGACTGGCAGGATTCCATCACAAGACAGTGTTCGTTGCATGACCCCACCCACTAGTATGATAGAGATCTTCTCAAAGGAATGGAACAGATGATGCCTCTTATTTTATTTTATTTTTTGCCATTTCTTGCGGCCATGGCAAAATGTATCTGAAATAGAAAAGAGACAGGAAAGAGCAAATTCGTGTTTTTTTAAAAAATCAAGATTTGTTCATGGAAATCAGTTGACAGTTAACCTGAAGACTGGCCTCTTTCAAGCAATCCACAACATTTAGCCTTTTTCTCCTTGTAAAGTGTCCTTAAAAAAAGAGTATTCGTAAATAGTTCAATGGAAAACTTTTATTTAACCCTAATGCTTTGTTAAGGATTACTCTCTTTTTTTGCACAGTAAACTCTTTCTAGTCCAGTAACCATACATATTTTAAATAAAACAGCTCTGGAGCTGTTCAGTGGAGCATGACAGACATATCAGACTGCCACTGTCATACTTTATCCTGAGTACAGTTCATAAGTAGTTCATGAATCCACTGCACTCTCATGTTAGACAAGATTACAGAAGATTATAGCCCCAGCCCTGCATAGGTACACTTTGCCATTGTGCTGATATCTCAGGAATTTTTATTTCCTGTTTGAGAAGTGTCCATTTATACTTTATCATTCATGCTTGTATTTATTAAAATGAGTTCTTACCAATAAGGTGCCTGGAGAGAAACTGGAAAATGTCCCTAGAGTGGCATACGGAATAAATGGGAAACCAAATGAGAAGATCAGGTCTTAGTTGTGCTCCAGTGTAAATGAAAAGACAGCCAGAATGTCATACGTTGTATTACTGAAGGTTGTTTTTAAGCAACTATAATCTCAACTGAATTGTCTTGCTTTCTCTTGAGGACCCTAGTAGCGTTGCTGCATGCAAAGCGATAACAATCGTTTATCATTCACATCTTAAGTTTTTGCTGTTTGGGGCCAATTCAAATGTTAATGCTTTCCATGTGGAATATGGGGGGGAGAGATCTGTAAAAATGCTGTGGCACTCCATGTGGGCAACTGTAACATTCTCATGTTGCTTACTGAATAGTTCAGTCTACAGACATTCAGAATCCCCATGTTTCTGCCGAAAGGGTTGCAGATGGGGACGGAGGGAATAAGAGAGATTGTCATGTAGCATGCAATGCAAGACCCAGTGGGTGGTCTGAACACTAATAGCCTGCTGGGCAGCCAAGTCACCAGGGATGTTTGAAGTCTCTACACGCAGTCTGTTGACTGATAAGCAGCTTGCAAACTTTACAGGCACCTACATGGATTGTTCCCAACCAGAAGTATTCATGAATCTGCACGTGGAAGGTATAAGGTCTGAACTGGTCTTAGTATAACAGAAGCATCAAGGTCTGGGGTACTTGTTCATTTCATCAACATAGTACTTCTTCTTAGCAGCTGGAAAGGCCTTCAATTTTCTTTCCTCAGTGTTTAATGTGCATCTTGAATTTGTAAGGGTAAAGCTATATAGCATAAAGTCTCTGCGGAAGGACAGTTTCTGTATAGGACTGAGGGGGATTTCTATCATGAGGAATAGATTCCTGGTGGGTATAGTCATAACGTAGTTCATGGACTATGCAATTTCTTTTTAGGGAGTTTAAGGCCAAGGACAGACTGGCAAATTGAAGCGCAAGGGAAGCAGGGCAAAAAGAACCGGGCCGAGTTGTCACAGGGCTTTCCGTTCGCACTGTGTAGACTGATGTGGGACCATACCGTGGAGGAGGCAGAATGAAGTGTTCACACTGTGGGGTGGCCCCTGGTGGCAGTGCTGTGGTGGTGCGTGGCTTTGGTCTTTTTTGCCAAGCTGCGCATGGGCGCATAGGCGCATGGACGCAGCATCCGGATCAACAGGTTCACATTACTGGCGCTGCTTGATGCATGGCTTATTTACATCCACACTGCCAGGAAGCGGGATGAACGTGCACCCAGACGGCTTGACACCGGTTTCACCAGGTACCTGTTTAATGCAGGATGAAAGCGCTTCAGGACCGGGTGAGTGCGGCACGGCAATGCCGGGCAGCTGTGGCTGTCTAAACGGGCTCTCTTAATCCACTTGAAAAGCGGACCTATATCAGGCCAAAATGCCAGTCTGTCCTTGGCCAGTGTCTAGGAAAAAAAGAAACTGCTGTTTTATATACATTTAAAAATGTATAAAGGCTTAAATATAATTGGGAGGGTACATAGATAAAATTAGGTGCAATTTCTAAAACTGGTGTCATAGTTATGCTCATACAGGCAAATATCCTCCTTTGATCTGATTTGATATAATTTGTCAAAAACAAAAAATTATCCGCCACTGAATATACAAACTTCTTCCACATTCTGGTCAGAGGGGAAAAAAACCAGATGTGAAGAATGTTCCATGCCAACTGAGATCTAAAAATAACAGCTTTATTGAACTTATCTTTATTATTAGTCATCATGTTGTGAAAGTTTATTTTTGTCATTTCCATGTCAATATCTGTAAAAGAAGAAGAGTTGGTTTTATACCCCACTCTTCACTATGTGAAGGATTCTCAGTGTGGATTATAATCACCTTCCCTTTCTCTCCCCACAACAAACACCCTGTGAGGTATGTAGGGCTGAGAGAGCTCTGAGAGAACTATGACTGACCCAAGGTCACCCAGCTGGCTGCATGTGGAGGAGTGGGGAATCAAACCCGATTCTCCAGACTAGAGTCCGCCATTCTGTAACCACTACTCCACCAGTGGTGTAGTAGTTTATCCAATAATAATCTTATAGTTGAATCACCTCTGATAAACAGGAATACATCATGTTCAGTGAGACTCTTCAATTGCATCCATTTGTCTTTAACCATTTTTTTTTCTTTTGTAAAGAGGGTCACAGCAAAAGAAAGCATGAATCTTATGTTCCTTCAAAGTTTAGGAATCATTTTTGGACTGGCACTCCTACAACCTGAAAAGGAGACTGAGGCTATGGGAATCCACATGGTGTACCAAAACCAGATTGTGGAGCTAATGCTAAGTGAGTTCACCAAGATCTTCAGCTCTGAAGACTGACAGACAGGGAATGTTACTGAATATGTTCACATCTGTCTTGATATCTAATATTTTTACATTTCTGTAAACATCTTTTTGAAATATTTCTTTTTCCTTCTAGTGACAGATGCCTCATTTTGTGAAAACTTAATGATGATTTTGTATTTAATTTCCAAACATTGGAGTAAAAATATATTGTCAACATTTGCTTATATGTGCTCAGTATTATATTAACCCTTTGCTTCAGTCAGTCTGCCAACACACTCCAGGGCTATGTCATTTTTCATGCCTTTATTTTCCAGCTGGGATTTGAGAATATGGCCAAATTCAGATGAAATATTGCTTGGAGGCATATGCAATGGCACTCCCAGACAAGCAGGGTTGAAGGTTAATGGAGTTAAATTGGGATTTAGAATGACTAAATTGGTACTGATATATTCTATCAGTTACAATGATTGTGTGTGTGTGTGTGTGTGTGTGTGTGTGTGTGTGTGTAACACCCTCAGTTCTCATGCTGAAAATCATGAAAACATGTTGAATGGTGATTTCTCCTTCAGGAAAAGTCAAAGGATCAAATATTACTGCTGATGTTTTTCCTCCCTAAAACAATCCATTGTCAGTCATCGCCTCTTAAAGTAATGTAAAGATTCTCAGTATTAAAACTTAAGGACTAAATCAGTCTCTGCGTTTCCTTGTCTTAAAATATTGTAGCCATCCATTTTGTTATCTCCATCAGTTTATAAGACTTCGCTCTTTCCCTAGCTATGTCATGTTTTGTCAATTTTTTTATTATACTCCCAAAGATGCTTTATTGGTGAACTGCATTAAATTAATCTAGAAAGAACTTTTTAAAAAGCCTTTTCATACGCCCTTAGGATTACTTGGCTAGACTTGAATCAATTTGTACATTTGATGGTTAGTTTCAGTTGTCATGGATAAACAAAAGGGTAACTGTCTAGAATAGATCAAATATTGTTTTATACTGAAATGTATGTTTCCAGCTATACACATCTCCTACTCTGTTTTGTAAAAGTATTCCACTGATAAAATGTAGACTTATGTTTGACAGTTCAAAGAGAATAAATAAAACTAATCCAGTGTGGTAAAAGAGTCTGCCTGGTTATCGATTTGTTCATAAAATGAAAATAAACCATATAAATAAAATGTATGGAAATACAGATCTAGAAGCAAATATTTAGAGCAATTAAAAACCCCAAATATACGATTAATGCATAAATCTGCTGTATGAGAGAGATATGACTCAAATGTAATAGTGAGGATTTACAATGTCATTGTTGAACACCATTTTACAACCTCCTAAATTGTTAAGCAGCTGAGATTGTGCTTGAAAATGATCACTGAGGAAAATAAATGTACAAAGATTAACCAAGTACAAGCTGCTTCATTAACCAAGTACAAGCTGTAGGATTAATGGTTAAGATATGCAGAAAAATATCTGGGATATGGCTGAACCAACCAGCACATTACTAAACTGCAAGGATGAAAAAAAGAGACAGCAGCAGTAGCCAACCATGACAATTAAACAACAATGAAAAGTAAGACAAGAGATTCTTGTGCTCAGTAGTGAGCTGTGTCCATGCTGGTACTAAATGAGGACCTTCCTGTTGAAGAGGTGATTGGCACTGTCATCTTTGGCAACACTGATGTTTTAGTGGAGGGAGATGGGGACAGAGTGGCTGGAATCAGTCCAAACAGATGATTAATAGGTACATATGTTGCCCCTGCTCGGTATGGTGTTCATGCTTAGATTACTCTTGGTAGAACTTGTTTGCCCTCAGTTAAGTAGATACATCTTGTAGGTCTGAAGAGCTATTTAAAAGAGCATAGATATTTTTTAAAGGTTAGACATATAACAAGTTTTGATCAGGTTCTTTAGTAGTATCCTGCTATGACTATAACCCCCTAAATTTTGGTGGTGACTCTGTCCTTGTGTCAGTGCAACTGGAAAGGGGATGTTTGGCAGGACTGATTTTGCTCAAAAGTCTCCTTTACATTATGCAATATTCTTCATTTACTTCTGGGGTTCAAATGTGGTTTTGCTGAATTCAGTACTATGACTGATACCTCTTACTTGCTATTAAGTCAGCATATATGAAAGTCACATGTCTAGCTAGGGAGCTCATGAAAATGTCTCACTTGAGCATGTCAAAAGGTTTGTAATTAATCTTCATGTTAAAGCATTAGATTGATATCCATTTTGTCAAAAGGTTTGTGATTAATCTTCATGTTAAGGCATTAGATTAAGATCCATTTTGTCGTTGTTCACAACAGAATTGAAAACCATTGAATTACTTTCATAAATTTCATCAGAAATTGTGTTTGTATACATGTTGGGTTTACATTCATTCTCAAAATATATTGACAAGCCTCGGAATATATTAACAATACATGTACACACTTTCAGCTCAAAAAAGAAACTTGTGGCATAAGAAATTTATCCATTATCATCTGTGCAGATCATAATATGAAGGCATGAAATACAGAATACATTAAAGGGATACATTAAAGGGAGCTATGATGGACCCCTATCACACTCACTGCACTGTTACGAACTTTCCCACCAAAATTCTTTGGTTCCCTGATGTGACTGAGTAGCCGCTGGTAGTGTGTAAATAATCAAGGGTTTTGAAAGAATTTCTGTCCCACCTTGTTCCACAGAATATAATTCAGTTTTTAGCCCATCCCAAGGAACTTGTGGAAAAGCACAAATGGATATGGCACTAGAGACAGGCTAACAATAAAACAAAAGAACACGGTTATTCAACGGTCAGGGATTGACTAGGTGGGTCAGGGCTTGGGACTGCTGAGGTAAAAGTTGTAGACTCACTTCTTTGAGCAGGCAAACTGATGTTATTAAAACTTATTTTCAGGTATTCTTAGTATTTAATTATAGCAACAATGTTTCTTCAGAGGATTTCCTATGGCAGTTCAGGTTTCCTGGAGTTGGTCACTGACTTTGTGAACCTAACTCATTCCTTGGTTAAATTACAGTTTATTTCTATTTTCTGAGTTGTTTCAAACCATTTGCCCTTACAACAGACTAGGTTCCTCCTCAGAACTAAACCCTCAGAGACACTGGGCAGGGATTAATCATCTTTTCCTCAGAGGAATTAACTCTGTTCCTTTTTGGCTTGAAAGGCAATTTCCACACACTACCCCAATCACTCTTGCCAAATCTCTCTCCCAGTTCTGGTTTCTGTATAAAGCAGATTTCAGGTTACATTGCCCTGGCCCTGATTGAGGCTAATCAGACATCCCTGGGGCCGGGGACCACTAAAAGATGTTGGTTTGTGGACCTCAGTGCTCTCCAGGGCTCATATGGAGAGAGGCAGTCTCATAGATATGCTGGTCCCTGGCTGTATAGGGCTTTAAAGGTAAGCACCTGCACCCTGAAATGGAACGAAATAACAGAATTTGTTCTTATATTTTCACAGACTATTTCTATACATATCTGGGTTCTTGCTCACACAGCTTTTGAAAAAAGCTGGATCCCCCCCCCCCCCTTGCAGGTGTAATAGACTCACATCTAGCTGTCCAGGAAAGTTCAGGGTCAATTGCATATTATCTAATCCCTGAACAAAGATCCAAAAAGAATAAAGATGAAAGTAATGTGCTTTCTTTCACCTCTGCAGCAAGTCCTGATCCAAGCCTAATTTTCAAAGGTGAAATTGAAAATAGATTTGCTTTATCCATGTCCTCTCTGCAGTGAAAGGGGTTTCTCAAACTGGTCAGGTTCACTGCTGCATTTTGCTGCTTTTGGGCTGTGGACTAGATAAGATACAATATCATGTGAAACAAATGAAACTGATAAACTTTCCTCCCACCTCTGCTGCAAATTGGGAGAAAGAACGATCTAATGTAATTTTTTTTAATTAATAGGTTTTGGGGGGAGGTATTGCAGAGGTGAGGGGGATGACAGTTTCCTTATTGTTTTGTCCCCAAATCTTGGAATCTCTGCAAGATGTTACATTGTGCATCCAGGGTCACTTAAGACTTTCTCCCGGGGGGGGGGGGGGTGACAAAACTTTATGTATCTGTCTGGCAATATTTTTTTCCCTGACAAATGATTAGTAGGATGTGATCCAGACATAACAAGGGTCCTGGACATCTGTCTGAACCAATGGGAATAAAATATCTCCAGTGGAAATTGTTTCTGGTGGATTACTGGATAATCTTTATATAAGGTAAATTCATGCAGAAGATCATCCAGAGCACAGGCAGGAAGGGGGCACATGGTTCCCAATATAGAAGCTGGGGGGAAAGACAATGGAGTGGACGTAATCAGGATAATTTAAAACAGACTTTAGCCATTCTTTTTTCCCATAGAACCATGTGATGACCCTGCGGTACAAACAAGCCATGTAAATTGTGAGCATGTGCTTACTGTTTGATGAATTTATATGTATTTTACATTAATATGCTGTGCACCACCCTGGACCCATTCATGGGAAAGGCGGTATAAATAAATAAATACGAAAGGTTAGCTGGGCAGCAGCCCCCATTCTAAATGCCACTAACTCTGCCGATGCAAAACCTCTCATAACATTGATGATATTGTCTGGTGAACAAATTATTATTGTCACTGCATGAGAATGCTCAGCTGAAGGGCAGACTGAACTTTCAAGCATCTTACTTGTGAAATTCAACTGTTTCCTAAGCATTACCCCAGCTGATACACTTTTTCATAGCCTAATTTGGACAGAAATTAAACTGAGCTTGATCTGTTTCTAAGTGATTAAATACAATTCCACACGAACAATGTACATCTAAGTAAAATATGCATGATATTATTATTATTTATTAAACTTCTATACCGCTCTCCCCACAGAGTGGGTTCTGAGCGGTTTACAACAATTTAAGACAAAAGGATATATTAAAACAGTCTAGTAATGTACAAAGATCATATAAAATAATAAAAACCTATATGGTGCCACAGTACAACTAATAAATCAATTGCTGTTAAAAACCATTGCTGTCTTCAGCCATATGCTTGGCAGAACATCTCTGCCTTGCAGGCCCTGTGGGACTGTATCAAGTCCCTCAGGGGCCATATGACATTTGGCAGAGAGTTCCACCAAGCTGGAGCCAAGGCTGAGAAAACCATGGCTCTGGTTGAGAACAGCCAGATGTTCTTTGGGCCAGGGACTTCCAGCAGATTTTGTTCTTCTGAGCGCATGCACTCTGGGGGACATACCAGGAGAGGTGGTTCCATGGGTACATTGGTCCCTGAATGTTTAGGGCCTTGAACTTGACCCGGTACTCAATCTGGAGCCAGTGCAGCTGGCGGAACACCAATTGAATATATGCTGTTAATAGTGTCCCCATGAGGAACCATACCACTGCATTCTGAACCAGTTGTAACTTCTGGATCAGTCTCAAGGGTAGCCCTGTGTAGAGCAAGTTACAGAAGTCAAGCCCAGAGGTGACCATTGCATGGATTACTAGGGCTAGGTCAGGGCAAGACAGGTAGGGAGGCAGTTGTCTAATCTGGTGAAGCTGAGGAGGAGGAGATTGGGTTTATACTCCACCCTATTTGGGCAAATTAATCGAGAGGGCGGCAGCGTGACAGTTACAAAGTTATCTGGATGACGCTTCGGTCTTAGACCCCTTCCAGTCTGGCTTTCGCCTGGGACATGGGATGGAGACGGCTTTGGTCGCCCTGACTGACAACCTCCGGAGACATCTGGATCGGGGCGGTGTGGCAGTGTTGCTGTTGCTAGACCTATCGGCAGCGTTTCACACGGTCGATCATCAGCTGCTGACCCGCTGCCTCGCCAACTTGGGGATATGGGGACAGGCCTTACAATGGCTCGCTTCCTTCCTCCAAGGTTGGGGACAAAGGGTGGTGCTCGGGGAGCAGCAATCCATGAGGTGCCCGCTTGACTGTGGTGTTCCTCAGCGAGCGGTGCTTTCCCCGATATTGTTTAACATCTATATGCACCCCTTTGCCCAGATTGCCCAGAGGTATGGGCTGGGATGTCACCAATATGCTGATGACACCCAGCTCTATCTGATGTTAGGTGGTCAGTCGGACTCCGGTCTGGAAGACCTGGATCGGGCATTGCACTCCATGGCTGGTTGGCTTAGGATGAGCTGGCTGAAATTGAACCAGGTGAAGACAGAGGTCATGTGCCTGGGTCGGGGCGGTCTGGGGAGGGAGGTCCCGTTCCCGAGCTTTGATGGGGTACCATTGGTGCCAGTGTCGGAGGTTAGGAGTTTGGGAGTGCTCCTGGATCCCTCCTTGACAATGGAGGCCCAGGTAGCAGCCACTGCCAAGTCAGCCTTTTACCATCTTCAGTTGGCTCGGCAGTTGGTTCCCTTCCTCGACCGCGATGACCTGGCCACAGTGATCCATGCAACGGTCACCTCGAGGTTGGACTACTGTAACACTCTCTACATGGGGCTGCCCTTGTCGCAAATTCGGAAGCTGCAGCTGGTGCAGAATGCTGTGGCCAGGCTACTGATGGGCCTCGCAAAGTGGGACCCCATCCGGCCTGTGCTGGCGGCACTGCACTGGCTGCCTATAGCGTACCGAATTCGCTTCAAGGTGCTGGTACTTACCTTTAAAGCCCTATATGGCCAGGGTCCAGCATACCCGAGGGACTGCCTTTCCCTGCATATACCCCAGCGGGCACTATGGTCGGGATCACAACATCGGCTCTGCGTCCTGGGCCCCAGGGAGGCCAGGCTAACCAGAACTAGGGCCAGGGCATTCTCGGTGGCAGCTCCTGTCTGGTGGAATGAGCTCCCGGAGGAAATCAGGGCCCTGCAGGATCTTTTACAGTTCCGCAGGGCCTGCAAGATGGAGCTCTTCCTCCAGGCCTTTGACTAGGAGCCACCACTACCATCGTTGCCTACCACCATGTGCAACACCAACAACGAGGGTTGGCCTTGGAGCGCAGCCCGGGTCAGATGGTCATAGGGAGGGCCAGATACAGATGATGACACCATCTGACTGTGTATTACTAACATCACCGGAAGCACTTTAGTGGGAATAATTTTGCTGTTGTTACTGTTGTATTTTAGAATGTTTTAACTGTTATTGGATCGGCACTGTGGGCCACTTGTGAGCCGCCCTGAGCCCATTCGCGGGGAGGGCAGGATAAAAGTACAATAAATAAATAAAAATAAATAAATTCACTACCTGAAGGAGTCTCAGAGTGGCTTACAATCCCTTTCCCTTCCCCTCCCCACAACAGACACCCTGTGAGTTAGGTGGGGCTGAGAGAGTTTTCTTGAGAACTGCCCTTGAGAGAACAGCTTTGAAAGAACTTATGACTGACCCAAGGTCATGCCATCAGCTGCATGTGGAGGAGTAGGGAATCAAACCCAGTTCTCCCAGAATAGAGTCCACACTCCTAGTCACTACACCAAACTAGTTGGAGAAGCACCAGTCTGGCAATGTTTGTGATTCTGAGCCTCCATCGATAAAGAGGTATCCAGAAACAAACCCAAGCTCTTAACCATTTGTGCCAGTATCAGTGGTGTATGGTTGAGAGCCAAGAGTTGGCGCCCTAATCCTGAATCTCCCCTATCCAGCCAGAGGACCTCTGTTTTTTTTCTGGATTCAGTCTCAGCTGACTCTGCTGCAACCATCTATGGCTCCCAAACCCTTGGCCAAATTTCTTGGGGTGGTGTTCGGCTGGCTGTCCATCAGCAGATACAGCTGGGTGACATTAGTGTACTGAAGGCACCCAAGCCCGAAACTCTGCACCAGCTGGGCAAGATGTTAAATAACACTGGAGAGAGGATAACCCCCTGAAGGACCTTGCATACCACAGGGTATCAGGTGAGGATCCTCTTTCCCAGCACCACCCTCTGTCCCCAACCACTGAGGAATGAGACAACCCACTTCAGGGCCATCCCACATATTCCAGCATCGGTGAGGCAGTAAGCCAGCAGTTCATGATCAACTGTGTTGTACACTGCTGTCAATTCAAACAATAACAGCAGTGCTGTCTTGCCTCAATTTAACTGCCTATGGAGATCGTCCATGAGGGGGATCAGCACAGTCTCATCCCATGACTAGGGCAGAACCCAGACTGGAAGCTGTCTAGTGCTGATGTGTCCTCCAGAAAACTCTGAAGCTGCTCAGCTGCCACTCTCTCAATTTCCTTGCCCAGGAACGAAAGGCTCAAAACTGGGGAGTAACTGGATGAATCAGAAAGATCCAGTGATGACTTTTCAGGAGTGGTATTACCATTGCCTCTTTTAAACCCTCTGGGTAGACCCCTGAGCCAAAGGACAGATTGATAATCTCCATCAGAGGACCCCTTATACCCTCACCACTAACTCACACCAGTCACAAAGGACATGGGGTCTAGGAGGCAAGTGGTTGGCCTTGCAGCACCCAGAATCCTGTCACCATCGGTCTCTGAGAGTCAGCTGAAGTTGTCAAACACTGGATCAAAAGACAGCCAAGGGGGCTCCAGTTCACTTACCATATTAAAATTGGCAGGCAGGTTGCAATGGAGTGACAAGACTTTATCTGCAAAGAAACGTGCAAATGCCTTGCAGCTTAAGGTCGAATTACTAGACATTTTGGTTCTCTCAATGGGAAAAGTTAATGATCTAATCACCCTAAACAATTGTGCTGGGCAGGAGCTAGCAGATGCAATGTAGGCTGTGTAGAATTTCCTCTTAGCTGTCTTCACTGCCATTTCATAGAATTTCATAAACATCCTATAAAATGCTCTTGAAGCTTCATTGCAAGACCGTCTCCAAACTTGCTCTAGTCATCTAAGCTTCTGCCTCATCCATGGAGCTAACTTGGAGTGGGAGCAAAGAGGACGTTGGGGAGCAATTTCATCAATGGCTTCAGAGAGTCATGAGTTCCAGTCCTCTATCAGCACATCCAATGAGTCATCAGAGGGCTTCAGATTCCAAAGAAAATTCTGGAACCCTATTGGGTCTATTCATCTCTGCAAGCAAACATAAATCTGCTTGTCACCTAGTTGAGACGGAGCTGGGACACTCAGCCAAGCCTTCAGGGCAAAATGATCTGACCATGGCACCACATCTATGGCCAGAAAATCAATATCCATTCCCATACCAAAGGTCAAATCAATATCTATCCCCATACCAAAGGTCAAGTCCAGCTTGTGGCCTGCTTGATGTGTGGGACCTGATACAATCTGGGACAGTCCCAGTGCCACCATGGAAGACACCAGGTCCACCACCTGTTAGGAGGCAGCAATATCAGCATGGATATTGAAATCCCTGAGTACAATAAGACCAATTTCACACAAACTGCTGCTCCTCCCCTGCTCTTCCCTTTCCCCCGATTGCACACGTCAACTTCCCACTGTGTGCTCTGCAGCCGCATTTTGACCTGCAATTTTGCCCAATCTCCTCCGCCTCTTCTAGATCCTCAAAAAACAGGATCTCGAAGATGCAGGGAAAATCAGGTGAAGCTGTGGGTCAAAATGCAGCCACACAGCTCATAGTGGGAAATTGACGCGTGCAATTGGGGAAAAGGGAAGAGCAGGGGCGGAGCAGTGGCTTGTGTGAAATTGGTCTAAGTCTCAGGAACTCTAAGTCCCAGCCCACTACCTCCTCCAAAAGGATGGGAAGGCTCTCTGCCAGTGCGCTAGGTGAAAGGTACACCAGCCAGAGAAACAAACTCTCCTCAGTGTCCCAGACCAGGCCTACATATTCAATGCCGGAGATCTTCAGGGTGGGGAGTGCCCTGTAGGAGAAAGCCTCTCAAATGAGCACCACAACCCCCCTGACCCTTCATCCGAGATTGATGAAGGACTGAAAACCCTGGGGGGAGCAAGTTGTTTCAGGGCAACCATCTCACCATCTTTAGCCCAGGTTTCGATCACACATACCAGGTCCACTTCTTGCACTTCAAAGTAATTCAGTGGCATTGATTAACAGACCTGGAGGAAAGGATACATTTAAAACTGGCTTACGGTGATCGAAAGTATTGACAGCTGTCTAAGTTCTGCAGGAATTACTTGGGTCCTCCCTCCCCCAGCCCCCCCAGTCATAAAATCCTGTCCTTGAATGCAGTCCTCTTCTCCAGTTTTCATTAGTCAATGGGAGTTGTTTAGATAACTGCAGGCAGGATTGAGCCTACAGTTCTGCTAATGAGAAAAGTAGCAATTTACATTCCTGTACTAATTAAATATGTGATATTATAGTAAGGATTGCTATTTGGTCTAGTACCGTTACGATAGTACATATGATTAGTATTGTACTGTGTAGTGAAGCATGTTATCTTCACAGCCATCAAGAGCACAAGTGGCTCCTTGAGAAAGCCACATGACTTAACGCTCCTGTCTGCAGGTTTTTCCCCCTGTATGTGAAAACACTGCCTTGGTGCAAAGGTGTGATTCTTCATCAAGTGCCCAATGGGGGTGTTTCATCCAAATTCCAGCCACATGATAATCTTGTCTGAACATGTAGTAGCCTTAAGCATGAAGGAAGGTTTATATTATATCTCATACATTTTTAATCCTATTCTAGCAAGTGTAACTTATTACCTTTATATGTTAAATCCCTCTATGTTCTGAAGCTTATTGATGTCAGAAAGGAAGCTTTCACTGGTTGTTATAACCCCAAGCTTCCATAAGATCACTCACTTATCATTCACATTCAGAGATACCATACAAATTCTGTCCTCAGGTTCTAGTCTCAAAACTACTAACATGCATTACAGGCATCACTCTACGGTTACAAGGCAGTCTCAGGGTCATTTACTGTGAATTTGTTAGCATCTTTAATCACCCTTTTGTTCCCTCAGTCACAGTGGTAAAGGTAATTGGTTTCTTTTCATGTGATGGGCAACTTCCCCACAGCTCAAATCGAAGCAGGTTATAAATTATGAGCAGCATCTGTGAACATTTTGGGAAAGAATCACCTATTGAAAGTTATAGACCAGCTGCCCTTTCTGGGGCACATGACCATAACCACACTGCCTCTTGGGAATTATATGAGAGAGAAGGCAACACACTGTGGATGCCACAAAGGCTGGAAATTTTATTTCTCTGATTGTTCCCATAAGATTCTTCCCACCACTTCACATGGTATGCAGTATTCTTAAATAATGATTGTTTCCATAGACTAATTGATTGTTTGGTTATTTGAGAAGGGTTCACCCCCCCTCCATACAGCCAGATTAGAACACCTTTAGTGTCTACAGCTTTCCCAGTCTGGATGATAATTTGATTGCTGAGATATGGTATACTATAAATCACATATCCTTTTTTTTAAAAAAGCTTGTCTGCTTCAGCAAATAGGACCATTTCACTGAGACAAATAAAGGGGTCAGGATAATCAATTGAACCTGGGGAAATTTGCATTATGATGCCTCTTATATTAGGACGTTGGCTGTTGTCCATTTAGTCATATGATTGGTCAAAAAAGCTTCAGCCCATCCATGGGCATTTAAGACTGTGGCCCCAAACCAATGGAACTAGCTTCCATTGGAGGGTAGAAGCTTATCTGTTTTGCTATGCTTTCAGGAACCACATAAAACAGTTTTTTAAAGGGCCATTAGTTAACAGTGGTGGCAATTTCAGTTTTGATTGTAGGTCTTCTTTGTGATGATGAGTAACACTTTTGTGAACTTTTAGCTGTTTACTGTAGATTGATTTATTACTGATTGTTTTATCTGCATGTTATTTTTTTTTGATGAGGTGTTGGGCCCCTTGTTCTGGGGAAGGCAGGATAGAAAATTCTCAGTAAATAAATTCCAGATTCTGATTTTGGCAGTTTTTAATGGAAGATTCTAGGAGGGCCATTCTTCCAGAAGCACCAAAAATGCTTTAAAACCACACATATGCAGTGAAATTTGCTTCCAGATTTGATTATGTATACACGCCGAAATGTGAGAATGCCATATGTTTACGTGTTTATTTTATATATATTATGAATTTATGAGTTGCTTCTGTTTGTTAAATGAACAGACAAAATGACTTACAAATGATCGATAAAACAGAACAAAAGAATGCCTGTGAAAAAATCCTCTACAGAAAGACATTTCAAAAAACAGTAAAAGAATGCTAGCAATATTAATATATATAGGAAAAGCTCTTGTAAGTAACAATCTCTTTGCTTCTCGGTAAATCACAAGTATGGAGACAGCTCACTTCATGAGCAAAGAATTACAATTGGATGTTGTTATTAAACATTTTGCCCCAGACACTCTTTACAATCTTTTACAGGCTGTGAGCAGAAAAAAATCACTTTTTATACATCAATGTCCTGAACTTAGGGTTCTGTCTATCCAGCACATTTTTATCATACCTTCCTTTAAGAATGGCATGTCTAGTTCTCCTTTCACCCTATATAGCCTCACAAAAAACTTTTTGAGATAGGTTAAGCTGAGAGAAAGTGACTAGACCAAGGTTACCCAGCAATGGGGATTCTGAACCTAGACCTGGTCCAGCACTTTTAACAGTGACTACACACTTGCTGTCTCGGTTCTCTGCTGGGTTGCTAGGAATGACCACAGTTTCAAGGTACTCATCTCTTTCTGGGGCTCCAATAAAAGTAGTTAAGCCTCAGGTGCCTCAAGTAGTTAAACCTCAGGTTCTTCTTAGCTGGAGCTATGGAGAAGACATATTTCTCCAAGAACCATCTCACGCTTCAACTGGCATGACTTCCAATTTTTTTCCTCTTGCCCTGTCAAGTCACAGCCAATTTATGGCAATTCTGTAAGGGTTTCAAGGCAAAAGACATTCAGGAGTGGTTTGCCACCCAAGAACTAACATTCAGGGGTGGTTTGCCATCCAAGAACTAACCAGAGCTGATCCTACTTAGCTTCTGAGATCCGATGGGATTGGGCTATCCTGGACTACTCAGGTCAGGGTTCTAAATGATATCATCAGATACCAGATGGTAATTAAGGAGTTTTGGTGTTCTCAATTTTCTCTCCTACTGGTCTCCAGCAGGTTTAGGCTCACAACCCAAAAGATATCTTCTGGCCATTTCATTTGACTCACCAGGAAAGAGTAGGTCTCACAGTCTTAACAGTTCAGGGGGATGAGGTTGGAGGGGTTGGGATGCCATCCTCCAGGTGGGACCTAGGGATTCCCTGGAATTTCAGCTCATCTTGAGAGAGAAAATGGATACTTTGGAGGGTGGGCTCTATGGCATTGTTCCTCAGTGAGGTCCCTGTCCTCCCCAAACTCTCCCAGCCTGGATCCCATCCCTTGCCAGTGCCCAGGGGGGACCTGGCAACCCTAGTCAGGGTTCCTGTACTGTACTGACATGAGCCCATTATCTCCTTCTGGTTCCTCTCCAAACAAGGAGATTTGTTATTTGTTTCATAAGGGAAATGAGTAGTTCTGCACAAATAGAGGCAAGCAGCCATTTCCACTCTAAATCTCTGGCTAGAAACCTTTTTTAAACCCTAAAAGCATGCAAAACTGGAAATAAGTACTGCTGTGTCTCTAGGTATAAAAATATGAGCAAGTACCTGCAACAGACTCAAAGTAAATGATAGTCTCCTAAAATTGCTTTCTCTTAAATTATGGTTTTCAAGAAGCTTTACTTTCTGAAACCCATGTAGAATTTATGCCAGCTTGCATTTTTTTCTTCTTCTTACACTAGTACAAAAAAACTGATTAAAACTTTAGAAGTTTGGTGCACATTTGTGTGCATCTATGTTTGGGTGAGTGAGGCTGATTCCACACCAGTGGTTGCCCCGGCGTCATTCCCCCGATAATATCCCCCGATAATATCCATGGCAAAGGATCAGTTCCCCACTCGTTGGTGTGGGGTCAGCAGTTGGCCTGATTCTAAGCCTCTTTTGCCCCGAATTTTCTGTATCGGGCATTTTCAGGATCTTTTTCTTGCTACGGGGTTGAAGTTGTGACATTCTAGTGGGGAACTCGCAAACCACGAGTTCTTGCTCCACCCCTTTAATGCCCCTCTGCTTCTTTCCCACCCCTTCCCACCTCTCCCCTCCCTTTCCCCTCCCTTTCACACTCTGGTGCGAGGGTTTTTTTTTGTCCCCCCCCCTGACATTGCAACACAACACTGATCCATTGTTAACTGGCATTTAAATGTCCTTTTAAATGCCGGGGGGGGGGGGGGACAAACCTTTGCTGTTTCCCCATTTCTGTGTTGCAATTTGCTATTTGTACAAAAGTACAAAAGTAGTGCCATTGTTAAGAAGATGCATTAAGGGTGGCTTGGAGGTGCGGATAAAAATTTTCACGGGGCTAAACTACAGGCTGTAGTGCCACGGTTAAAAAGATGTATTGAGGGTGGTGTGGCGGTGTGGACACAATTTTCACGGGGGTGAAATGTGTTGCATTGCCTGTCCCCCTCCATTTCCCCTCCATTTCCCACCCTGGCATGAGGGTTTTTTTCTTTTTTGCGGGCATTGCATCACAATGCAATGACGCATGCATAAAGAATGCCTATTTTCCAAAATGGGTGAGTGCGTTACA
This sequence comes from Lepidodactylus listeri, assembly GCA_029233225.1. Taxonomy (NCBI): domain Eukaryota; kingdom Metazoa; phylum Chordata; class Lepidosauria; order Squamata; family Gekkonidae; genus Lepidodactylus; species Lepidodactylus listeri. The sequence goes on along the minus strand of JARCFY010000010.1, from coordinate 47,252,741 downwards.
ATGCAACCACACCCCTGATCCAAAAAAATGGAGGGGGAAGAGAGGGGAGGGGGTGCTAGATTTGGGGCAAGGTGGCAAACCTGGGTCAGAGTTCCTTAATGTGGAAGTCCCCAACAGAATTGGGCCAATTATACCCCACGGTGAATGGAAATCAAAGCATTGGTGCGGAATCAGCCTGAGAGAGACATCACCAATAAATGAGTTAGCTAAACAATAAAGAAGGATCTCTTATCCTGTGGTATAATGAATGATTTATTCATAAATGATTTTCTTTCTTATTTCTTATATAGGTTGTTGAGCCCTGCCTCCCCATCCGGCAGAGTGTCACCTTCCACTGTCATGCACCTTGGGATGCTCCAAAGGCCTCAGAACGGGAGGGGGGGTTGGCTTACCCAGATCCTTCTCCCAGCTGGAATGTCCTCCGCCACACCTTGGGTTCCAACTGTTTCCTCCCGGACCGCTCTGTGGAGCCCCCTTTTATGCCACACTCCACAATTTGGGCTCCACCCCTCCCCTCTCCCAGAGTCCCTCAGGATTGAGCCCCTCCCCTGAGTCTGTTCTTCCTTTCTCCCACCGACATATCCCCCCTCCATCCCCACTGGCTCTCTGCCCTGGGCATGCCTGTACCCACCCTAGCTGCATCCTGGCCAGGGCAGGGGGAGGCTGCACTGTTTCCACCTCTGCTGTCATCTGACCAGTCAAGGCTGCCTCCTCCTCACTCCCCCAACCTTTCTGTGCTGTCTGGGGTTCAGTCTCCTGGAGCCTGCTGTAGTCAGCCTTGCCTCTGTGGTCCCCAGCTTCCTCTCCCTCTCCACAGGCTCGCCAAAGTTACTGCTGCTTGTGGGAGGCCACACTGATGGCCTCCCTTCCTTTGCCACTGCTTGCACCACCGGTTTCACCTTCCCCTCCGGTTCTCTCCCTGGTAAGTTGCCTGAGTATGTTTTGGACATCATCATCACAATTTGGGCGGTCCAAGGTCTCCAGCTGCAGCTCAGCCTCTGGACCCTGACACAGGTATATATTGGAGTAAATTATTCTGGTGCAGCTAATATGTACATACAGACCTTTGCCACTTTCAAGGCCCACCTATGTGCTATGTTATGAATGTTTACATTCCTCTGTGGATGTGTGGATGTATGTGTGTGTATAGCCTCCAGTGAAGAATAGCAACATGTACATGAACACATATAAGGAACACTAGATCAAAAACATTTCACACAGCCACTTTTTTATTACTATCTGCCAGTGCAATATAACCATTCATACAGTGTATTTTTATGAGACATCATTCCTTGGTCACGATGTCTATAACAGTAATGAATAAGCCATGACTGTTTCGCATAAACTCATCTATACCTTTTAACCAGAATACTGTCCTGGTTCTTATTATTCTATTGTCTGCTGCTCCTGCTCCTGTCTGCCTGTGAAAAGGAAGCTTCCCTCTGTTCTGGGGCTGGACCTGGGTCACTCTTGTCAGATAAAATCAGGTTTTGGTTAGCAAGACGTTTTGGCAAGAGGCTATCAGCAGGCATCATTAATCCCATTTTGCCCAAACAGTTTCTGTGATCACAAGGCATGGTGCACAGTCCGTGGTCCATGAAACGATGTCCACCGTCATGAATTTTCACAATTTTTTAGTGCGGTCCATGGTGATTCATGAGTGGAGACAGGGGGGCACCAATTAAACTGTTTACAAAACTCCGTTACAATACAACAGTGGGGGAAGAATTCTCCAGCCTTGGAAACACCAATAGGAGCACTGCTGGCTGCTAATAACAAAGTTCCCATTCTCATCTATGGTTCGGGAGGCTAAATATTGAGTTGAGCTCCCTCCCTGGTGGAGGGACTGGTGAAGCAAAAGAGAGGCACAGAACTGACAGAGCTGACTCATTGCTTGGCTTTCTGTTTACTTGATCTGCTGTCCATTGCTGGGGGTTGGGATTAGAGTGCAGTGGACTCTGCTGGGCTCTGACTTCCAGCACAGGGTCTTAGCTATCGTGCCTTCCATCCCTCCTAACTCTCCTGCGAGTGATCTCCTCTGCTCTCTACTGTGGGGATTTGGGGAGTTTTCTGGAACTAGGAATCTGGGTCTATTCTTCCTCTCCTCATGCTGAGCACAGGGACTGAGCTATTGGGTGCTTTTATATTTCCCCCAACTCCTGCTAGTGATGTCCTCTGCTTTCTATTGTTGTGGTGGGGGAGCTCTCTGGAACCAGGAATTTGGGTCTGATCTTCCCGCACTCATGCCGAGCACAGGGGCTTAGCTACTGGGTGCCTTTATATTGAATCGGATTAGATGGGCATCTTGTTTCCATGGTCCCATAGAGCACAGGGTCTTAGCTATTGGGTGTCTTTATATCTTCCCCCTTCTGCTAGTGATCTCATCTGCTGCCTGCTATCGAGGTTTGGGAGGTTTCTGCAATCAGGGATCAGATTGGCATAATATCCCTGCACTTATGCTGAGCTCAAGGGCTCAGAGAACTCGATGAGGGTGACAGTGGGTGGAAAAAAGAAGCCCTCCCGCACAGAGAGACCCAGCTCCATGCCCATTAAAGTCTAGCACCAGCAGGGCATCACCGGGGTCTCTGAGCGTTTTTCTCCTGCTCTTTCCTTGGGGCTTTCCCAAGAGGAAACAAAGTCATTAGAGATGTCCAGACACCAGCAGTTGCTAGAACTCTTTGGAGAGAAATCCTCTGACAGTAGGGGAGGCGTCTTCCACTCCCAGGCCCCAACTCCCTCCTGCTCCTGCTGCAGCACCTGGCTCCCTGGTACTCTGTCCCCTCTCAGAAGACCATGAGTTGGCGAGTCTTGCCCACCATGCATCATTCTACCATGGCACTAGTCATAACCAAGCTCTCCACAGCACAAGGTCAAACTGTCCATTGCACCACGGACCTCTGGAGCAGTCAGCAGCATGGCTACCTGTCCCTCACCACCAGAAGACCTCACTGTCTACACTGTTGGGCCCAAGCCATAGGAGGGGATGGTCCTGCCACCTGGCTACAACGTGCTTCTACTCCATGTGCAGGGGATGGATGCCTACCACATGGCAACAAACATAATCAACATGATTCAGAGCAGCCTGAGGGAGTGGTTAGGCTGCAGCAACATTGTCTGGGTCTACATGGTCACAGATGCCAGTGCCAACATGCTGGCAGAGACGAGGGCTGTGTGCCTCTGCTTGGCACACACTCTGCACCTGGTGGTGAAGGATACTCTGGGGGTGGGGAGCACTGCGAGGCCCACCTGGGACACTGCCACCCTCAAGCTGTGGTCCCTGCTGGAGACCTGCCAGTGCAACTTCTTGCACAGCAGATGGGCAGACTTGGTGTTTGGGCCTGAGGGGGACTGGCAGTGTTCTGAACATGCTTCCTTCCTAATGGTGTCTGGCTGGGGTGCCCACCAAGCTGCTGTGACATCACTGTGGGGAGTTCCCACTGAAACTCTGGGTCTGCCTTTCTATTTATCCACAGAGTAGAAGTGTTTTCCATGGTTGAGGGGTGAATTCTGGACCCAGGTGCAGAGTCAAATAAAACACCCCCATCGGTGGGTGTGCTCTGCACCTGTCTATTTCCACCCTAACTAGTGGGTTCCTTGGCAGAATAATAACCACATTCACTATATCCTCCCTGCTGCTGTGGGGGGTACTTTGGGGAGCCCCTAACAAAAGTCTGGGGGTGCTTGCCTTTCCACCAGTCTTTCAGATACTGTCTGTACATGTTGGCCGGGGGGGGGGGGGCTGTGCATGGATGGGTGCACTCTGGATCCCGGTTCAGAGTTGAGTAATACACTTCCATTGGCAGGTGTCCTCTGCACCTGTCTGTTTCCACCCTAGCTAGTGGATTCCTCTGCTGAGTACCCCATTCATTATACCCTCCCATGTGGTACTTTTGGGAGCTCCCCTTGAAACTCTGGGGGTACCTGCCTTTTTGTCTGTTCTTGGGGCACTGGCTGCATGTTTCAGCCACTGGGGGGCTGTGAGCAGATGGGTGCACTCCAGACCCAGTTTCAGAGTCAAATAATACACTCCCATTGGTGGGTGTCCTCTGCGCCTCTAGTTTCTACCCTAGCCAGTGGGTTCCTCAGCTGAGTACCCACATTCATTATACCCTCCCTGCTGCCATAGGGGCTCTTTGGGGGGCCCCCATCAAAACTCAGGATATGCTTGGTCTGCCTTTCTGCCCCTCCTAACTGGTTTTTTTAGACCTGAGTGGTGGCTCTGCCAGCTTCACATATAATTCCATTTATATGTGGAGTAGAAGTATTCGCTGCATTGGATGGGTGCACTCTGGACCTAGATGCAGAGTGGGATAACAGGCCTTGTTGTCGAGTGTGCTCTGCACTTGTCTGTTTCCACGTTAGCTAGTGGGTGCCTCAGCTGAGTATCCATTACACCCTCCCTGCTGCTGTGGGAGTACTTTGAGTTGACCCTGTTGAAAGTCTGGGTGCGCTGACCTTTCAGTCTGTCTTTTGCACATACTGGCTGCATGTTTCGGCCCTTGGTGGGGGTGGTCACACTTTGGGGTTGGGGCATCAGGGGTGGAATCAGGACTTCGAGCCACCATGTTGACTTACATCTCAGGGCTTTGACCCACCACGTCTGCTTACATCTCAGGGCTTTGACCCACCATGTCTACTTCATTCTCACAGCTTTCAAGACACCCACCATGTCCACTTTTTTCTCAGAGATTCCAGCCACAACTTCAACATATGCCATAGCATGCTGGATTGTGTTTGGGTGTTGAGGTGGACTTGGGGCTTGGAGCCACCACATCTACATCCATCATTTCATGCTGTAGGGTTTGGGTGTCGGTGGTGGACTCAGCACTTTCAACCCATCATGTCTACTGTCTTCTCAGGGCCTTGAGACACCACATCTGCTTCCTTCTCAGGCTTTGCACGACTGTGTCTACATGTATCTCAGGGTTTGAAGTTGCCATGTCTACATACGTCATTTCATACTTTAGGGTTTGGGCATCAGGGGTGGTCTCAGGGCTTAAAGCCATCACATCTACATACAGAGCTATTTGGGGGCAGGAATGGACAGGAACGGAGTTCTGGCTGGCTTCCAAGTTGGCCACGCCTATAGCCTCCCCCCCTCGGGTTTCCCAGGCACCTCACAAGCCATGGGGCAACTGGGGAAGCCGAACCAATCCAGGGAGGGAAGGCAGTTTAAATTGCCTCCCCCGCCTCAGGTTCCCCAGACAGCTACGGGGCACCCAGGGAAGCCGATCCAGAAACTGCCTTCCTTCCCTCAGGTTTCCCATGTGCCCTGCAAGCTGTGGGGCACCTGGGGAAGCTGATCCTGGGTGGGAGCTGTGCTGTCAGGGGTGTGGCCTAATATGCTAATAAGTTTCTGTTGTTGGGTGTGGCATTATGCTAATGAGTTCCTGCTGGGCTTTTTCTACAAAAAAGCCCTGTCTACATACATCATTTCTCACTTTGGGGGTTGATTGTCAGGGGTGGACTCAGTGCTTTCAACCTATCATGTCTACTTCCTTCTAAGGCTTTGCACCACTGTGTTTACATACATCTCAGGGCCTGACACTGCCACATCTACATATGTCATTGCACACTGTTTTGGGTTTGGATCTCAAGTGGTCTCAGGGCACATTATCATGATTCTGCTGGGTTGGCAAAAAATACCCTTCAGCCCCATAGTCAGAATTGGGGGGGAGGCAAGAAAGCTAATTTAATTAACAGATCTGATTCAATTGCTAGGGCTAATTCAACAACCTATGCTAATTAACGGAGTTAATTCAATTACCTGTCCCAGGTGCTGCCGCTATGGCTGCGAGGTGCACCTCTTTGGGCAAAGGCAGGGCAGGCCCTTTGCACATGCTCAGAGGCTGGCTGGCTTCCCCCACCCGGGGATGGGGTGGCACTGGGCACACACTCCTTCCCCACCCTGGGGGAAGAGGAGAGAGGCCAGCTCTGTCCCAGGTGCTGTTGCCATGTCTGCAATGAATGGGGCTCTGGGTGAAGGTGAGCCAGGCCCTTTGCACATGCTCAAAGGCTGGCTGGCTGGTTCCTCCTGCCCAGGGCTGTGGGCAGAACTGGCTGTGCCAGCACCAGGGTGCATGCTCCTTCCCTGCCTGCTCGTTTGCTCACTTTGCTAGGTGGGTGACAGCCTGCCAGCCAGCTAACCAGCTGTTCGTGCCACTTCTTTCCTGACCAGCAGCCCCAGGCTCCCTCCACCTCCCAGGGGAGGGGAGTGGGGACTGGGAGATGTGAGGGCAGAGCAAATTGAGGAGAGATTGTTGGGGACTTTGATTCTTTTTCTGTTCTGCTAGGCTTCTGTCCTTTTTTTTAAAAAAAAATATTTTGCTGTTTTCCCCTCTCCACTGGAGTATGGGGCACCTTCTGTGAGGGAACATAACTCAGTCCCCGTAAATCCAATAATCACAAAGCTTGGAGGGCAGGTAGAGAAGAGTCAGCCAGAGATCCACTGTGAGTTTGGTGTCTCTATCGCCCCAGGGGCATTCTACTGTATCACACACTTACCAAACCATTTCGGTTCATACAAACAGGGTTTTTTGTTCGTGATGGTCCATGTTCGGTCTGTGGGTGCATCCCAAACTGAACCGCATTTTCTCAGTTCATGCCCATTCCTAGTGATTATGTCCCCAACCAACAAGTTTCCTGTTCCCCAAAGCAATTAGTCCTGGTTTTTCTCCATTATATAGTATTATAAGGGACTTTAAAGGAAACTAGGAAACATCCCTTTTTTTGTCTGCAGGTAACTTTCAGAAACATCTGCCTCTATAATAAGGCAGGAGTGCCTCGGAACTTTCCAATGTCTTGTGTAGCAATCCTTGTAGTGGTGCCCACTCCCTGTTCTCAAAATTTCAAAAGTGCCCACAGGCTCAGTGCGCCAGGGGGACCCATGATGTACATAGTACTACTTAGTAACCACAACTAGTTTAAACACACCTGAGATTTTTCACATTCGCAACATTAAATAAATGTTCTACCTCAAATGGCCTCCAAGACAGCTTAGAGCAAAAGATAATGGGAAAACCCTAAAGCAACAACCTAAGGCAGGGGTGGGCAAACTGTGGCTCGGGAGCCGCATGCGGCTCTTTCACATATGTTATGTGGCTCCCGGCAGGGCGGCTGGGGAAGCTAAATATCATTAGTAAACAAATATCATTGGACGAATTAATATCATTATCAATATCTGCTTTTACCCCTTTTGTTATTATTTTTGGCAGTCTCGTTTAATGTTAATAAAAAGCAAATTTGCTTATTTTCCAATAAAAGCAGGTAATATTTGTTCATGTCTTGTGGCTCTCAAACATCTGATGTTTATTCTGTGCGGCTCTTACGTTAAGCAAGTTTGGCCACCCCTGTTCTAGGTGGCTCTTACGCTGAGCAAGTTTGCCCTCCCCTGACCTAAGGTATAATGCAAAAAAAAAGAACGGAACACAAAGAATGGAATAATCTCCATCCAAAATGACTTTAAAACTAACACAATAACTTCAAAGGATAAGAGATAATTAAAAACAAATAGTCTAGAGATGGTATTCTCCAGATGGTTCACTGCCATAAAAAACAAGTCCCTGATTGCCTGCAGCCTAATAGTTGAAGGTGAAGGCAGTTGGAGGAGAGCCGCTAATGAAAAGCTTAACAAACAGGTTAGTTCATGTGAATGGAAACTGTGACTCTTTGGTATAATTTCTCATTCATATATTTATTATGCATACAGCTATAGAAAGCGCTAAGCACTGGGTAATGCTAGTGTGAATGGGAGATCATAGCCCACAAACAGACAGTAGCAGACAGATGGCAGTGGACAGTGATTCAACTGTCTATGGTCCCCAGCAAATGCCCAACTCTGTCCATGGCTGATACCAGCCATACTGGCAGTGCTACGATAATCATGAAACTCTTTGATAATCATGAAACCCAGTTGTATTCATGTTCAATCAGAAGTAAGCTCAGTTGAATGTAAGGGGACTTACTCATAGTTAAGTGTGCAAAAGATCCCAGTCTTAGGCACACTGACCTCAAGGCAAGCCCTTGTGACCTTAGTGGAGCTTACTTCTAACAAACATACCATCATGCTGTTGATATATAGACCAAAGCTTATAAATTTCTCTTGTCCCAGGCTTTTACTTTAAAATGTGGTATCTAGCTATGGAAATGTGGTATCTAAACTGTGAAAATACTTTGCTCCAGTGCATGGATAGATGAGTAGCACATACAGGATATAAAACTGCTTTTCAGTGTTGAAGTATAAAGTCACAGAGTCTCTATTTGTGGTGCTAATTCTGTGTTCATAAAAAGTGAATTAGTAAAGTGCTTGTCCTACGCTTTAATGTATTATCTTATCTCCATGGAACATATCTTTCAGCGTCCTGTTAACATCTACTTTAACGTACCATCTCATATTATATTGAAATGAGATCTGGCACTTTTGGGGTCCTGTGCAAGATGAAAAAATGGGTCTCCAGCAGTCTTCCTCTTAGATATAATTGAAAAAGAGGCAGGCACGGGGGCATGCTGTGATTCACGCTGCCAGACAGTGATCTTGAATCATTCAAATTATGAGAATACCGAGACAGCTGTGCGCAAAAAAGCTGACAATTTGCCATATCGTTGTTGTGAAAATGAAAATTTCTAGTGGTTCAGTATGAAAGTGGGGGAAAGTAACCTCACTCCGTTTAATGGGAATCTTCCACTGAACTTTAAAATACATATTCAGAAAGTGTTCTTTCTTCTTCCTTATTAGTTATTCAATGGACACCTGTGATGGGAAGCAAAGTGAGATTCTGTGCTTCTTGAATGGTGCATTAGAATACCACCCAGTTGATTTCATTTGGGGGAATGGGGAAGCTGACCCATGTTGACTGTAGTACCCATAGATCTTCCCAGCAGCCCTTTTAGGGTTTTATTTGGAAAAGGGGCTGTAATGTTACTCATTCAGTACATCTGGTTCCCATCAGCCAGATGGCACCAAAGAGCAGCTTGCCTGATCTCAAAGTAGCCCTTATGGCAGACTGGAAGAATTGTCATGGGAGAATTACGAAGCTGGCATGAGTGGTGTAATAGAATACACAACTCGAATCCAAGCCAATATAACAGATAATTGATTAGTTGATAAATATTAAAGATTAGATAGAATTTGTGCATGATATTAGATTTTATCAGTGATAGATATTTGGGTAGTATCTCCATCTTGCAAGGTTGTATGGTGCCATTATTACAAGGGAACACTGCAAAAACAAATCCAATTTGGAGCATTTTTCAGATGAAGAGCCAAAGTCAGAGGAATATGCAAGACTCCATTGTGGATGTACTTTGAACTGGTCAAAGTCCAAGAACACCTGTTTTCCTGGTGTGTGCATAACAGCCTTAGTGCACTGTCTATGTACATCATGGATGAGTGCAATGCATGTCAAAGTACTCTCAGGGCAAATCTATTTCACAGACTTAACAAGTTCATTTGCTTTTGCCAGGGAACTCTGATAACTGTATGTTTTTGAGGAGAATTAGGCTCTCTGTCAAAATACTCCCAGAACAGAGTATTTCCCTAAGTTCTTTAGGGAAAGCCATGAATGAAAGGCTCATTAGGTTCTCCTCTGTAGCGAAATTTTAGATCTGATGCTGGTGAGACAGAAGAACTTACCTATATGACATTACCTCTGCCCAGCATCTCATTTAAACTCTATTCCCCATATGATCAGTGTCATCATTCCAGAAAGTTTAGTCCCACAAGTGATGTAGCAGCAATTTTACAGTTCCTCCCATACTCATGCATCTTACCTGCCCAACAAAGACTCATGTTCAAGAAAATAAGTCTCTCCTTTGGAGGTAGTGAGTGGATAGGGAGCTCGGCTGGTCCTGTGGGCCTGGAACAGAATGGTATCTCCTCTTGCTCAGCCTGCTCAGCCTTCCTTGAAGTGAGAATGGAAAAATGAGACAACAACTTCCCAAGAACTTGATGGACACATGTGAGACAACCTGCATGTCTCATGGTTAATCTGCTCCTAGAAGGGAGGAACTAGAAATCTACTTTACTGAATCTGTATGGTATTCTGATTATCTGGCTTGGAAAATTCTTTTGGGGTGGAGAAGAAACTCACCAACGATATAATACCACCTTTTCTTCCTGGAGACCTGAACTCTGTAGACTGGAGATCAGCTGTAATTCTATGAGAACTCTAGCTCCCACTTGAAGGCTGGCAACCCAACACTTAGTTGGAGAACCAGCCCTGCATGCCAGAAATTGAACCTGGGATCTTTTACATGCAAAGCAAGTGTTCCACCACATCATATCCCCCACAAAAAGAATCTCCTCCTAGATTAGTTTTTATTACACAATCATTCAGGGAACAGGAGCCCTACCAGGAAGAAAGCTGACAACCCCTTTCAACACCTTTAGTGAATCCACAGGCTTTAAAGAGCAGGTTCCTTTAAAATGTGCTGCATTTTTCAACTTTGGGGGAGGGGCTCTTTTTAGCCAGTCATTCCCCTCCTCTCTTTTTGCATCTTCTATGATTTATTGCTTGGCTTTGGCTTTTCTTGCTGTCCTTAATGTATCTGTTTTTGTCCCTGTTGATTAAAATTGTATGTGTTTCTGCTGTATTTGACTGTCTATTTCCACACACAACCGGAATGAAATGCGGGAGGTAGGGAGGATGGCTTCTTGTAAAAGAATGCACAAACTTTACATGTAGTTTGCTGGAAAGACGGCAACCTAGAAATGGAAGCTTCTTATGAATAATTCTACAAAGATGCAAAGATGGTCTCTAAATTTTCCTCAGCAAAATCCAGGTAGATGGAAAGGCCTTTTCAAGTGAAAAGTCTTTCCTATTGAAGCTGTAAGGGGGAGCCTCTTTATGGCAATCACTTTTAAAGTCACAGTTTCAAGGACTGGAAACTCAAAAATGACTTCCAAAAAAAGCAGATTTCACAGTTTCATTTTACTGGGCATTACCAAAAGAATGCAAGCATTAAAGAGAGTGCTTCGTGTACACAATAAGATTAACTAGTAAGCAGGAATGGCAATGGGGGGGAGAGAGACATAACTCTTTTCAACATGTTCCAAAAATAATCCTTAGAGACCAGCTGCACGGAATGAGAGATGGATAGAAAAGATCCTTGGGAGGCATGATTTTCTGACATTCTCGAGGTGTCTCCCACACATGTAAATGGGCAGGGATTGTCCTCCAAATGAGCAGATGAGTTCCACAGAACACAAGAGGTGCCACATAAAGAGAGCCTACAAAGAGGGCAGGACTGCACACCAAGATGAAAAGGAGAACAAACAGAAGAAGCCATTCTGGACCAAACGGACTTCCCTAAACTCCTTATCAATAAGGTTAAATAAGGGTTTTTGCAATTTACCAATCACTGCAATGCAACAACTGAACTGCAGCTATGATCTTTATTGTTTTTCATGGTCCACCACACTAAAGAAACAAAGTACATGGCTTCAGTAAAACCTTCCATTTACTATTGTGCCTCTTCCTGCCCTAGCCAAGGAGTTATTTCCTTGAATTTGATCCATCTGTCCCCTTATAATGGTAGCAGTAATGTTCAGATACTTCTAATATACTTCTTTTTTTCCCTGGGGGTAATTTTGTTATCCTCAATCATATGCATGATTCAGGGGGGAAAGGGAGGGGAAATATTCCAGACTTCTATTTTCTGTAAAATCCATGTCATATCAAAAAGGTGACGGGAGGGGGGGGGGGGAGAGTAATTAGTGAGTTCACGGAGTTCAGTAGAAAAGTTAAAAATAGAGTAACACATTACTTTTTATGTAAAGATTTCACAAGACAAATCTTGCCTGTGTTTTAATTGCATGTGACCCTGGCAGGACCACTCTGAAATGAAGTGCCGTAAAATTAAAGATGACAGACGCTCAAAACAAGTCTTGTGATCTTGATTAAACTACAAAGACCACACTTTCTCTCTGCTGCAACTCAGATATGATGGGCTGTTTTATTTGGAGAATTGCTTCATTAATGCTTTCTTTGACTAGACATGTTTATTTAAAAAAAATACTGAATATGGTGATATCTTGCATAGCAAAAGTCCAAAAGGAACATTAAGAATTAGGAGATCTTTAAAACATGACACAGACATGTCCTGATACATATATTGCCTATTCTAAGAATTCAAGGATTTACTTTCAATTATGTTTCCTTTCCCCCCCCCCCCCCCATTTACAGTGGGAAAGAAACAATCGCAGAGCAATAGGATTTATTTTGCATAAATGAGGTTGCCAACTGACCTAAAAAAAAATACCATGTAATTCTTTTTGTTAGGACAGCTACAATGACCCAAAACAGTACTCAAGGATCAATGTAGATCTACTTGCCTGCCTATATTCAGCAGAGAGAAGCCAGGGAGAGGAGGCCTTTGAAATCATGGCCCGTATATCTCCCCCACCACCACCTCTTCCTTCCCCCACCCCAATTCTGTGATACTCAGCCTGAGGAAGAGGTCTGGGGAACTCAAAAGCTTGGGCATTATTTCGTGTCATTGCAGCTGGTCATAATTTTAAAAAGTATTACATGGATTGTAGTTGGTTTTTGTATTATTTTGGAGCAGTATAGCTGCAAACAACTTCTAAACAAACAAACAGCCTGTCCTGTTGTGTAACAGGAGCAGCATGATGGGCAGAAATGAATGTGAAGCTTTTAAAAGCATGAAGGTAAGCATAACCATCCGTGAATGTCCTAAAATCAAATTGCTGTTATGGGCACAGGATCAGGGAGGGGCTTGGGATATACTATCAGTGATTTATTTACTAATTTAAAAATTTATATGCCACTTTTCTCTGCAACTGGGACACTCTCGCCCTCGGCCAGCAAACCTTCCTACCAAACTTTCCTGCCCTCAGACTAGTAGCCTTTAGACTCATGCCTCAAGGCCAGCTCAAGCTTTAAAATATACTCACAAGAAAAGAGTGGGGCAGAAGCTCAGCTAGAAGGGCTTCCAGCTGTTGGATGGTATTCCAATGACTTCTGTATTACAAAAATTATTATATAGCAGTAGTTTGTAACTGTGAAAGATAAACATCATATTAAACTAG